>CM061069.1:94770922-95970922 GCA_030762895.1 Sophora flavescens | reverse complement strand
AAAGCAGTGGCGGCGGATATAATCTGTCTATCGGCTGCCTAGGTACCTTCTCTACCTCATTAGACACTGCCACCCCTGCCCTCGCAATCATATCAGAGATGAGGAATCCATGTGCGAGTACTGATCAGCCTCTGGCTCGACTAGTTTTTGACTAGTAAAGACCATGGTTTTATTCGAGTTTAACCTCGTTTTCGCCCAAATTAGACTTGATTGTCTTCAAGCAACATTTTGAGTCTCTAAAGTAGTTTTAGGGTAATTTAGATGATTTAGAGTCAAATAAAGCACTTACTGCTAATTCTTGTTTTCAGGTTAATAAAGAGAAGCAATTCTGGAATTATTCACCCTGCGAGAGGCTATTCGCCTCGCGAGCCCGAAGCCCTGCTATGCCAGAAATGCCATCCTCTCTGTCTTGCCCCGCGAATCACTGTCTCGCCTCGCGAGAAATCCACACCCTGAAGGACAGAGACCATCACAGCCTAGCCGTGATGAAGGTCACGGCCATGACAGATAAGCACCCAAAGTCAGAAGTGATCACGGCCTGCCCGTGATAGGCATCACGGCTGTGACAAACTGGAGTTTGAAGTCTCGCCTCGCGAACTGCTCTCTCGCCTCGCGAGAACCCAATTTGAACTCACGCCATAATTAATACTCGCGTCGCGAGAGTACGCTCGCCTCGCGAGCACACGCAGATTCTGGATGGTATAAGTGGCTGCTTAGGGCAGAAACCAGGGATCTTCTTAATCTTCTTCTTCTCTCCCATTTTGACGACTGTGAATTTGTTTGTAGGTTTTTGTCATAGTTATTAATGGAGAACTAGTCTCCTTCGATTGATCTGCTGTAATCGGGTTCCGCCGCCACTTGAGGTTTTGTAATTCCTGATTTCATTACTTTTCTCTTTCAATACTATTCTATATTCTCTGTTTGCTTAATTCAGTTTGTATCGATTGGGTATTGATTTGTTTCGATGATTGTGTGTTCCTATACTTAATCGTGTTTGCTTAATTCGTGTGTGTTCATTCGTGTTTGCTTAATTCACAAGCGCTTCACCCCGTTTGCTTAATTCAGGAATAGGAATATACGTCTCGTAGCGTCGGTTTCGCTTGTTAATTGATGTTATAATCAAAAAGAGATTAGAATCCGCTTAGGGCTTGGATTTATATGAACCAATGATAGTGGGAAACCAAAAGCAGAAGATTGATTGTTTAGCTTATTTGATAATTATTTAGTTTGCATTGTTTTCTGCTTTATTTTCTTTATTTAATTTCAAATCCAACCCACCCCCTCCCCCTCCCCCCCAAAAAAAAAAACTGATTTTTCTGTTAACAACAATCCAAGAGTCCTTGTGAGACGATACTTGAGTTGTCGTACTTTCCCTAACTGCATGTTTTTACAAACCGCTCGCTTTTTGACGCGTGCGCGATAGCGCATCAAAATTGGCATCGTTGCTAGGGACTCTTGTTGTTATTAACAGAAAATAAAAAAATTTGCATTGCTGAATTAGTTACGGCTGCTTGGTCTGATTGTGAATCTACCCATGGATAATTATATGCAAGGTTATATGCCTAACGTTAATTATGAACCACCATGCATATATTATCCTGACTTTTCTAGTTTAATACACTGGTTGCCAAGGTTTAGTGGCCTTGCAGGTGAAAATCCGAAGGAGCATCTGAAGGAATTCCAGGTTGTTTGTTCTACAATGCTGAGACCTGAAGGAATAACATAAGACCACATCAAGATGAGAGCCTTCCATTTCTCACTTGAAGGTGCTGCGAAGGATTGGTTGTATTGTCTTGAGCCGAATTCCGTCTCAACCTGGATTGATTTGAAGAAAGTCTTCCTAGAGAGATACTTTCCTGCCTTCAGAGCAGCATCAATCAGGCAAGAGATATTTGGTATTAGACAAGTCAATGAATCACCTCAAGCATATACAACCAATATTTACAATCAAGGCAACAATCAGAATAGGCACAACATTCCTGACCCTTCCACTGATGAGTACCACCCCAGCTGGAGAAACCATCCAAACCCTTGGTATGGAAACCCACCCACGCTACTAATGTTACCACTGGCACCACCACAGAATTCTCCCCAAGTGACCACCTCTGTACCTTCTGGACCTTCACTAGAGGACCTGTTCAATCAAATGACTGCACAAATGACTGCACAAAATCTCCAATTTCAGCAACAATTTGGACATTTCGGACAGTTTCAGCAGCGAACGGATGCTAGCATTCACGCCTTACAGACACAGATTGGACAGCTCGCCACTTCGATGAATGCCATGCAGCAAGCTCAAGGATCAGAACCCTTGACTAAGGAAATTGAGAGGAATAGGCATATGGAGGACATCCATTCCGCCATGCTAGAGGATGATGAAGAAATTCTGGAATTAGATGATTCCATTGGCTCCTACGCATGTGCCAATTGTGATGGGAGAAAAACCTGTGTGGTGCGTGCTGAGGCTACTGCATATATAGAAGGTGATGAATCTGGTAATGCAGTGGATGAAAATTGTGCAGAAGATGAAGCAGCACCAGAGACCCTCTCTACCTATTTGCCACCTCCCCCTGTGGAACCACCAGCGATGGAGTTTAAGCCTCTGGATTTTGCACCCTTGGATATGAAGACACTATGGCCAGTCCAAGAGGTTGAACCCCATTTTTATTGGGAGGACTTTGTTGAAAAGGTTGACAATGAGGTCGGTCATCTTTGACCCAAGAGGGAGTGAGAAGTCCGCCGCACTTGGCGAGGTCACCATAATTGTCAAGTGCTCACCTCCATATCAAGGCTGCAAGTTAGGGGATCATGGAATGAGATTCCGTCCCTTGTCTATCACTTGGGCCTTATGCTTCATGCCATGGAATCCGGGAGGATCATATTGCAATTTGAGCATTCCGTGGCCACTGTATCACAGACAGTGGGATCCCGGTGGAACCGCCTCCATGAGTTTTCTCTAAACCTTACTCTTTTTAATCATTCTTGCTTTTTTTTGTTTTGTTTTCTTTTAGCTCTTGAATAATTTGAGAAGATCAAGAGTTTGTGTGTTGAGTCTTGTGTCAGCAAGCGTGCTGGAATTTGATTGAATTTTGCATATATTGATTGCATGACATGTGTTGACTGTAGATGATTTCCCCCCTAGGTTTTGAAATTGAAATTTGATCCCCATGTGAAAAATTGAAAACTGAACTTTGAGATATTATGTTATGACTGCATGATTTATGATAAGTTTGGGGTGAAGGAGTGCACACACTAGGGATCGAATCTCGGTCAAACAATTTGCAAAAATGTCCAGGTGAGGATTTGAGCCTCCAACATGTTTTTAACTGTGTGAATCACTTTTGAGCTGCACTTTCCTGAATTTGCTTGAATCTGTTCATGGTTTGCATGTCTATGTGTTTGCATCAAATGATTTAGGCAATTTTCTTTGAATTAGCTACTTGGCCTAAATTGAACCAGTCCCTAACGCATGTTTCCTAGTTAGCCCCGTTGAGCCTAATTAGCCTGTTGTTTCTTGATGACCCTATGTTATGAGCCAAAAATATGGAAAAACCATGTTAACCCGATCTTAGGATTAGGACAACATGGAAGCTTAGCAAGAGAATGGTTGCAAGAAACTAAGTTTGGGGTGGCTACAAGGAATATGATGTGTTGTTTGGGATTGAGAAAAAGAAAAAATAATAATAAAGGTTAGAGACAAAGGCAAAAAGAAAGAAAAAGAAAGAAAAAAAAAAGAGAAAAGCGCAAAAATGTCAAAAAGGGTATTAGAAGAGAAGGGCTGTAGTCACCCAAAGCAGAAAGAAAAATGGAAAAAGGAACTTGAGTGGGAATTCAATATGTAAAAATGTTCATGCTCTCTTAGTTCCTAGGGACTTAAGCCTAGTACCTTTGAATATCCTACCCTTAGCCAGGCCCCATTACAACCTTAAAAGACCTTTTGATGTTGCATGCATGTTTTCGTGGGAACCTTGTCTGAGATGAAAATAAAATTCATGGGAAGTGCTCTTAAATGTGAAATTGAGTGAAATGTTGATAGCCTAGACAAATTGAGCGAATGAGTGAAACACTAAATGCCCTTGTGAGGAAGGCGATTGTTTGAATTTGGTGATCTCCCTTTTGTGTGTAACTTGGATCCCTTGCTTAGATTACTGATTGCATGAATGATGGAATTCTCAATTGTTTAAAGTAAATGAATGTGGGGATTTTATTGTTGCAAGGGGGGAATCATTGAGGAAAAATTGTTTTGTTGAAATATTGCATGAAATTTGTGCGAAATTTGATTGAATCTTTTAAGCTTGCCAAGTTTGAGTCCTTTTTGAGTTTTAGTTTGCTTGGGGACAAGCAAAGTTTAAGTTTGGGGTATTTTGATCAGCCTCTGGCTCGACTTGTTTTTGACTAGTAAAGACCATGGTTTTATTCGAGTTTAATCTCGTTTTCGTCCAAATTAGACTTGATTGTCTTCAAGCAACATTTTGAGTCTCTAAAGTAGTTTTAGGGTAATTTAGCTGATTTAGAGTCAAACAAAGCACTTACTGCTAATTCTTGTTTTCAGGTTAATAAAGAGAAGCAATTCTGGAATTATTCGCCCCACGAAAGGCTACTCGCCTCGCGAGCCTGAAGCCCTGCTATGCCAGAAATGCCATCCTATCTGTCTCGCCCCGCGAATCACTGTCTCGCCTCGCGAGAAATCCACACCCTGAAGGACAGAGACCATCACGGCCTAGCCGTGATGAAGGTCACGACCATGACAGATAAGCACCCAAAGTCAGAAGTGATGACGGCCTGCCCGTGATAGGCATCACGGCTATGACAAACTGGAGTTTGAAGTCTCGCCTCGCGAACTGCTCTCTCGCCTCGTGAGAACCCAATTTGAACTCACGCCATAATTAATATTCACGTCGCAAGAGTACGCTCGCCTCGCGAGCGCGCGTAGATTCTGGATGGTATAAGTTGCTGCTTAGGGTAGAAACCAGGGATCTTCTTAATCTTCTTCTCTCCCATTTTGACGGCTGCGAATTTGTTCGTAGGTTTTTGTCATAGTTGTTAATGGAGAACTAGTCTCCTTCGATTGATCTGTTGTAATCGGGTTCCGCCGCCACTTGAGGTTTTGTAATTCCTGATTTCATTGCTTTTCTCTTTCAATACTATTTTATATTCTCTGTTTGCTTAATTCAGTTAGTATCGATTGGGTATTGATTTGTTTCGATGATTGTGTGTTCCTATACTTAATCGCGTTTGTTTAATTCGCGTGTATTCATTCGTGTTTGCTTAATTCACGAGTGCTTCACCCCGTTTGCTTAATTCGGGAATAGGAACATTCGTTTCCTATGCTTGTTAATTGATGTTACAATCTAAAAGAGATTAGAATCTGCTTAGGGCTTGGATTTATATGAACCAATGATAGTGGGAAACCGAAAGCAGTAGATTGATCGTTTAGCTTATTTGATAATTATTTAGTTTGCATTGTTTTCTGCCTTGTTTTCTTTATTTAATTTCAAATCCAACCCCCCCCCCCCCCCAAAAAACTGATTTTTCTGTTTTGCATTGTTTTCTGCCTTGTTTTCTTTATTTAATTTCAAATCCAACCCCCCAAAAAAAAAACTGATTTTTCTGTTAACAACAATCCAATAGTCCTTGTGAGACGATACTCGAGTTGGTCGCACTTTCCCTAACTGCATGTTTTTACAAACCGCTTGCTTTTTGACGTGTGTGCGACAGCGTGTCAAGTACCTCCTTCAGGATCATGGAGTTAGCCTTCTGCTGAATATCCGTGGCGATGTTAGGCCCTACGTCAATGCTATACTCCTTCATGATGGCGTAGATGAGGTGGGCCTGGGCAGCAGTCACGGTGGACTTGTGAGAGCTCACCATGAAGTTGGCATGTACGAATGCCGACCATATGCGAGCCACAAGATTCAGATCTTGCCTCCTCAGCCTCAGTAGGTTCCCAGAGGTCCCTACCTCCCATTGGGTCCTGCCTTGCAACATGTCTCTAGGATGGGCCCAGCCAGGGCCTGAACTGCCCACATCTCAGTATGCTGGCTCGTTTTACCCCAGGTATTTGGAATACCCAGGCAGTTGTTGATGTCCTTAGCCGTGAATGCCATGTCCACACCTCTGGCCATAGAGATGCATCACGGGTCAGTGTTGTCGGGGTTGAGGGCGTTGGCATAAAATTTCTTGACATGTTTTACATCAACTCGCTGAGGAAGGTTAGCCAACATGCCCCAACCCCTACAGACTATCTGCTCAGTGATATAAGCGTAGGTGTTCCCTACAAGGACCACCCTCCTCTTCAGGGTGATCTCCTTCTTCCTTACCAACCCCCAATGCTCCTCGTGGAGTGAAGATCGGAAGGTGGGGGAAGATGGAACAACACTAGAGGAGGAACCTGGTCCCTCAGAATATCTGCTCATTCCCCTGAGCAGATTGGCGCTTCTTGTGCTTAATCGGTTGTTTCTCCACATTTTTTGGGGGAGCCATAACCTGAAATCCAGAAAAGTCCAATATAGTTCATATCACAATATTCAATCTACCAGTTATTACCCAGGCAGTTCATGCATTAAATCAGAACACATAATTTTGTTCCTACAATTTTCAAAATTTTGAACCCAATCCCCCTAGCATGCATTTGTCTCTAAAAATTCCCAGAACCCCAAACTTAGATTCCTAACAGTCAGTTCATCACAACCATATCAGAGCATTTAACATTATCATAACAATCATTATATTCCTCACCACTTTCACATTTTCATAACCTTGAAAATTTTGAACTTCAAGAACTACAAAGCATGTATCAAAGAATACTAATGGGGATCCAAAATTTAGTATGCATGTTCTCAGCATAGTGCTCATATTTATAACTACCCCTAAAGCATCCTAAAAGCATGCTTATAACTTTCTTTTAAAAAATTTAAATTCGGACCAAGAATGAGTTTGAGAGAGATGAATTTAATCCAAAACAAACTCATTATAGTTGAAGCTCTTACCTTGAGAGAGTGAGTGAGATGTATTAGAGTGAGAGAAATGATGATGAATGTGTTCCTGCCCCCTTGAGTTCGCACGCATGAGAGAGAAGAAGAGAAGTTGAAATTTTTTTGGTTACCCAAGTGAGCAGAAACTGCTCATGGGGTGTGTAAACCTCTCTCCCTCGCGGGGTGAGACAGTGTTCACGAGACGAACACTTAAAAATTCCCAAATTGGAAACCCTAATTGTGGTGCTCGTGGGGCGACCAAGGGTTCGCGGGACGAACCAGAGAGTTTTGATCCCTTTCATCTTCCAAGAATCGTGAGGCGAGCATCTGCTCGCGACTCGAGGCAGAAAGAGGGTTCTATCCCCGAGTTTTTGTCTTTCAGGCTCGCGAGGAGAGCAAGGGTTCGCGAGGCTAGGTCGCGTGCTAGTACCTTCCCAGGTTTTCCAGGTCTCACGAGGCGAGGCCTGGTTCACGAGGCAAGCCAGAGACAGGGATTTTGGCATCCTTCTAGCTCGCGGGGCGAATCTCTGCTGCGAGGCGAGCTAGAGAAATATTTTTGCCCCCTATTTCCTAAATGCAACTAATCCCTATATGCTTTCCTAATGCAATTTTCTAACTAAGGACCCTATATGAAGACACTTTTTAAGTTTCATGACTCTATAAATGCATAAAAAGGATATAAAGCTTGGGTTGCCTCCCAAGTAGCGCTTGTTTAACATCCCGGGCCTGACAGAAATAGCCCTCGAAGGGCTAATCTAGCTTGAAAATTTGTTGATCATCTTGAAATGTTTCCCCATGGTAGATGTTGTGACTCCGGCAAATGTACCGGGTCGTCGCAAGTAATAAAAACACGGTAAGATATTACCGAGGTCGAACACAAGGATTGGGCTACCAATTCAACTAAATTATCAAGAAATCCGATACGTTGGTTAAGCAATAGAGGGTGGTTGAGAGAAAGAGATTGAGATTGCAATTCAAGAATCAAATCAAATAACGCTACAGTGATTAAAATCAGAAATTAAATGCATCCAAGGTCTCAAATCCACCTACCCAATCATGTTAAGTACCCAAGTGATGATGTATTCCTTCCCTAAGTTCGATTTTAATGTCAACCGGGACCCCTAAATTCTCCTATATCCACTGTCGTGCTCAATAGGACGTATTCGACGATTAGATTAATTACTTGTTCGGTCTCATAACCCTAATCTCGAATTCTATTAAACCTTGTTCCCTATATGGTTGCACTAATCAAATAAATCCACGGTCGTGCTCATTATTCGATTAATGATTCCAATTCAAGTTCAAAAACGCGACCCGCCGTTTGGCCTCATACACGTTAACAAGTTAATCATGCAACACATATGATCAATACAATCAATTCAGAATTGGAAAACATTTGCGATCCCGATTCAAGTTCTAAAACGCGAATCGCCGTTAGGCCTCAAACACGTTTAACTGATTAATCACGCAAAACATATGATAAAACATTCAAATCAGAATCGGAAATCATCAATTAAAAAGAGGGGAGAAACACATACATCATATGAACACTACACAGCCATGGGTGGCTTCATCGATCCCTCGGACGAGGGGATTAGTTCCTCATGCCCGTGACGACGCACAAACAATCGGCAATAATCTCCATAATAACAAACTAAAAGAAGAAAAGAAAAGAAGAAGGAGACGCAGCTCCAGAGACAAGGATTCGCACTACTCTGATCTACACAAGTGGCTAACAACCCCCTCCTCTGATCTGAAGCAGCCTTTAAATAGGGGTTCTGATTTCTGTCCCCTCGCGGGGCGAATATATCTTCGTGAGGCGAATTTAAGTTTTGGCGCGCATTCAGATTTGGATTTTCGCGAGGCGAGAGTTTCTTTCGCGGGGCGAGGACTCAATTCTAGGCTGTGATCTGCATCACGGCTGGGCCGTGATGGTTTCTGATTTCCTGGCCTTCCTGATTCGCGAGGCGAGAAGATTGTTCGCGGGGCGAACCAGAGAGCTGACTGTTGCTGCCTTATTCTGCTGTTCAGGTTCGCGAGGCGAGAATATTGTTCGCGAGGCGAACCAGAAGGATGACTGTTGCTGCCTTTTTCTGATGTTCAGGTTCGCGAGGCGAGCTTCAACTCGCGAGGCGAGTGTCTCCAGAAGTGCTTTTTCCACTGCTTCTTGACTTTCCTTGACTCCCGGAGCTTCACTTATTGACCTGAAAACACAAAAAGCAACCACAAGCGTAATTCTATCCAAAATAAGCTAAAAACTACACAAAAGACGCAAAACGAGTCAAAGTCCAACTCAGGAACGAAACAAGGCAAATTTGGGAGAAAACGAGAGTGAACTCGAATAAATAGACACATAAACCCTAGTTCATCTAGTCATAAAACTAGATAAGCCAGAGGCTTATCAAAATACCCCAAACTTAAACCTTGCTTGTCCCCAAGCAAGCTAAAACTCAAAAACGACTCAAGACTTGGCAAGCCTAAAGGAACCAATCGATTTCGCACAAATTTAATGCAATCAAAACAGTTTTTTCTCCAATGATCTCCCCCCCACATTAATGTAATCCCCACATTCATTTACTTTAAACAATTGAGAATTCATCATTCATCCCATCATTACTCTAAGTTGAGGATCAGAGATACACAAAAAGGAAGATCACCTATCTCAAACAATTGCCTTCCTCACAAGGGCATTTAACATTTCACTCATTCGCTCAAGTTTGTCAAGGTTATCAACTTTTCACTCAATTTCACATATCAAGAGCACTTCCCAAGAATTTGATTTTCATCTCAAAAGTAGTTCCCACGAAAACATGTATGCAACATCAGAAGGTCTTTTAAAGGTTGTAATGGGGCCTGGCTCAAGGTAGGATATTCAAGGATATTTAGGCTTAAGTCCCTAGGAACTAAGAGAGCATGGGCATTAAACACATTTTCCACTCAAATTCCCTTTTTTTTTTTCATTTGGGCTCGGGTGACTACAACCTTTTCCTTGATATTATTTTTGTTTTGCCCCTTTTCTTTTGGCAAATTTTTTTTTTTTCCTTCTTTTCTTTTCTTTTCTTTCTGCCTTGGGTCAACCTTTATTTTCTTTTTCTCACCCCAATAAGTCACATCACCTTGTAGCCACCCCAAACTTAGTTTCTCACAACCTTTCTCTTGCTCATTTCCATGCTCTCCTAATCCTAAGATTGGGTTAACATGGTTTTTCAGATTTTTGCTCGTAATGTAGGGTCATCAAGAAACAATAGGTCGATTGGGCTCAATTTGGCTAACTAGGGAACATGCATTAGGGGTGGTTCTTTTCAGGCCAAGTAGTTATTCAAAGAAAATTGCCTAAATCATTTGATGCAACACATAAACATGCAAACTATAAAGAGATTCAAGCAAATTCGGGAAAGTACAACTTAACAGTGATTCACACATTCAAAAACAGAGTTGGAGGCTCAAATCCTCACCTGGACATTTTGCAAATTGTTCGACCGAGATACGATTCCTAGTGAGTGCACCCCCCTCACCAAACTTATCATAAATCAAGCAATCACAATAAATCTCAAAGTTCAGTTTTCAATTTTTAAGTGAGGATCAATTTTTCTAATTTCAGAACTTAGGGGGAGATTATCAATGGTCAAATAATTTCATGCAATCAATTTATACTCAATTGAATTAAAACCTAACAAGCTTGCCGACACGACATTTCATACAAAAACTATTGATCTTCTCAAATTATTCAAGAGTAACAAACAAAAACACACACACAAAAACAAAAACAAAAACAAAAATAAGAGTGAGAAAAGGAGAGGGTACCTAGCTTGGGTTGCCTCCCAAGAAGCGCTTGTTTAACGTCCCGAGCCTGACTCAAGTCACCCCTAAGGGTTAATCCGGATTTAGATCTTGCTTGCCATTTCGTGCCTCAGTCCGTATTCTGTAGGCTCTTGCCCTTTCATAAGCTCTCCTACTGTTCCCGGATAGCTCATTTAAGTCCAGCATCCTTCTATAATCAGCACGAACTCTCCACTCCGTGATGGTCCTTTTTGGGATCAACTCGTTGTTTGCATTGACCACCACGGTTGCGCCACCTTTCAACCTTGGTGCTTTACCCTTCTTTTTCTTGCCCTTGCTGCTGAGCTCTTCCTTCGCACATTCTTCCCTTGGGAGACTCGGTATGGGTTCCATGTCTCGTAGCCACTCAAGATAGACTTCATCCCCCGAAGGGCCTTTCTCCTCACTGTTTTCCTCATGAGATTCTACCGATACTGTTGCAAGTGAAGGATCATGGTCTTCTCGAGTTGCCTTTACCTTTTCAGTTGGGTCCACCACATCTACTCGATACACAGCTGACTTCTCTGTAGGGTGCTTCATTGCTTCAAAGAGATTGAAGACTACCTCATCATCATGCACCCTTAGAGTGAGTTTCCCTTGCCGCATATCTATCAAGGCACCCCCAGTGGCCAAAAAGGGCCTACCCAATATGAGAGGAACCTCGGCGTCTTCATCCATATCAAGCACTACAAAGTCCGCCGGAAATATAAGCTTGTCCACCTTCACTAACAAGTCTTCGACCACCCCATAAGGATATTTTATAGAGCGGTCGGCCAGTTGGAGCGACATCCGTGTATCCTTAACTTCTTGGATCCCCAACCTCTTCATCATAGAAAGGGGCATCAAGTTGATGCTTGCCCCTAGATCACATAATGCCTTCCCTACCGTCATCTCCCCAATGGTGCATGGTATCGAAAAAGAACCGGGATCCTTCAACTTTGGAGGTAGTTTTCTCTGAAGAATGGCACTACACTCCTCGGTCAAAGCAACCGTTTCCTCATCCACTATCCTCCGCTTCTTGGTGAGAAGCTCCTTCATAAACCGGGCATATGATGGCATCTGTTCCAAGGCTTCCGCAAATGGAATGTTAATCTGAAGTTTTCGGAAGACATCAAGGAACTTATTGAATTGCTTATCCTGTTGAGGCTTCTTCAATCTTTCAGGATACGGTACCTTCATGTAAGGTGGGAGGTCTTGGGGTTCAACCCACTTCTTCTTTCGGAACTCCTCATCCACAAGTTTCAGTCTTCCCCCTTGCTCCGGTTCCTTGTCACTTGCCAACCCTTCTTTCTCTGGTTGCTCTTCCCCAACGGGTAGTTGTTCCGGGGCCTTGTCATCCTGAGAACTAGTTGCACCCCTGTTAGGTTCCAACACCCTTCCGCTTCTAGTAGATATGACGTTGCATTGTCCCTTGGGGTTGTTCTCGGTATTACCTGGGAAAGTGCCTGGGAGACGCTCATTAAGTTGCTTTGCGAGTTGGGCCATCTGTGTCTCTAAATTGTGAATTGCCGCCCCTGTATGCGTTGTTAACTTGTCAACTTTCGTATTCACTGTGTCTGTGTTGATTATCATCTTTTCCATTGCTGCACTCATCTTCTCAATAGCCAGCTCCCACGGTTGTCTTCCACCATCTGTTATTTGCAACTGACTAGGCCCTGGAAGAGCCTGCTGGGTATTGCACTGTTGAATTCCAATGTTCGGCCTTATACCCTGCTGAGGTTGTTGCCAATCCTGCTGAGGAGGTTGTTGACCGGTTAAACCACCATTAACATTACTCCAAGCGAAACCCGGATGGTCTCTCCTCATGTACCCCCTATTCTGATTCTGATTGTAGTCATTTTGTCTGTTCCTCTGATAGTTATTCTGGGGCACAGTGTCATAAAAGTTGTGGCATGAGTCCACATGTTCCTGAGGGAAGTTGAATGGACAGTTTCGAGTGTCATGATCTCCATTACAATTACCACAACCTGTAGGTATTCCCTCGTGTATCACATTAGCCTTCTTGTTCTCTGACAAAGCCGCCACTTGCATCTTCAACAATCTGTTTTGCTCAAGAATGGCCTCCATTGCCCCAGAACTGATTCCATTTGAGGTTTCCCTTCCACGGTTGTAATCATTATATGACATTTTCTCTAACAATGCCCATCCATCCTCAGCTGATAAATATGAGAAAGAACCGCCAGCTGCGGCATCACAGTTCATCTGATAGCGTCCCCTCAACCCATTAAAGAAGTGCTGAACTTTTGAGACGGGGTCAAAGAACGCTGAAGGGCATCTTCTCAATAAGCCATTGTACCTCTCCCAAGCTTCATTATATGTTTCATCCTCTGTCTGCCTGAAAGATGTAACGGCTATTCTTGCTTGTGCCGCCTTCTGAGGAGGAAAATATTTGGTTAGGAACTTTTGTGCCATTTGCTCCCAAGTTCTAATGTTGTTCCTATCCAAACTGTCAACCCAATCGCGAGCGACATCCCTAAGAGAGAGAGGGAAAAGCCGCAAGCGAAACTCATCCTGAGAGACTCCCCTGGTCTTCTGTAAGTCACAGGCTTCAAGGAAGCGAGTGATGTGCCTATGAGGGTCCTGTTTGCCACTCCCATCAAACTGATTCTCCCGGATCTGGAATGTGACACACGATTCAACTCTGAAGGAGTCCGTGTTCAGGTTGCCCCTCACAATAGAAGAGTCACAATCTCCCAAGCTGGGTAGATCGTACTCGAAGAGAGGCTTGAAACGAGGAGGAGGAGGAGGAGGATTTTCTTCGGCCATGTCCTCTATTTTAATTGCTTCCAACCTCTTCCTTTCTCTGGCCTCTTTTCTTAATTGCCTCTCGGTCCTGGTGATCTCTGAATCGAATAGCAAGTCCTCTTGTGAAAGGGTACCTCGCATACAAAAACACGGCAAGACCAAGTGGAATCAAAGAAGTAGAGAGATATAATAAAGATATAACAGAAAAATAAAAATAAAAACCGCTTAACCAAATAATCAAATTTCCTAAAAATTAGGAAAATTGGTGTGCCAGTCCCCGGCAACGGCGCCAAAAACTTGTTGTGACTCCGGCAAGTGTACCGGGTCGTCGCAAGTAATAAAAACACGGTAAGATATTACCGAGGTCGAACACAAGGATTGGGCTACCAATTCAACTAAATTATCAAGAAATCCGATACGTTGGTTAAGCAATAGAGGGTGGTTGAGAGAAAGAGATTGAGATTGCAATTCAAGAATCAAATCAAATAACGCTACAGTGATTAAAATCAGAAATTAAATGCATCCAAGGTCTCAAATCCACCTACCCAATCATGTTAAGTACCCAAGTGATGATGTATTCCTTCCCTAAGTTCGATTTTAATGTCAACCGGGACCCCTAAATTCTCCTATATCCACTGTCGTGCTCAATAGGACGTATTCGACGATTAGATTAATTACTTGTTCGGTCTCATAACCCTAATCTCGAATTCTATTAAACCTTGTTCCCTATATGGTTGCACTAATCAAATAAATCCACGGTCGTGCTCATTATTCGATTAATGATTCCAATTCAAGTTCAAAAACGCGACCCGCCGTTTGGCCTCATACACGTTAACAAGTTAATCATGCAACACATATGATCAATACAATCAATTCAGAATTGGAAAACATTTGCGATCCCGATTCAAGTTCTAAAACGCGAATCGCCGTTAGGCCTCAAACACGTTTAACTGATTAATCACGCAAAACATATGATAAAACATTCAAATCAGAATCGGAAATCATCAATTAAAAAGAGGGGAGAAACACATACATCATATGAACACTACACAGCCATGGGTGGCTTCATCGATCCCTCGGACGAGGGGATTAGTTCCTCATGCCCGTGACGACGCACAAACAATCGGCAATAATCTCCATAATAACAAACTAAAAGAAGAAAAGAAAAGAAGAAGGAGACGCAGCTCAAGAGACAAGGATTCGCACTACTCTGATCTACACAAGTGGCTAACAACCCCCTCCTCTGATCTGAAGCAGCCTTTAAATAGGGGTTCTGATTTCTGTCCCCTCGCGGGGCGAATATATCTTCGTGAGGCGAATTTAAGTTTTGGCGCGCATTCAGATTTGGATTTTCGCGAGGCGAGAGTTTCTTTCGCGGGGCGAGGACTCAATTCTAGGCTGTGATCTGCATCACGGCTGGGCCGTGATGGTTTCTGATTTCCTGGCCTTCCTGATTCGCGAGGCGAGAAGATTGTTCGCGGGGCGAACCAGAGAGCTGACTGTTGCTGCCTTATTCTGCTGTTCAGGTTCGCGAGGCGAGAATATTGTTCGCGAGGCGAACCAGAAGGATGACTGTTGCTGCCTTTTTCTGATGTTCAGGTTCGCGAGGCGAGCTTCAACTCGCGAGGCGAGTGTCTCCAGAAGTGCTTTTTCCACTGCTTCTTGACTTTCCTTGACTCCCGGAGCTTCACTTATTGACCTGAAAACACAAAAAGCAACCACAAGCGTAATTCTATCCAAAATAAGCTACAAACTACACAAAAGATGCAAAACGAGTCAAAGTCCAACTCAGGAACGAAACAAGGCAAATTTGGGCGAAAACGAGAGTGAACTCGAATAAATAGACACATAAACCCTAGTTCATCTAGTCATAAAACTAGATAAGCCAGAGGCTTATCAGTAGAGCTTAAGACTTTGGCCATTTACCTTGAACATATCTCCAGGGTCATTGCCCTCCAATTCTACCGCTCCACGTGGAAAATCATTATGGTCCTTGAAGGGACCAGACCATCGAGATTTCAGCTTTCCCAGAAAAAAGTCTCAACCTAGAGTTGTAGAGAAATACCCACTGCCCCAGTTCAAATTTTCTGGGTAAGATGTGCTTGTCATGGCATGCCTTAGTCTGCTCCATGTAAGTCCTAGCATTCTCATAAGCTTGCATGCGGGATCTCTGAAAATTCATTCAAATCAAGTAGCCTCTTCTCACCAGCCTTCTTTAAGTCATAGTTGAGCTCTTTAATTGCCCAATAAGACTTGTGTTCCAACTCAACCGGCAAGTGAGAGGCCTTTCCAAACACTAAGTTGTAAGGAGATATTCCAATTGGTGTTTTTAAAGCAGTCCTATATGCCCAAAGAGCATCATCTACTTTCTTTGCCCAATACTTCCGTGAAGAGTTGACGGTTTTCTCAAGATTGTGCTTTAATTCATGGTTGGATACTTCAACTTGGCAGCTTGTTTGTGGATCGTAAGGAGTTGCTATCTTATGCTTGACCCCATATCTCTCAAGTAGGTGACTCATTTGTTTGTTGCAAAAATGAGAACCACCATCACTAATCAAAACCCTTGGGACACCAAACCTTGCAAAGATGTTGCGTCTTAAGAAATCCATGACTACCCGCGCATCATCTGTTGTTGTTGGAATTGCCTCCACCCATTTTGACACATAATCAATCACTACCAATATGTATTTGTAAGAGAATGAAGGTGGGAATGGTCCCATGAAATCTATTCCCCAAACGTCAAAAATCTCTACCTCTAGCATGATTTGGAGAGGAAGTTCATGCCGCCTTGAGATGTTTCCAACCCGTTGGCAACAATCACACCTTTCCACAAAAGTATGTGCATCCTTGAAGAGAGTAGGCCAATAGAGCCCGCTTTGAAGGACTTTTTCCGTGGTTTTCTTTCCCCCAAAGTGTCAACTATATTCTGAGCTATGGGATTACCACAACACGTTCCCAATTTGCTCATGGGGATTCTCAACAATCCAACTGAACATTGTTTGAAAAGGTATGGATCTTCCCAAACGTAGTACTTGGAATCCAAGAAGAACTTCTTCTTTTGTTGCATGGTCAATCCTTGGGGGACCACCCTTGAAGACTTGAAATTGGCCATATCCGCGAACCAAGGAGAAATCTTTTCAAAAATTGCAAACAATCGCTCATCTGGAAATTCTTCCTTGATGTCTAGCAATTTCTCCTCGATGTCGGGATTAACCAACCTTGACAAGTGGTTCGCTACTCCATTCTATGAACATTTCCGGTCTCTAATCTCAAGATCAAACTCCTGCAAAAGAAGAATCCATTAAATTAGTCTAGTTTTGACCTCTTGTTTTGTCATCAAGTGTTTTATGGCCGCATGATCGGTGAAAACTATAATTTTAGACCCTCCTACATAAGCTCTAAACTTATCCAGTGCAAAAACCACTGCAAGGAGTTCTTTCTCAGTGGTGGAATAGTTAGCTTGTGCCTCATTTAAAACTTTACTTGCATAGTAAATCACATGAGCTAACTTTTCCGCCGTCTGTCCTAAAACCACCCCCACCGCATAATCACTTGCATCACACATGATTTCAAAAGGTAATTGCCAATTGGTTGTCGTGATTATAGGTGCGGTGATAAGCATGTTTTTCAAAATATTGAAAGAATTTAAACAAGAAACATTAAATTAAAAGGATACATCCTTCACGAGAAGGTCACATAGAGATTTCACTATTTTGGAGAAATCTTTGATGAAACGTCGGTAGAAGCCGGCATGTCCTAAGAAACTTCTCACCTGCTTCACATTTGTAGGTGGGGGTGACTTCTCGATCAACTCTATCTTGGCTCTATCCACTTCAATTCTCTTTTAGGAGATTTTGTGCCCTAAAACCAAACCTTCTCGAACTATGAATTGACATTTTTCCCAATTGAGCACAAGGTTGGTTTCTTGACACCTTTCGAGCACACAAGCCAAGTTCTTCAAACAATTGTCAAAGGATATTCCAAAAACTGAGAAGTCGTCCATAAATACCTCAATGAATTTCTTCATCATGTCTGAAAAGATAGAGAGCATGCACCTCTGGAAATATTTTGGGGCATTGCATAATCCAAAAGGCATTCTCCTATAAGCAAAGAATCCACAAGGATATGTGAAGGCCGTCTTCTCTTGGCCCTTTGGATCTACCACAATTTGGTTGTAGCCAGAATATCCATCTAAGAAGCAATAGTACTCATAACCAGCCACCCTCTCAACCATTTGATCAATGAAGGGAAGAGGGAAGTGGTCCTTCCTTGTTGTATTGTTTAGCTTCATATAGTCCATGCAAACTCTCCACCCCGTGACGGTCCTAGTTGGTATCATCTCATTATTCTCATTGACTATCACGGTTGTGCCACCTTTCTTTGGGACCACGTGAATTGAGCTAACCCAATTACTATATGAGATTGGATAGATGATTCCGGCATCTAAAAGTTTAATCACCTCTTTACACACCGCTTCTTTCATGATGGGATTTAATCATCTTTGTGGGTGCACCACCAGTTTATAATAATCCTCTATCAAGATATTGTGCATGCACAATGAGGGACTTATACCTTTTAAATCCAAAATCTCCCACCCAATGGAGGATTTGTGTTCCCTAAGAACTCTCAAGAGCTTGTCTTCCTCATCTTTTTCCAACGCATTGCTAATGATGACCAGGTGATGTCCCCCTTCACTCAAAAATGCATACCTTAGGTGAGTTGGGAGTTGCTTCAACTCCGGTGTCTTGTTGTCATCTTCCACTCCTTCCTTAACAAGTTCTTCTTTTTGGCATTCTTCTTTGGGGATAATTGGTAATGCTTCCACAAAATTCAAACACTCAAGAAATTCAGCATCTTCCAAAAATTCCCCATCTTCATCATCAACATGGGATTTTACCAACACTTTTGCAAGTGTAGAACCATGTGCTTCTTATGTGGCAAAGGATTTCACAATAGGGTCCACCACATCAATGCTATACACACTAGATTTCTCAACCGGATGCTTCATAGCTTCAAAGACATTGAAGACTACATTCTCATCTTGCACCCGAAGTGTGAGCTTTCCTTGTTGGACATCAATCAATGCAAGTCCGGTTGCCAAGAAGGGCCTACCCAATATGAGAGGGATCTCGACATCTTCATCCATATCTAGCACCACAAAATCCGCCGGAAAAATGAACTTGTCCACCTTTACCAACAAATCCTCCACCACCCCCATAGGGGTATTTAATAGAACGATCCACGAGTTGGAGTGACATCATAGTACCTTTGGCCTCTTGAATGCCAAGCATCCTCATCATAGATAGGGGCATCAAGTTGATGCTTGCCCCCAAATCACAAAGTGTCTTTCCAAAAGTCATCTCTCCAATGGTGCATGGTATGCTAAAGGAGCTCGGATCCTTCAACTTAGGAGGTAGCTTTCGTCGAAGAATTGCACTACACTCCTCGATCAAAGCAACCATTTCCTCATCCACTAATTTCCGCTTCTTGGAGAGAAGCTCCTTCATCAACCGAGCATATGATGGCATTTGTTCCAAGGCTTCCGCAAATGGAATGTTGATTCGAAGCTTATGGAAGACAGCAAGGAACTTGTTGAACTATTTATCTTGCAACAACTTCTTCAACCGCTCTAAATATGGTACCGTCATGTAAGGATGGAGATGCTTGGTGGTCGCGCTGTCGCGCACGCGCCAAAAAGCGAGCGGGTTTATAAAACTGTAGTTTAGGAAGCGACAACTCGGATATCGTCTCACAAGGACTCTTGACTTGTTATTTACCACAAAATTCAGTTTTTTTTTTGGAGGGGGGGGGGGGTTGGTTTGAATTTCAAATGGAAAACAATGCAAAAATAGAGCAATAAAACAGAGCAGTTTAAAAGATTATCAAATAGCTAAAAACGATTAATCTACTGTTCTCGATTTCCCAACTATCATAGGTTCATGTAAATTCCAAGCCCTAAGCAGATTCTAATCCCCTCCCGGTTGTAGCAACAATTAACAAGCGAAATCACTACTACAGATATATGTTCCTATTCCCGAATTAAGCAAACGGGGTTAAGCCCTTCGTGAACTAAGCGAACACAAATTTAACACACGCGAATTAAGCAAACGCGATTAAATATAGGAACATAACATCACCGAAATAAATCAACACAACACTATACACTCCTGAATTAAGCAAACAGAAATATATAGCATAGCATTGAAAAGGGAAAAGCATACAAAACAGGAATTACTAGAACCTCAAGTGTAGTGGAAATCGATTACAGTAGACTAATCTAAGAAAATTAGTTCTCCATGGAAAAACGAAACACACAGAAAATATGTAAAAACAAGGGAGAATCAAAAGTTGTTCACTAATCTGCCTAGAACAGCCATTTATAGCATTCAGGAACTGCGCCTACTCGCGAGGCGAACCCTTACTCGCAAGGCGAATATTATGAAGAGTCTGCAACGTTTGGTCTTCTCGCGGGGCGAAGTACTGCTCGCGTGGCGAGGAATTGAAGAGTCTAACCGTGAAGTTTTCTGACTTCCAGGCTCGCGTGGCGAAGAGATGGATTCGCGAGGCGACACAGAAATCTTGCACTTTTTCTAGAACAGTCAGCCTTCAGGGTCGCGAGGCGAGGTGTTGTTCGCGGGGCGAACCAGAAAGGATGACATTTTGTTGTTCAGCTGGCTTTCAGGTTCGCGTGGCGAGTAGACTCTCGTGAGGCGAACACCTCCAGGATTACAATTTCCCCTGCTTCTTTATTCCCTTAACTTCTAAGTTAACCTGAAAACAATAAAATAGCCATAAGTGCTTTATTTGACTCAAAACTGGCTAAATTAACCTAAAACTACTTTAGAGACTCAAAACCTTGCTTAAAGACAATCAAGTCTAATTTGGGTGAAAATGAGATATAATTAGCACAAAACCCTGGTCATACTAGTCATAAAACTAGATGAGCCAGAGGCTTATCAAAATACCCCAAACTTAAACTTTGCTTGTCCCCAAGCAAACTACAACTCAAAAATCAAAAAGACTCAAGACATGGCAAGATTAAAAGATTCAATCAACTTTGCACAAATCTCAAGCAATTTCATCAAAACAGTTTTCTTCAATATTCCCCCCTTTCAAACAAAGCAATCCCCACAATCCTTTATTCTGAACATTTGAGAATTTCATCATTCAAACAATCATTAATCTAAGCAGGGGATCCAAGTTACACACAAGAGGGAGATCACCAAATTCAAACAATTGCCTTCCTCACAAGGGCATTTAGTGTTTCACTTAATCGCTCAGTTTTTGTCAGGCAATCAACAATTCACTCAATTCACCTTTCAGAAGCACTTCCCATAAATTTGATTTTCATCTCCAAATGATTCCCACAGAAAACATGCATGCAACATCAAAAGGTCTTTTAAGGTTGTAATGGGGCCTGGCTAAGGGTAGGATATACAAAGGTACTAGGCTGAAGACCCTAGGAACTAAGAGAGCATGAACTTTTTACACTTTGAATTTCCACTCAAGTTCCTTTTTTCATTTTCCCATTGTCTTGGGTGACTACAGCCTTTTCTTTCTAATACTTTTTTTTTTAAACATTTTTGCACCTTTTATTTTTTTTCTTTTTTCATTCTTTTTTTTTTTTTTTTTTTTGCCTTTGGCTCCAACCTTTTTATTATATTTCTTTTTTTCTTTTTCTCAATCCCAAACAACACGTTACACCTTGTAGCCACCCCAAACTTAGTTTCTTGCAACCATTCTCTTGCTAAGATTCCATGCTCTCCTAATCCTAAGATCGGGTTAACATGGTTTTTCCAGATTTTAGGCTCATAATATAAGGTCATCAAGAATTAACAGGCTAATCAGGCTCAATGGGGTTAACTAAGGAACATGCATTAGGAATTGGTTCTTTTTTAGGCCAAGTGGTTATTTACAAAGAAAATGCCTAAATCATCTGATGCAGCACATAAACATGCAAACCAAGTAGAGACTCGAGCAAATTCGGGAAAGTGCAACTTAAAAGTGAATTCACACAGTTTAAAACATGTTGGAGGCTCAAATCCTCACCTGGACATTTTTGCAAATTGTTTGACCGAGATTCTATCCCTAGTGTGTGCACCCCTTCACCCCAAACTTATCATAAATCATGCCATCATAATAAAATATCTCAAAGTTCAGTTTTCAATCACATGGGGATCACTTTTCAAAAACAAAAAAAAAATTCAACCTATTTTTCAACCTAGGGGGAATCATCACATAAATCATGCAAGCAATCTGTGCCAAATCAATCAAAACCAATCAAGCTCACCAACCAAAGACTCACACAATTTATTCAAGAGCTAAGAGAAACAAAACGAGACACAAAACAAAACTACAATTGGTTCCCTCCCCCACACTTAAAACATACATTGTCCCCAATGAACAACATAACTATAAAATCAGAGTGAGGGAAAGGAAGGGTGTTCCCTGATCAAGTCGCAGTGTAGGTGGGAGCTTCAAAGGAAAGCTCCTCAACATTAGCATCGTCAGGAACACCAGCAGCCACACCATGGAATGGCTTCAGCCTCTGCCCGTTAACCTTGAAGGACTTGTTGGTACCTGCACTTTTAATCTCTACTGCACCATAAGGAAAAACGTTAGTAACAACAAAGGGGCCATCCCATTTGGACCTAAGTTTCCCAGCCATCAATTTCAGGCGGGAATTAAACAGTAAGACTTGCTGGCCCACAGAAAATTCTTTCCTAGCAATCATCCTATCATGAAAATGTTTTGTTTTCTCTTTATAAATCCGGGAGCTTTCATAGGCTTCTAGCCTAAGCTCCTCAAGCTGCTGCAACTGGAGTTTCCTTTCAATACCAGCTTTTTTCATTTCCAAATTACAGCACTTGACTGCCCAATATGCACGGTGCTCAACTTCCACCGGGAGATGACATGCCTTACCAAATACAAGCCTAAAGGGGGACATCCCTATTGGCGTCTTGAAAGCGGTCCTCTGAGCCCACAGTGCGTCTTCCAGACGACGGCACCAGTCCTTTCTATTCGACTGCACCATTTTCTCTAAGATCTGCTTGATCTCCCTATTGGATATCTCAGCCTGGCCATTGGTCTGGGGATGGTAAGCAGTGGAGACTCTATGCACAACTCCATACTTCCGGAGTAGAGCTTCCATGGTGCGGTTGCAGAAGTGAGTGCCCTGGTCACTGATAATAGCCCGAGGTATGCCAAACCTGCAAAAAATATTGGACCTAACAAATTTTGAAACAACTTTAGCATCGTTAGTCCTAGTGGGGATAGCTTCCACCCACTTTGAAACATAGTCAACAGCCAAAAGAATGTACAGAAAACCAAAAGATGCAGGGAAATGACCCATAAAATCAATCCCCCCACACATCAAAAACCTCACAAAAAAGCATGGGCTGCTGAGGCATTTCACTCCTACGAGTGATGGCAGGGCCTGTTGTTTGACACTCCTTACAATTCCGGTAGACCGCATAGGCATCTCTAAAAATTGTGGGCCAGTAGAACCCAGAATCTAGGACTTTTCTTGCCGTCCTCTGTGGTCCAAAGTGTCCCCCTACTTGAGAGGCATGAGAAAAATGCAAGATGGACTCTGTCTCATAATCGGGGACACACCTCCGAATAACTTGATCACTGCAAAACTTCCAAAGGTACGGATCATCCCACACATAGTACTTGCAATCACTCTTGAGCTTTTGGATCTTGGATCTACTTGTACCTGCAGGAACAACACCAGCAACAAGAAAGTTAACAATGTCAGCAAACCAAGGTGTTACCCCATACATATGTAGAAGTCGCTCATCAGGAAAATCATCCTGGATGGGAGAAGGATCCTCATCCCTTGCTATTCGGCTCAAGTGATCGGCTAAAATTTTTAGCTCCACTCTTGTCTTTTATCTCCACATTGAACTCTTGGAGCAAAAGCATCCACCGAATCAATCTTGGCTTCACTTCTGGTTTCTTTAACAGGTACTTCAGAGCTGCATGGTCAGTGAAAACAATAACCCTGGAACCTAGAAAATATGACCTAAATTTATCAAGTGCAAAAACAACAGCTAGCAGTTCCTTTTCAGTGGTGGTGTAATTTGATTGTGCAGCATCTAATGTCCTAGAAGCATAATGAATGACATGGGCAGCTTTCCCACCCTTTGTGCCAGAACCGCTCCCACAGCATAATTAGAAGCATCACACATGAGTTCAAAAGGGAAGGTCCAGTCAGGGGGCTGGATGATGGGGGTGGAGGTCAATGCTCTTTTCAGGTAGTCAAATGCCTTCTTGCAGTTGTCATCAAAATGGAACATGGCATCATTCTTCATCAAGTTTGACAAAGGCAGAGCTATCTTGCTGAAGTCCTTGATGAAGCGCCTGTAGAAACCTGCATGGCCAAGAAAAGAACGGATCTCGCGAACGCAAGATGGGTAAGGCAATGTTGAAATCACATCAATTTTTGCAAGATCTACTGAAATACCCTCTTTAGAAATAACATGACCCAAAACAATCCCCTGTTCTACCATAAAGTGACATTTTTCATAGTTCAAAATCAGATCAGTCTCAATGCATCTTTCTAGAACTAAACTCAGACTATGCAAGCATGCATCAAATGAGGAGCCATATACAGTGAAGTCATCCATGAACACCTCCATGAAATTTTCAATAAATTCAGTAAAAATGCTAAGCATGCATCTTTGGAAAGTGCCAGGAGCATTACAAAGGCCAAATGGCATCTTCCTATAGGCAAACGTACCGAAGGGGCACATGAAAGTGGTCTTTTCCTGATCCTCTGGGGCAATATGGATCTGGAAGTACCCGGAAAAGCCATCAAGAAAGCAGTAATGAGATTTACCAGTCAGTCGTTGATGCGTGAATTTTAGAGAAATAAATAAATGAAGGCAAGTGCACCTCGTCGCAATCAAGTAATACGGTGGTGAGACCGGTTATCGTATCCACAGGGATTGGTTGTCAATTACCAATTCGCAAATTCAACAACTATCTAGACTAATCTAAAGTGTGAGGGATTAAAACTAAAGAAATAAAATATTTTTGTCTTTTTGTAATTTTGTCAAACACTTGGTATGCAAACAGGGATGTGGCTAGAATTGTCAGGGTTAGACTACACTAATCCTCCCTTAGTTGCAATGAAATGGCTTCTAACACAAGTCCTAATTCAATTATGCCAATCAAGCCTTTTCTAAATTACTCAAGCCTAATGTCTTAGGTGCATTGAGCCTAAAACCCCAAATTAAACCCTAATGTCTTAGGTGGAATAACCTGAGATTTTGCATTAAGTTAAGACTTTTAAGATTGCAAGCAGCCAACACCTATGTCTAGATTCTTGACCTACTTGGCATATGATTCATGAGCATGCTTTAACACCAACCTTTCAGTCATCTATTAAAGCAACAAATCATTCCTATGGGTAGCTAATCCAAGGAAAGCATTAAACACAGAATCACATACTCATATGAAATAGAAACTTGTATTAAAATACCAAATCAATTACATAAGTTCAGAAAAGTTCATCTAACCCCAACAATGGGGATTTAATTACTCATGATAAGGAAATACAAAAAGGAAAAAGAGAAGGGATGAAGAACACTCATAGACAAGCTTCCTCCAATCTTCTCTCCATCCAAGAGCAGAGAAAACGCCCCCCTTTTTGGGTAGAGACCCTCTCCAGCCACCGACCTCAGCCTGCCTCCAAGTGCAGCTTATTAGGTTAGAAGTCCCTCCTCTTTTCTGTCTGCTGTGCTGTTATTTATAGGTCCGTCGCCCGTCACGGCCGTGATGGCCATCACGGCCAGGCCGTGATGGTCTCTGACTTGGGCGCCTCTTCATTCACTTATTCATCACGGCCGTGATATCCATCACGGCTAGGCCGTGATCGCTTCGACTTTTCCAACTAGCGAGTCACGGCCGTGATAGCCATCACGGCCGGCCGTGACGACTTCGACTTTTGGCTCAATCTTTCTTCACTCTCGTTGCTCCCTCACGGTAGTGAGGGCCATCACGCCAGGCCGTGATACTCTCTACTTGGCTCATAATCTTCACTTCTAATCTCTTTTTTCATCCAAGCTCCACCAAGGCTGATTTCTGGGTATTTTTCCATTAAATCCTGCAAAACAACACCAGAAACCACCTCATCCGTTCCAAAGGAAAAACTATACAAAATCAACACTAAATTGGCCTAACTATATGCAAATGCATGCCGAAATGTACATGAAAAATGAGGTAAAATCACACTCATCAAATCACCCCAAGCTTAAGACTTTGCTTGTCCTCAAGCAAAAACTAAGGCCAGAAGAGATAAACAGTCAAAACATGGATAGTGAACTAAGAACCCGAGTAAAATGATCCAAGCAACAGGCAATTCAAACAATTCAGCAAGGGACAATCAATTCAAGTCCAATTAGGGGCTTAAGTTTCCTAGACTCACATTCTCACTGGTTCGGGCACTCTTGCTCACTTGAAGCTCACCCCAAGCTTGTTTATTTGCTTGGTTCTCTTTCTTGCCTCACTCACTCAAGTGTTCAAGTATACATACAATTCGCTCCATTTTCCTCAAGGAATGATTCCTACCATATGCTTGACTATCAACCAAATCTCCACTTTATTTATGAAAACACTTAAGAATCAAGAGGTCTTTTATTTGGTTGTAACGTGGCCATGGGATTAATCTTTAGGTGGGAATAACAAGAAAGGGACATTTCAAAAGGCTAAACCAAGTATCAAACATTTCAACACAAGAAAACTTCTAAAATACCTTCTTGGGTTTTCAATACATTTTTCCACCCTTCTTTTCTTTCTTTTTCTTTTTATTATTTTTTGTCATCCCCTTCTCTATTTTTTTTTTCTTTTTTTTTTCTTTTTTTTTTTTTTCTTCTTTTTCTTTTATTTGGAGAAGGGAAAATTTTTCAAATCAAGATTTTTTTTTTTTTTTTTTTTTTTTCTGATTCTTTTCCCAAACTTTCAACTACCTTTTTCACCCTTTTTGTGATACTTTAGAAGGTCCCTTATCAAGTATATGTATCCAAATTTTTCAGGGTACCAAGAAAAGCATTTTATTCATTCAGGCTCAAAATTGGGCAACTAAGGGTAGCATTTACACATTCAAAGTTCAGAAGGCCAGAAAAATACCTATTGCCTCAATCATTTTCAAAAATGTTTCCAAAAAATTTTAAGCTTTAAAATGGTTTTAAGTCAAGTTCTAGAGAAAACAAACCAAGAGGAATAACACTCTACACAAAGAATGGGGGCAGATTTAGTGAGTACCCCCTAATGGCTCAAAAGCTCACATTTATCAGTTCAAGAACCAGTGAGAAACACAAGTCTAAAGAAACATATGCTAATCATCAACTATCCGAAATCATCTCAAGCATATTTATTTGCAGCCATATCACAAGAATAAACAGAATTGGGTTCAAAAATCCACTATCACAATTTAATTGGCACTTAGTTCTCACAATCATAAGCTCAATCTAAGCAAGGGTAATCAATTCATGTGATCATGCAAACTTAAACCTATATGAATGCAATATTTACAATGCAAGCACAAAGATTACCCCTACCCCAAGCTTAAAGATTTACATTGTCCCCAATGTAAACAATCAAGTTGGAGAGGGGAGAAGAAAAATAAAATAAAGCAAAAATTGGAACGGCTTACCGAGGCGGTAGCGGGTGTTGGCTCACATGCTTGTTGGCTTTGTTTCTCCCTGCTCTTTTTCTCCTTCCTTTATTCAAAATCTGAAGACACTTAACAAAATTATTAACAAACCTCTTGAGCTTCTCAAATTATTCAAGAGGTTAAAGCAAAAACAAAATTAACTAAAGAGAAGGGTTAAGAAAAGTTGGGTTGCCTCCCAATAAGCGCTTCTTTAACGTCACTAGCTTGACTTAATAAGAAGCATCCACCTGGATCCCATAACCTGTGGTATAAGGACCAAGGAATGCTAACCATGTAAGATCCTTCAATCGGATCCCACGGTTTGCAGCATAAATATGGGAGCGAGCTCTTGAAAATCATGGTGACCTCACCAAATGTGTTGAATTTCTCACTCCCTCTTGGGTCAAAATTGACCCCTTCATCCACAAAATCTTCCCAATAAAAATGGGGTTCAACCTCAGGTAGAGGCATGAACTCCATTGTTGACTGCTTTAAAATGTAAGGTGGCAAACAATTCGAGAGGATCATTGGTGCTGTTTAAGCTTCCACATACAATCTTCACTCTCAGCATTGCCAAATCCATCACCTTCCAAATATGCAGAAATCTCCTTACAAACCACACAAGTGTTTCTCCCATCACATTCCACACATGCATTGGAACCAATAGCACCATCTAATTCCAAAAGTTTTTCATCATCTCCAAGCATGGTGAAATAGATGTCCTCCAATTGCCTCTTCCTTTCAGGCTCCATAGTCAAGGGTTCAATGGGGAATGGTGCAACTATGTTCTCCAAAACAGGGTCTTCACTTCTTGACTCGGTTGCTCCCACTTCTTCTTCTTCCTCCTCATCCATCATTGCATCATCTTCATCATCATCCATCAAGTTCCCATATGGCATTTCGGATAGAAGGTTAGAGAGTTCCTCAATACGTACCCCGAGACTTCGAATGGCATCTTCTTGATTCTTTAATTCTTCCATTGTTGTTGCCATGAAGTTCTCCAAAACAGCCTCTAAGTGAGGTTGACTATCCGGGATAGGTTGCTCAACCTCGACTGGGAATGCGGATTTGAAGTTCTCCCAAGCAACTTCCAATGGGGATGGCTCATCATACCAAGGTGTGGAAGATTCCCAATGTTCCTTTTCATCAATCCAAGTATTGTTTGGAGGGTTCCCCCACCATGGAGTAGAAGTGTTGGGAAATTGATTTCCCCATTCAGCATAACCTACCACTGGTGGAGGAGAGACAGTTACCCTTGACAGCTCATTACTCACTTGTTGGATGTTTACGGCTAATTGCAACATATCTACCCGCAGCTGCAGCTCAGATATCTCCATTTCTGCATCAGATGGCTGATAATAATTGTAGTCCATGATCCTATCAAATTTTTCACCTCACAGACAATTAAGCCCAAGATCAAAGAAACACAAAAACAAATATATACAAAACTAACAAAAGAAAGATATCAAATATATACAGAAAAAAAAAATAAAAAAAAAATGTCTAAACTAGTTGTCTCATTCGTTACTAATGATATTGACAAAACCAATCCCCGGCAACGGCGCCAAAAACTTGATGCGTGAATTTTAGAGAAATAAATAAATGAAGGCAAGTGCACCTCGTCGCAATCAAGTAATACGGTGGTGAGACCGGTTATCGTATCCACAGGGATTGGTTGTCAATTACCAATTCGCAAATTCAACAACTATCTAGACTAATCTAAAGTGTGAGGGATTAAAACTAAAGAAATAAAATATTTTTGTCTTTTTGTAATTTTGTCAAACACTTGGTATGCAAACAGGGATGTGGCTAGAATTGTCAGGGTTAGACTACACTAATCCTCCCTTAGTTGCAATGAAATGGCTTCTAACACAAGTCCTAATTCAATTATGCCAATCAAGCCTTTTCTAAATTACTCAAGCCTAATGTCTTAGGTGCATTGAGCCTAAAACCCCAAATTAAACCCTAATGTCTTAGGTGGAATAACCTGAGATTTTGCATTAAGTTAAGACTTTTAAGATTGCAAGCAGCCAACACCTATGTCTAGATTCTTGACCTACTTGGCATATGATTCATGAGCATGCTTTAACACCAACCTTTCAGTCATCTATTAAAGCAACAAATCATTCATATGGGTAGCTAATCCAAGGAAAGCATTAAACACAGAATCACATACTCATATGAAATAGAAACTTGTATTAAAATACCAAATCAATTACATAAGTTCAGAAAAGTTCATCTAACCCCAACAATGGGGATTTAATTACTCATGATAAGGAAATACAAAAAGGAAAAAGAGAAGGGATGAAGAACACTCATAGACAAGCTTCCTCCAATCTTCTCTCCATCCAAGAGCAGAGAAAACGCCCCCCTTTTTGGGTAGAGACCCTCTCCAGCCACCAGCCTCAGCCTGCCTCCAAGTGCAGCTTATTAGGTTAGAAGTCCCTCCTCTTTTCTGTCTGCTGTGCTGTTATTTATAGGTCCGTCGCCCGTCACGGCCGTGATGGCCATCACGGCCAGGCCGTGATGGTCTCTGACTTGGGCGCCTCTTCATTCACTTATTCATCACGGCCGTGATATCCATCACGGCTAGGCCGTGATCGTTTCTGACTTTTCCAACTAGCAGGTCACGGCCGTGATAGCCATCACGGCCAGGCCGTGACGACTTCCCGACTTTTGGCTCAATCTTTCTTCACTCTTCGCTCCCTCACGGCCGTGAGGGCCATCACGGCCAGGCCGTGATACTCTCTGCTTGGCTCATAATCTTCACTTCTAATCTCTTTTTTCATCCAAGCTCCACCAAGGCTGATTTCTGGGTATTTTTCCATTAAATCCTGCAAAACAACACCAGAAACCACCTCATCCGTTCCAAAGGAAAAACTATACAAAATCAACACTAAATTGGCCTAACTATATGCAAATGCATGCCGAAATGTACATGAAAAATGAGGTAAAATCACACTCATCAGTCGTTCCAGCATCTGATCTATGAACGGCAAAGGAAAGTGATCCTTTCTGGTGGCCTGGTTCAACTTCCTATAATCTATACAGACTCGCCAGCTATTCTGGACTCTAGTGGGTACAAGCTCATTATTATCATTTCTTACCACTGTGACGCCGGACTTCTTGGGTACAACTTGCACTGGACTTACCCAAGTACTGTCAGAGATGGGGTATATAATACCTTCCTGCAGAAATTTAGTCACCTCTTTCTTCACCACATCCAGAATCAATGGATTGAGCCGCCTTTGGGCCTGCCTAACTGGTTTAGCCCCATCCTCCAACAGAATTCTATGCATACATCTGGAGGGGCTAATTCCTGGAATGTCTGCCAAGGTCCACCCAATCGCCTTCTTGTGCTTCTTCAGAACCTCCAATAGTTTTGCTTCTTGGTCAGAGTCAAGTTTGGAAGAGATAATGACTGGAAGTTTTTCATTCGTCTCCAAGTAAGCATACTTCAGGTTCCCAGGAAGTGGCTTGAGCTCTAGGGAGGGTGGCTTCTCAATGGATGGTACATTTGGAGTAGCCAAGATGTCAAGAACTTCGGCTGAACAGACAGCTTCACTCACACTATCACTCTGCAAAGTTGAATCAAGAAACTCAGCACAAACAACACACGGGTTAGTGTCAGTACAGTCAGTACATGAATATATATCATCAAAGCCAAAAATAAATGGAAAATTAGAAACAAGGTCCTCATGGGTGTCATCAATAATCTCATAAAGCAACTCTAATTGGAAAACAGAGTGCTCCTCCAGGGGATGCTTCATAGCATCAAAGATGTTAAACTTTGCCACAATATCACCAAACTCCATAGACATGGTCCCATCATCAACATCAATCTTAGTCTTAGTTGTCTTCATGAACAGTCTGCCCAGGATTATTGGTGATCTACTGGAATTTGTTTCTCCTGCCATGTCTAGGATGTAGAAGTCAGCAGGGAAAATCAACTCATTAACTTGTACCAGCACATCTTCTACCATTCCCATGGGCGGGCACTGGTCCTGTTGGCCAACTGGATAGTGAGACCTGTATACTGCAAGGAACCAAGATCAAGGTTATTGAAAATAGAGGTGGGCATGACATTTATGGAGGCTCCCAAATCCAACATGTAATTTTCGAATCTGTTGTCCCCAATAGTGCATGGAATAGTAAAAGTGCCTGGATCCTTGCACTTCTGTGGTAATTCTTGAGTGGGGGCTGAAACAGTAATTCTTTCTGGTGCAGGCTTAGACTGGATAAGAGCTGAAACATTTCTTCCCAAATTAACTCTCTCATTACTCTTCAACCTTCTCATGTTGGTGCATAGATCCTTCAGAAATTTTGCATACTTGGGCACCTGCTTGATCACATCTAGAAGGGGAATGTTCACCGCCACCTTTCTGAACACATCTAAAATTTCCCTCTCCTTGTCTTCCCCACCAATCTTCTTATTTTTCTGCACTCTGTGTGGGAAGGGGATCGGTGGTATGTACACTTTCTCAGCTTCAACAATAACAGAAGGCTTAGGAGTTACCTCAACAGTTTCTTCATCTTTTCCAGAGGCTGCCTCAACAACTTTTCCAGATCTCAGAGAGATGGCACTCACATTAGGATTGGAGACATTGGGATTTATCACTGTTTGTGCAGGCAGTTGACTTGATCTTTGAGCTTGCTGTATGTTATTTATGGATGTGGCAAGCTGTCCAACCTGTGTCTCTAAATTTTGAATGCTAGCATCCGTTCGTTGCTTGAGATTAACCAAACGTGTTCCGCAAATTGTGAATGCTAGCATCTTCATTCATTCTTTGAAATCGTGCTCGTGAGGCCTGGAATTGTGCTCGAATCTGTCCAATTTGCTGCTGTAATCGGAGATTTTGTTCAGTCATTTGCTTGAACATGTCCTCTAGTGAAGGTCCAGAAGGTGCAGAAGTGGTCACTTGAGGAGGATTCTGAGGTGCTGCCATCGGTTGTTGTTGGGATGAGTTCCCATACCGAAGGTTAGGATGATTCCTCCAGTTGGGATGGTACCTATTTGTGGAGAGGTTAGGAGTGTTGTACTTCTGGGATTACATTGCCTTGATTGTAAGGATGGACTGCATAAGCCTCGAGACAAATCAAGAATCGACCCTTCCTTCAGAATGGGGCATGCATCAAACGGGTGCTCAGGAGAGTTGCACATGCCACACAACATTGCCGACTGAACCTTATCCATTGCCATTTTCTCCAACAAAGAAGTGAGCCTATCAATTCTATCATCACGGGCCTGGTTGGAAGAAGAGCTATGGACCTCATTCACACCTCTTGTCTCAACAGAATTTCTCCTAGTAGTAAACTGTTGGGAGTTCGGTGACATATTTTCAATTAATTGCTTGGCAGCAGCTGGAGTCTTATCAACAAGTGCTCCCCCACTAGCAACATCCAAAATATTTCTATCCATCGGTAGTAACCCCTCATAAAAATACTGGATAAGAAGCTGCTCGGAAATCTGATGCTGAGGGCAACTGGATATCAACTGCTTGAATCTCTCCCAATATTCAGCCAATGACTCATTTCCTTGTCTGATGCCACATATTTCCGTTCTGATTGATGCAGCTCTAGAGGCAGGAAAATATTTCTCTAAGAAAAGCTTCTTCAAATCGTTCCAGGTGGTAATAGAGTTTGGCTCAAGATAGAGCAGCCAATCCTTTGCAGCGCCCTGTAGTGAAAACGAGAAAGCTCTCAGCTTGATGTGATCCTCAGTTACTCCCTCTAGTCTCAAGGTTGTGGAGCAGACAACCTGGAATTCTTTCAAATGCTTGTGTGGATCCTCACCTGCAAGACCACTAAACCTTGGCAACAAATGGATTAGACCAGATTTTAATTCAAAGGGAGTAACAGCACTAGAATATTCAATACACAAGCCATTATAATTAACATCAGGGGCAGCAAGCTGTCTTAATGTCCTTTGGTCACCCATGTTATCAAAAACAGTTTTAGAATTAGAATCACTACCAGTACTAGCCCGAATTGCTCTACGGCGTGTGTGTAGTGTTCTTTCAATTTCAGGATCAAAATCACACAATTCAGAGCAAGTAGACCTAGTAGCTAGACCAATTCAAAACAAAAACGAAAGTGAAAGAAAAAAAAAATGCGAAAATAACAAACAAGAGTCCCCGGCAACGGCGCCAATTTTTGGTCGCGCTGTCGCGCAAGCGCCAAAAAGCGAGCGGGTTTATAAAACTGTAGTTTAGGAAGCGACAACTCGGATATCGTCTCACAAGGACTCTTGACTTGTTATTTACCACAAAATTCAGTTTTTTTTTTGGGGGGGGGGGGGGGGTTGGTTGGTTTGAATTTCAAATGGAAAACAATGCAAAAACAGAGCAATAAAACAGAGCAGTTTAAAAGATTATCAAATAGCTAAAAACGATTAATCTACTGTTCTCGATTTCCCAACTATCATCGGTTCATGTAAATTCCAAGCCCTAAGCATATTCTAATCCCCTCCCGGTTGTAGCAACAATTAACAAGCGAAATCACTACTACAGATATATGTTCCTATTCCCGAATTAAGCAAACGGAGTTAAGCCCTTCATGGACTAAGCGAACACGAATTGAAAACACGCGAATTAAGCAAACACGATTAAATATAGGAACATAACATCACCGAAATAAATCAACACAACACTATACACTCCTGAATTAAGCAAACAGAAATATATAGCATAGCATTGAAAAGGGAAAAGCATACAAAACAGGAATTACAAGAACCTCAAGTGTAGTGGAAATCGATTACAGTAGACTAATCTAAGAAAATTAGTTCTCCATGGAAAAACGAAACACACAGAAAATATGTAAAAACAAGGGAGAATCAAAAGTTGTTCACTAATCTGCCTAGAACAACCATTTATAGCATTCAGGAACTGCGCCTACTCGCGAGGCGAACCCTTGCTCGCGAGGTGAATATTATGAAGAGTCTGCAACGTTTGGTCTTCTCGCGGGGCGAAGTACTGCTCGCGTGGTGAGGAATTGAAGAGTCTAACCGTGAAGCTTTCTGACTTCCAGGCTAGCGTGGCGAAGAGATGGATTTGCGAGGCGACACAGAAATCTTGCACTTTTTCTAGAACAGTCAGCCTTCAGGGTCGCGAGGCGAGGTGTTGTTCGCGGGGCGAACCAGAAAGGATGACATTTTGTTGTTCAGCTGGCTTTCAGGTTCGCGTGGCGAGTAGACTGTCGCGAGGCGAACACCTCCAGGATTACAATTTCCCCTGCTTCTTTATTCCCTTAACTTCTAAGTTAACCTGAAAACAATAAAATAGCCATAAGTGCTTTATTTGACTCAAAACTGGCTAAATTAACCTAAAACTACTTTAGAGACTCAAAACCTTGCTTAAAGACAATCAAGTCTGATTTGGGTGAAAATGAGATATAATTAGCACAAAACCCTGGTCATACTAGTCATAAAACTAGATGAGCCAGAGGCTTATCACTTGGCTTCAATTCATTTCTTCTTTAGGAATTATTCATCAACTAATTTCAACCTCCCCTCTTGCTCTGGCACCTTCTCACCAGGCACTTCTTCTTCCTTAGCTTGCTCTGTCTCCACTTATGGTACTTCTGGAATTACAGCTTCAGGAGAACTAGTTGCACCCCCTTTTGATTCCAAACCCTTACCACTTTGAGATTATAAGGCATTGCATTGGTTCTTGGGTTTGTTCTCTATATTACCTCAAGATTTTGGATCGTTGCACCTGTATGAGTTGCCAACTTATCAATGGTTGTGACTGTATACACTGTCAACTTCTCAATGGCTGCACTAGTCTTCTCAAGAGCCAACTCCAAAGGTTGTTAGTTTCCATCTGTGATCTGTTACTGATTAGTTCTTAGGAAGGCTTGCTGAGTATTATGTTGTTGAATCCCATGGTTTTGCCTTTGATTATGATGTTGTTGTTGTTGTTGTCCGGTCAAACCACCACTAGTGTTGCTCCAAGAAAAACCCGGATGATCTCTCCTGATATTCCAACCTTGCCCATTATGGTAGTTATTCTGCTTGTTCCTCGGATAATCATTGTGTTGTGGCACTGTGTCATAGAAGTTGTGACATGAGACCACATGTTCCTGAGAATAGTTACACGGACAACATTCATTGTCATGATCCCCACTAGTAGGTTGATGCATATTACAGCTGTACTCATTCCTTGACATCTTTTCCAACAAAGCCCATGCATCCTCCGCTGACTTGCAAGAGAAAGAATCGCCAACTGCAGCATCACAATTCATCTGGTAGTGACCTCTCAAATCATTGAAGAAGTGCTGAACCTTTGATACCAAGTCAAAGAATGAAGATGGACATCTCCTCAAGAGCACATTATACCTCTCCCAAGCTTCATTATAAGTCTCATCATCATGTTACTTGAAAGAAGTAACGGTTATTTTCAATTGTACCTCTTTCTGAGGAGGAAAAAAATCTTGTGAGGAATTTCTAAGTCATGTCCTCCCAAGCAGTGATACTTCGGCGATTCAAATTCAAATCTAACCAATCGCGTGCTCTATCCTAGAGAGAAAAAGGGAATAGTCGTAAGCGAAAGGCATTGTCTGAAACTCCAGCACACTTTGTAACGCCGCATACCTCCAAAAAGTGAGTGATATGCTGTGAGGATCTTGGTGTGCACTCCCATCAAATAGATTTTGTTGCACCAGATGAAGAACCGATGTCTTGATCTAAAATGAATTGACCGTGATAGAAGACCTCACAATAGTAGAAGTACAATCCTCCAAATTAGGAAGAGTGTACTAATAAAGAGGCTTGTAAGCAGATGGATCTTCTTATGCCATCCCTTCAAGATTGATGGGTTCGATTACTTCAAATCTCCTTTGCCCCCTTAGTTTCTTCCTCAACCTTTTCTCAGTCCTACGAATCTTAGGGTCGTATAGCAAGTCTTTAGGTGGAACGGTACCTCGCATACAACAAAAACACGGCAAATTGCCAACCAGGAACCCTAAATTATCCTAATGTCTCTCTCGAGCACGAAAGAACATACCTACGCATGCAAATTACCTATATCTCTACCCGACAACCCACAAGTTAGAATCATTAAGCCCTTGGTTCCCTATAACGATTGCACCAATCTCCTACTCTATCTCTAGCAATGCTCAATCGGTGTTCCTAATCCAAGTCCTAAAGGACAAATCTCCTATTGGATGTATCCTGCTTGACTAGTTAAACACGATCCCTTGTGATTAACTCAATAAAATTAGAATTAGAAAACAAGAAATTAAGAGAATGGAATAAGAAATCACCACTTGAATAACTATGTCGTCATGAGCGGCTTAATCGTTCCCTTAGAAAAGAGGATTAGTTCCTCATAGAAATCATAACCAAATCAAAAGAGTAGAAGAAAGTCATTGCAACTGAAATAAACCTAAGAAAACTAGGGGAGACGCAGCTCCAAGAGAAACAAGAAAAATAGGTCGAAATTCATATCCCTGATCTGCTCCAAAACAAGCTATTTAAAAATTTCTGAATCAGCGTCCGTTCACGGGGTGAACAAGTGCTCGCAATTCAATCATTTGATTTTGGCTCCATCTGGGTTTTGAATGCTCACGAGGTGAGGGCTGTCTCGCGGGACGAGATAGAATGGTTGCAGAATTTGTGTCTGGCTCACAAGGCAAGCCCTTGCTCGCGGAGCGATTCTGAAAGTTTGCAATTCCTGCTCAGTCTGCAGCTTTGGCTCGCGAGGCGAGACACTCTTTTTTGCCTTTAGCTTGTTTTCTTCAAGTTTTCTTGCTTCCTTAAGCTTCACTTTTAACTGAAACATAAAAGTAGCATTAGAATTCTTTATTGACTAAAAAATAACCAAAATATCCTAAAAATTACCTAAGAGACTCAAAATGTTGCTTAGGGACAAAGGAAGCCAAATTTGGGTAATTAATGAGATTAAATCGCTCAAATAACATAAAAATATTAACCTTTCTAGCTATAAAACTAGATAAGCTAGAGACTTATCAACTACCCGCCCTGCCCCACTGCTATCCCTAGTTTGAAGTCCCATTCACAAAAAGTTTCAAATTGAAGCTTTGAAAAAAATGGTGATTTATGCCTCGGGATGCGAACAAAGAGTGTTCGAGTTAAAAATAATCATAACCAAACAAGCGACAAAACATACGACTTAAAAGCCAGACACACTCACTCACTTATTCTCTATATGTATGTGTGTGTGTTATATTCAAAACATTATAGATATAAAATATATATTTGAATAATTATTAAAATTTAAAAGTGAGAAAAGCAAGAAAATAATGAGAAAGGAATTTCGTTAAATGATAAAAACACAATCCCTCAAGCCCTCATCATAGAAATAATAACGATATTTTGACAACCGATTCGGACACCAATATGAAACACCATATTATTTTGTCCCTCACATATTAACGGGCCTGGTAGAATAAAACATTGCACCATATGTTTATACAATGTTGGACAATTAATAATTTATTGTCCAAATATCACTACAAAAAAAAGGCAAATAACGACCGACAAAATCGGTCACTATTCAAGAGAATTTGGTCGCTATCACCATTAGCGACCGAATCAGCCACCATTTCTTAGGGGTCGCTAAAACCCTAGTCGCTAAGTAAATAGCGACCGATTTGCTACCGCTATCGCTAAATAGCGATCGAATAGTCGATCGCTATTGTAGTTACTAACAGGTTGGTCACCCGTTCATTGTAACCAAAATAGCGACTGATAGTGTCGTAGCTAAATCGGTCGTTGTTTTGCAAATATCCTAACCATAGTTAGAGACTAAACTGGCGGTCGCTATTTCAGTCGCTATTGTGCAAATAGGCTAGATATGTGTAGCGACCGATTTGGTGGTGGCAATTTCGATCGCTATTTTTTTTATATATAAAATTACATAATGTTATATTAGTTATGGAAGTTAATTTATTAATGTTTTAATCTTATATTTAACCCCAATAATAATATGTAAACAAAAATTAAATTTGCATTTAAATAAAATTGTAACCCAAATAAATAAAAGTAATATATATATCATCCATGCAAAAGCAAATGTTCATGACATAATTAAAGAAAGATCCATAAAAGTACTAACAGTCATCGAAATGTAAGAGTACAAGAAAAATAAGAAAGATCATGATGGTGGTGGGTCGTCGTCCTGCTGTGCATCAGCATCGACATCCTCCTCCTCGTCCTCTGCAGTAGGTGGTGGTGGTGGTGCAACCGGCGGCTAAAGATGCAGCTGAGACAAGATGAATCCTGTGGTGCCTCTCAGCTCATCAATCTCAACGTCCAAGGTCTTCTTCCTGGCATCCTTCTCGGCGAGCTCCTCAGTCAGGCATGTAATATGATGCTGCATCCGCTCTACAACCTCTGGAGGAATGCTTGCCATGCCAGTGTCTTCAGGCAAACGGGACGACAAGGCCACATAATGACTGCCCAAGTCCATACACATGTCCCTTCTTATTTTAACCTCCCATAACCTCCAAAAATACGACATTCGAATCAACAGAGGTTGGAGAGTGCTGCTCCTGGCTAGAAGAACCACCCTCCTGTGTGGCACGTGTATAAGCATCCTCTAGGGCATGATCATATTTTTCCTACAAAATAAAATTGATTATCATATTATTAACAATTATTAACAAATAATAAGTAGAATGTAATTAAATTAATTAATTTTTTAAGTAAAGGTTTCCATTTTATACTCAAATGTTTTTGGCCTTATCGTTCACCGATTCTCCTTACTTCAGCTTCTTGGTTTTTTCGAGGAGCTCATAAGCAGTAGGGGGTCGGGTAAACTGCTGAGTCTGGAAATTAAAATAAATTAGCGCAAACTTGAGTCACAATAAAATAATGAAATATAAAATAAATTGAAAAAACTACAGTACGTATCATCCTCTCAAAATGATCTCCTGCCCCGACCGACCCTCCGGTGTAGGATGATGCTCCACTATCCTTTGCCCGATTTTGTTTGGCGATGGCACTCATCTTTTGAAAATCCTCATCAGCCCAATGTTGTTGTAGTCCATGTAGCATGTCAGGTTCCATCCACTTCCCCGTATCCTTCCATTTCCTCAACTTGTGCATTGCATTTTTCATAATGCAAGCACCCCTATGATCAAAACCCTTCCTGATCAAATTCTAATGAGGTGGGTCCCAGGTAAACGCTTTCTGCATGAAATACATAAATATTAGACAAACATAACATATATAATAATTCAAAATATTTATGATGCAAAGTATAAACTAAATGTGTGCAAGTAAATAAATTTTAATTTACCCAAAACTCTCGGTACCACATGTCCTTCACTCGATCGGGGAATAGTTATTCCCATATTCAAATGCCTTATACTTGACGAAATTTCGACAGCATTTCCCTTCTATCTCTAAGTACACGACTTGACCGTGGTTTGATCCACCGCAATCAAGTATGCACCCAGAGAATAAAAGGAAATGCATCAGACCAAAATCTCATTAGGTATATAAGGCATGTGAAAGAGGAAATGGCTATAAACATGAGAATCGAAAAGTTTTTTCTCAAACTGTCCCACTTGGACAATTCAAGATCCAATACAATGAATGGTACCTTTCCAAAGTACACATACTCATTACTATTGCATCTCAAACGGGAAACTAAGGCTTTTCTAACTCATTAACCATAACAAAAGATACAAATTTAACACTATAAGTTAGTAACGACATATAAAATTGGCAAACAAGTATGAAATTAACACATCCATCCTATTGAGCTCAGCTCTCCAGTAACAAATAGAATATAAAGTTTTCAAGCACATGCATCATTTCTAATCTACCAGTACACAACCAGCTTCCTATTGAGCTCAGCTCTCCACTAACAAACAGCATATAAAGTTTGCAACCACGTGCATATCATTTCTAATCTACCAGCACACAACCAGCATCCTATTGAGCTCAGCTCTCCACTAACAAGCAATAGATCAATTCTAAGTCTTCCAACAGCACTCGCAACAACAAGGAAAAAATAGAGTATCTGACCAACCTCAACTCCAAGTAAATGGTGAAAAAAGCAAACGACTAGAGCCTAAACCAAAGATCAAGGAATGCTGCAATCATTAGCAAATTTATCAAATTAATACAATCACCACTAATTGCCAAATTAACATCCAACTAACAGAAGAATAAATTAGAATAAACACAGAAGAAAACAAAGAAAATAAACAAAATACATACTTCCATGCTAACAAATATACCCATCCACATAAAAATCCACCAAGTACAACTACAACTAAATTAAAGAACAACCTCAACAACACTATGAATCAATGGAACAACCATCAAATGAAAGCAGTTATACAGACAAAATCTCTTCTGCGACATCTGCAATAGCTGATTAAGCCATCACTGCTAAAAATGTGGTCACGTCCAAGCTCGGCTAAGAAGAAAAAGATGACAAAGACCATAACCAAATCTTCACAAGGTACTTGTTTCTCTGGTTTTTAGTAACTGGATTTTTAATAAATGTTTTTTTTATAAGCTTAAACTGTGTATATATTAGAGTATTAAGGGAACTCTAACCCACTTGACATGTAAATAAAATACCGGTACAAGTTTCCTAACAGTATTATCTTTACAATACCCAAAAGACCCGACTTCAACCCCACAGAAAACCAAAGCCCAAAAAGCGAAACCAACCCAAACAGATATTACCCAAATGAGACCAGACCAAACTGATAAGACCCAAAATACCCCACCAGTTTAAAACCCCGAAACATTACCCAGATAATTACACGCCAAATAAGCCAATAAGATTGAGCAGTAATGTTGTACCACCCTTCACTGAAGCTAGTATGAAATAAACGCAGGAGACCTTCAACTACTTCATTAATAATGTGTTCGAATCTTATGTGACAAAGTTGAGGAGTACCCATTAAAAAGATCAAACCACTTGCAGAAGAAGATCCCAGTATCCTTTTCAGGTAACCATCAATAGTTCCTTCAACAAACTCACATAACCCGGTTAGAACCAGAAAGCAAAAAAGCCAATTCTGAACTCAACCACTTTCCAATGAAATCAAGGTAGACCAAAAGCAAACAAAACAGAACCCAAGTAACTTCCACCTCCCAAGCTATACAGAACCAGAATTAAGAGTCAAGAATATAATTATATGGAGTAACACTTAGTTTTACACAACTATAATGTCACATAATTATTTAGTGTGAGCAGAAGTGTACATATGTGTTGTGTTATGGCACATTGGGCTTGGCCCAAAGAAAATGATAAACCCTCTCTGGCCCATCTTACTCTGCTCCTCTTTGCTGAAGCTTCGCACTGGCCCATCATCTATCTGCTTCGTGTTCTCTTCTTCAAGCCTCACACTCCATCAAACAGAATCAGTTAGATTCTAAACAGAATTTGTTGATTCTGTTTTTTGGTTAGGGAGATCCTATTTCTTCTCCTTTCTGTTTTTTGCTGTTAGGGTTGATGTAGGCTGTATATAAGCCCCTAACCAGGTTAGATGGAGAGTAGCATTTTCGATGCATTCATTCTGAGTGAGAATAAGAGATTTGCATGTGTGATAAGCAGAGAATTGAGGGTTAAGGGAAGAATAGAGTGAGAGATTTAGAGAACTTGCTGGAACAATTAACAAGTTCTGGGATTGTATTCAAAGAGTTGTAATCTTCGATTCATAGTGAATTTCTCAAGTCGGATTCTGTCCCGGGGACGTAGGAGGAATTGCTCCGAACCTCGTTAACAATTCTTGGTGTTATCTCTTCCTTAATCTTTTACTTTCTAATCTTTTATCTTCTTGCATGTTTTAGATTTCTGTTCTGTAAGTTTTCTGCATGTTTGTTTCATACTTGTTGCTGCATTTCAGGCATTGAACCACTCAACAGCGTCCTCTGTTACAACAACTGGTATCTAGAGCTCAGGTTCTGCGGTTCTGAGAGGCATGGCATCAACCAAATATGATTTGGAGAAGTTCAATGGGAAGAACGACTTTGGCCTATGGCGTCTAAAAATGAGAGCTTTCTTGGTTCAACAAGGGTTAGGGGAAGCACTGAAAGGTGAAAACTGTCTCCCCCCAACTCTTTCTGAGTCAGAAAAGAAGGAAAAGATGGACAAGGCTCATAGTGCTCTAATCTTGAGTCTTGGAGACAAGGTGCTCAGGGAGGTCTCAAAGGAAACTATAGCAGCAGCAATTTGGCTCAAGTTGGAACACCTCTATATGACAAAGTCTCTGGCAAATAGACTCTACTTGAAACAAAGGCTCTACACCTTCAAGATGCAAGCTGGGAGATCTATTGAAGACCACATGGATGAGTTCATCAAGATTATAATAGATCTTGAGAACATTGACATAAAGATAGATGATGAAGACCAGGCATTATTGCTCATCAATTCCCTGCCCAACTCGTATGAAAACCTATGTGATACATTGGTTTATGGAAGGGATTCTTTGTCCCTGGAAGAGGTTCAATCAGCACTAATCTCCAAAGAGCTGAAGAAAAGGACAGAATGCAAAGAGGATAGCAGTGGAGAAGGGTTGTTCATGAAAGGAAAAATTGACAAGAAAGGCTCAAAACAGAAGAACAGAAACAAGTCCAAGGAGAAAGATAAAGAGAAGTTCAAGAAGAGGTGTTTCATATGCAAAAAAGAAGGACACTTCAAAAAGGAATGTCCTGACAGAAAGTTCAAGAGGAAGGATGATAATGATGAAGCTGGCAAGGTCTCTATAGCATCAGATGGCTATGAAAATGCTGAGGTATTGATGGCTTCAACAACAATTACTGAGAAGGACTGGGTTCTTGACTCGGGATGCTCATTTCATATGACATCAGTCAAGGAATGGCTTCTAGGTTACAAAGAAACTGATGGAGGCAAGGTTGTCATGGGAAATGATTCAGTCTGCAAGGTTGTTGGGATAGGATCAGTCAAGTTGAAATTTGATGATGGAACAGAAAGGGTTCTGTCAAGAGTTAGATATGTTCCTGACCTAAAGAGGAACTTAATCTCTTTGGGAATGCTGGAAGAATCCGGGTGCTCATACAAGGCAGAGTTTGGTGTTCTTAAGGTCATCAAAGGGGCTCTGGTGGTTATGAAAGGAGTTAGGGAGCATGGCATCTACATACTAAAAGGTCATGCTATAACAGGAAGTGTAGCAGCTGTGACTTCAAGCACAGACAAGACAAGTCTGTGGCATCAGAGGCTAGGTCATGTTAGCATCAAAGGACTACAGATTCTTGGAAAGCTGGGTGTGTTCTGTGGAGACAAAATCAGTAACTTGGAATTCTGTGAGCATTGTGTATTTGGCAAAATGCACAGGGTGAAGTTCACAACAGGCCAGCACTGCTCAAAAGGAGTCCTAGATTATGTGCACAGTGACTTATGGGGGCCTTCTAGGATTCCTTCTCATGGTGGAAACAGGTACTTCATTCTCTTTCTAGATGACTATAGTAGGAAGATTTGGATATATCTACTGAAAGGCAAAGATGAAGCACTTAAAGCATTCAAGGAATGGAAAGCCATGATTGAAAACAGAACTGAGAAAAAGATCAAGAATCTGAGGACAGATAATGGCTTAGAGTTTTGTGGAGAAGAGTTTTCTAACTACTGCAAGGAGCGTGGCATTTATAGGCACAAGACAGTTAGAAAAACACCTCAACAAAATGGTTTAGCTGAAAGAATGAACAAGACTTTGCTAGAAAGGATGAGATGCCTTCTATCAAATGCTGGCATGCCAATCAGATTTTGGGGGGAAGCTGTCCACACAGCCTGTTACTTGATTAATATGAGTCCTTCAACTGCAATTAATCTAAAGACTCCTCAAGAAATGTGGACAGGCAAGCCAGCCAACTACAACCTCTTAAGAGTGTTCGGCTGTGCAGCCTATTATCATGTAAATGAAGGGAATCTGGTTCCAAGAGCTAAGAAGGGCTACTTTGTTGGATATCCAAGTGGTGTAAAAGGGTTCAGAATATGGTGTCCAGAGGAAAAGAAGTGCATCATAAGCAGAGATGTTACCTTTCAAGAAAATGATCTATACAAGTCTCTAAGAAGTCAAATTGATCAACTTTCTGATCAAAAGGACTTGGAGAGATTTGAGTTGGAGGTGGAGCCAAGAGGAGACAGAGATGTTCAGTTAGAAAATGATCAAACTGCAGAAACTGATCAAGCAGAAGAACAAATCCAACCAGAAGAAGATCAACCTGATCCTCAGGAATACAACCTCGCCCGAGATAGAGTCAGAAGGAACATCAAGCCACCACAAAGATATGGTTATACAGACATGATCAGTTATGCCCTACAGGTTGCAGAAGATGTTGATCTTGATGAACCAAGAAGCTATGCAGAAGCAGTAAACAACAAAGACAGTCAGAAATGGATACTGGCCATGACAGAAGAGCTAAGTTCACTTGAAAAGAACAACACTTGGTTGCTGGTTCCCAAACCTAAGGGCACAAAGGTAGTAGGAAGCAAATGGATCTTCAAAAGGAAAGATGGAATTCAAGGTGTTGAGGCTCCTAGATTCAAAGCCAGGCTAGTGACAAAGGGTTTCACTCAAAAGGAAGGAGTGGATTACAATGAAATCTTCTCTCCAGTAGTTAAACACTCTTCCATTCGCATAATTCTTTCCATGGTAGCTCACTATGACATGGAATTGGAGCAAATGGATGTCAAGACAGCTTTCTTGCATGGAAATTTGAATGAAACCATTCTGATGCAGCAACCAAGCGGGTTTGAAGTTGAAGGCAGAGAGGATTGGGTCTGCCAGCTGAAAAAATCCCTATATGGTCTCAAACAATCACCAAGGCAGTGGTATCTGAGGTTTGATTCTTTTATGCTGAAACATAAATATGCTAGGAGTAATTTTGATTGTTGTGTATACTTCAAGCAATTATCAAAGGACACCTATATATATCTCCTATTGTATGTCGATGATATGTTACTTGCATGTAAGGACATCACACAGATCAACATATTAAAGGAGCAGCTGAAAAGGGAATTTGAGATGAAAGATTTAGGGGCAGTAAAGAAAATTCTAGGAATGGAAATAACTAGATTCAGAGATCGAGGGAAGCTAGTTATTTCTCAGAAAGGTTACCTAAGTAAAGTGGTTAAGAGGTTCAACATGGATGATGCAAAACCTACAAGTGTTCCCTTGGCTGCACACTTTAGGCTCTCATCCACTCAATCACCAGACACCATTGAAGACAAGGAATAGATGAAGAAAGCTCCATATGCCAATGCCATTGGAAGCATAATGTATGCTATGGTATGCACTAGGCCTGACATTTCTCATGCTGTTAGTGTAACCAGTAGGTTTATGGGAAATCCGGGCAAGGAACATTGGCAAGCTGTCAAATGGGTGCTAAGATATCTCAAAGGCACTCAGGAAACAGGTTTAGTATGCTGCAGAGGCAATGACACATCTCAGCAGGTTCAGGGGTTTGTGGGTTCAGACTATGCAGGAGATCTAGACAAGAGGAGGTCTCTTACTGGGTATGCACTCACTCTCCTTGGAAACACAATCAGCTGGAAGGCATCACTTCAACATATTGTGGCACTCTCAACCACAGAGGCAGAATATGTAGCCTTAACAGAAGCCATAAAAGAAGCTCTATGGATCAAGGGTTTGGTTTATGAACTGGGTCTGAATCAGAAAACTGTTTGTGTTTCATGTGACAGCCAAAGTGCAATACACTTGAGTAAAAATCAAATGTATCATGAGAGAACCAAACACATTGATGTTAGGCTACACTTCATCAGAGACATTATTGAAAAAGGTGAAGTTGAAGTTGTCAAAGTTCATACCAGTGACAACCCTGCAGACATGGTAACCAAGGTTGTAACACTCAGCAAATTCAAACACTGCCTGAATTTGCTAAGGATCAGAGTTGATTGATGAATGAATTGGACAAGATGAATCTGCACTTGAGAAGCTCTAAGTATCCAATCTCAATGTACCAAGGTGGAGAATTGTTGTGTTATGGCACATTGGGCTTGGCCCAAAGGAAATGATAAACCCTCTCTGGCCCATCTTACCCTGCTCCTCTTTGCTGAAGCTTCGCACTGGCTCATCATCTATCTGCTTCGTGTTCTTTTCTTCAAGCCTCACACTCCATCAAACAGAATCAGTTAGATTCTAAACAGAATTTGTTGATTCTGTTTTTTGGTTAGGGAGATCCTATTTCTTCTCCTTTCTATTTTTTGCTGTTAGGGTTGATGTAGGCTGTATATAAGCCCCTAACCAGGTTAGATAGAGAGTAGCATTTTTCGATGCATTCATTCTGAGTGAGAATAAGAGATTTGCATGTGTGATAAGCAGAGAATTGAGGGTTAAGGGAAGAATAGAGTGAGAGATTTAGAGAACTTGCTGGAACAATCAACAAGTTCTGGGATTGTATTCAAAGAGTTGTAATCTTCGATTCATAGTGAATTTCTCAAGTCGGATTCTATCCCGGGGACGTAGGAGGAATTGCTCCGAACCTCGTTAACAATTCTTGGTGTTATCTCTTCCTTAATCTTTTACTTTCTAATCTTTTATCTTCTTGCATGTTTTAGATTTCTGTTCTGTAAGTTTTCTGCATGTTTGTTTCATACTTGTTGCTGCATTTCAGGCATTGAACCACTCGACAGTGTCCTCTGTTACAACAACATGACATGAACATGAGGGTGGGGGGTGTCAAGTGTAAGTTAAGAGATAAAATGGGAGTGGGGAAACAGTAAATATCATCACTTTTTCAAAGATTTATGCAACAAGTAATGATGAATAATAAAATGGAACAACATAAATGCAAAAAACCCATCAGTTTTACCCTAATAAGGTGCAACTTCACGTCATAATCACTCAAAACCGCCATATAGTTGCACTTTGTGCAACATCTAATCCCCCCTCTTCGGCATAATCACAATGTTACTTTGCTTTCGATATAAACTCCTCAACTCCAGCTACAAATGATTGTTTCAGAAGTCGTCTCCCAGACTCGTTCCTATCATACACCCAACTACGGTTCGAGGGATAATATGCCATCCTTCTGCATTTTCAAATAAATTGACGTATTTTTAAACATGATACTATAACCCCGAATCGCTCCCTTTCCATAGAAGGTTTGGCCCTATCCCATTCGAGGAAAAACTTTTTTACCATTGTATTATACTAGTTAGTCATCACTTCTCATGCCTTATAGCTGACAAAATTTCGACAGCATCTCCCATCGGTCTCCAAGTACACGACTAGACCACGGTGAAATACCACAATCAAGCATGGACCCGGAGAACAAAAGGAAATACTTCGACCCGAAATTTAATCAATTATTTAACAAATGAGAATCATCGAGTAACTAGTATATCGGTGGAGAAAAAGTTTCTTCCCAAACTGTCCCAATTGGACAATTCAAGATTCAATAAAATGAGTGATACCATGACCACGAGTACATGTGCTCAATAATATTGAACCTTGAACGAGAAACTACGGTTTTTCTCAATTACGTATAATAATTGTACTCTAAATAGAAAAAAAAAACTTTAAGTAACATGACAATTTTTCCCTTTGTACTTGAAATTCAAGTTCATAGGATATAGGTAATTTTGATAAATTAATTATTCCCCGCACTTTGAAATGTAAAGTGCGTAAGGACATCAAAAATTGACAAACATAAGAATCAACTACTAATTACACTAATTGGTATTATAAATTCTCTAATTATATAAAAAAAATTTAATCTTTTTTAATTTTTATTTTTATTACTACTTACTAATCTAAATATCATATTATAATTATCGATTAATAATATTTAGTTTTTTGTTAACCGTTAAATATTTGTCAATCTTATGAAGTCTAACACAAATTCCTAGTTCAAATCTAATTGGCATTATTTCTTATAACATAATTAATTAATTTTTAAATTTTCTTTTTAAATTAATGATTTAATTAACTTCTTAATTATTTATTATTTATTCTTTAAAAAACTAATTACTAATTATTATGTTATTAATTTATTAATTAATTCAAGCTTATGTACGTACAAACGATATTGCTTACGCTTAATCGATCACCACCGCTACTGTCAGCTCTATCACGTATGCAAGTATATATATATATATATATATATATATATATATATATATATATATATGGGAGGAAAACTATTTTACCGGTTAACTAATCATAGCTACACTAAATTTTGTCCTTATGAATTTATATTATTCAGTAAATTCATTAATTAATTTACACAATTAGCACAAACAATATATTAATAACTTTACAAATTGTTTTAAACAAAACAATTTTACAACTAAGATACAAAATTTAATTACAAGCTAGACAGATATATCAAAAAATACACCCATATATACAATTAGACATACATATAGAAATTACAACTAATTACACAAATTAATTTACACAACTTCTTAGCATGCACTGAACAATTTAAATATCTCGAAATAAAAATCCTGAGTACCTCTGGCAGCCCAAGAAAGTGTACGCGACTGTCGATGGTGGCGGTGTCAACCTCGGCAGCACTCAACAAACAAAACTAAAGCCAAAAATCAAACCATTTGCATATTAAACAATATACAGAAACCTAAGAGCTTGTCTACTTTGAACATTTCCTATCATTTCTTATTTTCATATAGAAAAACCTAAGAGTCAGTTTGAAAATAGAAATAGCAAACTTTTAGATATACTAACAAAACATATTTTCATATTTTCATTAAAAATAGAAATAAGAAAAAAAATGCAATTCCGTAAATGAAAATATGAAATGTTTTCACAAATCAAACATACCCTATAGCATAAACCAAACAAAAATTAAAACAAAGCATAAAATATAAAAATCAATGAGGAGGAGGCAGAGAGGAAGAGGGTTGGAGGTGGCTCACATGGGTGGTGCAGGTGGCAGAACCGACGAGGGAGTGGTGCTGTAGAGGGCGGCGCGCGGTGGTTCGAGTCGGTCTGGTGGAGGCAGAACCACGAGCTTAAGAGGAGGGTCGTTCGCGCACTAGGAGGAACAGAGAGAGGGAGGGAAGAGAGAGAAGGTGGTGGGGGGGGTGCTGGTGGTGGGTGGCCGGTGACGGCAGCGGCGGTTATCGTGGCAGAGAGCAGAGCGGTAGAGAGAGAAAAGGGAGATAGAGAGAGAATGAAAAGGGAAAGTGGGGGGAGGGGGGTTCACGGAGGAAATTAATAACAGGTTTCCGATGGAATTTTCCATCATAAATTCAAAAAAATGATTACGGACAGACAGTTTCGACGACTAAGTCAGTCGGTAACCTTTGGCGCTAAATTTTTCAATATCCCGCCATTTTTCTGACCACTTTACCGATGGAATAATCCATCGGTAACATTACCGACGGCCTTTCCATTGGAAAATTTGCCAACTTTTGGTATTCTACATTACCGATGGCTGTATATGTCGGCAATCCCTAAATTTCCGATGGAGACCATGTCCGTCGGTAATTAAGCATTTTCTTGTAGTGTAAGCAGAAGCAAGTTCCCTAATCCCTAATCTATGGCCTAATCCAGCATCAATGTTTAAAATGACAAATTGGGGGTTAAAAGTTTGTTACCCACGACAGTGAGCTGCAACTCGTGGTCGTCTTCTTCCTAGCATGCGTGCGACAGTGGCTCTCATGGTGGCTGAGACAGAGAATCACAATGTGAGAGAGAGGGAGACGTGATAGAGAGAGGGAGAGATGCAAGAGAGAAAGAGAGAAATGGGAGGGGCTTACCGGAGTTGATGACCGGAGAACGTGGCAGTGGAGGCGCTCAGAGATGGTGGCAAGGGGACGCGGTCGACAATGGAGGCGCAAGACAGAGAGTGGAGAGTGAGAAATGAGGGATGAAATGAAGGAAAATGGGGAAATAAGCGTGTTAGGGATTTTGTTGGTTAGCGACCGAAATAATCGGTCGCTATTGTAGTCGCTATATCAGTGTCCAGAAAAAATCAACAACCGGTCGTTGTTTCGGTCGCTGTGTATTAAAATGGATTTTCATGATTGTGTTTATCGACCGATATTACATCGGTCGCTATTTAGTTCCAAATAATAAAATTTTGCAGATAATTTAGTCGCTATTTCGGTTGCTATAAAGGCAACAACGTTGAACAAATTTTGTTTAGCTTTAGCGATTGTTCAGTCCGCGACCGCCAAAATCGATCGTTAAATCGGTCGCTGTATGTCAATTACTAGAAACAAAGTTATTATGGCTGAACGGTAGCAATTTTGGTCGCAAATAGTGACCACCACATGGCGGTCGCTATTTTTGATCGCTAAACGAGTGTTTTTTTGTAGTGTATCAGCACTCATAAAAATAACCAAAGAATAGCGCACCATAGCAGAAGTAAAGAATACCACAAAAGGGAAGAGAAAATAAGGGTCAGCTCATGAAATTATTTCATTCTTAAGTATAAAGTGCAAAGAAATTAAAATAACACTACTATTACCCACAAAATATAAAAACTTTTTTTTACAACAAAATATAAAAACCTTAAACGTTTCGTTTACATTTTATACATGTAATATAAATCTACAGTTATGATAATAGCAATATTGATGTTTAATATTTTATTATAATAAATATATTTATTTATTAGTAAAAAGATTAGTTGTAATACGCTGGAAATATAATAGTAAAGATAAATGAAAATTAAACATATGAAAATCTAAATTAAGAAAATATAATAAAATAATGTAGTTGTAATCTTTTGTGTGTATCAAATATGGATTTAATTGATATATATTGATAGTATAAAAAAATTTTGCACTGTCAACCAATCAGAAATTGATATATCATTATAAATGATTGATTCTTATCCTAACCACCTTAAAAGTCATCAATTGCTTGATTTCTAATTGATTACCAGTATAAAAATCTTTTTACTGACAATGCATACAAATTAAACTCATCAAATATTACTCTTTTCCATTTCTTCTTTCTTTTTGTCTTCCTCAGTCCCTCGTTACATAAGAAATATCGACGAGAAAGCGATGTAATAAAAAAATAGTTTGCTACTTAGCCTGGATAATAATAAAAAGAGTAATAATAATTTTACATATTTTTTGTTTCCAATATCATATATATATATATATATATATATATATACTTATTTATTATTTTCTCTCCCTCATCACATCATATGTATATAACATTTCAAAACAACCCACACCACATCCACATGATATCTAAACATCTCAAAAGTATCCACAGTTATCATTTCTCTAACGTTTGGAGGCCCTTTCCTGAAAGCGTTAAAACAAAAAGTGAGATTCACATATAGGTTAGCGAGGTCCATTATCGTGGGACCCATTATATTTTATAAATATCAATCCACTCTACAATCGGAAATAATTTTCCGAGCACAATAGTCCTTTCCATAAAAATAAATAAATTTTGAGTGGGATTATAAACTGGTAGACTATTTACCAAAAAAGAAAAGTTATTTGAAAAAGTAAGGGACATCATATGATATCCTTTATTTTTTTAATATATTTTTGAAATATTTATATATAAAAAAATAAAAAATAAAAATATACGATATTACATACTATATTCAAATTTTAAATAATATAACTGTTACCAAAAATACTAAAGAGAAACCTTAGCCGTCTCTTTTTGAACAGTGCACTTTTTTTGGTAAAGTACAAACATATAGCCATTTCAATGACAAAAGATATTTTCATAATTTTTTTTATAAAATATGCGTCATCATTTTTATTGTTTCAAACTCATTTTGGATAGTGATATGATCTGAAAAGTGCTTATAAGTAAGGGATAATCCTTACCTTGCAAGTTAGATTTTGGGTTGAGTTAAACCCGAACTCAAATTCTAACATGATATCAGAATCTATCATAGATCCGTTGGACTACGGCCCAAACCCAAGTTCTAACATTTTTATATTTTATTTCTCCTTTTCTTTTCTTTTTTTCATTATCCGCATCAATACTTTAGACTTTATGATCTTCTTATTTCTTTGCTAAACATCTAATCCGCCAAGATTATCACATTACCAATTATGCTACAATCTCCTTCAAAAAAAAAAATTTATGCTACAATCCGTAGAAAAATCCAATTATTATCCCAACAAATTAAGAAACGCACAAGTGCGCCACTCATGAAAGTTCACCACTTTAATCCAAAATTATAATAATCCTCTCTTCCTAACACTATAGATACCTTTCCGATCCATTGTCCACTTCTCAACCTAACCGAATAATTGATGAGTTATGATATTTGAACATAAATTTTAGATACCTTATACGATACCGTATATTTTATCTCTATCTCTCACTTACTTTTTATTTTTTCTGCATACATGCTTATCAAAAATACATCAAAAAAACAAAATTGACACCAAATAGTGTCCCATTTTGGTGTACAAAAATCATTCCTCATAATTGATAGAGTAATTAAATTAAATTGACATTTAAACAACATATATGTTCATATTTGCAAGAGAAAAAACTTCTTTAAAATGAATTTGTTTATAAAGTAAGTAAAAAATATATATATTTAAATTTCAACCCATTTATAATCTAAAACTTGATATATATAGCTTTAATTACTCATTTTAAACATAAACACATTATAAAAGAAGCTTGTGCCATATTTACTTTTGGGTATTGCTAACCAGTGTCCTAAGGGCATTGGTTAATGATTCTAAAGATAGAAGTTACTTATTGGAAAGTGCAACTTGTAAGAATTCAATGATTTAAATACATCATTTTCCTATGTAAATTTTCTATGTTTGGTTCCTTAACCATTACCCTTAGGGATCCGATTAACATTTCCCTTTACTTTGGGTTTTTTATATCAAAATGCAATTATTTCAAGATTTGTTAACTCTCACGTCATTCTATACCATGTTCCTTGGAATATTCAATTTCAGATATTCAAAGAAGAGTTTTTTTAATAAGAGTAGTGATATTTGAACATCAAATCTTGGATACTGTATATGCTACTTCCTCCGATCCTTAACATAAGAAACAAAACGGATCCGACCTGCCTCCCTCGAGGGGTTATCCAGCCATTGCCTCCAGCAGTGATCTAGACCATATTGATCCAACGGCCAGAATAAAAAAATAATAAATTACAAAATTTTAATTATTAAAAAAATATTTTAAACATTAAAAACATAAAAGAAAATTGTATCATAATCCCTAAACCACTTTGTAACCCACGATAGCCCCCTTCCCCTCACAACCTTCACCAGCCATCGCCACCCCCACCCCCTGCCCGTCACAGGCCACCGAATGCCGCCTGCGCCGCCTCCACCAGCCTTGCGCCGTGCCTGGTCCCCTTCTCCTCCCCTTATCCGTGTGTTGGTCCCCCTCTCCTCCCCCTTATTCGCGCGCGCTGTCCAGTTCTTCTCCCCTTCTCCGAGCGCCGCCGCGGGTTCAGCAACTGGCCACCATGCCTCCTCCCCTCCGGTTCGCTGGTCTGAGATCCGACGCTGCCCGCAGCTCTGGCCTTTTCCCCTTCTCCCCTATTCCTGTTGCCTTGAAACTTCATTCATGTTTCATCCAAAAAATGGCACGAATTGGATTATCTACTTTAGACATGTTTCTCCGTTATTAATTCATTTTGTACTGTGTTTGGGCCTTAAGATATATGTTTTGCAAATAAGATCGATTGAATTCTGTTACGATGAAAGGAAATTGAAGAAAACTGAAACTTGGTAGATTGGGTTGTCATCCATATTTTGTCATGACAGTAGGCAACAACAGAGAAAGCAAGTGTGAAGAACAAAAGGGACTTATGTATATGCTAACATGTGCTGCTGTCAAGTGTGGAGCAGGCGGTGGCCGGCTGGGCAGCGGCGACGACCCAGAAACGAAGGAGAAGGGGGCCAACACGCTATGTCGTGGAAGGGAAGATGGACAACAGGAGGTTGACAGCGGTGCAAGGCTGGTGGAGGCGGCGTTCGGTGGCTGGCGGTGGGCACGGGGGCGGCGATGGCTGGTGAAGGGTGTGAGGGGAAGGGATCTATCGTGGGTTACAAAGGGGTTTAGGGATTCTGATGCAATTTTTTTATGTTTTAATGTTTAAAATATTTTTTAAATAATTAAAATTTGTAATTTATTATTTTTTATTCTGGCCGTTGGATCGAATGTTTGGTCCAGATCACTGCTGGAGGTAATAGCTGAACAGCCCCTTGGTGGAGGCAAGTTGGATCCATACAAAACCCTAAAACACACCGATCAAGAAAATGCATTAAAATAAGCTAATTATAATTAATATTCATCTAAATTTTCCAAAATACTCCTTCTAATTAGTGTACAAATCCGCTTGTATGGAAAGTTGATATATCTCACAAATATAAATCATATTATGAATAAGGATAATATTGAAAATTAACATTTAATATGTGTAAAAATTGATTCATGTTTCTTATATTTTGGACCAAAAAAATTAACCATTTATTTCTTATATTAAGGACCGGAGAGAATATCATATGTGTGTTTATTTTTATCTATATCTTATTTTAATTTTTTTATATACATGTATTTCAATAATGCATTGGAAAAAAAAAAAAAGACATGCTACATTAATTTCTGTTTCAATAAATAATCCTTTCGCTTCTGCATTCCCAGTGCTGCACTCAACATTAATTTTTCTTTGCATTTCACTCACCCTCTTCTCTGTCTCCCACCAACACCCATTTATAATAAAAAAGAAAAAAGCAAAGAAAAAAAATGAAAATGGCAGCATACAGAGAAACCATGATCATGAGAGCAGCACCCCCAGCCACAGCGCAGGAACCACACTCGTCATGGCATTCCCCGGTTCCATACATGATCGGTGGGTTAGCCACCATGTTGGGTGTCATCGCTTTTGCTCTGTTGATTCTTCTTGCATATTCCTTTTGGAAGCTTTCATGGTATCAGTTTAGGGTTATTCTGAAACTATTTATCAATGGGGTCGTTTTGAATATTTTATTATTTTTCGGTCTGACGAGTCAAAGATGTCACTGCAGATGGCGACTTTGAAGGCGCCACTGCAGTTGGCGCCTACACTTTTATAAAAAAAAATGAAAAGGAGAGGCGCCAAAGGTATTGGCGTCCACCCCTGCTAGCTACTGTAGCGCTACTGTAGCAGCAAATTTTTTTAAAAATTTTTGATTTTTTTAAAAAAATAAAAATTTTATTTCTAAAAAAACTCATTCACCAGATAATGAAATGAATTCACTAGATATTTGTACCTGATTCACCAGATATTTACACATACTTAACCAAAAAAATTTATTTCTCAAAAAAAACTCATTCACCATGTAATGAACTGAATTCACCAGATATTTATACCCGATTCACCCGATATTTACATATACTTAACCAAAAAAATTTATTTGACTTTTTTAAAAAAATAAAAAATTTATTTCTAAAAAAACTCATCCACCAGATAATGAACTGAATTCACCAGATATTTGTACCCGATTCACCAGATATTTACACATACTTAACCAAAAAAATTTATTTGACTTTTTAAAAAAATAAAAATTTTATTTCTAAAAAAACTCATTCACCAGATAATGAACTGAATTCACCAGATATTTGCACATACCTGACCTAATTATGGAGACACCGCGGTTTCTCTTATATTATATATAATATAATGAGAAAGGGAATCTGTATATTATGAGCTTACTGAGAGAGCTTAGACGAAACCATCAGCGACAGGATCAAAGAATATTCATCTCAGGTAAACCCATCTTCTTAATTTCACTCCGGAGATTTTCTGCAATGCTCTCAACAAATAATTTTTTTTTACTACTGTAATAATTGATGAATATTTATTAGTGTAAATTGTTATTGCTATTTTTTTTATGCCTACTGCGATATTATTTGCTACTCATTATTACGAGATTTTTTTTATTACTTCTTGTGTTTTTATATAGATACTTTTTCAAAAAGGAATCCAGTTTGGTCAAAAAACCGAGATCAGTTCCTTGCTTGAGAGATGGCTGGGAGCCTTGGGTCTCCCTTCAGACCATTCTCTTCCGCGAACATTTTTCTCTTTGTATTTTGTTCAGTTCAGTAAAAAGCTTCCTCTCTCTGTGGGAAGAAGGCAGCGAATGCTTTTTGGTGTAAATTGTTATTACTATTTTTTTTATGCCTCCTGTAGTGCTGAGGTGGAGGCCTCGCAAATATTTGGGATTTTTTTATTTCAATTATTTTATTATTTTGTTTGTTTTATTGGTTATTTTATTATTATTTTATTTATTTTGTTTGTTGGTTGCTTGATCAGGAAGGGATTCATTTATTAGGATCAGAGGATTAGACATGGTCAACTCATTAGTTTGCCAACAAGAAAAACAAGTGCATGCACACGTCAGGTTCACCTCCCCTTTTCTTTTTCTTTTTCTTTTTCTACATGTTCGTTCTGCTATCTTTCTTTTTGGCTTTTTGACCAAACTGGGTTCCTTTTAGAAACTATTTACCAGTTTAGATATCTGGTGAATGGGTTTTTTTTGAGAAATAAATACAAGGGAAACAGGGTACAAATTATAATTTCAAGAGGTCACTCTCATTATATTATATATAATACAAGAGAAACCGCGGTGTCTCCATAATCAGGTCAGGTATGTGCAAATATCTGGTGAATTCAGTTCATTATCTGATGAATGGGTTTTTTTAGAAATAAAATTTTTATTTTTTTAAAAAAGTCAAATAAATTTTTTTGGTTAAGTATGTGTAAATATTTGGTGAATCGGGTACAAATATCTGGTGAATTAAGTTCATTATCTGGTGGATGGGTTTTTTTAGAAATAAAATTTTTATTTTTTTTAAAAAGTCAAATAAATTTTTTTGGTTAAGTATGTGTAAATATCTGATGAATCAGGTACAAATATCTGGTGAATTCAGTTCATTATCTGGTGAATGAGTTTTTTTGAGAAATAAATTTTTTTGGTTAAGTATGTGTAAATATCTGGTGAATCGGATACAAATATATAGTGAATTCAGTTCATTATCTGGTGAATGGGTTTTTTTTAAAATAAATTTTTTATTTTTTTAAAAAATAAAATTTTAAAAAAATATAAAAAAAAAAGGTGTTGCTATAGTAGCGCACTGTAGCACTACTGTAGCTAGCAGGGGAGGATGCCACTGCCTTTGGCGCCTCCCCTTTTCATTTTTTTTTAATAAAAGTGTAGGCGCCAACTGCAGTGGCGCCTTCAAAGGCGTCAACTGCAGTGACGCCTTCAAAGGCGCTATCTGCAGTGACGTCTTTGACTCGTCAGACCGAAAAATAATAAAATATTCAAAACGACCCCATTGATAAATAATTTCAGAATAACCCTAAACTGGTAAATAGTTTCTAAAAGAAACCCAATTTAATCAAAATACCGTACCTCCAACATAACGAAGAAGCAAGGGAAAACCTTGATGAGACCCGGAAAGCAGATCCGCCGCAAGCTTCCGAGGAGAAGATATTGGTTGTAATGGCTGGACAAGAGAGGCCAACATTCTTAGCCACACCGATGTGGTCAAGTAGGTCCTCTTCATTTGTTGACAACATTAGCAGCAGCGGCACTTGTACTTGCAACCGAACAGAAGATTTAGTCATCAGCATACATTTGCTGAATGTGAGATAATTAGGGATATATTTGCTGAATTTATTAGTTATATCATTGTAATGAAAAGTTATTTAAAATAATTATAAAATAAAATATGATACGGCACGATGGAGTTTATGAAGAAAGAAAAATTAATGTTGTTTTGAAAGTCCAGTAAGCTAGTTTATAAGTTTGTTTAATTGAAATAGTGACGTTTGGTAAACAAATTTATTTCATTAGTTTATAACTTTTAAGCATAAGCTAATTTATTTAGCTTATGGTTAGTAGCTTATAGCTTGTTAACATTTCTCTCGTTTTTACCTCCATTCATTTACGCTTTGTTTGGTTGTGAGAAGAAAATGAGAAGAGAGAAAGAGGTGAGAAAGAGTATGAGAAGAGAGAAAATTGTGAGATATATAGTAGATTTTGATAGTTGTTTGGTATGAGAGAAGAATGAAAGAAAATGAGAAGAAAGAATATGAGAAATATTAGAAAATGACAAAAATATCCCTAGATATTATATTATTTTTATTTTATATATTATATCTTAGGATTAAATATATAATTTTATGAATATATTATAAATATAATTAAATTTTATAATAAATATTAATAAAATATATTTCTATGGATATATTTATAAATATAAACCTATTTTATAATAAATATCAATTTATTATACATTATTTATTTATAAATTAAATATTTTTTTACTGAATTATTAAAAAACACATAAACAGATAAATAATGCCTTTCAACGACGTCATGCTCATGTTCTACTCTGCTGCTATTCCCACTCCAGCGTCATAGGTCTGCTACAGGAGAAGGATGAAAACATAAAAGACACCTTCTGTTTCATTTTCTTCCCAAGTATGAAGAGAAAACAAATTAGTGGACCCCATGCTATTTTTATTCCTTCTCTTTATCTTCTCAGCACCACCAAACATGTGAAAAAGATATTTTCTCCTCTAAATCTCTCTTCTCCTTTTCTTTCCCCTTCTTTTCTCTTACAACAAACAAAGCCTTATATTTTGTTTGGTTGTGAGAAGAAAAGGAGAAGAGAGAAAGAGGTGAGAAATAAATGTGATTTGATGTGTTATTTGGTACAAGAGAAATATGAGAGAAACAGAGGAGAGAGAAGTGTTGATTGTTTTTGAAAATACAAGAATGCCCATAAATTAAAAAAAATCCAAACAAAATTAATTTAATAATTTTTTATTTGAATTCAATTAATTAATTTATTAAATTGCTGAACTTAATTTTTTTATTAATTAAATTAATTTGATTACTTATTAATTTAAATTATTTAAAATAATTAATTTAATTATTAACTGACCAGTTAATTGCTTAAAGAAAGTAAAAAACCAAATTCGTAAAATTGGCCAGCGTCATTCATATAAGATATAGAAGGGCAGAGAAGGAAAACACAAATCAGTGAAGCATTCTCTCATCTTTCATCTCAGTTTTGAGGAGAATAAAAAAGGTGTGGGCCCCACACAAATTTAGTCTCTCTTCCCCATTTCTTTGATGCACCAAACAGAAGAAGTATGGTATTTCACTCCTCTTTCTCTCTTTGCGCTTTCTCTCTTTGCTCTTTCTCTCACAACAAACAGATCATGACTATTATAAATATGTCATTTTATATTTATGAGCTATAGTTCAACCGCTAATTTTATCAAATACTTTAAATTCAATAAGCTATCAGTTATCAACTATCAGTTAAAAAATTAGCTTATCAGCTATCAGTTAGCTTATCAGCTATTTTTGGCAAACAGAGCCTAAGTAATTAATAATTATAAAATAAAATTAGTTTTGTGATAGCTAGAAAAAAATGATTCCAGAAACATAAAATTGATGTTGACAAGTTCTCGACTATAATTGATTTTATCTTTATAATTTGATTTTAACTTAAAACTAGAATTTGGAACTTTCATCTCAAACGTGATTTTTATTCAAATTTATTATTCAAGTCACTTTTACATAAACGTATTCAAACATAACTCATTTTACTTGAAACTTAATTATATTAAAATTAATAATTTAAATTTAATTTCATTCAAAATCACACCCGTGAAACCCTGATTGAAACATACATTGACGAGTATAATATAGCTCTCACGTCTCCTAATGTAAGGTTTCGGTTTCACATCACAACCCGTTTTTTGTTTTCACGTCACTTCCGGTTTCGCTTTACCGGAAGAAAACAGATTTTCTTGAGGATTTTTAATTAACACTCATTAGTCATGAGGGCAGTTTTTTACTTTTTATTTTGCCAAACCTAGATTAATTTGAAAACAATGAGAACAACTGAACAAGAGGTGACACAAAACAATAAATTTTGATCCTCTCTATGTCTGCACTCTGTTATGGGATTGCATGGTCATCTAAACGTGGTGGGCTGCAATTGTTGTGTGTCACGGTCTATAACGCTAAGCAGCATAGGAAAGAGTGGAAAGCTGAGCCAGCAAGTTACTTAACAAGTTGTTTAACTCATAAATATTCTTCTTCTCTCTTTAATATTTCATATTTTCTCTTTTATATTTACACACACAAATGTTAAGCAACTCATTAAGAATTACTGTTTATATAAGCAACTCTCTCTAATTTTAAGCAACCCAAAATTATACGAGGTACATCAAAATAATATTTTATTGTTAAGCAACCCCAAGCAACTATCATTGAAGATGCTCTAATTGACTCAGAATTTAGTTCCGTTTATACTTTATTGGTTCAATTACTCTATTGTTCCCTCAAATATTTTGACGAGAATTCTAATGAGTATCGGATATTGTTTAAGGAATTAAGAAAGAAATATTTTTATGAGATATGATATATTTAATATATTGATAATTGTAACACAAATTTTTTCAATACAAACTTTTCATTTATGGATTCATTAACCAATTCACTTGGTTCACTCGTCACTAAGATCCTTATTTTAATTTATCTAAGTTGATCACATATTTTAAAAAGGGTAATGCTCATGAATGTCCTTAAGGAACTTTAAGGAATCAACAAAATCAAGTTTTTATTGGAAAACTAAGCATTTCACTTTTTCAAAGGTTACATACACAAATTCCATATGTAATCTTTTTTTCTTGGTTCTTTAACAAGTGTCATAAGGACACTTTTTAGCATTTTCCTTTTAAAAATGCTCAAGTTAGTCTCTTACTCCCTCCGGTCTCTATTATAAGCAAAAATTAAGTAAAACGCACATATAAAGGTGGTTGGTTAATCTCATTTATTATTGTTAATCTTGTTTAAAAAATTAAGTTTGTTAAGTAAATCATCATTCATCTTATTTATTAAGCTTGTGTTGTGGGGAATAAAAGAAGTAATTGGAAAACAAAATTTATATTAAATGAAGGATATTTTGGGAATAATGTCATTAAATAAGATAGAAGTAGTTAAAATTTGCTTATATATTAGACTAAAAAGTTTGAGACTTTTTTGCTAATAATAGAGACAGGAGGGAGTACTTGTCAATCGTTAAACAATTTGGTCATTTACGTTAAGTTTTGACTAAATTACTCTTTTGGTCTCTATTTGTTTTAATTTGTTCAACTTGGTCCCTCTATTACGCCCCGTCGTCGTCTGACCAACTTGAACGTTTTTAAAATAGAGTGACCAAGTTGAATAAATTAAAACAAATGAGGAACTAAAAGAATAATTTAATCAAAATTTAATAGTGAAACTTAATATAAAGGAGCAAATTATTTAATGTTTGGTAAGCATGGGACCAAACTGAAAATTCCTTTTTAAAATAGAGGGATATAGTTGAATAATTTAAAACGAAAGAGAGAAGTAATTTAACCATAATTTATTGGTACCCTCCTTTTGAGTTTCTATCCTAGCTGACACGAGTTTGGTTAATGGATTTGACTCCACCTTCAAGATGCATAAAAAATGAGATAAAATATATATATTTTTAATTGATATTTATTTTTTAAGTTGATAAAGTGAGTAAAGATATCAACACATTAAAAAAAAAGTTTAATTATTGAGTAGGTTCCTGAATTATTTGGGAATTTTTAAATAAGTCCCTATATTAAAATAATTGTAATTGGGTCATCAAACTTTTATAAAGTTTTCAATTGGGTCCCTATACTAAAATTTTTTTTAATTGGATCCCTGAACTTATATAAAATTTCAATGGAATCCCTGGGGTAGGGTTCCATGAAGAGGTATTCAAGTTTGCTGATATAAAACGTGGCCTAGAATCCCCCAAATTTATATTTAGTGTTGCAAGAGACCAAAATGTTGAGCTAGAAAACCAAAACGTGACCTACGACTGCTTCTTCTCCATCTGAACAAATAGTTCATTCCTTTCGCGATTTATGTTTTACGGTTGTATATCCCTTCCTTGAAATAATTTCGTCCAAAATAGTCCCCCAACTTGCAACTGACTACATGTTACTTCATCTTGTTACATCTTGCTATATTTTGTTGTGAACATCTCAAGGTTCATCTTCTACCCAAACTACTCATAAATGACTAATATGGTTATCCAGCTTGGATGAAATCAGTTATATTCCGTCCAATTCAACATATCGCTAACGAATTTTATATTTTAGGGACCCTATTGAAAATTTTATATAAGTTCAGGGATCCAATTAAAATGTATTTTATTTCAGGGACCCAATTTAAAATTTTATAAAAGTTTGAGGACCCAATTACAATTTTTTTTAGTATAGGGGCCTATTTGAAAATTCTCAAATAGTTCAGGAACCTACTCAATAGTTAAACCTTAAAAAAAATCTAGAAGTTGACACGCCCTTCTTTTTTAACTCTAAAAAAAACTCGCTTAAGAGAAATTAAATCCATCATTTAAAGTACTATCCGACAGTTCCCTTCTTGGACTAATGCGTTTGGGTAAACGCCTTTTTTTTAATAAGCTATAGAATATATAGATGTGAGTACAAGTGATACACGAACTAATATATAAGTAGAGAAAGTAAATTGCTAGAAAATAAGGTACAGGTTCAACCAAGAGTAGAAATCACAACAAGGTTGAACACATAACTTGAGATCCAAACAAATCTAGATAAAGGAACAAACAAAATGTTAGGAATGGGGGAAATGTGATTACTCTACTTTGAGGGCAGAGAAGCCTCCTAAGAAAAGATTAGAGAGGGAAGGGAGTAATTTCTTGATTCATTCATTGATTCCCAATAATGAGGTCATACAATGATTATAAATACCCACGATAAAACAATTGCACCATAGCACACACTAATTATCACAAGCAACAACTATAACAAACTAACAAAATGCATAATAGATCTTCTAGAATTAGGTGAGTCATTGGGCCTCTTAGGATCATAACATTACCTACCCCATTAAAATCAACCTTGTCTTCAAGGTTGTAAAAATTGACCCTAAAATAAATTTCCCTGGATCCCACTGCTTGAACTGGGACAACTTAGCTGCTAAAGGCATTTCCAAATGTCCACCGGGATCCCATAGTTGTCCTATTCCAATCCTTACTGAAAAATCAACATACGTTGTTGTGACCCATTTTGCATCAATTTTGCCTTAATGTCACAAATAATTCCCTCTTGGCACATAGTTTGCATTGATTTTCCTTCTGTAAGCCTTATTGCTTCAACGTAATGAAAAGTAGCTTCTCGTATGAACCAATTTTGCATTTGTACCAAAGCATGTTGTGCTGCCATAGTTATAGAAAACGACCCCGTTGTAATGGAATGAAACATGCACCCTTCATTGTAAATTGGGTAGGAATAAAAACAATGGTTTGGGCCTGACCCATTGTGTTAGAAGTGAGATCCACACTCCCTAGTATCCCTTTTGCCCTAACTGCCTTCTCTCCCTTACTCTGGGCATCAGCCACTACATTAGCATTTCCTAGCCGCAAGAAGCAAGAATGGCTCCACCAAAGTATGTGGCATCCTCATCTCCGCCACGGGCGCGCCCCTATCCGGCTGATCCGGCGGCGGCCTGGTCGGCCTTGTCATCTCCATCGTTGTTCTCCCCTCTGTTTGACCCAACGCTGCCCGTGACTCTTACGTGTTAATTGAAGTCGACAAGCCATGGAATGATAGTAGCGGTTTCGACGGCGGAGGAATTGGCGTGGTGCAACAGAAATCGGATGGGTGACTGATTGGAGTCTGTTTTCGGCTTGGGACCTTTTAAAGGAATGAAATCAGAAGGTGGAGGACTGGTGGGTTCCCGATCTAGTGGTTTCGGCGGCGGTGAGGGGGGAGGTTGGTGTCCGGTGATGCGAGAGGGCATGGGTCATAGGGTTGGTGTCGACCATTAACATTGCTGCTGCGGTGGTGGTGACAGCATCAGAAGAGTGAAGGACCAATGGATCGTTGTCGGTAATACAGAGGGATTCTCGATTTGCTAATGGTGACAACCAATGGAGAGAATGAGAGATGAGTTGAGGGTTCTTATGCAAGAGATGGCTTGCTTCTTCCCTCTTCCCATCCAGAACTGATCCACTGAGTACGGCTTCCAGTAGTGGCGCTCCATTAACAACATTGGCGCCGTACACCGGCAACTAGTGCGTCCGACTCTGGCTCCTCTTCCTCGTGCGATACCGGTAAAAGGTGCCACCATTCAGGCTTGAAACGTCTAAGTTGTCCCAACTGGGCTCTGGGTGACAGTGAGACCACAGAGCCATCAGTGGAGAGGACAGCCTCTAAGTGTCGTCACAACCGCCGTTACCTTTGCCTCATCTGGTGTGCCGTGGTCATTGAAGTGTTTCTCGATGCAAAGCAACCACCAATAAGCATCTTCGTCCCCATCAAACATCGAAATCTCCATCTTCGACCTTGGTTCAGCGGGGATGAGATCGAAAATGAAAGCACCAATGTTAGGAATGGGGGAAATGTGATTACTCTGCTTCTGCTTCGAGGACAGAGAAGCCTCCTAAGAAAATATAAGAGAGGGAAGGAACTAATTTCTTGATTCATTCATTGATTTCCAATAATGAGGTCATATAATGATTATATAGGACTGGTGCATACCCACAATAAGATAACTATACCATAACACACACTAATTATCTCAGGCATCAACTATAATAAACTAACAAAATACATAATAGATCATTCTAGAATTAAGTGAGTGATTGAGCCTCTTAGGATCATAACACAAAAGCACTATAATAAAAAGATGCAACACTGAAGACAAAAACCAGCGAAGAAAAACAACAAAAAACTGTATGAATAGAGAACCACTTGATACACCAGCAGCTCCAGAGCATAGTAGATAAAAACAATTTAGAGTGACCGCATATTTAGGAATAATGATCCAAAAATAGCTTGCGGACCCAAACTAGCACCCTGAGAACTGAGAAGCAGCTGGAGACAAAACCACAGCAATGCACTTACATAATAGAAAACTTGTAACTCTCAAAACAGATTGGTGACGTGCGCAGATAGAGCAATGGCAGAGAGTAACCTTGAGAGTAGCTTCATAGTTCTAAACTCATGTAGTACCACAACAAATAGAAGGCCACAGAGGGCCCACCTTGACTTTCCAGCGAAAAACACTCCAATCATAAACCATATGTAGTTGGCAAATGGGGACAGATGAAGACAGGTACCATATAACAAATGAAGACAGATTCCTTAGCCATATGTAATAGGCTGCCAAAACGCATCGAGGCCTTATTGAAAGAGAGCCAACAACCTGCTAACTTAAGACATGATCCTTTACTGAAGCAAAAGAATCCCAATGCTCCAGAATAGTTATTCAAGAACCCGCAAATCAGAGAACATCAAGGAACCAAGTAACAACATATTAATAGGACCACACATCTGCAACTCACTAAAAACCATAATCCAAGCAAAAACACAGAACTCATTCACACCTGATAATCTGCTAGTTTACCAAGTTTTATCTATTATTTTAGAATGTATTTCATCAATCAAGTTTAGTTGAATACTTGATTTAACCCAAGTTAAACGTTATTTTCCTATTTTTTGTTTATTAGAGTCAATGTTTATATTTAATTTATTTTTATTAGATTTTAGTTGTTTTTTCATATTATTTTTATTAAGATTGTTAGGAGAGTATCAGGAAGGAAGAAGGAATTGCAATTGAATTGTTAAAAAAACAAAGCTCAACGTGAAGTACAATATATTTTTCATTGGAGCATAATTGAGCACCAAAAGTCATAGCAGTGGAGAATTTGAGGTGAATGTGAAACTCCAGAACGTGAAATCAATTGAAAGGAAGGAAACAAAGTTGAGGGGCCTCTGAAGATTTCTAAACTTAGCTAATTAAAAAATAAAAATAAAAGGCAAGCCCAACACAAGTTGCTTACCAAAGCTTATTTAAGCATCAATTCTTATCTCAAATTGTGTGTCAATGTGGAAAGATTTTTTATTAAAAAAATCTGTAGTCGTTGATTTAAAAAATTATTGATGAAATGTAAGAATATGAAATTATTTGTAGAATCAATTTAAAAACTTTTTTGAAATTGTTGGATTGAGAAATAAGATATTTAAATTATAAAAAATAAAAAAATAAATGATATATAAAAATGATATCAATTTAAAGAACTCCAAGTATCAATCGGCTTCCAAACAAAGGGTTAATCTGGACAATGTCGAGACCACCTTTAGTCGAAACGAGCCCGAGAAAGACAAAGAAATGATCCTTAATTGGATAGTTGAAAAGACTGTGGATTCTCACTTCCTTGATGTCTTTGACCGCGTTTGGAAGATTATGATTGGTCAGCTGTTGGGATCTAGATATGGGTTTAGTTTTGCCCATTTGGTTTCTCTTCAATCCATGTGTAATGTCGCTCATGTCTCGATAGGCTTAGCTGTTAGAGATGAAACTTTATTGTGGATGGGGAATGCCCCTACACAACCTGATCAATCCCTTTGTACCGACCTTTACTTTATCTAATGAAAGTAGTTGTTTTCCGGTAAAAAAAAAAATTTAAAGAACTCCAAAAAACAAAATATGGTACTGAGATAAAGAAGCTTTAAAGAAGTGACAATAGCGTAAAAAAGAGGGACATCGGGACAGTGCCCCAAGCGAGACGTAACAACGCGCATGGGTTTTTGTGCCGTTCCAGAAGAAGTAGTGTCGCATAGCAGTCGGTATCAAGCTGGCTACACAATATAGTTTCAATGGAATTTCTTTATTTCTTTTTGACTAAACCCCCAATTTGGTACCTGAGAAAAACACTCGGGTCTGAAATAGTCCCTATCCAAAAAAAACTATCCATTTAGTCCTTAAGAATGTATTTCCGGGACAGATTACTCCTTCTGTCAGTTGACCACCTTTGACCGCAGGTTAAATGCTGACGTGTCGGTTCCATTCCAAAACGCACGCCGTTCACCGTTTCTTTCCTTCTTCTTCCTCCAGCTTCTTCTTCTTCTTCCAATCACTTTAATTGGGTGTTTTTCAGACCCAAGTGTTTTTCAACTTCGGCTCAACTCATCTGCTCGTCTTCTTCAACTTCTTCCTTGATTTGCTATGCCCCATCGCCGCCCCACCTGCTACTCTCCACCGCCCCACGGCTAATCTCTAATATAGAGGCTGACTGCTATTGGTGGTTGTCGAAGTTGCTGGATGGTATGCAAGACCATTAGACATTTGCTAAACCTGGAATTTAGAGTTTTAGGTTGAAGGAGTTGATAAGGAAGATCGATGAGCTTGTTTCGCACATGTGGAGAAGATCGATACCCTTCTATCTCATTCCCTCCGTCTTCTCCCCTCCGCCCCACAATCACAGATCTCCGCCGCCACCGCCACCAAAAATCAATTTCTGAACCATTTTCGTCTTCTTCTTCTTCTGTCTCTCGTGCTTCTCACCAGATATAACAATGTCGAAACACGATTTTGAAACACGAAGAGCTTTCTCCTTCGCCGCACATCTCGATCTTCCTCTCCTCCCGATTCTCGTTCTCCTTTCGTTCTCGATCGCTTTCTCACTGTTCTCGATCGTGATCCTTCTCTTCGTCTCACAGATTTTATGGATCTGCATTTTTAGAAGATTTCGTTAAGGTTTTTTTGGGGGATTGTGATGCTGATGTGAAAATGTATTGTTGGTGGAAGTGGGATTGTGATGCTGAAAGTGTGAGAAAGTGCGGATCTTCGTTTTTAGAATATCAGGTGGGCTAGTGAAGGCAAATCTGTTGGTGGTGCGGTGGTTCTGTTTGAAGAGGGTTTGGAGGCGGCAGCGGAGATCTGTGATTGTGGGACGGAGGGGAGAAGATGGAGGGAAAAGAAGAACCAAAAAGAAAATGGGTTGAGTATGTAGAGGAAGATGAAACACTAAGGAGCTAAGCATGTCTAGGAAGATGGAGGTGAAGGCAATGGGGCGGCGGTGGAGCTGAGCATGTCGTGGAAGATGAAATATTGAGGAAGATGAAAGATAGGGACGAAGGAAAGAAACGGTGAACGACATGCATTTTGGAATAGAACCGACACGTCAGCATTTAACCTGCGATCAAAGGTGGTCAACTGACAGAAGGACTAATCTGTCCCGGAAATACATTCTTAAGGACTAAATGGATAGTTTTTTTTTGGATAGGGACTATTTCAGACCCGAGTGTTTTTCTCAGGGACCAAATTGGGGGTTTAGTCTTTCTTTTTTGTTCATTCTTTTCTTATGAATAGTTAAATTTCTTTTTCTAACACGATGATATAATCGTGTCACGACGGTTCGACGATTTGATTTCAGTTATTCTTAATTTCTTTTTATCTTCTTATTGTATTTTATTTTCTGTTCTTGATGTTTTTAATTGCTTGATCACCAGTTAGTTAGATGATAGGCTAATCATAATGAGACCGAAGATTTATGTATCAAAGGTATTGAGATAAAATCATACGATTAATACGGATAGAGATATACCATAGGAATCTTGTGTAACCTTCATAGAGAGTCATTGATTTTAATGATTTTCTTAGTAATTGATCATCATAGAGATATAGTTGGTCAATTATTAAGGGGTGTTTTCTAAGGTACTCGAGAGAGACTTTAGGATAATCTAGGATTCTTGGTTGACATCAGAGGTTAGGAAGAATTGATATAATTGAACCAAACCAAGTGGAATAAAGAATCATTGTCTATGAGGAATGCGTATTCATAGCATTAGTGAAATTAGATCCCTAGAATTTTCTTTAACTGATTGTTCCTTATTTAATTTTTCTTTTTAATTAATTAATTCAAAAATCCAAAAATATCAATTTTAGTTTCTTTTCATAATTTTATCTTAATTAAAATCTCAATTTCTTTTGGTCTAAATAGTTGTTAAATTCGTGAAGTGGTACTTGGTCACCAAATCCCTGAGTTCGATACTCGGTTTCTCACCGTTTTATTCTTACTTGCTTCGATCTGGTACACTTGCCAAAGCCCATCAAGTTTATGGCACCGTTGTCAGGGATTGGCATTACCAATATCATTAGCAACAAAGGAAACAACTATTTTAGACACTTTTTTTTTTATTTTGTATATATTTGATTTTCTTTTCTTTTGAGTTTTGTTTGTGTTAGGTGAATCCAACACATTGACCATTATTACTATTCAAATCAGCAATATCAAATTGATTGGGTCGTGCTTGATTGTATTGTTGGTAAGCATGTAAAGACATACTCCAAGGAGGAATGAAAATCCTATTTTTCATCTTTACCACCACACTTTAAGTTGAACCTCGTGGTGCTAGAATTTCTTTGAGAGATAGATGCTTAACTTATGATCCAGAGCATAGAGTGTAACAAGGCGGAAATAAGTGTCATCATGATTCAGGGGTTTGAAATGTGAGCCGGGGAACATTCTAAAGAGCTAGTAGCGCAACTAAGTGTCATGATTCATAAGTTAGAAGCAGAAGCTAGGGAACATTTGAGAAAGCTAGCTGAGGAGCCACAGGAAGCCCAAATTCAAGAGAATGTGGTTGCAGAGATGGACTTTAATGATGATGAAGTGATAGTTGAAGATGATTCACAAGAAGACATTCCATTGGAAGACATTCATTTGAATTGGTTTGATGAAGATGATGAAGTGGTAGTGGAAGATGAGGAAATATCTGCAATCGTTCCTTTCCAAATGTGAACACCTAATTTTGTCCGGGTATTTTCTCTTTTAATTGATATTTTGAAGAAAAAAATTAATGTAACAAAAAAATTATAAAACTGCAAAAAAAAAAAATTAAAAAAAATCTTTCTGATTGTTAATGGAAAATTAGAAAATTAAAAAATTTCTGAAAAAAGGTATCTTCTCCTCTTTGTCTTTTCCCACCCGTAGCTCTTTGTTTTCTTCTTTTTCAAGTAAAAGTCAAACATATCTTTCTTCTTGTTTTGGGCTCACTCTCTCTGTCCTTTATACACAAAAATGATGAACAATCTCCGCTCTCCTTCACCTAAGCAAAGCTGTAACAGCACCATCAATTTTTCCTCTCCACACAGCTGGCTAATTGAGATGTTTGTCATTTTTCTCTCTTGATGCCAATATAAGTTCACACAACAGAAGCAAAAGGGGTAGGCGTGAAAAAGAGAGTGGGGAGAGCATCACAACAAAGATAAGACACCCTTCTCAACCAATACTCTCCCCACTTCCGTCACCATTTTCTTTCCACCATTTCCCTTTTTACCAAGCAGCTCAAGTAAATAAATCAGAAGCATTTTTCACCTCTTCTACCCATTATTATCATCCTCACACACTCATGAATCATGTACCATGAAAACTCCATTCCTCAACATATCCCTTCAACCATTTTGACCTATAAAATACCAAAAGAAATAACAAAAAACAGAGCACACTCTTGTTACAAAATCCTCTGCCATCACTGCTGGCCATTTCCGCCTTATTTGCCATCACTTCTTGCTTCTTCGCCATCACCGCTCTCCCCTCCGCCTAGCTTCGCCACGAACTCAGCACCGCACCAAATGTTCTGCTCCGTTCCCCATTCACGAATTAGAAGCACCACTACCCAGTTCCGCCACGACCACCACCATACCGCAACCGTCTCTGTCGCGAGCTCCGTCACGGATCGTCGGCCTTCCTTCTCTGTCCGCTACAGTGTCATCAAGCATGAACCGCCACCGGCATTTTCAAATCTGTTCACGTTATTGCTTCAGTCCTCCGCCGTGAGTCACCCAGGAGAGCCGCAATTGCCGCCATTCGTATCTTCTTCCTCGACACTGTCCACATTGCCATCGTTCGAGTTCACCGCCGCCACACCTGCATCAGTGTTCAGCCACCCGTTCCTTGACTTTCTGTTGGTAATGTTGGAAAGACCAAGCCTTTTGTGATTTGTCCTTTCATTTTTTTTTTACTTTTATTAAATGATATGTTATTGATATGTGGTTGGGCTTGTATTCAGTTTTGGGCCTAAAGTGTCAAGCATAATCTCACTTTGTTTTAAACAAAAAATATACAAATATAATTTTCAAAAAAAATATATATTTTCAATCCTTGTTTTAAATAAAAATCCTGCTAATATTATTTTGAAATAAAAATCTCTTTTGAGTTCACGCAACAATCTACGACATTGATGTATGATTTATCATCCTCAAATGTCGTATGAATTGTAAGGGTTCATCATATAGTTTGATTATCTTTAACCCTGTCCAAAAGTGAACTCCTTTTAAAATAAAATGTTTTCAATTTTCTCACTTAACAAATTTTTATCAAAATATATTAGCTGAAATATATTTTTTAATTCACACAACAATCCACGACGTTGATGTATGAATTTTCTTTCTCAAGTAGCGAATGAATTGTAAAGGTTTATCGTATAGCACTGCTATTTTGGACCATGTGCATGAGTGAATTATTTTTGAAATAAAATCCTTTATCAAAAAAATCAAATCTTTATCAAAAATTAAAATCAACCAATCAATCAAACTTTTTTCTACAAGAACTACGTGACTTTGAGTTTCCCATCGCACCCGGAAATACGTAAGAGTAGAATCAATCATTCTGTCAAGCCAAAATTTAATTTTCTCTTTTGTTGTGTATATATATATTTTTTATTTAAAAAGTGGGGTAAAATAAATATTTTCAAAGGTTATTAAAATTATTTTGCACCATTAACTTGAGGTACCCTTTTTTAAACGGGCTATGTAGGGTGCTAACACATTCCCTACTCGTAACTGACTCCCGAACTCAAATTTCTCTTTTTATAAAGACCAGTTTACCTAAAATAAATGGTTTTTCCAAAAGAAAATATTGGTGGCGACTCCTCTGTTTTTTATTTCTTTTTCGCGACGCCCGGACGGGATGGTCGCGACACCAAAGGACAAATGAAAATATTCATGTGGAAAACACTTCTTTCACCATTCCTGTTGAGGAGCCAGGAAATTTTGAGTTGGATAAGTATATTGGTCTACATGCATGTGTCGACGCTACAAAATTGGTGCCTTCCATTTGTCTACCACATTACTTTGTGAAAATACCAACTTTGGAGTTAAGTCATTGCCTAAGTATTTTGAGTTTGCATTAATAGCAGCAAAGGATTTGAAGTTGTCTCAAAAAGTTAAGCTTCTTGTAACACTCTTCGTTACATTAGTAACACAAAATAAATTCAATAAAATTCCTTTAAAACATTTAATTTAAAAATACGAGTCATAAAAATTTTCTCGAATAATTAAGCCTGAAATATGATTCATATTAAATAAAATAATAATATTTCAAGGTAATGAAAAATAATAACAAATCCATACATTCGAATAAAAATAAAAGCCTCAAAACCGGGCGTCTAACTACAATCCGAGAAGAGTCAAACTGAAATTAATACACGATGTCTGTGTGGCGCTCTTAAACCATGCTACAATACAAACCAACTAATCTAAAAGGAAGAAGATGAATCTTCAAGTCTCTACGTACTTAACGACGATGTCCTCAGACTCTGAAAACAATACTTTTTAATGAGATATAAAATCCCAGTGAATAACACTACAATTATAAAATATTTTCGAAAATAGTATTGTTCTCAGCCGGCGGCGCGGTAACCGGAAAAACTGTCCATGGTATCCACTAATTTTCCAAAATAATATATATAAAAAATACTTTTAATAACAATAATAATTACATCAACTCAAAAGCACATAGCATAACAACAACTCATCTCAATGCATTACATTCCACATACCAAGTAAATTCTAAATTAATCCAAGTAGCCCGAAGACCTCATAATTAAATTGGTCTTTGCCGGCATGCCAAAATCTCACACATCACACGACAATGGCGTCCCATTGTCCACCCCTACTCATGAGGAGTGTTTCGATGTCACCTTCTGCCGGGGACATTTCCATTTCGATACCTCCCATGAGCACATGGTGATATTTCTCCCTTTTCAACACCCCAACGTGTGGTGGTGTTACTTTCGATACCCCTTTTAGGCGGTATTTCTCTTTTTCGACCCATTGTGTTAGAAGTGAGATCCACACTCCCTAGTATCCCTTTTGCCATAACTGCCTTCTCTCCCTTATCAGTGAAATTTTCCTCAGCCGCAAGAACAAGAACGGCTCCACCAAAGTATTTGGCATCCTCATCTCCGCCGCATGTGCGCCCCTATCCGGCGGCGGCCAGGTCGGCCTTGTCATCTCCATGGTTGTTCTCCCCTCTGTTTGACCCAACGCTGCCCGTGACTCTTACGTGTTAACTGAAGTCGACAAGCCATGGAATGACAGTAGTGGTTTCGACGGCGGAGGAATTGGCATGGTGCAGGAGAAATCGGATGGGTGACTGATTGGAGTCTGTTTGCTGCTTGGGACCTTTTAAAGGAATGAAATCAGAAGGTGGAGGACTGGTGGGTTCCCGATCTGGTGGTTTCGGCGGCGGTGAGGGGGGAGGTTGGTGTCCGATGACGCGAGAGGGCATGGGTCATAGGGGCTGGTGTCGATGATTAACATTGCTGCTGCGGTGGTATTGAAAGCATCAGGAGGGTGAAGGACCAATGAATCGTTGCCGGTAATACAGAGGGGTTCTCGATTTGCTAATGGTGACAACCAATGAAGTGAATGAGAGATGATCAGTTGAGGGTTCTTATGCAAGAGATGGTTTGCTTCTTCCCTCTTCCCATCCAGAACTGATCCACTGAGTGCGGCTTCCAGTAGTGGCGCTCCATTAACAACATTGTCGGGGATTGGCATTACCAATATCATTAGTCATAAAGGAAACAACTATTTTAGACACTTTTTTTATTTTGTATATATTGGATTTTTTTTCTTTTGAGTTTTGTTTGTGTTAGGTGGATGCAACACATGGACCATTATTACTATTCAAATCAGGAATATCAAATTGATTGGATCGTGCTTGATTGTATTGTTGGTAAGCATGTAAAGACATACTCCAAGGAGGAATCCTATTTGTCATCTTTACCACCGCCACCACCACACTTTAAGTTGAACCTCGTGGTACTAGAATTTCTTTGGGAGATAGATGCTCAACTTATGATCCAGAGCATAGAGCAGAACAAGGCGGAAATAAGTGTCATCATGATTCATGGGTTTGAAATGCGAGCTGGGGAACATTCTAAAGAGCTAGTAGCGCAACTAAGTGTCGTGATTCAGAAGTTAGAAGCAGAAGCTAGGGAACATTTGAAAAAGCTAGCTGAGGAGCCACACGAAACCCAAATTCAAGAGAATGTGGTTGCATAGATGAACTTTAATGACGATGAAGTGATAGTTGAAGATGATTCACAAGAAGACATTCCATTGGAAGACATTCATTTGAATTGGTTTGATGAAGATGATGAAGTGGTAGTGGAAGATGAGGAAATATCTGCAATTGTTCCTTCCCAAATGTGAACACCTAAATTTGTCCAGGTATTTTCTCTTTTAATTGATATTTTGAAGAAAAAAATTAATATAACAAAAAAAATTATAAAACTACCAAAAAAAAAACCTTTATGATTGTTAATGGAAAATTAGAAAATTAAAAAATTCCTGAAAAAAGGTATCTTGTCCTCTTTGTCTTCTCCCACCGGTAGCTTTGTTTTCTTCTTTTTCAAGTAAAAGTCAAACATATCTTTCTTCTTGTTTTGGGATCATTCTCTCTGTCTTTTATACACAAAAATGGTGCACAATCTCTGCTCTCCTTCACCCAAGCAAAGTTGTAACAGCACCCTTGTTACAAGATCCTATTTCATCGCTGCTGGCCATCTCCGCCTTATTTGCCATCACTTCTTGCTTCTTCGCCATCACTGCTCTCCCCTCCGCCTAGCTCCACCACCAACTCAGCACCGCACCAAATGTTCTGCTCCGTTCCCCATTCACAAATCAAAAGCACCACTACCCAGCTCCGCCATGACCACCACCATACCGCAACCGTCTCTATCATGAGCTCCGTCACGGATTGTCGACCTTCCTTCTCTGTCCGCTACAGTGTTATCACGCATGAACCGCCACCGACGTCTGCAAATCTGTTCACGTTATTGCCTCAGTCCTCCGCCGTGAGTCACCCACGAGAGCCGCAGCCGCCATTCTTATCTTCTTCCTCGCCACCATCCACGACGCCGCTGTTCAAGTTTGCCACCGCCACACCTATATCAGTGTTCGGCCACCCCCTTCCTTGACTCTTTGTTGGTAACGTTGGAAAGACCAAGCCTTATGTGATTTGTCCTTTCATTTTGTTTTTGTTTTTACTTTTATTAAATGATATGTTACTGATATGTGGTTGGGCTTGTATTCAGTTTTGGGCCTAAAGTGTCAAGCATAGTCTCACTTTGATTTAAACAAAAAAAAATATAAAAAAATATAAATTTTTAAAAAAAATATATTTTCAATCCTTGTTTTAAATAAAAATCCTGCTAAAATTATTTTGAAATAAAAATATATTTGAGTTCACGCAACAATCTACGACGTTGATGTATGATTTATCATCCTCAAATATCGTATGAATTGTAAGGGTTCACCGTATAGTTTGATAATCAGTAACCCTGTGCAAAAGTCAACTCCTTTTAAAATAAAATGTTTTCAATTTTCTCTCTTAACAAATTTTTATCAAAATATATTAGCTGAGATATCTTTTTGAATTAACGCAACAATTCACGACATTGATGTATGAATTTTCATCCTCAAGTGACGTATGAATTATAAAGGTTTATCGTATAGCATTGCTATTTTGGACCCTGTGCATAAGTGAATTGTTTTTGAAAAAAAATCATTTTTCAAAAAAATCAAATCTTTATCAAAAATTAAAATCAACCAATCAATCAAACTTTTTTCTACAAGAACTACGTGACTTTGAGTTTCCCATTGCACCCAGAAATACGTAGGAGTAGAATCAATCATTCTGTCAAGCCAAAATTTAATTTTCCCTTTTGTTGTGTATATATATATTTATTTTAAAAATGGGGTAAAATAAATATTTTCAAAGGTTATTAAAATTATTTTGCACCATTAACTTGTGGTACCCTTTTTTTAAACGGGCTATGTAGGGTGCTAACACCTTCCCTACTCGTAACTGACTCCCGAACTCAAATCTCTCTTTTTATAAAGACCAGTTTACCTAAAATAAATGGTTTTTCCAAAATAAAATATTGGTGGTGACTCCTCTATTTTTTATTTCTTTTTCGCGACGCCCGGACGAGACGGTTGCGACACCAAAGGACAAATGAAAATATTTATGTGGAAAACACTTCCTTCACCATTCCTGTTGAGGAGCCAGGAAATTTTAAGTTGGATAAGTATATTGGTCTACATGCATGTGTCCATGCTAAATAGTTGGTGCCTTCCATTTGTCTACAACATTACTTTGTGAAAATACCAACGTTGGAGTTCAAGTCATAGCCTGAGTATTTTGAGTTTGCATTAATAGCAGCAAATGATTTGAAGTTGTCTCAAAAAGTTAAGCTTCTTGTAACACTCTTCGTTACATTAGTAACACACAATAAATTCAATAAAAATCATTTAAAACATTTAATTTAATAATATGGGTCATAAAAATTTTCTCAAATAATTAAGTCTGAAATATGACTCATATTAAATAAAATAATAATATTTCAAGGTAATAAAACATAATAACAAATTCATACATTCGAATAAAAATAAAAGCCTCAAAATCAAGCATCTAATTATAATTCGAGAAGAGTAAAACTGAAATTAATACACGATGTCTGTGTGGCGCTCTTACACAATGCTACAATACAAACCAACTAATCTAAAAGCAAGAAGATGAATCTTTAAGTCTTTACGTACTTAACGACAATGTCCCCAGACTCTGAAAAGAATACTTTTTAATGAGATATAAAATCTCAGTGAATAACAATACAATTATAAATATTTTTGAAAATTGTATTATTCTCAGCCGGCGCGGTAACCGAAAAAACTGTCAATGGTATCCATTAATTTTCCAAAATAATATATATAAAAAATACTTTTAAAAACAACAATAGTTACATCAACTCAAAAGCATATAGCATAACAACAACTCATCTCAATGCATTACATTCCACATACCAAGTAAATTCTAAATTAATCCAAGTGGCCGGAAGACCTCATAATGAAATTGGTCTCTTGCTAGCATGCCAAAATCTCACACATCACACGACAATGGCGTCCCATTGCCCACCCCTACTCATGAGCAGTGTTTCAATGTCACCTTCCTGTCGGGGACATTTCCATTTCGATACCTCCCATGTGCATATGGCGGTATTTCTCCCTTTTCGACACCCCAACGTGTGGTGGTGTTACTTTCGATACCTCTTTTAGGCGGTATTTCTCTTTTTCGACATCCCAAATATATGGCGATGCTACTTTCAATACCCCATTATGATGGAATTGCGACAAACATCATCCAACATATTATAATTCACATATGCCATGTCTTATGCATGTGACAAAATACTATCCACAAATTAATCATATAAATTACCTCCAACGACAACCAATCATGAATATCATAACATATCATACATGAATAAGCATATTACAACATCAATTAATCAATCTATTCCCCTTTTTAATAAAAATCCCCAATTTTAGAAATTAGGTTTTTGACGATATCCATCAAATCAATTAAAAACTAAAAATCACAGGGTAATCCATTATCAACACAAACAATCATATACACCATGAAATGGATTCATAAAAAGTATTGTTACTACCTCTTGAAGATCTCCAAAAATCTCTAAAAATTATTTATGATAAAAACCGGTGCTTCTCCAAAAATACATCTCCTCCTTACTAGCATTCTTGGATCTGTGTATTGTTACAATTGCACTGCCAGACAAAAGCAAGCCTATCTCACTCACTGTATGCGGCGCGCTGCCTCCAAATTGCACATTATGCGGCGCCTACTTTTTTAATGTAACACCTAGGTTTTTTTTTAGTTTTCTTTTTCTAATTTTTTTTTAAACGCAAATATGACTTGGTTTTGCCAAAAGGCAAAAGTCAATTAATATGTACTTGGGCGTAGCCCTGTACACAAGATAAGATATATATATATATAGATATATATATATATATATATATATATATATATATATATATTACTTTTATATTTTTCTTTTATAATAGTTAATTAATTTTGATAAATCCTTATATTATCAAATCTTTACACTAAACCTTTTAATTATTTTTTTTTCTATAGTTTTTAATAACTCAATATATATTTTTTTATCAAATCAATTATATTAAAATTTTCTGATGTTACATTTTCTCCTATCCTTGAAGAATTTCGTCCCCGAAATTCATTTATACTCACGCACCAATTTTTAAGATATGTCATATTCAAAGCCTAAAAGTTATCATACCTCAGATAATAAAATCTGGATATTGACGTTCGATGTCCTCCGCCATCTCCTAAGTACCCTCCTCAAGAGTCAATCCTCCCCATACCACTTTCACCAATGGAATTGTCTTGTTCCTTAGAGTCTTAGTACTCTTGTCTAAGATTTGACTAGACTTGGGCTTGTAGATCAAATTTTCTTTTAATTGTACAGAGTCGGGAGCTATCACAGGAGATTCATCAGGCACATATTTTTTGAGTTGCCACACATGAAAAACATCATGAAGGTTTGCCAACTGTGGTGGAAGAGCCAATTGGTAAGCAACAGGCCCGACTCTTTTGAGAATTTAGTAAGGTCCCACGAAACAAAGAATTAGTTTTCTGAATGACATTGACCTCTCCGTCCCAACCTTAGGAGTGACCCTCAAGAATACGTGTTTCTCGTCCTAAAATTCTAAATGCTTTATTTTCTTTTTAGCATAACACTTTCTTATCTATTCTACATAGTGCGTATCTTTCCCTCAATTATTCATCGTAAATGTTTATTATGTATGCATCTAGATGTGATATGACCTTTTTTACCACAAACTTTACAGTAAGTGTTGAACGAGCTAGATTTTGTTTTATGATGTTGTTCTTGAGTTTTAGAAACTCTGTGGTGTGCATGTGGTTTTGATATTTTGTGAGATGCTTCATGCTTCTCTTTATCATAACCTAAGCCTGATTTATCATGAGGTGATCTAGAGTACCTCAGTATCAGGTTTAACTTTTCTGAGCCACCTACAAATTTAGACAGACTGTCTGTCAGATATGTCACATCTTGTTTAAGTTTTGCAACTTCACAAGGGACTTCATGCTCAACTTTGAGTTTGTCGGTTAGGTTTACATTCTTTGACTTAAGCTTCTTGTTTTCATCAACAAGGGCTTGTTTATACATACAGACTCTATCATACTCCTTAGTTAATTTAGATAATTTCTTCTTAAGAATTTTATATTCATGAGATGGAATGAACGAGTTGTTTAATAACTCATCAAAAGCTTCCTGAAGAGTAGACGAGTCAGAATCCATTACCTCAGCATCAGTGTATCCACTTTTTGAAGAAGTGACAGCCATAGATAGATGTTTGCCTCTTCCTCAGCTTCATCTTCTTCTTCAGATGATGACAGATCCATATCCTCCCAAGTAGCCATTAGACCTTTCTTCTTTTTGAAGAACTTTCTCTTGTCCTTCAGTTATGGGTAGTCAGCTTTGAAATGACAAGGCCTTTTGCACTCGAAGCATAGAGATGGACCTTTATCCTTGGAGTCTGACTTTTATTTGGTGAAATTTTTATTGAACTGCTTCCTTCTGAAACCACCTTTCTTTCTCCACATATGTTGAATCTTTCTGGAGATGAAAGACGTTTCATCCTCATCAGATCCTTCATCATTATCCGAAGGGTCTGCTTCATCTGAGGATTCCTCAGCCTTAAGAACTTTGGATGAGCTAGCCTTATTTTCTTTGAGGGCAATAGACTTTCCTTTTCTGTTACTCACTTCTTCATTAAGTTCAAGCTCATGGACTTTGAGAGATCCAAGAAGCTCTTCCAGTGTGAGAGTAACGAGATTCTTTGCCTCCTGAATAGCAGTGACCTTAGGTCACCACTGTTTATGTAGGCTTCTCAAGATTTTTGACATGATCTCTATTTTCACAAGTTTTTCCAAGAGATATAAGACTGTTTGTGATGGTTTGGAATCTTCTAAACATTCGATCTATAGTTTCATGTTCAGCCATTTTGAACAACTCATACTGGTCAACCATCATGCTTATCTTTGATTCCTTGACTTGGGATGACCCTTCATGAGCTGGGGCTAGAGTATCCTATATTTCCTTAGCTGTGTTGCAACTATGGACTTTATCATGCTCAGATATGGTGATAGCACACATCAAGTAGTGCTTGGCTTTCAGATTGAGTTGATATTGAGTCTTTTGTTCAGCAGTCCACGGAGCTCTAGGAATAACATCTCCATTGTCATTTTGTATCCATGCTTGCTGGATCGTACTCCCTCAGCACTTGTTAGATGCTCAACCCTTTCGAGGCTGAGCTCTTATACCAACCGAAGTTGACACAGGGAAACACAATAAGGGGGGTTCATTGTGTTTCTTAACAGTTTTTAAAAAAATAGTTTTTCTTAAACTCTTTTTTCAAGCAGAAGAAGGTAAATCCGCAAAGATAAAATAATTATTCAAAGGAGTTAACAAACTCAACTTCAAATCCCCACAGTTAGTATAAACAAAGACTGTAAAAGCTAAGGAAAGAGGATTCACACAATTGATTTATCCTGGTTCACTCTCTTACAACCAAGATCTACGTCCAATCCCTTCTACCTGAAGGTTTTCTCCACTATTCTCCAATAGATTTACAAGTATTCAACACCTCTTCAGGCTTACAAGTATTCTTTCTCTACCAAGCCTCTTCAGGCTCTAACTCTAACAAAGAGATTTAAGATTGATCTAAGAACTCACTAGGTGTGAGAGTATGAAAGTTTAAGATCAATAAAGATTACAAATATAGTATTCGAAAGAACTTTGAGCAGAGTTTTGGCACTTTGAATATTAGAGCTTTGATCGATTCTTCACTGGGGTCGTCAAGTATTTATAGGTGAAGTGCAGCTTTGGCTTCCTCTTGTTCAACGGTTTTCAAATTGCATCCGTTTAGAGATAGCATTTATTGCTAGGATTCGTTGAGTCTGATAACTTGATATGCTTTCTACAAAATGTGTTCCTGGTTATCATAAGAATGCTCAGAGTGGTGCTATCATTTCTCTGTTGTACTGAAGGTTGCTTTCTAACTTTCCTTCTTTGTACTTAACTTTACAGCAATTTATGTGACAGAGTACAAAGGTTTGTGTTCTCAATTGTACTATGTTTCTCTTACCAAAAAACAATGTATTTAAACAATTCAAACAACATTGAAAGGGACACAAATACTTTCGTATTAAATAACCAATAATTTGAAATAAATACAGTTTTGTCTAGACGAGTTCATTTCCAGTGTGCCTTTGGACGCATGCAACTGGGTAGACTAACTTAGTGGACAGGTTAGCCTTATATTTATTCATTTTACCTAGTCCAGTTAACTGCTCATCTAGTTACAAGTCTTTGGACTTGTTATAGTTACTGATAGACTTCGCCGCTAGTCTAGCGCTTTATTGAAGAGCTAATCTTAGGCACTCATCTAGTGACTTTTAGCGCCTCGTCCAGTGATAACTAAGTGGATGGGTTTATTGCCAATTTTTGAGGGCTCGTCTAGTGAGTGAGGCTTGGACCCGATATTCTTTTAAAGCTATTTTATGGAACTTAGACTTAGTTCCGTCACGTAGCAATACTCAGAACAGTCCAGCAAGCTAGAAAAGACGAGTTAGTCTTTTAACATAACTTTGCTATACAAATTTAATATTTTTGTTAACATCAAAACTTAAGAGATTATTTAACCAAAACCACTTTGGTTCCAACAATTACATGTGCAAAATATCAGATAAAGAAGACTAGTTGATGACTAGTGGAGCTATTGCCAATATGGAATGTGCCTAAAATTTAGGACTTGGATTAAACATGGTTAGCTGAATAGAGTTAGTGGTCTTAGTGGGCATTATTCTTAGTCGTATTTTTTTTGCCACTTGATGCAATTAGTTGCCAATTTTTAGGAATTACTGGCTAATGGGAATAGCTTTAGAGTAACTGCATTTTTTTCCTATAAATATAAGTTGTACATAACAATTTACAGACAACACCCTTCAATCATACAATTTATTCATAATGTCTTTACACTTTACTTTCCTTTCCTTTCCTTTATTGTTTTCCTTTATTGCTTTCCTTTATTGCTTTCATGCAACTTTAGCTAGCTTCCTAGTTCATCATTCTACACCAAACACTTTCTTTAGTAGTTTGGGAACCCATAGTTGAGAAATAGAGTCCCTTTCTCATCGTAATCGCATGAACACAAATGGGGATCATTATCAACTGTGCGAATTAGCTGAGCAAACAACTAAGCACCAAAATTTTGCACGGTGACAACAATTGGCACGCCCGGTGGGACCTAGCTAGAAGGTCAATTCATTGGGAAGTTTACCTCGTCGGGTCACAATTACATTGTTTTAGCCTGGAACCGTCTCAAGCAACTACCAAGAATATTGGCAGTCGTATAGTAGTTGAACCTTCAATTGCCTTAGGCATGCCATCTTCTCAAACTTCAGTAACAACTACGTCTACTCAACTAGTCAAAGCGTCAATGTCTGCTGCATCGGTGACGACTACTGGTGGACATTCAACAATAACAGCTTATACGACAAATCATCCAAGTGTGATGACCACTTCATCTATCCACCAGCAAAGAGATATGTGGGTACATGACATTATGTACCATGTGTTTAAGTAGCTGCCAGGCATTGTTAAACCAATGGTGCATAACGAAGTGCTTCAGGTGAGGGAGAAATAACTAGAAGAATTGAATTTTGGAGAAAACTTGGCGACTTCTTCTATTATTGGGCAATCAAGACAACTAAATACTATGCAACAAATATCAGCTGGTGATGCACAATAAATGCAGCCAAGTCCAAATCAATATGTTCAGGCAGAACCATTTCTGCTGGGCCAGCCAAACATGATTCAGCAGATCCCTCAACCAAGTTTTGTCACACAATCGCCTAATGGTCTTAATGTTACTAACCTTGGGGGGCAAGTGGGTGTAAATGATATTGTATCTCAACCAATATTACAGTACGAACAGGTTCACTCAGCTAAAAGGCCATCAAATACATCAGGCCAGCCTGGTATGTTGTGTTTTGTATCAAATGCTACGACTATTGGCGCAAATTCACAGGTGACTATGCTTGGGGTTATGACGTATCCAACCACGAGATATGGGGCAACTCAAACAAAGTTACTTGGAAATTATGCTGGGGAGCAGTCATGGAACATGATTCTACCTACCTCGGCTAATATGGCAGACTATCAGCTGGCCCCAGAACAGCCACCTTATGTTCAAATGGGTTCAATTCCTCCTCCAGGGATTTTGTATAGGGCATATGTTGATATGTTGGGAGAAACAATGGAGTCTAAATCAACCTACCTCGACTAATAAATCTTGGTGATTATGTAGCAGAGCAGCAATAGATATCAATTCCACCTACTGCGGCTAATCAAACAGTGATTCCAAGCATGCCAGAGGTGATGTACCAAATGCATGCCAGACAACCAGGTCTTGCTCCAACTCCAGTACTAAACTTTTCCCAGCTGAGAATGGCTGAGAGTGGACTGACTGCCCCTCAGCTGATTGATCCTAACATGATAGCTGACATTATAAGAAGGTACTTTGGCATGCAACTCAGGCCTTTAAATAGGCCTGAGTATCGAAAGCCATATCCTGAACGGGTGGACAGAATGATGCCATTTCTAGAAGGTTTTAAGACCCTGGAATTTTCAAATTTCTCGGGAGAAGATGGCAAGTCTACCATTGAGCATATTGGCAGATTTACTGCCCAGTGTGGAGAGGCAAACTAGAATGAATACTATAAGCTGCAGCTATTCCCTTTATCATTGACAAGCATAACATTCACTTGGTATTCCTCTCTGCCTTCTAATTCTGTGCAAAATTGGGCAGACATGGATAGGTGCTTCCATGATAGGTTCCATAGACCTTAGCCTGAAGTTACAACAGCTGACTTGATGAATTTGAAGCAAGAAGAGGATGAGACGATTGCTAACTTCATAGAAAGATTCAGGAAGCTGAGTAGAAGGTGTAAAAGATAGCTTCCAGAAGCAGAATATGCTGCAATAGTTGTAGGTAACATGCACCCTCAGGTGAGAGAAAAGTTGCTAGCCCAGGAATTTTCAAACTTAAGTCAGCTAGCAACCAAAGTTTCCACGACTGAACGATTTATTCTAGAGATGCAGAACTTAATATCCGTTGAAGACTGTGATGAATTTGAAGAAGCATTTGACTATCACGGTGATTAGGCAGCAAATGTCATGGCAGACGAGATCACAAGGGAATGATGTCCAAAATATTTTGAAGGGTGAAAAGACCAAATTAGCTGACAAGGGTGCAACTAAGATGACAACTGATAGAGATTCATTCTCAGCTGCATTCACTAACATGGTTTCAGTGTATGAGTTACTATTTCCTACATCAAAGGGTAAGTGGAAATAGCTGACGCACGGTACTATACGACTTACCATTTTCTACATCAAAGGGTAAATGGAAATAGTCGAGGCATAAACAAGCAATGGCAATAGAAGGGCATACTAACTAAACAAGACAAGGTGAAAGGACATTTAGTTGTGTGTCAAATCGGCAATATAAGTCTATTAACTGCCAGCATAATCTCTTCAAGCGGTTGGAGTACCCCAGATCAACTGGATAAGATAGTATAGAGGGACATTTAGCCATGTCAACTAGGAAAGATGAGGCTACAATCTGTAAACCAAGTCTCTTTGGAAGGTTGGAGTTTCTTGGATCAGCTGAATTAGTTAAAGCTGAGGGCATTTAAACATCATGTCTAATATCTGCAAACCTACTAGTTTTAGGAGATTCAAGTTTCTACATGCAGCGAAGTCATGTTAGTCGAGAGAAATGACAATAGAAAGAAGATCCTACAAGTAGATGAATCATGTAAGGTGAGAACAAGAGCAGTCAATAGGGTAAAGGTACAGTATCAAAATCGGCAGTTGGATTCGGCTGACATAATGCATCTTTCACCTTCCTCTTATCGTTGTCAGCTAAAAGATGCACGGGACAATTGTTATCACCAAAAATTAAGTCTTATCCAAAGCTACATGAGTAGCTTCTGGCCGTTATGAAATTAAGCAACTAAGTCCAAAAATCATGGGATGATGGATAGAAGCTGGTTGAAGGTTCACTAGTGCAATAAGTGCTTTTTATGTCAGTTAAAATTGATTTTATACGTTAGAATATTGTCTGATGTAAATACAGCTAACGTTAATAGTAAAACTATTAACGTCAGTTCTTTAACACAACCGACGTTAAATATAAACCTATTAACGTCAGTTATTTAACACAACTGACGTTAATGTTGTTCAAACTAATGTCAGTTATGTTAAAGAACTGACGTTATAGGTTTTATTTTTAACGTCAGTTTCCTAATACAACCGACGTTAATAGTATACTATATATTTTATAAAATACTATTAAAGTCAGTTGTTTGATACAACTGACGTTAATAGATTTTTTTTAATTCAGTTTTAAAATATCACTCCCCTCAGCTATCCCTGCATTCAGTAAATATCCCAGTAACACAGAATATCACACACATTACAGAATTGCAAACACTACCCTTAAATTTCAATATTAACAAAAAGAAATGAAATATATAAAGGAACTATGGGGGGACTTAAAACCAAAACCCATGTATAGGAAAAACATAACTATCTACAAGTATATATAGATACATTTTAGTCTCTAATGTCTAAAAACAAAACTACCAATCTAAGTGTATATATATATAAATGTTATTAATTAGTTTCTAAAGTCTAACAAAAAAACTATTCATCTAAGTATTGCGGAGGTATCTTGTCAATTCTTTTTTCAGCCGCATACTTGAAGAAGAATTCTGCCAAGCGCATCCTCAAGACTCTAAACTCATCTTTTTGAAGAGGCAATTGGTTGTTAAATGGCTACACACGTTCAAATAATAACAATAACATTAACGCAAGTCATCACCAAAAATATAATATATAATTCAACAAGTTGTTTAAATATTACCTTCTTCCATCCATCCATAATAGATACGGAGACTATGTTCAGCATATGAAGCATCACATAATAGCCGCACGACCATCTGTCAGGTTGAAATCGAGACTACAAACAAAATTAATTTCAATGTCAGTTAAATATACATATAAATTAGTAATTATAATATTAATTATTTGATAAATAAACTACCAAACCTTGAGGATGATCCATTCAGGATTTCCTTTTGCCTTAGAAGTCCTACTTCTTCCGTTGGCGCAACTTATGCTACTCGCCTTCAGCGCGTTATCATAAACAAATAATAATGTCAATTAACAAATTCATATATCATGTGTGTAATAAACTAAAAACAACTGATATTAAAACTTAAATTAAATTGAAGATTAGTTACTTATGTATTTACAGTTTCCACCACCTCCTGTGGCGGGTTTTGGTGGAGAGAGCGGAAGAATGTGACAGTATGCCTAGACGGGTGAAGTACGAACAACTGCCAATGGTTATTCATACAGTAGGGAGCCAGATATAATTCTTTCCGATTGTCTCCCATCAAGTTCCCTATGTATTTGCTAAATGCATCGCCAACAAAGAATTGAGGCATAAGGATTGACGGATCTAAGAAGTCGTAAACTGATGCAACACACTTATCAAGCTGAAGACGATGGAGATACCTAAGATATGAAAATGTGTGGATGTTAATTACATAATATATATATTGAAATTAAAATAAATTATTAAATGGAAAAATACCAAAAATAAATAAGTTATAAAATTAAAATTATCTTACGTGCACCAGAGACTCAAAACCATGTTGGCCATCCACACGTTATCTCTGCAGGCGTGCCCGAGATCTTCACCATAGAAGGAAAATATCCTCTGTTGATTTGGGCGTGCCACCCATCCATCGTGCTCCAATGGATATTCAAAAATCTCATAGGCATAATCCTCACCAAGTGAGAACAAACGAGTGACAGGTGACAGCGACACCGACGTCGACTTGACCTTCAATTTAGGAAAAATAAAATAGATAAGTTGTTGATAATTAAAAAAAACACAAGCAATTATTTGACTAATTTGGACATTAATAATGAATACATACCTTTGTTACCATTTCGAGCTCACGGCGTTTGAAGTCCAACTCAAGCTCACGCCTTTGCATTTCCAACTCAAGCTCACGGCGTTGGACTTCCAACTCCCGCTCCCTAGCTGCCAACTCATCGTCCTCCACATGTGCCCTACTATAACTCTCTTTTGTGCTCACATGTGAAGGGTTGGCATGTCCTGCGGTGTCCTGGGATGAACCGACGGAGGAAAGCTCTCTAGCAAGCGCCTGCTTGAATTCTGGGTTGGATAGTAAGCTTTTCATCAGATGCATTGTAATAGCAGGGTTGGAGATGAGCTGCTGAGTCATGGATTCCAAAATTGATGCCTCGTTGATGATCGGCTTTCCTGAAGTAGACTTGCCATAATATTCTCTGATGGTCACGTTCCCAGGAACACCAATAACCTGACCAGGATGGTCTTTCTTGCCTAGAGTAGTCATCAAGACGTCCCGCCGTCCAGAAGGGACGAATGAGTCCTGGGAGCATTGTGCTTTAAGATCCATCTACAATGAAGAAATGAAAAAGCGTGCAAGTGAAAACTGTTAAAAATATCTATACAAATATCAATTGAAATGAAGTTAATTATTTACTTACAATCTTATCTGCTACTTCGCGAGTGGCATCAACTTTAAAAGATCCTGTCTTTGTCATGCGGTCGGCTAACCAGACATCCTCACGGTCGATGTCCGACGGAGGACTTAATGGTGTGCCCTCAGGCACCTATCCTCTTTCTATCCTAGCAGCGTGCTCTTCCTGCTTCACCCTCAGCCTATCCGCCATCATCTCCTCGATCCGAGTCTCGTACCCACCCTGAGACATGGTGTGGCGGTGGACGTTCTTTGCCTGATTCTGCCTACCCTTCTCTGCCTTAGCCTATTCAAACAAAAACATATAATTAAATACAGTTAAATGATCTATAAGAAGCATACAAAATTAACTTAATCAACCAACCTGAAATTCTTCATCCTGTCGACTCCTAGCAAACATATCCCAAGTATCCTTATCAATCCAGGGATAATCTGAGAACATATTATCAAGCCGCTTCTTCCAAGATACATAGTACCTGGTAAGATCATGCTTGAACCCATTCCAACGCTTTGATGCCATTTTCATACATTTCGTACGATGATCCTCGTCATTTGGCACAGTCCAAGCTACCTACACATTAAATACATAACAACTAGATGGATTACAACTCGGATAATTATCTAATAATGTTAATCAAAAGAATGTAAAGGTAAAATACCGTGATAGCCTCCCAAATCTGATCCTTAACGTTCTGTGGAACGTCATTCCAATGGTTGTAGTTGATGCTAACGTACTGCTTCGCTTGTAGAAACACCCACTTTTTAAATTCTTTAGCACGGGGTCCCTGGGGATTTAGATTAGCATCAAAGCACACCTCAAGCTTCTTTCCACTTTGCCTGGCCTTCTCTAATTTCTTCAAAGTCGTGGCTCCTCTACCCCGTTTCCTCTGAGACTGTGATGTTTGTATGGACAAAAAAAATGATAAAATAGAGGGTTGTAACATTATAAACTTACATTAAAAAGAAGGACTAAAGACAGTATATAACATGTAAACTTACACTAGAATCAGGCGTAGGCGTGATCGGGTCCTGCGTAGGCCCCACAGTGTCCTCCCGTTCATGTGGGCCATCCGACTGATCCATATGTATGCCTGTTCAGAAACAATATATATTTATTAAAATAGGTTATAACTAAAAATAAATACAGAAGTATAAATAAAAATAAATGTATACTAAGTTTAAACTACCTATATCAATATCCCTTCGTGATGATCATCACGAGTGGCATGTACATCGTCCACCTATGTGTAACATCCCTGACTGCTCTGTGGATTGACGACTGACCACACAGAACAACACGGGTCTTTTCAGCGTGCTTTGTCCTCACTCACACGCTTCCTGGGAAAACTTCCCAGGAGGTCACCCATCCCAGAAATGCTCCAAGTCAAGCACGCTTAACTGTGGAGTTCTTAAGTGATGGGATGTCGAAAAGAAGATGCATCTTGTTAGCATAGGTAGTACCAATCAATTCATATAAGCCTTCCTCAACTGTATACTCCCATACCTACACAGTCTCAGGATCCCTCTCATTCGGGTGTGTAATCGGTTTATTCATGTGTCCCTCCTCCTAGAAGCCTGCCAGGAGCCGCTCCTTGTCCGTGCCTTCTTGCTCAAATATTCACCACCTCGATCTGATCGAAGAGTTTTAATATTTTTACCAAGTTGGTTTTGTACCTCATTTTTGAATTCCTTGAACTTTTCAAAGGATTCCGATTTATGTTTCATAAGATACACAAATCCATACCTGCTGAAATCATCAGTAAATGTGATGAAGTACTGAAAACCACCTCTAGCTAATGTGTTTAGGGGTCCGCATACATCACTATGTATAAGACCCAAAAGATCGTTAGCTCTTTCACCTTTTCTGGTGAATGGAGCTTTAGTCAACTTTCCCAATAAACAAGACTCACATATCTCATATGATTCATAATCAAATGAGTCCAAGAGTCCATCTTTATGGAGCTTCGAAATGCGCTTCTCATTTATATGGCCTAAACGACAATGCCAAAGATAAGACGGGTTCAACTCATTTGGTTTGAACCTCTTAGTATTTATGTTATAGATGGGCATTTCAAGATCAAGGACATAAAGCCCATTACTCATGTGTGCACTGGCATAGAAAATATCATCCAAATAAATAAAACAACTTTTGTTCTTTATTATAAAATAAAAACCAATCTTGTCCAAACAAGAAACGGAAATGATATTCCTGCTAATTGCAGGCACAAAATAACAGTTCTCTAACTGAATAGTAAGCCCAGTGGGCAAAGTCAATACATAAGTCCCTACAGCTAAAGCAGCAAACTTTGCTCCATTTCCAACTCGTAGGTCGACTTCGCCCTTTGCCAATGGTCTACTCCTGTTTAGATCCTTCACATTTGTACAAATGTGAGAACCACATCCAGTATCTAATACCAATGATGCAGAAGTAGATAAATTGACTTCTATAACAAACACACCTGAAGTGGAAGTCTCACTTCCCTTCTTCTTCTTGATTTCTTCCAGGTATTTTGGGCAGTTCCTCTTCCAATGTCCGATCCGACCACAATGGAAGCAATTGCCTTCCTTAGCCACACCACCCACAGGCTTCAAGCCAGAAGCACTGGGCTTGATCTTGTTGATGGCCTTGCCCTTTTGTTTGTGCGTGGGCTTCTTGGGCTGCTTCTTGCTATTTCCAGCATGGACCATCAAAATGGCCTTCCCCTTTCCTTTGTTAATATTTTGTTCAGCAGTTCTCAACATGCTCAACAATTCTGGCAAAGGTTTGTCAAGATTATTCATATTATAGTTCATGACAACCTGACTATAGCTCTCAGGCAACGATTGCAGAACTAATTCGGTGGCCAACTCTTGGCCTACAGGAAATCCCAGTCTCTCGAGATTCTCAATGTACCCGATCATCTGGAGTACATGAGGACTCACAGGGCTTCCTTCTGCCAATTTACACTGGAAAAGGGCTCTGGAAACTTCGAACCGCTCATGCCTTGCTTGCTCTTGGTAGAGCAGCTTGAGGTGCACGATCATATCGTACGCCTCCATGGGCTCATGTTGCTTTTGCAGCTCAGAGGTCATGGAAGCAAGCATAAGACAGCCGACGTCTAAGGCGTCATCCTGATGCTTCTTATAAGCATCCTGATGAGCCTCTGTTTGACTGGTTTTATAACTAGTAAAGACCTTGGCTTTGTGCTTATTTTATATCATTTTCACCCAAATTAGACTTGATTGTCCTTAAGTAGTATTTTGAGTTTGTAAAGTGTTTTTAGGTTAATTTAGTTGATTTAGAGTTAAATAAAGTACTTATGTTATTTTCTGTTTTTCAGGTTAATAAAAAGGAATAATTCTGGTCTTTCGCCCCGCGAAGAAGCTCTCGCCCCGCGAGTCATCCAAGTCCAGAAAGTCAGAGACGACCATGATTTACCCGTGTTGAAGATCACGGCTGTGGCAGTTTTGAAGTTGAAGCGTTCGGCTCGCGAGCATACATTCGCCTCGCGAGTCTGGAAGACCAGAAGCCATCACGGTTTGCGCATGTTGAAGGTCACGGGCGTTACAGTTTGGGATCTGAAGAGATTCGCCTCGCGAAGGATATGCTCGCCCCGCGAGAAGATCAAAAGTCGCAGACTGTTCACAATTTCCGCATCGCGAGAGAGGCTTCGCCTCGCGAGTCCTCTGATTCCAGAAACGTGTATATAAGACAGTCTTAGGCAGAACTGAAGAGGAGTCAGAGAGTTAGCCAGTTTTGGCTAGTTCTTAGGCAGTAGTAGTAGTTCGTCTTCTTTTCTTAGATATGTTTTATTTTCCTTTTGTAATGGAGAGCTAGTCTCCTAGATTAATCTACTGGGATTGGTTTCCATTATTACACTTGAGGTTTTGTATTTCCTATTTGAATTGCTATTCCTTTTCAAGATCTTTTTCTATATGTTTCTGTTTGCTTAATTCAGATATGTATAGGATTAGTATTGATTTATTTCAATGATTGTATGTTCCTATATATAATCGCGTTTGCTTAATTCGTGTGTGTTCAATCATGTTCGCTTAGTTCATGAGTGCTTCACCCCGTTTGCTTAATTCGGGAATAGGAATATATGTCTCGTAGTATTGATTTCGCTTGTAAATTGATGCTACAATCGGAAAGGGTTTAGAATCTGCTTAGGGCTTGGATTTGCATGAACCAATGATAGTGGGAAATCGAGAACAGTAGGTTAATCGTCTTTAGTTTAATTGCTATTCTCTTTAACTGCTTTGTTTTCATTGTTTTGTTTTCTTTATTTTATTTCAATCTCAAAACCCCCCCAAAAACTAACTTTTGATTTTGTTAATAATAACAACACTAAAGAGTCCTTGAGAGACGATACTCGAGTTGTCGCTTCCCTATCTGCATTAATTTTGTAAACGCTCGTTCTTTTTGGCGCGTGGCGACAGCGCGGTCAAAAATTGGGGCCGTTGCCGGGGACTCTGGTTTGTTGTTATTAGCAGAAAATAAAATTTAAAAAAAATTCTCTTTGCTTAATTAGTTTTGTCTGCATTGTCTGGTTGTGAATTTTAGCACCCCCCATGGATAGGTATATGCGAAATTACATGCCTAATGCTTACTATGAGCCACCACCATGCATATATTTTCCTGATTTTCTTGGTTTATCACACTGGTTGCCAAGGTTTAGTGGTTTTGCAGGTGAGAATCCGCAGGAGCATCTGAGGGAATTCCAGATTGCTTGTTCTATAATGCTGAGACCTGCAGGAATAACAGAAGATCACATTCAGATGGAAGCTTTCTAGTTCTCACTTGAAGGTGCTGCAAGAGATTGGTTGTATTGTCTTGATGAGAATTCCATCTCAAGCTGGTTTGATTTGAAGGAAGCCTTCCTATTGAGCTGGGGAAACTATCTAAACCCTTGGTATGGGGACTCACAACTGATGTTACCACTGGCACCACCACCGAACCCTCCCCAATTGACCACCTCTGCATCTTCCGAACCTTCACAGAGCACCTTGGATGAGATTGCTTCAATGCTCAAACAAATGGCTGAGAATAATCAATGGATGGCCGAGCAAAATCAACGGATGATAGAGGAATTCCAACAGAGGATGGAGGCTGAATACCAGAGGAGCCAAGCTGAATCTCAGAAGTTGTCCGCTCTAATTGATCAAGTTACCGCCAACTCGGCTGCAATGCTAACTCCACAGCCCCTTGAAGACACTTCTGATGATAATGTTGATAATGTTTCTATTGATGAACTGAGTGTTGAATCCCCTGATTCTAATTCATGTACTGATTGTTATTGTGATGGTGGCACTGCTTTGTGTATACACTGTTATGCAGCTTTATACTGTTCAGGAAACACAGAAAATGAGGATCAGGAGGATCAGGAGGACATCTGCTTCCCTGTACCTGAGGATAATGAAGAACCTTTGGGAGTAGATGATTCAATTGAATCAAATGCATGTGTTGAGAGTCATGGGGTGGATGAACTAATTGCTGAATTTCCAGACATTCAGAATTTTACTGATTCATTTTATTGTGATATATGTACTGACTCTACTAACTCTAACCTTTGTGTGGTGTGTGCTGAAATTTCTGCATGTATAGCAGGTGATAAATTTGTTAGTGCAGTGAATGAAGAAAGTGCAGAAAATGAAGCAGCACCAGTAACCCCAGCTAACTGTTTGCCACCTCCCCCTGTGGAACCTAAAGCTCTGGATTTTGCACCCTTGGATTTTGCACCATGGCCAGTCCAAGAGGTTGAGCCCCACTTCTATTGGGGAGACTTTGTAGATAAAGAGGTCAGATGTGACCCGCAGGGGAGTGAGAAGTCCGCCGCACTTGGTGGAGTTACCATGACTGTCAAGCACCCACTTCCATATAAAGGCTGCGAGTTAGGGGACCATGGAATGAGCTTCCAGTCTTTGTTTATCATGTGGGCATTATGCTGTAGACCATGGGATCCGGGAGGATCGTTTCACAATTTGAGCATCCCGTGGCCACTGTATCACAGACAATGGGATCCAGGCGGAAGCTCCTACACTGCCACTTGATCAGGGAGTTCCCTTTCCTTTCCCTCACTCTGATTTTATTGTTATGTTGTTTCATTGGGGACAATGTATGTTTTAAGTGTGGGGGAGGGAACTAGTTGTAGATTTTCCTTTTCTTTGAATAAAGCTCCTGAATAATTTGAGAAGCTCAGGAGTTGTGTGAGTCTGGTATTGGCAAGTTTATTGGATTTTATTGATTTTGCATAGATTGATTGCATGATATTGTTGACTGTTCCCCCTAGGATTTGAAAAAAAAAAATTGAAAAATGATCCCCATATGATTGAAAACTGAACTTTGAGATTTTGTTGTGATGACATGATTTATGATAAGTTTGGGGTGATAGGAAGCACACACTATGGATAGAATCTCTGTCAAACAATTTGCATGAATGTCCAGGTGAGGTTTTGAGCCTCCAACATGTTTTTGACTGTGTGAAATCATTTTTTAAGTTGCACTTTCCTGAATTTGCTTGAATCTCCTTATGGTTTGCATGATTATGTGTTTGCTTCAGATGATTTAGGCATTTTCTTTGTAAATAGCTACTTGGCCTAAAATAACCAAATCCTAATGCATGTTCCTTAGTTAGCCCCATTGAGCCTATTAGCCTATTGCTTCTTGATAACCTAATGTTATAAGCCCAAAAATCTGGAAAACCATGTTAACCCGATGTTAGGATTAGGAGAGCATGGAATCTTAGAATGGGTACAAGAACTAAGTTTGGGGTGGCTGCAAGGTGTAATGTGTTGTTTGGGATTGAGAAAAAAAATTGTGAAAAAAAATAGAAAAAAAAAAGGGGAAAGAAAAAAAAATAGAAAAAGAAAAACAGAAAAAAAAATAAAAGTGCAAAAATGCCAAAAAGAAATAAAAAGGTTGTAGTCACCCAAGGCATAATAAAAAATGAGAAAAGGAACTTGAGTGAATTTCAAAGTGTAAAAATGTTTCATGCTCTCTTAGTTCCCAGGGTCTTCAGCCTAGTACCTTTGTATATCCTACCCTTAGCCAGGCCCCATTACAACCCATAAAAGACCTTTTGATGTTGCATGCATGTTTTCTGTGGGGACCATTTGGAGATGAAAATCAAATTTATGGGAAATGCTCTTAAAAGTGAAACTGAGTGAAATGTTGATAGCCTGACACAAACTGAGCGATTGAGTGAACATAAATTTCCCTTGTGAGGAAGGCAGTTGTTTGAATTTGGTGATCTCCCTTTTGTGTGTGACTTGGATCCCCTGCTTAGATTAATGAGTGTTTGAATGATGAAATTCTTAATTATTTAGAATAAATGAATGTGGGGATTGTTTTGTTTGAAAGGGAGGAACGTTGAAGAAAAATATTTTGGTAAATTGCTTGAAATCTGTGCGGAAGTTGATTGAATCTTTTGAGCTTGCCAGGTCTTGAGTCTTTTTTTAAGTTTTTAAGTTTTAGTTTGCTTGGGGACAAGCAAAGTTTAAGTTTGGGGTATTTTGAAGAGCCTCTGTTTGACTGGTTTTATAACTAGTAATGACCTTGGCTTTGTGCTTATTTTAATTCATTTTCACCCAAATTAGACTTGATTGTCCTTAAGTAGTATTTTGAGTCTGTAAAGTGTTTTTAGGTTAATTTTTGATTTAGAGTTAAATAAAGTACTTATGTTATTTTATGTTTTTCAGGTTAATAAAAAGGAATAATTCTGGTCTTTCGCCCCGCGAGTCATCCAAGCCCAGAAAGTCGGAGACGACCACGGTTTACCCGTGTTGAAGATCACGGCTGTGGCAGTTTTGAAGTTGAAGCGTTCGCCTCGCGAGCATACATTCGCCTCGCGAGCATACATTCGGCTCGCGAGTCTGGAAGACCAGAAGCCATCACGGTTTGCGCATGTTGAAGGTCACGGGCGTTACAGTTTGGGATCTGAAGAGATTCGCCTCGCGAAGGATATGCTCGCCCTGCGAGAAGATCAAAAGTCGCAGACTGTTCACAATTTCCGCGTCGCGAGAGAGGCTTCGCCTCGCGAGTCCTCTGATTCCAGAAACGTGTATATAAGACAGTCTTAGGCAGAACTGAAGAGGAGTCAGAGAGTTAGCCAGTTTTGGCTAGTTCTTAGGCAGTAGTAGTAGTTCGTCTTCTTTTCTTAGATATGTTTTATTTTCCTTTTGTAATGGAGAGCTAGTCTCCTAGATTAATCTACTGGGATTGGTTTCCATTATTACACTTGAGGTTTTGTATTTCCTATTTGAATTGCTATTCCTTTTCAGTACTGTTCTATATGTTTCTGTTTGCTTAATTCAGATATGTATATGATTAGTATTGATTTATTTCGATGATTGTATGTTCCTATATATAATCGCGTTTGCCTAATTCGCGTGTGTTCAATCATGTTCGCTTAGTTCATGAGTGCTTCACCCCGTTTGCTTAATTTGGGAATAGGAATATATGTCTCGTAGTATTGATTTCGCTTGTAAATTGATGCTACAATCGGAAAGGGTTTAGAATCTGCTTAGGGCTTGGATTTGCATGAACCAATGATAGTGGGAAACCGAGAACAGTAGGTTAATCGTCTTTAGTTTAATTGCTATTCTCTTTAACTGCTTTGTTTTCATTGTTTTGTTTTCTTTATTTTATTTCAATCTCAAAACCCCCCCAAAAACTAACTTTTGATTTTCTGTTAATAATAACAACACTAAAGAGTCCTTGAGAGACGATACTCGAGTTGTCGCTTCCCTGTCTGCATTAATTTTGTAAACGCTCGTTCTTTTTGGCACGTGGCGACAGCGCGGTCACATTCCTGTCAGCCCTAGGAGCACTTGAAGCCGGTGGCTCCTCAGGAATAGGCTCCTCAAGAACATACAGCTTTTTCTCATGTTTGAGGACAATCCTCAAGTTTCTGTACCAGTCCAGAAAATTTGTTCCGGATAGTTTGTCCTTCTCAAGGACGGATCGCAATGACAGGTTACTTGATGTGTTTGATGCCATGGTAATCTACATAGATAAATATGCAAAATATAAGTATCATGCCATGAAGTTATTTAATAAGGTCTTTAATTAAATACGCCTCCCACTATTTTACTCAAAACAATGACCCTCATCATTGATTCGGAAAATCCTGTTGGAAGATCTTCTAGTGGGCCAAGATCCATGTTTCACCTAGCTTTAAGTCAGCTTTGGCTGATCACTCAAAATTCGGTTATATAGGTAGGAAACACTTTCCGATTGCATCTCATGCAACTCTTGGACAGTTGGGTGAATAACTCTTATTCTAATCCATCACATGGACTAAAGCCCAACTTTTAAGCCTCTAAGCCTTTCAATCCTATTGAAGTTGGCTTAGTTAAGTCAGACCGAATGGATAGCAGTTGAACATTACATTTGTCCCATCGTGTCTTACTAGTATAGATAAAGGTAATCCGCTTTGGCGGACCCACACTTAATCGATCATAGTCTTGACGAGTGCCATGCATTGGAAGGCCTTTAAATGTGACTTAATATTTCCTTTTGAGGGATTTGATTAAAATTTGATCTCATCATTTGTTAAACTCTTTAACTTACTATTTACATACATGCATCTCATACATATATTAGTTAAACCTCCTTTTAACATACTATATACATACATGCATCTCATACATATATAAGGCAAATAAATGTGATATGGTTATGGCCCCTAACGCATTGATTCTCCCAAGCCAATAAGTGAATCTAAACTGACACCTAGGAGCGTCCAGGCTTCTCCAAGCATGATCTCCCACAAGATAATGTCTTCTTGTCTCCATCATTACATTACATAAACAGAAACCTCATTTTACATATGAGGGGAGTGAGATGAGAAAAGAATATACATATGGAATATAAGAGAAAGGCACAGCACGCAGGCCGTATTTCAAAATATAAACCAAAATATTAAAGGACTAAGGCCATAACCATTCACCATACATTACCAAATAAATAGTAACAGCCAATAATAATACACAATTATTATTATTATTTTTATTTATTTATTAATTAGAGATTTCAAAATCTGAATTTTGAAAACATAACATATATATAATAAATCACATTTATTGTAATTGATGTTACTATAAATCACATTTATTGTAATTGATGTTATTATTAAATGGTGACATAAAAGATTTCAAAAACTGAATTTCGAAATAACACATTACGCAGAGGTAGCACGGGGTTCCCGTTTCCTTGGCGGCTAGGGCTTCAACCTCTCAACCCTAAAACCGCAAGGCCCGTGAACACTTCACGCTGCAAGGAACGGCGGCTAGGGTTTCAATCCTTGGAACCTCAGCCGCAAGAACATGAACTTTTCATGTCTGACACCCTTTAATGCCGCCAACAGAGAACTGAAACCGATCATGTTTAACATCAACACTTGACGCCATCGCATAACATAATAAGGACTCCAGAACCAATGTACATATCGCATATATATACATAAATATGCTATAGACGCGTATATCATATACATACGAAAATTATAGAAACAAGGTTTCGCAAAAACGAATGTAAACGATTTTCAGAAAACAATTTTCAGAAAAACGATTCACATTATTAACATGTTATCATACATAACAGGTAAACCACGTAACAGAATCATGGTTTCGCAAGCGGCTCTGATACCACTGTTGGGAATTTGCGTATAAAACAAAATAACGCAACGGAAAAAAAATTCCCATCGAAGGATCCTTGTGAATGGTCATGATTCATGGTTAGAAGATTTACCTCTTGAAGCGATGAGAATTGATTGAAATCGTCTATCACGAACACCGCACGAACGGTGTCTCTAAGGTATCCACACGAGCAGATCCCGTGAATGTCCAACGTCACGAACACGAAGCGTCTCTGCCTCACAGTGCTAGCTTCAAAAACCGAGACCTGCTGCTCACTGTCACTCTCTATGTGCGGCTAGGGTTTAAACCGTGTAGGCACAATAGCTTAAGTGGTCTACTTATAGTAGCACCTCCTTAAGTGAGTTAGTGAGCGGCGTTTGACCTAAGCCCCATGTACTATGCGCTAGGCCCAATAGAAGAGTCCAACTCTCCTTTTAATGCTTCTTTTGATCCGCTCTTATGTGTGTGACCCTATAGGTTCCCAAAACGTTAGTAGTAATATTAAATCCCATTTAATATTACAAACAGTGAGCGGTATCTGGCAATACATCACTGCCACCTAAGTAGTGAGAAAGTCAGTGATTTGACGAAACCTTTGTGACAAATATTCATGTGCATTATTATCCCTTTGTCCATATATCTATATTGAACACAAGACATAGAATGTGTCACCCTTGTATGGTTCAATATCATGTTCCCTGATACCCGAGTAGACTTAACAACAAATGAGGTCAATATCTCATATTGACTCATTTCAGCACGGCCATGCATTTTACAGTCTCACTCTATCAGGGGGGCCCACAGATAGTACTCCTGTTATGTAGGAGGGACAAATTCCATCTAGGTCACTCACATCCCTCTGCATGGCTCGTGGTATGCCCAATGACCGTCTTTACAATCATCATATTACAGATGACGTTTGACGATATTAAAGCACACGACTCCTCATGTAGGGATCGTAGCGATTTCAGGTCGAAGGATTGCATACACCATTGTCACTATGAGAACTACTTATGACACTCACATAACGCTCCATGTAGTGTTCTCATGGTGGGTCAATCCAGTACATCATTACTCTAATGTGTACCTATGTGGCGACTTGATATCTCATATCCATGACCCGTGAGATATGGTCATCAGTCTGCACATATAATAGTCTCAATTGTATTATTATTGTCCTTATTAATAAAATACTTGACTACGGATATTTAAGAATAGGATTTCATTGTTCAATAGTGTCTCACGATCAAGTCATATACTTGATATTCTATTAAACTGAAATTTCTATTCTAGGGACTTTATTATGTTTAAACAAGTAACACAATAAACTGGAATGCCTCGTATCATATATATATAATAGCAAGATACAAATGTAAGTCTAAGAAATACACTGGTCTCTAGGGCTTACACCAACATATTTTGCATGGTACTCTTGTTATCTTGTTACTTTATATAAAAGGAAAAGTTATTGATGTCGTATCCGCTCCAACATATGACGTTGAAGCTAGGCCCACGTGCTAGCCATCTTACGTCATCAGAAGCAGTACTACCATCCTTAAGCATTTCTTCCTTGAACCATGGTAAGAAACTCTTGTTATGCTTGTTCAACAACCACCTTTCACTCATTCGAGGGTTTTCTTGATTGACTTTTCTTTTATGTTCAAATAAGAAAAGTTGAACAGAATCGATGTTGTTCAATACATACAAATGTGCTTGAAGCACTTCCTCCCGACCCTTGCTATTAATTCTTAAGCCATGTGTACCCTTACCTTGACATCTTATCTCATCATGGCAAGGCTTAGGAACCCCTATAGGATCCGTGTTATGAAGGTAGTCTGAACAAAACTCAATAGCTTTTTCTGCAACATACCTTTGAACAATATATGCTTCCAAACGATGAGGATTCTTCACGTACCCTTTCAAGATCTTCATGTAGTGCTCAACTGGGTACATCCATATCAGAAAAACCGGACCACATAATCTAATCTCCCTCACCAAATGAAGAATTAAGTGAACCATTATGTCGAAAAAGGAAGGAGGAAAATACATCTCCAATTGGCACAAGATTGTAGCAGCCTCGACTTCCAAGTCATCCAACATACGGGGGTCAACGACTTTGCTACATATAGAATTGAAGAATGAGCACAACCGAGTAATGGCATGTCTCACATTTTTTGGAGCAATACCACGAATAGCAACAGGCAGAAGTTGTTGCATCAAGATGTGACAATCATGAGACTTTAAGCCAACCAATTTAAGATCACTCGAGACAAGCCTTTTCATATTTGAAGAGTAACCATGTGGAACTTTGATGCCCTGAAGACACCCGCAGAAACTTTGTCTCTTTTTTTTGACAAAGTATGACATGTTGGCAGCAAATAAGTCCGCTTACCATCCTCAACAACTGGAGCTAACTGCTCTCGTATACCCATAGCAACGAGGTCGAGACGAGCATTCACACCATCATTTGTCTTGCCCTGAATGTTAAGAAGCGTCCCAATCATACTATCACACACATTTTTCTCCACAAGCATCACATCAATGCAGTGTCTGACATCAAGCTTGCGCCAGTATGGAAGATCAAAGAATATCGACCTCTTCTTCCATATGTTTTTCTCAGCAGCTTTACCTTTCTTTTTGGACTTGCCGAATATAACATCGATGCCCTTTACCCTCTGATAAACCTGCTCTCCAATTAAGGCCGTCGGAGCTTCTTCTGTCTCTTGGCATCCATTAAAAGCTTTTTTCATCTTACGATATGGGTGATCACGTCTAAGAAATCTCTGATGCCCAAGGTAAACCGTCTTCTTTCCATGATGCAACTGAGTGTAGCATATGCCTTCTTCACATATAGGGCATGCTTTATGCCCCTTGACACTGTACCCAGACAAGTTACCGTATGCTGGAAAGTGGTTGATGGTGCAAAATAACATGAAGCTTGAAAGTCTCATGAGAATACCCATCAACTACATCAACACCTTCCACCCACAGCATTTTCAACTCTTCAATCAAGGGACTTGGATAAACATCTAAGTCATTTCCCGGTTGCTTTGGGCCCGAAATCATCATAGACAATATCATGTATTTGCGCTTCATGTACAACCAAGGGGGGAGGTTGTAAATTATCAACAGAACAAGCCATGAACTATGAATACTACTTATGTTACCATAAGGATTCATTCCATCCGTAGCAAGTCCAAGCCTTAGGTTTCTTGGCTCATCGACGAAATCCGGAAACATAGTATCAATATTCTTCCATTGCATAGAATCAGCAGGATGACGAACCTTTCCATCACGTTTCCTCTCATCATTATGCCATCTAAGATTCTTCGCATCTTTCGCATTGGCAAACAATCGCTTGAACCTTGGAATTATTGGAAGATACCACAACACCTTCGCAGGAGGACCTTTTTTTCTCACATCATCAAGATCATCATCATCACCACCACCCTTCACTTTGTATCGTGATAACCCACATTTGGGGCAATCGTGATTGTCTTCATGAACACCGGTGTACAATATGCAATCATTGGGGCATGCGTGTATCTTATTATACTCCATACCCATCAGACACAATACCTTCTTGGCCTCATAGTTATGGTCAGGCAATGTGTTGTCCTACGGAAGCAAGTCTTTCAACACTTCAAGCAATTCCGTGAAGCTTTTATCTTTCCAACCATTTCTCGCCTTCACATAAACCAATTTTAGCACCGCCGACAACCGTGTATGAGTAGTACACCCTGGATATAAAGGCTTATCTGCATCACCGCACAACCTATCATACACATGAGCTCGATGAAAAGATTCTTGTCCAATATCACGGATCATGTCCTCTACTCGATCATCATCCATATCTACGTCAACGTCCTCACTTTGGGAGACACTTGCCGTACTACTCAACAACACATCACCATGCCATATCCATCTTGTATAACTCAAGCAAATCCCACACAAATCAAATCAGCACGTATATCCTTCACCGTACATTTCCTCGTATTCAAACACTTGACACAAGGACAACAGAACATTCCATTACTATTAGGAACATTCCTTTGAGCAAATTCTATAAATTCTCCCACCCCCTTCAAATACTCAGCACTAGTGCGCTTACAAACCATCCAACTACGATCCATAACTAGATAGGTTCTGTAGATATACAAAACATATATCCAATATAAGGACAATACGGGAGATTGAAAACTAGTTTTTGAAATCCTAATTGAAAACTAGTTTTTGAAATCCCGTCAACCATGTATATCTTATTTGACTAACTGCCTAAAACAAAATTTCCACGGTAATCTCACATCATTCTTCTCATCAAGCAGGCAACAACACATATTAGGACTATTGCTATATCTAGTACTAGAACCACTCAGCCATATGAATCGATCAAGACAGCATGATATATACAAGCAAAGCGTTTAAAAATTATTTCAAATTTACACCATTTTCAGGTTTCTTAAGACAAAAGAAATAAGCAGATGAAGATAAATTAACAAAACAGAATTCCAATGAGCAATATATTGTTGATGTCACATGCTACAAGCAACTCTAAATTTATTCCCATTTTGAAATAGGTCATGATAGCAGAAGAAAAACAAGATAAAACACAAAACCCACGAACAGAAATAGAGACATTCCAAACAACTCAAACTCACAGTTTCAAGTTTCAACTACAAAGACTACAGTTTCAACATACACTCAAAGCCAAAAATAAAAAAAATGTGCCCTAAAGACTCACCAAAAATAGGTGCTCGCGTGGTGGTGGGGAGGGGAGCTCGAGTGGTGGCAAACGTTCGATGTGGTTACTGAGAGCAGAGGGACAAGGAGAGTTAGTGCACGGGAAGGGGAAAGAGAGATGTCAAGTTATTGCAAGAATGAGCTGGAAAGACAGAGTTAGGGTTAAGCGTGTACCTCACGGTAGTGGCGAAGAAGCCCTCACGGTGGTTGCGGTGGAGAGGAGCTCGCGATTAGGGCAGAGTGAGAGTGAGAGCGAGCGTGATGAAAAGAGTGAGAGTGAGCGAAGTGAAGAAGACGAGCGGGTGTAAATGTTATAATCAAAAACCATCTTTAAAAAAACATTTTACGTCAGTTGTTTGTAAAAACTGACGTTAAAAGACATTTATTTAACGTCAATTGTATTAAACAACTGACGTAAAAAAAATTATATTTTTTATTTTAAAAACACTTTTAACGTCAGTTGTTGAAGACAACTAACGTTAAAAGTGTATAAGTTTCTACAAAAACATTCATTCCTTTGACTACTGTGCTACTTACCCATGCACCTTGTAACTTAATCCTCTTAATGAGCATTAAGTTTATAGATCAGTTTTGAAGAAAATCAGGTAGTCTCTCTTCTCTATATAAAGTATGATTCTTCTGTATCAGTCTGTAATACACCCTCTTCTTTTCCTCTATATTTCATGCGTTTTCTATTCCTTCACAATATGGCTCTATCATATTTGAGACTTTTGTTATTTCTTCCTATACCTATACTTAAAGGTTTCTGTCTTATTGGTCAAAAAACTTCTGAGGTTGAGTAAATCACATTACATGGATGGTAAGGTTAAGTGAATCACATTATGCGATTCCCTCACTTTATTTCATCCCCGTCATCCCTTTCACTCCGCTTTGGCAGCAAGTGACTGTGGATTCAGATGGAGCATCAGGGAATTCAAGTGAGGGAGGGGATGCATCCATTGGAGTTTTTGAGGACATGACTGAGAAGAAAATGATGTTGAAGCAGAAACTTTTTTATATTTTAGGGCTATGTTGCAGAAATTTTTTACCTTTTAATCATGTAATTAATTGTAACTTATGAATCACTTTAATGAGATATGATTTGATTATACATATAACTTGTTTTATGTTAAGTGTTTATTTATTTTAATTCGCACAAGAATTTGTTTACTAATTCAAGCTAATTAATTAAGATTAAAAATAAACTTGTTTAAAAAAAGATTAAAAATAAACTGCACTATATATGGAGTGATATGCGTTAAGAGTGACAACAGGGAGATGACAACGAAAGAAAGATAGGAATGAATAGGATTATTTACATCAGTTATTTATTTAACTGAAGTAAAAAAAACACTTTTAACATCAGTTGTATAAACAACTGACGTTAAAAGTTTTAATAATTCTTTTAACGTCAGTTCATTAAACAACTGACGCAAATAGTGATTTAATATTTACAGAACTGTCACCGCCTCATTTTTAACGTCAAACATATGGTCAACTTACGTAAAACGTTCCCGTAAAAAGCACTTATTGCACTAGTGGTTGTTACATGTATAAAATATCAGATGAGGAAGACTAGTTGATGACTAGTGGAGCTATTGCCAACATGCCTAAAATTTAGGACTTGGGTTAAACATGGTCAGCTGAATAGAGTTAGTGGTCTTAGTGAGCATTATTCTTAGTCGTTTTTGTTTGCCACTTGATGCAATTAGTTGTCCATTTTTAGGAGTTAGTGGTTAATGGGAATCATTGTCAACTGTGCGAATTAGCTGAGCAAACGGCTAAACATCAAAATTTCGCACGACGACGACAACTACATATCGATAATTATCTAATACAAACAACAAAGCAACACAAGAACGCTAGAGTTCAAAATCAGCTACAATTTCAAAAGAATATCATCACTAAATAGACTATCACACACTATATCCTCAGAGAAAGGGAGACCCTTTACAGCATGGCCTTACTTAGCGTTAAGTTATTGTTGGTAGAGTTAAATTTCAAAATATCGTAGTAATGATTATCACCGAATATTACTTGTAGGCCACATTTTGTGGCGAAGATGGTTCTTGAATGTGTTGTATTCATCTGTGTCTCGGTGATCCTGCCCTGGCTGGTCATGGGTGAAACAGTATGCAGGCGCTTGAGTCACTGAATCTGGCAAAACGGCACCAACCTCAAACGTCATCACATGCGAAGATATCCCTGCAAAACGACCACCCCATTAAGACTGTAATAATCACCACTAGTATTGAACTTCAGAGTTAGACCAATGGAATATATTAGCATATGTAACACGATCAATTTCAACTTAATTTTTAAATTTCAGATACCAGCTTAATATTTTTTTTTTGAACAAATACAAGCTTAATTAATTAATTCCAATCGTTACATCATGTTACTAAGATTTAAATCTCACACAGTATCAAAGATTTTTAAAACCAGACTGATCATTGAACTGATGAAGGCATCGATTCAAGATTAAATAATTGAACCGTGATTGAATCGATATTAACTAAATAATATTTTTAAAATATTAAATTATATATATGACAATATTAAACAATATTGATCAAATATTGGGCTATAGATGTCTATTTAAACTTCAAACATTGGTCACATAAGCCACCTATTGTACTTTCTTTTGTGAGCAGCACGAAGTACCGAAACCAAGGAGACTCATTAAAGACAAAAAAATAAGTTGAACAAAACCTAGTAGCTTCTAAGGTTCCTTCCATCGCCGCACAATTTGCAATTTGCACATACAGAGATACGCTGGTCCCATCATGCACCAGAGACCCATCCGTTTTTCATTTCTTCTCAGTTTCTATTGGAGCAGAACGTCGGAGAAATGCCGCTGATTGGAGCTGTGGAGGAGGCAGACGCACGATCTCTGTGTGGGACCTCGTCACCGATTCGGAGCTGGGACTGTGGAGCACTCGTCGGAGTTTTGGAGCTGGAGCTATGGAGGAGGCGAATCGCACGATCTCTATGGAGGAGCAGCTCATCGCCGTTAAAAGCAGCAGCTATGGAGGCTGTGGTATGGGGAGAAAGTGAGTAGTAGCTATGGATAACAGAAGCAGCAGCACGAACACAAACAAGAAAATGGAACCAGTCCAGACCAGACTACAACCGGTTAGGCTCGGTTTTACCGATTTTGAACGGGTTCATCGATTTTTACTTGCAATTCCGTTTATAAAGGTAAACCGAACCGACTTGGTATCCGGTTCCCGATCGATCGGTCCGATTTTAACTACCTTGAACAATACTCTTTATATAGGCAAAATAGGTAGATTGATCCTATAAGTTTTAATTTTTTTAAAATTGGTCCTACACGTTACGTTTCATTTCCACATTAGTCGTTTCCATCAATTTCGACCTAACATCGTGAGATCAAAAGCCACGTGTCAGACTAACATGATAGTCACGTTAGGTCAAAACTGATGGCGTTAGATCGAAATTAACGGAAGTGACTAACATGGAAACATAATATAACGTGTAGGACCAATTTGAAGAAAAAAAACAAACTTATAGGACCGATGTAAAAAATAAAAAAAAAATGTATATAGGACCAATCTATCTATTTTGACCTTTATATACTTTTGGCCGACCCACACTTTAACCCAAATCCCTAACACTAGTCCTAATGAAGCACCAGTTTCAGGACAACTATTTTGGGCCACGACTCAAGGTCTCATAGCCTAGTAGGCCGATCTATTAATTGAGGGGTGTTAATATTCTCACACCTCACTTGGATATTCCCACCTCTCATTTTAATTTTTTTCCTATGTTTAACCAATTTTATCCCAAACCCCAACCACTCACCTACCCACTATCCATAAACCCCATCGTTTTTACTTTCACTCTTTTCATCTTTCTTTTTCTTGTCCACCTTCTTTAACCTCCCTTCAGTTATACTTGCGGAAAATTGAAGGTGAATGAGAATTGCGAATAGTAATTTATGGGGTGGTAAAATTAAAACCATGTATTGAGTCGGGGAATGATCCAACTCGGAATATAACATTGGGCCGAAAGGAGGCTCAACACTAAATGGACTGACCAACAGCCCAACATCAGCTAGGACTCGAGGCCTGGTAGGCTTGCCATCCTATTCCTACCTTTGCCTTGCTGCCCAACTTCTGCCAAGACGTGTGTGTGCCATGGCAACTGTCGCCCTGCTACTGCGAAATACGACTAGAAGTGATAGAGTGGACAATGCAGTCCCCCCATGCAAGCAAGTGACCGAGAAAGTTAGCGACGCTGAACTATCAGTCACTCCTCATGGGTCGAATCCACTTATGAGGCAGCCTATAAATAACATGGAGTAGACTCACCCCGGACATTCATTACTCACAATTCACACTACATTTCTGTACATTTTGTACTTGCATTTTTTTTTATGTATTTATACTCTTGCAATTTCTTTTGCTAATACAAGTTGAAGTGTGTTCACACTAAGCAATACTCTCTACACACAAAAATCAAGTTGTGAGAATAGATATTGAGAAAACATTTTCCAAACTGAAATTCAACGTACCGTCATAGAAATCCCAACGAACAGGCCTATTGGAGACAACATCCTCATAATACCAAATGAAGTCAACTTTCTCCCACACGTTACAAAGGAACCCATCAGTGACCTGAGTTCCAAGGTAAACAGCACCATCAAGAAAATCGGGCCTGGGAATCCCAACCTCGAATTCCATCACCTCGCAAGTTGCATTTGTTCCTCCTAGCGTGTAGTAAAAGGATGTTCCGTTATTCCACTCGATGTCGTACAACAATTCTCCGAGCTGCTTCTGGAAAATGTTCACGTTGCGTCCTTTGGGCCAGTCGTACCATAGGTCGCTGAGTTGAAGGCGCGTGGTGCTGAGGTTCATGTAGAGGAGGGCGTGGAATTGCTCTGGCCATGGGGTTGGAGTTGGGGTTGGAGTTGAACTTGAACAACAATGCCATTTCGACGCAACACTCATCCAAAGGAGAGTAATGATAAGATAATTTATGGATACCGAGTTCAGCTTGATCAGCTTCATTTTTCTCTTGAGATCTGTTTCAGTGTTTGGTTGTGTTTCGAGTTCTAAGAACAATGAATAGGAGTGTAGATAACGAGACAGAGTTGAGTGGTTGGGAAAATAAAGACAGCAAAATAACCAAAATTAAAAAATAAAAAGGTTGTAACAGTGACAAATGTCTGTTAAAAGTTTTTGCACTTGGGGAGGTGAAGGAGGACATGGCTATGTTATTGTCTCAACTTTGCTAATGTATTCGATTATTTTTTTTGGTTTGGTCTGGTCTGTCAAACAAAATTTGTTATAAATGTTTGATTTGGACTGGTATCTCCCAAACTAAATATAAGATTATATATCCATTTACACTATTAATCAATAATATATTATTACATTATTAAAAAAACGTTTAATTTTTATTATAAACATTTATTAAATCCTACAATGTATTCCGCCCAATTCTCGTTTCCTTCTTCTCAGTTGCTCTCCCCTATGTAAGATATATTATTAACCAACGAACAACTTATCATATTTCTACCAGTGTCAATAGGTGGATTCTATGATGAAGTATGATGGAAAGTGGAATACCACTGAACCATTATATATAGCCGTCCGATTTATTAATTTAATAATCAGTGGTGGAGATTTTGTCGTCCAAAAATAAAGGGTAACTGAGAAATGGTTCTACAGGTTTTGGCTTGTATTTGACGTTGACGAGACGGACCCAGATCAACACCGTGGTGTGTCTTCTGGTTTGGGGGGAGAGTCGGGAGACGAAGGCGGAACAATAACCACACCATCACTCTTCTTGGGCTCACTCTCTTTGCAAATGATTTAATAAAAAAAAACATTATGTCAAGGATGACGGTGGAGAAAATGATTCAACGGAAATCGTGTGGTAGAACCGAGTAGGGAAGACATAGATTTGGGTTGTGAAATCGGGTCAGAGCTTAATCGAGTCCATCATTGCAAAATAATAATAAATAAATAAATATTACCTGTTGAACTGGCTATTATAGGTCATTTTACTAGTTCATTGGTATACCACTTTTCATCATACTTCATGTTAGAACTCACCCTATCAATAATGGTGAATTTTAAGGTGAAGTCTACAGATTAGGGGTATACCGGTGTACCCCCATTTTAAATCAACGTGAACAATTTTCAATCGTTGGATTTAATAATTAAATAATGAATGATCCAGGTTTGTTAGTCTAAAAAATTGAAAATAAAAATAAAATGAAAAAGACCCATTTACCCTTTACCCTCCTAACCCCATCCCACCACTATTCACTGTTACCCGACAACCCCATCCCACCAGTCAGTGACAGAGCAATCCTCCAAACCCTAAAATCCCCCTCACCATCCAACTAAAGACTACCACCACCATCATCGTCTCCCTGCTTGTCCTCGCCGGAGACTCCTACACTAGGGATCTTCGACCATCCAATCATGGCCTCGTCTTCTAGATCTTGTCGCCGCTGGTGTCAAATTATTCACAAGAGATGAGGAAGCGACACCTCGCCTCCGTTGTGGTGGGGAGAAACTGCCATGTACAATTGGGTGACCACTTCGGGAAGGTGCTGACGGTGAGCTTAGTTTGTAGAATCGTAGGTGCGATTCTCTTTGTAGCTTCTGGTATTCTTTATATGTTTAAGTATCGAAAGTACAAGTTAAAAACAACATGTCGTGGTTACAATGAGGATCCCAATGAAAATAATAATGACAATACAACAAACTTCAAACCCTAAAATCTCCCTCGAGAGAGGTTGTGCTGTAATTTCGCTGTTGTGGTTCAATGTTAAGGTGGTGGTATGGTGGTTAGTGAGGAGGTGGTGAGTGATGAAATGGATTTGTTGAAGATAAAGATAAAAAGAAGTTTTCGCATTAAAATTTTAGATGTTCCCCTGATATGAAGACTTCACCTTAAAAGTTATTATACCACATAAAGTAGACTCAAAGAACTATTTTACCTTAATTCAATTTCTTCCTCTTCGCAATCCCATTAGCGAGACTAGTGATGAAAAATTTTAATTGTTCCTTCTATTTTTTTCATTAACGATTTCATTGACATAAATTTGATATTTTTCAGGGAAAAAAAATAAAAAAAACTTGACGTCCAGAAGTGTGATAAGATATTACAAACTTTCACACGCGATCACAGAATAACCTGTTCTATTTACACATAATTTTAGAAAATTAAAGGGTAAAAAAGGTCTTGCAACATAGACTATAAACCCTACAGCTTAAACGTTCAAATTTCCAATCATTTGTACGTCTTTCCACTTGGTTGTACAATGAGTAATTTTAGTTTGAACCATCGACATGGAACTAAGATGATGTTGAATAAAATTATTAAAATAGACTAAAAGTTGAATTATTAAAATATAGCCGATGTGTTCAAGACTCTGCCTAATGGACGATATTTCCATAGCTCTTTACAATTTTCCCCAGGGAAAAGGAAGCAACTATAACTGCATCTTAACTTGTTGCCCTTATTACTAAACCTATTATGCTGCGTTGTTCCTAACCAAGAGAACAAGCAAAACAGCCACCGTAGACAACTAGATGATTATCTCTACATTGCAGATTGAAAGATCATCTCAGCTAGCTCCTGCAACAATGAACAAAGACTTATGTTAGGATCTATGTGAAGCAGTGTAAAGTCGTTGATTAGTGATTGTAGTGTATACAGTGAGAAGGCTGAAAATTTTAATGAGTATAAATTAAACAGATTAAACATGAACCGTCTGATTAGAGCATCAACATGGGTATAGATGGAAACATTTCCGACAAAAATAAGAGAAGTACAAAGGATGAAACTTGTCAAAATCAAAGTGCAAAGGGAAAAAACAATAATTTTATGAATATAGCTCATGCACAATTTTAGAGTCTCTTTGCTTTGGTTCCAATTAACTCTTTTCAGAAATAATTGCAAACTTACCAGATTATTTTCATTCCATTTCCTATTTTCAAATATTTGTACAAGAAACATGAAACAACTCTTTTGTTGTTTTCACTATTTTCTGTACAAATATTCCAAAACAGGAAACAGAATTAAAACAATGTGGCATTTTTGCAATTATTTATAAAAAATGAACGAAAACATGAATGAACACAAACCAAACAAAAACTTATTTTCACTGTTTCCTATATAATTTTTTTAAAACAAGGAATGAAATGAAAACAAGCTGCATTTTTGCAATTATTTATGAAAACAGGAACCTGGAAACAAAGCAAACAAAACCTTATGTTACCACATGAAATTTCCAGCAGGTTCATTCTACATGTGAAAAAAATGGTCACAGAAACTTTTCTATTGGTCGAGGATGGTTACTCGATGCTTTCTTCACACTTGCAAATTATTAAAGAGTATTTATAACATTGGATAGCACGTCAAATCTAACATTTCTTCATAATACATTGGTAATTAGTAACATAATACATTGGTAATTAGTAAGTTGAAGAATCGACTAACAATCCTAAGCAAACAACATGATGTTTCTCCTTACTGTAACAGAAAATTTAGATTTTGAGTTACCTGTTTTGCTGAAGCAACCTTTGGTTCTCCCCATTCCTTGACTTTCTTCTCAAGGAATTCAAAGTCAGCTTTACCAGCCTGTGGCAACATGCATTCCAATACAATTAACTACAAAAGCATTTAACAGAAGATAAAAAGCAAATTTTGGAAGAATATTGATTGTGTTACCTCTATTTGAGCACCGACTTCGGTGTCAAAACTCTGATATCGCTTGCGGACAAGCTCAGCCAGAGAACCATCCTTTAGTTCATCATAGTGAGAAACATTTAGTTTGATGGTCAGGAAACACTAAAAAAAACTTTCACAAATTTTCTACACCAGCATCTTAGAGAATGTAAATAGATACAAGGGAAGACACAAGATATCACCTCAATTAGCTTGGCAGCATTCCTGAGGCCACGGGCCATCGTATCCATTCCAACAATGTGGGCAATGAACAGGTCTTCAACATCCGTGCTCTCTCTCCGCCTGCAACATTGTTTCAAAAAGAATTTGAGAGAAAAAAATATATGAAAGTTCCATCATAGCGGCATCAAAAGTGTATAAGCACAGGTGAATTTGAAGGTGATAAAAAGACCAACAATCCTAAAAGGTTAACCTGTTGATGAGAGCCCACAACTGATTTTAATATCATCTAACATGTTATATTTTTGGCTTGAATGCCATTATTAATAGGTAGCTGTAAAAACCATTAAACATTAATGGTTAAACTAATAGATACCATTCATATTAAATGGTTTAGGAAAAGAAAGTTATATAAACATACGTTGTTTAGCATTTGTTCCATTATAAATACTTGTCATTGTAATGTAGTTTCATTCAAGACAAACACAAAATGAATTTATTCCTTCCTCGAGAGTTTTGTGAGAGATAAGAATTCTTAAAGAATTATTCTTTGCATTTTTTGTTCTTTTCTCATATATAAGAGATTCTTCTGTGTAAATTTTCTTCTTCAACGACGGTATTTCACAACAAACTGGTATCAGAGTTATGTTGTCTACAGAGTTTGGCATTGAGAAATTTACTGGCAAAAATAACTTTAATCTGTGGCCGGTGAAGAACAAAAATGTGAGTTGGCATTGGAAGGGAAAAAAAGCTGCCAGCCGATCTAACAGCGGCACAGAAAAAGGCGAAAAAGGTGGATAGTACAATATTGTTATCGCTATGTGATGAAGTTTTAGGGTAAGTCTCTGGAGAAAAGATTGTCGACAAGCTTTGGGCAAAGCTTGAAAGTCGGTACATGACAAAGTCTCTCCATAATCGTCTCTGCTTGAAGAAACAATTATATACCATGCAAATGCATGAAGGTGAGTCCATTCATAAACATATTGATAATTTCAACCAAAATGTTCTTAGTTTAAAAATTATTGATGTTGCGGTTGATGACGAGGACCAAGTTGTTGTTCTTAGTTCTTTGCGAGGGCTTATGACAATTTTGTAGACACGATAATTTTCGGTAGGAGCTCACTATCCACGGAGGAAGTGAAAACGGTCTTACAACCTTGAGAATTGAAAAGGTGAATCACTGATTCATATGACGGTACTAACTCTGGCGAGGGTCTAACGGTAAGAGGAAGAATGAAGGAAAAGAAGAAAAGCTTCCAAAGAAGGCGATCTAAGTCACGCAACAAAAATAAGAACAAATGTCATAATTGTCAGAAAGAAGGGCACTGGAGGAAAAATTGTCCAGAGCTCAACAAAGACAATGCTGGTACTTCAGAGTTTGGTGGGGCAGGTGTTGCCTCAGAAGAATCGGATGGTGGAAATGTTCTCTTTGTCTCGTCTAACAATAATGGAGATGACTGGATTCTTGATTCAGCATGTATTTTCACATGACGCCTAGCAGAGATTGGTTTGCCACATTCCAAAATGTTGATGGTGGCAAAGTTCCTATGAGGAATGATGGTGCTTGTAGTATATTTGGTAAAGGTACAGTGCAAATCAAGATGATTGATGGTATTGTGAGAACATTAACCGATGTGAGGTATGTGCCCGAACTCAAGAAGAACTTAATTTCTTTGAGCACTTTAGACTCTCTTGTTTGTACATATCGAGCTGAAGGTGGAGACTTGAGAGTTTCTAGAGGTTCCTTGATGGTTATGAGGGGAAGTTGAAGAATGGACCATATTTACTACAAGGCACCACAATGTAGGTGCAGCCTCGGTTTCTTTAGTTTCAGATCTTGACCAAACTCGTCTGTGGGCATACGAGGTTAGGCCATATGAGTGAGCATGGACTGAATGAGCTTAGCAAGAGAGGCTTGCTTGGTGGACATCAGATTGCGAAGCTGGTTTTCTGCAAGCATTGTGTTTATGGTAAACAAAGCAAAGTATAATTCAGCAATGGAGTTCACAGATTATATTCATTCAGACATGTGGAGGCCATCAAGTGTTCCTTCTCAATGTGCAGGATGAAAGCACAAAGCATATTGACATTAGGATGCATTTCATTCATGATGTCATTACACGAGGTGATGTGTTGGAAGAGAAGATTGCCACTTCTGATAATCCGACAGACATGATGACAAAAGCTCTTCCATTAATAAAGTTCAAACATTGTTTGGACTTAGTTGGCATTGCAAGTGCTGGTTGACACTGGAAGCAAGTGGAGCAACATTGATAGAAGATGAGTGTTGGATGACTCAAGGTATTCAAGCCAAGGTGAAGAAAAATACCATATACCAGTTTGTTGTGGAAAGCCGTCTTTGACAAAGAAAAATTACACAAACAAATCTCTTATATATGAAAAAAGAACAAAAAATACAAAGAAAAATTCTTTAAGAATTCTTATCTCTCACAAAACTCTCTAGGAAGGAATGAATTCCTTTTGTGTTTGTCTTGAATGAAACTACATTGCAATGACAAGTATTTATAGTGGAAAAAAAACTAAACAACGAATGGTTATATAACTTTCTTTTCCTAAACCATTCAATATGAATGGTATCTATTAATTTAACCATTAAATGTTTAATGGTTTTTATAGCTACTTGTTAATAATAGCAATAGCATTCAAGCCAAAAATATAACATGTCCCCTCACACAAGAGCCCTTTGAAGTTAAAGTGTGGAAAATGCACAATTTAACTAATTATGAAGATGCATGAAGCAAAGATTAAACTCCTGCCCACTTGGTCATTAAGGCTCCTATGCCGTGTCAAAGAACAAGTCTGCTAAAAGCTTAAGTTGTTAAGTGGATACCTAAGAATAGTTTTACATCTCTAACAAAAAGGAAGTATATGAAGATAGCGCAGGACTCACAATTTCGCATCAAAATTGAATCCGCCCGGTGCAAGCCCTCCCTGGAAAAGGAAAAAGAAAAGGACAAAAAGAGCCCAGGAAGATGAGATTACATTTCTAATACAAAGTAGCATTTCATGATGCAAGGTGAGAGACGGGCTTTGACATACATTTCTGATCACACTGAGCATAACCATTGTTGCTTCTTGAATATCTACAAGAAACTGATCTGTGTCCCAACCTGCAGTAACGAGAACCGCTTCAAATTTCAACTTTCTATCACGGGACATGACAAAGTCCAAGTTTGAAGTTAAAAAGTGATAATTATATTTTAAATTAAAAAGAATTCACACATACCAACTTGAGGATCACCAGTGTTTGCATCAATATTACCCAGCAGTCCATTGATCCTTGCAGTTTCAAGCTCATGATGACAACTTTGATGTACACACATCAAAGGTACAAAGAACACACTCACAGTTTCAGTTATGATTATCAAACTTAAAAAGTAAAATACAAACAAGAACCTCAATGGAAACACAATATACAACAAGAAGTTCACCTATGACCAGATAGGGTGGCGTGGTTACACTCAATGTTGAGTTTGAATTCCCCTACAGAAAGTGAAGGAATAAAATTGCAAATAATTTGTAAGTTGAAATAACAGTTCAGAATGAATGAAAATAGGGACAATATTTTAAGTGTAGTGTAATACAAGAAACTCATCCTGATTTTCTTAGTTTGGCTTCAGCATTAATTAGAAACATACTAGAGTAAGGTCTGCTCTCTATTTTCCATACACATGTATCAACCAACCAAATGTGAGTATGAACCATGTTTATAAAAAATAGGGTCAATTTGGTCATTAAATTTAAGTAGAAACAAAGCTTTCCAACTCAAAGAAAGAGAAAAGGACTTACAGATCATCATTTGAAGCAAAAGCAATGAATATAGCAGCAAAAGGTTCAATAACATTATAGCTCTTTATTAAGAACATTGAGAAATACATATACAGTTCAAAAACCTAATGCTTACTGTCTATTAATTAACATCAAATTTTCATCACTATTAAAAGACATACGCGCATTTTTTGGATTTTGAGAAGACAGTTAAATGACTAGACAAGTAGACATTACCTACAAGTCCATATTTTCGCAAGAAATTAGCTGCGGTTGCAGCATCCCAATCATACCTGGAGGAACATAAGTTTGTAATATATGTAACGAGTGCAAAATTACAGACTGAATGGCAGGTAAGAAACATACTGGTGTTTTGTAGGTTCTTGTGGCTTGGGTTCAATCAGCAGTGTCCCTGAAAATCAAATAAGAAAAAGAATTTGTATAAGAATTAAGTTATCAGAGAATGTTCTAGCTTGTTCAGAATTCCAGTGTGTTACCATTGAATCCAATCTTCTTTTTGTATGCAACGGCGGCTTCAAAAAACCTAGCCTGTAAACCAGATAAATAAGATGAATAAACAGTATTGACAAACAGTATTTCATTTTGTTAGGCAGTTCCACTAGGGAGGGACCAAAACTTTCACACCATTCAAGATATTAAGCATATTGCGCAGCTAAAAAAAGTCAATTTTCCCATAAGGCTTCAAGCTCTGGACTTGCTTTCATGAATTTTTTCACTTTTCTATAGCATTCGCATCTCTACTATTATTATTTTTTTAGAGGAAAATTCTTATAAACTGCTTACTTATATAAGAAAAGAAAATGGTGTTATAACCAAACAATTACTCCAAAGATTAAGTAAATAACGCACCAAATGATTGAGCTCTCGTTCCATATCTGTGTTCAAAAGGGATTGATAACCCTCACGGCCGCCCCAGAAAACATAATTTTCTCCCCCCAAATAATGTGTGACCTGCAGTATGTTTGAATCAGAAAAATGGATAAGGATTCTAAAAACATAATGGGCCTTCTCATTTTTTATTTTTTTCTATAAGCAATGGGCCTTCTTGATTTACAGATGCAGAAATGTACCTCCATGGCTTTCTTCACTTGAGCAGCACCATATGCATACACCCCTACTTCAGAGCTGTAAAGCAGTTGATTTTGTGAGTCATGAGCACAATACGCTTATGGACAATATCTACAGGCCAACTGGTAAATACATTACCTAGTAGCAGCACCATGCATATAGCGAGGATGCATGAACAATTGAGCTGTTCCCCATAAAACTCTTTTTTTACCCTATAGGGCCAAATAACAAAACTATCAGATGCTAGCGATTGTTCTCACAAGCAGTATAATATTAACATATTTGGACTTATTCTTGGCAAAGATTAAATACTTGACTTGCTCACAGGAACTCGAAACACAATAAATACTTCAAGATTTTTTGTGCACTAGGGGGAAAAAGAGTTTACATTTGAATGCCCAGAGTCAGATCAAAATTTCCTTCTCTTACCAACTTAATGACATAGAACAATAGCACATAAAATATCGATAATTCCATAAATCCTGTTTTTCATTCCATCACAATACAGACCACTGGGAAAAATATCCAAGGGCTTTCAGAGAATATTAAAACTATAATTGATTAAATAATTATTGAATTTCTGCCTAGCTCCACATCCTGTACACATTTGAAATGGAAAGCCATGATTAAAAAATTTTGTATATTGAATTGAACCTTTGTGTATGTTGCTAGAAAAGAGTGCTTTACTTCTACTTGAAAATAATGTATCATATCATATATGTGAAATTTAATAAACAGTAACTGCTCCATTCATGTCAGATTACCTTTATTTGAAGCTCGTTGGCAAGGGCAGCCACTTCATCTAAGTTGGCATTAGCTTCCTATGACAAACACAGTTGAAATCCAATATTTCAGAAAAAAGATGTAAATCTTAATACAGATAGCAAATTAGCATTCAGCATCACAAATGCAATATTTATTTTTACACGGTAAATTTGTACAAATTAGCATTTCTCAAATATTGACTCACCTCTAGAGTTTCTCCATCAGGGGCAATATCCCGGTCGTGGAAGCACCACCAATCGACTCCAAGTTTGTTTATGAACTCAAAGTTTGCTCTCACTGTGTCAATTTAAGAGAAAATTATCTCTCACCACATACAAATCTATGAATATAAAATATCAAAATGGAGATTCAGGGGTTAACATACTTCTTCTTTTAGCCATGTTTAATGAATTGGTACCATCTTCCCATGGCCAATGCTTGGTAGGTGCACCAAACGGGTCAGCACCTGTTCCACGGAATGTATGCCAAAATGCAACACTAAATCTGAACCAATCCTGCAGTTATAGAAGGAATCCCATTCAGAAACCAACAGATGGTGGCAGATGATATAAGTATAGATAAACTTGACAAATTTCTTGGAACAAAAATGAAAACCAACCTTCATTTTCTTCCCAAGAATTTCCTCCTCTGCATTATACCATTTAAAGGAAAGTGGATTCTTGCTAGAGGGTCCCTGAAAACTCAATATATGCACCAATAAACACACACACTACAAAATTATGGGAAACAAATAAACACAAAGAAACAATACACATTGAGATTTTCCGAAAAATAATATAATAATGCAAAGATCATTCTCTAAAATGAAATATGAAAAGACTAGTTCAGTTGAGAAAGCCTTTAATCGTCACAGATAAAAAAAATTAAATAAATACACTTTTTTGGTTTTTGACTGGGTATCTCACAGGCAAAGTTGTGAGACTAACCCTCGGGTCGATGGTAGTGGTTAGTAAAGCCTGCCTTAAAGCAGCGACTCTAGGATTCGAAACTCTAGGGTCACATACTACTTCTACTATGACCACCACTTTTGGGTAAATATTATCACAGTTTCAGCACACAAGTTATACTATCACAGTTTCAGCACAAAAGTTATATGAATATACCTCATATTTAATTTTGGAAATGCCAGGGAAGAATTCCCCTTCCCAACCATCAGAACCATCACATTTACCACCATTGTCAGCAGGGCAAGTCTGAGGAGCACCAACCTTCATCCCATCAAAAAAATAAAAATAATAATTTACATGTGTCCCATACCAAACAAATAAGATTATTAAAAAAACAAAAACAAAAAAGGGAAATTTATTTTTTACCACTGCATAAGAGCAGACTTGTAAACAAAGAAGGAGAAGCAATATTTTACACGCTTCCATTTTCATGGATTTAAGGTAAATACCTACAAAAATGATCACGAATATGAATGGACACATCACACAGCATATTACAATACATCACATGTGAAGCCATAAAAGAGTATTATATGAGAAATTAGAGGATACCCACGAAGCCAATATAGTATATAAGCATAAACCAATTATCAGAAGAGATCAAAATAACATGTTCAGTTCCAAAAAGAAGAAAAAGGAACAAGCTTTAAGCTAAATACAATTGGATTATATCATAAGACAAAGTGGGTCGCTTAGAAAATTTCACTAAACGAAGAAGAATGATGAGAGGGACTGACTTACAGATCGCAACTTTTTTCAGTAATTTCAATTGAAACAAACAAGCTCCTGGGAGATGAGTGATAATAGTAATACCCAGTTGATATATATGGCTGAGCTTCTAAGATTATTTATTGAAATTGAAAGTGAAATCTTGATTAGCTACTTATATCTGATTTTTTGGATAAGGATGTTTTTTGTTGTATTGTAAATTGTAAAATGAATGATAATGATAAACAGATAGGTATCATGTGATAGAGTACGTGTCACGGTGTCAGATAATGTTCCCGCTGAGAGATATATTCAAGATCAAGAGCGATATACTCGGTTGCTGGCTTGCTGCTACAGTGCCACTGCTAAGAAACTGTTACACGGCGATTATGCAACAAATAAAAGCGATTTCAATGGCATAATAATCGAAAAAGATTTAAGCATTTAGGGCTTGCTTTAAGCTTTTTTTTTTTTTCATTTTCTATTTTTAATCATAATAAAATATCACTTTTTTTTAAAAAAAATCTGATTTATTCTTTGAAAATAAAATATAAAATATAAAATATAAAAAAACGTTTTCTTAAATCAAGGGCGTCAATGACACACTAGGACTATCAGTAGAGGCGCAACCTAAAAGATTACTGCACAGGCCATGACCGCAAGCATATTCACTCAGTTGCAACTAGTCAGATGGCGTCCTGGATGCCTAGGGATCTCCTTAAGGAGGATTGTCCGTCAAGGGGATTTTAGTGACGTCAGGAGATTTGAACCTGCACTCATAGAGAGAATGAGACTCCGGATCTTTAACCACTTGTGCCACTTAAATCAAACACATTCTACCAACAAGTAATAGAATATTTGATAATTGAGAAATACTAGCAACACACTCTTTCAATGGTGGAGCCAGAAATTCAATGCACGGGGGCCACGACAAAATATACACAAGATGAAATAATAATAAAAAATTAACTAACATATAAAAGCAATTAAAATTTGACAAATTTATACTATTAATCAATCAAAATTTGACACATCATTAAAATATTTTACTCTTATATTAGGTACCTTAAAGGTCATACATATCATAATTTCTTAATGGTTGACAATATAACAAATTTAGAATAATAATACATACCAATTAAACTCATAATTAACAACTTAACATAAAAAATTTACCCTAACAATGCATAAATTTGCTTCTTAGTTTATGATCCGAAATCGGTAGATGATTTGAAATTAGACCTTTGAGAGTTGGGTTTAGGTAGGATTTTTGGAAAAAAAAAGTTAATATATATATATATAATAAAAGAATTTGAACACTTGGGGGGAGGCCATGGCAACCAAAGGCCTCCCCCTCCCTCTGCCAATACACCTTTTAATGCTCTCTTTTCAACACATTATCTTATTAGTTGAAATTCATGTGGGTCTTACAGAATTCAAGTGGAACCCACATGAACTGACGGAACCTATTTCCAAAATAATGAGACCTATTTAAATTTTAACAAACGGAAAAGAGTGTGTTGGAACGAAAGTATTAAAACCAACTAAAACTAATGTCTTCAAGACTCTGACAATTCTCCAACCCATTGCAATGCCTCTAAAGTTACATGTGGACTCTGAAAGACGACACCACTGATAAGATTTTTAATCTCAGTACGTAAAACAATTCTAAAAAGTTTCCGAAAAGATATTGCTATCAGCTAGTACGGTAACCGAAAAAACAACCATGGTATTCCGCAAATTTCAAAATAATATAATTTCAAGTAATTTAAATATAACATAAATAAATCATAGTACGTGCAAAAACATTAACAACCCAAATACGTCAGTCAACAAAGTAACTAATTATATGTTTCCCTTTCATAAAACTTCCTTATCATTTGCATTATATAACTCTGTATATAATGTCGTGCCATTGAGTTGACGTCAATCTTTTATTATAACTTACATTATATAACTTTGTATATAATACTGTGCCGTCGAGTTGACGTGAATCTTTTATTATAAATTGCATTATATTATATAACTCTCTATATAATACCGTGTCGTCGAGTTGACGCCAATCTTTTATTATAACTTGTATTATATGAAGTTGACTATGTGGTTTTGATGATGATCTCCAAATGCATCAAGAAAGAAGCTCCAAGTTGAAGACATTCATAAAGCTTAAGGAATATTTTTTGTAAAATTGCCTTAAAAATGAAATATAGCTTTAGTGTTTTAATAAGTATTTTTCAAACCAAAATGTTTAGAAGTTAATATTACTTTGATTCAAGATGTTAAAAATAAGTTTTTGTACTTACCTTTATAAAGAAAAAAAATACATTTTAATGTGAAAAAGCAAGTAGTCGACTACTTTGTTCTTAGCAATTCCAGAAATGAGTTTGAATCAAAATAGTTGACTACTTGAGTTAAGTAGTCGACTACTTAGTGAAAATCTTGAGTCTTGTTTTCTGGTTGATCCAAGTAGTCGACTACTCCAGTTAAGTCACTACAAGAAATTGTGCAATTAGCAACGGATAATTAGCGACGGCCTTAAAGCCGTCAGAAAAATCAACATTAGCGACGACCTTTGCCATCGCAAACCATAACGGTTGCTTTTTTAAACTTTGCAACGGCTTTTATCATTTTGCGACAACATTTCCGTCGCTAAGTATTAGTGCGCTTTTCCACGAAAATTTAAGCGCCAATTTGCAAAAAAAAGGGACATTTACTGACGGCTAAGCCATCAGAAATTGACACAGGGAGTTTGTGACGGACTGGCCGTCGCAAAACTGGACACAGGCTATGAGGCATAACTGATTTGCGATTGCTTAAGCCGTTGCTATAAATTTTTCTATTTGCGACGGCATTTGTGTCGGAAAAGCCCTCGCAAAACTGGACACAAACTACGAGGCATAACTGATTTGCGACGGCTTAAGCCATCGCTAGCAATTTTTCTATTTACGACGACATTTGCATCGGAAAAGCCCTCTCAAAGTGTCAATAAAGCCCTCAACCCCAATCTCCTTCTTCCTCATTTTGTTTTGTCCCTGCTTCACTCCACACCGCCTCCCTCTCTTATGTTAAACAATGTTCCACTCCTAACCTATTTCCATTCCATCCATTTGAGTTTAGGTCTTCTCAACTTTCAACCTTTCCCTTCTTTGTTTATCAACACCAAAATGACCATGCCGTTTCCATGGAAGAAAAACAGATCCAGGGTCACTCGATTTTCCCAAATGGTTGCCGATCTCCATTCTCCAAAACGCGGTGGTTCCCTCGTGTCGAGACTGGCTTCCCCACTTCCCTCATCGAACTTCGTCAAGAACAGCACCCGGTTCAAGAAATCCAAGCTCAAAAACCGGTTCAACCTGAAATCCATGATCCTCCTCCTCCACCGTCCTCTCCAGCCACCACTCCCCCATCCCGTCCTAACCCGTCGATGCTCGTACGTCCCCCTGCCAGATGCTGAGACCTAACCAGTCCATTTCAAAAACGGTGTCGTGTCTGAAGGTCATTGTGATGTAGCAGGTATTCAATTTGGGTCTCGTTCTTTGTCCATTGATGAAATTGAAGTTGTAGAAAGTAAGAGTGAAGTGGGTATTTGTTGTCAAGAAAGTATTTTTGTTGATGGGCATGAATTGGATTGGGATGATTCTTCAATTGGATTTGTAATTACAGAGATTGTGGAAGCATGTGGAATTTCTGAATGCAAAGTAGGGGTAGCCGTAGTGGTAGGTTTAAGTCCAAGATGGTCAAGAAGCTTGTGCCTAAGAAGTTTCATTGTTCTAAGAAAGAGTAAAAAGAGGTTGAAGCTGAGTCAGGTAGTGAAGTTTTGGAAGATAAGTCACATAGTTTTGAGATAGAAGAAGAGGAAGAGAATAGGGTTGGTGAGGTTGTGGTTGACTATGGAATCACTTGTTCCCAAGAATCACTTTTGACTAAGGAGGAGGTAGCTGTGACTGTGATGAGTAACCAGAAGAGAAAAATTGATAGAGTTGGGAATTGCACTTGCTGGACTTGTTATGGGTCGTTTCTCATCAAATTATTTATTTTTTTTAAAAAAATTGCAATTTGCGACGGCCTAGCCGTCGCTAATATCATTGTAATTTGCGAAGGCCAAGCCGTCACTAAATTTGTGACGGATTTACGACGGAAAAGGCCGTCGCAAATTTGCGACGACCACTTAAAAAATCGTCAGAAACCGTTTGCGACGACCGCATATGCGACGGATCCGAAGCCGTCGCAAATCCGTTAGAAACTCTTATTTTGCGACGGATTTTTGATATTTACGACGGCATTTGGTCTTCGCTAAAACCAATTTTTCTTGTAGTGAGTAGTCGACTACTTCAAGAAAACAAAACAAAAAAATTTCAAATTTTCAAACTTTTCTTCTAAACTTTTTCTCTATAAATAGGGGTCATTTTGGCACGAAAGTTAACAAGTTTTTAGCTAACAAAACTCTACCAAAATACACTAGAGATTTTATGGTTCATCCTTCTTAAGGCAATTTTAGTTTCTCTTTGTAATTCAAAGTGCACTACGAAATAGTGCTACATTCTTTTAGAATCATTTGTAATAGCAATAGTGTAATTACTGAATTGGTTTGGTGGGGCATCCAAACAAGCTAAGGTGAGGTATCCTTAGATATTTGTGGTTGATCTATTGATTTGGTGAGGCATCCAAGTCAAGGCTAAGGTGAGGTATCCTTAGAGCTAAGGATTGCTTTGAGTGAGGTACCTCAAAGTAATCAAGGTAAAGGTGTGGTATCATTTGGTTTTGATTATTGTAATCTCTTTCTTTACATAGAAAAATTATTTTTCTTGAACATTTTTTTTAAAGAAAGCAAGTTTTCTAAAGAAAGTTTCATAACCTCAACCCCCCCCCCCCCCCCCCCCTCATGGGGTGCCATTTTATTTCAACATTATATAATTCGGAAAAATTACACTTTTAGTCCCTTAAGTTATTTGTTTTGTTCAAATTGGGCCCTTAAGTTTTTTTTGACAAACTAGACCCTTGAGTTAGGCTCCGGTGACAAATTGGTCCCTTAAGTTTTTTTTTTTTGCGACAAACTGGACCCTTAAGTTAGGTTCGGGTGACAAACTAGACCCATAATTAATAAATAAATGTTTTCTTTTTAATCTTCTCTCCCATCCGGTTACTACCACCACGACCTTCGTGCCACCCACCCATCCTCCACCGCCACCTCCACCTCAATACCACTGGATCCCCTGCGATTCTGGTTGCCCACCCATATTTTTCTATCTCTATAACTTCATCACTTTCTCTCTCTTTGGTTATTCTCGGTTCTCTGTTCTCTCTCTCTCTTTTTTCCGTCACCGGCGATGAAGATGGGTTTGCCGGTACCACCGCGCTTTAATTTTATTCCCCTTTCATCCCTTGATTCATTTCATTTCCTCACCCCATTTTATTCCCCTTTCAATTTTGTAACATATGTGATCTATTCTCTCCCCCAATCCCAATTGTACAACTCCTATTGTATAAACTTCTTTCTTTCTTTTCTTGTTTTTCATTTGATTTTTACATTTTACCTTGCTTTGTCGTTTAGTTTGTACAGTTAGGGTTTGTATTTGTAGATGATGAGGATCTTTGGAATTTGAAGGAAAAATCATATTTTGATTCTGAATCCTTTCTGGGTTTTTGTTGGATTCAATTGGGTTTTTGACAAAGTGGCGAAAATGAACTTGAGTGCTGCCGAGGAAGAATCTGGTAAAGGGGTTCAAGTCCCTGCAGATATTGATTAGAAAATGCTTGATAAATCTAGGTTTTTCTTCCATGGTGCAGTACTCTTCTTTGGTATTTCAGCATTGTACAAAGGATTTGGGACCTCTTCGTTGGGTACAATCCATGCTATTGATGTCGTGCGATCCGGCAAGTGTACCGGATTGTCGCCAAGTAATAAAAAGATATCGATCCCAAAGAGACCGTGATCTCAAATTACAACTAATTATCAAATCGATAAAACTGGACTATGTAAAGAAAGATTTTGAAAAGGTTTTGATTTTGAAGTAAGAGATAACTTAGAAAACCAGATAAGGAATGCAATCAAGTACAACATAAAGTAAATCAATTTATGGTTTTTCAGATCTAAGGTGATTCCTAGGAATTTGGGTTACCAACAAGATTGTTTATGTTACTAAATTGACTAACCCTTGTTAATTATCGAAATTGCCTTGTAGGCGAATTTATCCTCAAATAGTTAATGCTCCCTCTCGGGTTACAAAAACCGTGCCCAATTAAACCAACCCCTACTCTCGTGGTAGTCGAATTTAGATTGGACCCTTTACGTTTTGTGACAATTCGTTAATCCTCGAAGGACCGCTTCTAACTCTCGTGATTTAAGTCCCAAGTCTGATTTTATAGATCCGATACCTAAGTTCACCGTTAGGTTCCTCCTTAGAATATCTACGACACGTAAATAAGTGGTCACCGAATTTACGAGTAATTAAAACAATAGAAATCATATCTAAAGCAAAATCGAATTAACCAGAAATTGAAATTAATTCATAACATGAAAACAAATCTTGGGTATAGCCCCAATCCCTAGAAATAAAGCTACTACTCAAGCATTGCCATGGTGATGACAAGCTTGATTAACAAAAACATGAAATAAAAAAAAAATAAGAGAAGAGAAGAAGAAGAAGAAGAAGAAGAAGAAGAAGAAGAAGAAGAAGAAGAAGAAGAAGAAGAAGAGAGATCCTAAAAATTAGCCTAAGAGTAGCAGCCCAAAAGTCTTTTTTTAATCTCTGCCCAGATGCCATATTTATAGATTAGGGAAGTTTGAAGCCCAATCAAACACAAATTTAGATCAAAATCAATTGCTTCAGATCCAAGTAATGCACGTCACGGCCGTGATGGATTCTGGCTTGGGCGTTGCTTCAATGACTGGTCTGTCACGGCCGTGACCACCATCACGGCTAGGCCGTGATCAGTTCTGCCTGTAAGGGTCTGGTTCAGCTGACATGTTACGGCCGTGATGGACATCACGGCCTGGCCGTGACAAGTTCTGACTTTAGCCTCCTTTCTTTTCAGTTTTGCTCGATCATGGCCGTGATGGTCATCACGGCTAGGCCGTGATGGTCATCACGGCTAGGCCGTGATAGGCTCTGTTTGGCTCATTTTTCTTCACTTTTCAAGCCCCATCTTCATGCAAGCTCCATCATGGTTAATCTTGAGCATTTTAATCCTTAATTCTTGCACAACAACACCACAAAACCGCCTCACCCGTTCCAAGGTAAAAATTAACCAAAATCAAATTAAAAATGCCTAAACTATATGAAAATGCATGCAAAATGACAATGAAATATGAGGTGAAATCACACTCATCAAATCACCCCAAGCTTAAGATTTTGCTTGTCCTCAAGCAATCACCAAGGCCAGAAGATATAAATAATCATGGCATGGATAGTGAACCAAGAACCCGAGTAACTAATCCAAGTAACAGGCATATTCAATAAATCCCAAGAGACAATCAATTTCAAGTCCAATTAGAAGCTTAGGTTCTTTAAATTCATGTCTCCCACTAATTCGGGCACTCTTTTCACCTCACTCAAGTGTTTAAGGGCATATGACAATTTGCTCAATTTCCTCAAGGAAGGTATTCTACCATAAGCTTGACTATTAACCAAATCTTTACTTTATTAATGAAAACACATAAGAATCAAGAGGTCTTTTATTTTGGTTGTAATGGGGCCACGGGATTAATTGTTAGGTGGGGAAATCAAGAAAAGGAAATTTCAAGAAGGCTAAACAAAATATCAAACATTGCAAGCATGACACCTTCTAAAATACCTTTTTGGGCTTTGATTCATTTTTCCACCTTTCTTTCTTTCTTTTTATTTTATTTCTCACTTTTTTTTTGTGGTCCCCTTCTTCATTTTTTCTTTGTTTATTTATTTTATTTTATTTATGTGGAGAAGGGGAGATTTTTAACTCAAGAGAAATATTTTTTTTTCTAACTTTCTCATTCCACAATTTTATTTTTTCAAACTGTCTTTTTACCCTTTTTGCAATATTTTAAAAGGTGTCATACCAAGCATTATTCATCAAAATATTTCAAGGTACCAAGAAAAATATTTTATTCTTTTAAGCTCAAAATTGGGCAACTAAGGGGGTAGCATTTTATCAATCAAAGCTCAGGTGACCGGAAAAATACCTAGTGCCTTAATCATTTTCAAAAATGTTTTCAAAAATTTTTAAGTTTCAAAACGGTTTCAGGTCAAGTTCTAGAGAACACAATCCAAGAGGAATAAAACACTCAATCACAAAGAATGGGGTAGATTTAGTGAGTACCCCTTTATGGCTCAAGATCTCACCTTTAATAGTTCAAAAATCAGCGAGACACACAAATCTAAGGAACCACATGCTAATTATCAACTATCAAAAGATTATCTCAAGCATTTTTATTTTTAGCCTTATCACAAGAATAAAAAAAAATTGGGTTCAAAAATTCATTTTCTCAATTTATTTGGCACCAAGTTCTCACAATTGGATGCATAATCTAACAAAGGGCAATCTAATCATGTGATCATGCAAAACTATGCCTATATGAATGCAACATGAAAAATGCAAAAATGCAAAAAATTGCAAAAATACCCCTACCCCAAGCTTAAAAACTTGCATTGTCCCCCATGTAAATAATCAAGTCAGAGAGAGGAGAAAAATGGAACAACTCACCGAGGTGGTAGAGGGTGCTGGCTCATATGCCAGTCAAAAACTTGCTGGAAAATGTGTCACGGCCGTGATGCTCATCGCGGCTAGGCCGTGACCAATTCTGGTCTTCAGGGTCCTTCTCATCACGCCCGTGATGGATATCACCGCTGGGTCGTGATCCTTTCTGGCTTCTCTGGTTAACTCATCACGACCGTGACCACCGTCACGTCCTGGGCGTGATGACTTCTGACTTTATTTGTCTTTGCCCTTTTTGCTTTTCCTTCCTTCATAACCTGAAAACACTTGGCAAAGCCATCAATTAGTGATCTTTCTTTTCTTATCTTCTCAAATTATTCAAAAACAAAATTCAAAAACAAATGGAAAAGGGAAAGAAAACTTGGGTTGCCTCCCAAGAAGCGCTTATTTACGGTCCTAAGCTTGACCATACTTCTTTCAATCAACCGGGGTCAGCTGGGCGTAGAAGTACAGGAACACTTCTCTTCCATGGGAGTCCTTCAAACAGCCGATTTTGCTCATATGGCCAGTTGCGCTTTCGCTTTGGTCTTTTCACTTGGAGCTTCATGACCTTACTCCCTCTCGGCGGAAGTTTTGTTTCCACATGATGAGCAACTCCAACTTCATCACCATTTGGTGCATCATTTGCCTTGCAAAGCTTTGGAGTCGCTTCTATGTTGAGCTCTTCCTTTACCTCTGGAGACTTTATATCGATTATGCACACATGACTCTCAAAAGGAGGGTTGTTAAATGAGTTAGTCAAATCAAAATCTACCCTACCTTCCTCTAAATTCAGAGAGAGTTTGCCATTCTTTACGTCTATTATTGCTCCAGCGATGGCCAAGAAAGGCCTTCCTAGAATGATGGGGAATTTAGAATCTCCGTTCATATCCAACACCATGAAATCGGTAGGGATGAAAAATTTCCCTACCCTTACGAGAACATTCTCTAGTATGCCTAGAGGAGTTTTAATTGAGCCATCCGCAAATTGTAAAGAGAATTTGGATGGACTCAATTCCTTGGTTCCCAACCTCTCTAAGATAGTAGGCGGCATCAAGCTCGCACTAGCCCATAAGTCACATAAGGCTTGGTCTATTTTCACTTCTCCAATTGAGCAAGCAATAGAGAAACTACCTGGATCTTTCAGTTTAGGAGGCATATTAGTTTTTATCATGACATTGTGCTCCTCAATTAAGCTCTTAGTTTCTATTTCTATTTGCTTTCTCTTGACCAACCTTTGTGGGAAAGGTATTGGGGGTTGGTAAGTTGGAGGAGGGACATACTTTGGCTATGTCTCTTCATTTTCGCTCATGTCCTCCTCACATTCCACACCCTTTTCGGCTACCCCAAGCTTATCATCCCTCAAGTATATGGCATTACAATGTTCGTTGGGATTAACTTCGGGCTGTCCCGGAAACGTACCCTTAGGTTTAGGGTATGTACTAGCTTGTTGGGCAATCTGAGTTTCTAGCATCTTGTTATGGATGGCTAAGTTATCTACCTTAGATGCTAGATCTTTTATCACCTTGTTGACTGCCCTACCTTGTTGTCTAAACTCTTCATTTTGTTTTGTTTGAGTTTCAACAAAACTTTCCAAAAGAGACTCAAGTTTAGACTTCTGTACCTGAGGATACCCCGGTGCGGGTTTCCTATTATCTTGCCCTTCTTGGAATTCATGGTTCAGCGTGTTGCTGTAATTCCTATGCGAGAGGTAGGGGCTGTTCTTCCTTCCTTGGTTGTAAGGATTTGGGGGAGCATAATTTGGCAACTTCGGGTTCGTGTCGTAGAAGTTGTGACAAGAGTTCACTTGTTCCCCCGAAGCGCCGGATCCATGAGCAATACCACGTGGGCACTCCATTATGTCATGTCCTTGTATTCCACAAATCTCACAAACAATGTTAGTAGCACCTATTGAACTCACGTTAGCCCTTTCAAGCTGATCAAAGCGTTTATTAAGTGAGTCAATTTTAGACATGATGAGATCTGTGCTATTCATTTCAAACTTACCCCCCAAAATCTTTTTCGGGTTATTACCTCTTTCTGAACCCCATTGGTGGTAGTCGGTGGCCACGTTTTCAATGATGTCGAATGCCTCAGTCAGAGGCCTATTCATAAAGGCTCCACCAGCCGCTGAGTCAAGTGACACCTTCGAAGAGTAGTCCAATCCGTTGTAGAAGGTGTGCACTAATAACCACCTCTCGAGTCCATGATGTGGGCAAGACTCCAGCAATCCCTTGTAGCGATCCAAAGCTTCTGATAAGCATTCTCCGTCCTTTTGGAAGAAGCCGGTGATCTGGGTTCGTATGTAAGCCGTCTTGGATGGAGGGAATAATTTTTCCAAGAATGCCTGCTCTAGTTGGCCCCAAGTTGACAATGTGTTTGCGGGCAATTGCTTCAGCCAAGCTTTTGCTTTTCCAGTCAGAGAGGAGGGGAATAACCTCAAGCGTATAGCATCGACCGGGGCACCATGAATCCTAATTGCATCGGTGAACTCCAAGAATGTTTCCACGTGATCGGTCGGGTCCTCCGAGGGCAATCCTCCAAATTGATGTTGCCTAATCATGTTGATTAGCATAGGCGGTATAGTGTAGTTCTCTGCCTCGATCTCTGGCCTAGCAATCCCATTTCGCAAACCCCTAGCATTTGGGGCTGCGTAGTCCTTCAGTGGTTTCGTATCCGGTAGATTCGCCATGAGTGGAATGGGAATCAACCTCTCTCTCTTTGTAGTCTCCTACGTCTATGAAAGGTCCTCTCGATTTCGGGGTAAACCTCAATAAGGCTTCCAAGACTTAGGGATCTTTGCATAAAAGAGAAAAACACAGAGAGATAGATACTAAAAAATAAAGAGATAAATGAAAAAAGAAAAAAAGAAGAATTTTTTTTTAGAGGAAAACAATTAAAAAGAAAATGTCCAGAAAAATCAATTTAAAAATTAAATTGAGATTCGAGGAAGCACAGTCCCCGGCAACGACGCCAAAAACTTGATGTGATAAATCCGGCAAGTGCACCGGATTGTCGCCAAGTAATAAAAAGATATCGTCCCAAAGAGACCGTGATCTCAAATCGCAACTAATTATCAAATCGATTAAACTGGACTATGTAAAGAAAGATTTTGAAAAGGTTTGATTTTTGAAATAAGAGATAACTTAGAAAATCAGATAAGGAATGCAATCAAGTAAACAGAAAGTAAATCAATTTATGGTTTTTCAAATTCAAAAGGAATTCCCAGGAATTGGGTTACCAACAAGATTGTTTATGTTACTAAATTGACTAATCCTTGTTAATTATCGAAATTGCCTTGAAGGCGAATTTATCCTCAAATAGTTAATGCTCCCTCTCGGGTTTACAAAAACCATGCCCAATTAAACCAACCCCTACTCTCGTGGTAGTTGAATTTAGATTGAACCCTTTGCGCTTTGTGACAATTCGTTGACCCTCGAAGGACCGCTTCTAACTCTCGTGATTTAAGTCCTAAGTCTGATTCTATAGATCCGACACCTAAGTTCACCGCTAGGTTCTTCCTTAGAATATCTACGTCACGCAAATAAGCGACCGCCGAATTTATGAGTAATTAAAACAATAAAAATCAAATCTAAAGCAAAATCGAATTAACAAGAAATTGAAATCAATTCATAACATGAAAACAGATCTTGGGCATAGCCCCAATCCCTGGAAATAAAGCTACTACTCAAGCCTTGCCATGGTGATGACAAGCTTGATTACAAATAACATGAAATAAAAATAAGAGAGGAGAAGAAGAAGAAGAAGAAGAAGAGAGATCCTAAAAAAATTGCCTAAGTGTAGCAACCCAAAAGTCTTTTTTCAATCCCTGCCCAGATGCCATATTTATAGATTAGGGAAGTTTGAATCCCAATCAAACACAAATTTAGATCAAAATCAGTTGCTTCAGATCCAAGTAATGCGCGTCACGGCCGTGATGGGTGACAGACCAGTCATTGAAGCAACGCCCAAGCCAGAATCCGGTCACGACCTGGCCGTGATGGCCATCACGGCCGTGACGCGCATTACTTGGATCTAAAGCAACTGATTTTGATCTAAATTTGTGTTTGGTTGGGATTCAAACTTCCCTAATCTATAAATTTGGCATCTGGGCAGAGATTAAAAAAAGACTTTTGGGCTGCTACACTTAGGTAATTTTTTTAGGATCTCTCTTCTTCTTATTATTCTTCTCCTCTCTTATTTTTATTTCATGTTATTTGTAATCAAGCTTGTCATCACCATGGCAAGGCTTGAGTAGTAGCTTTATTTCCAGGGATTGGGGCTATGCAAGATCTGTTTTCATGTTATGAATTAATTTCGATTTCTGGTTAACTCGATTTTGCTTTAGATCTGATTTCTATTATTTTAATTACTCGTAAATTCGGTGGCCGCTTATTTGCATGACGTAGATATTCTAAGGAGGAACCTAGCGGTGAACTTAGGTGTCGGATCTATAGAATCAGACTTAGGACTTAAATCACGAGAGTTAGAAGCGGTCCTTCGAGGGTCAACGAATTGTCACAAAGCGCAAAGGGTTCAATCTAAATTCAACTACCACGAGAGTAGGGGTTGGTTTAATTGGGCACAGTTTTGGTAACCCGAGAGGGAGCATTAACTATTTGAGGATAAATTCGCCATCAAGGCAATTTCGATAATTAACAAGGATTAGTCAATTTAGTAACATAAACAATCTTGTTGGTAACCCAATTCCTGGGAATTCCTTTTGAATTTGAAAAACTATAAATTGATTTACTTTTTGTTTAATTGATTGCATTCCTTATCTGATTTTCTAAGTTATCTCTTATTTCAAAAATCAAACCTTTTCAAAATCTTTCTTTACATAGTCCAGTTTAATCGATTTGATAATTAGTTGCGATTTGAGATCACTGTCTCTGTGGGATCGATATCTTTTTATTACTTGGCGACAATCCGGTGCACTTGCCGGATTTATCACATCAAGTTTTTAGCCTTGCCATGGTGATGGCAAGCTTGATTATAAATAACATGAAATAAAATTTAGGGAAGTTTGAATCTCAATCAAACAGAAATTTAGATCAAAATCAGTTGCTTCAGATCCAAGTAATGCGCGTCACGACCGTGATGGCCATCACGGCCATTGGGCGTTGCTTCAATGACTGGTCTGTCACGACCGTGACCACCATCACGGCTAGGCCGTGATCAGTTCTGATATGGTCATTTACAATAACTCAAACATGCCAACAAGCTTCATGCATTAATAACAATGATATATTTTTTTTGATCAATTCTAAACTTTTTTTTATCAATAATAATAAAGATATATATCATGTCAAAACAACACATAGGCATTCCAAAACACATATAATATACACATATTAACTTCAAACCACCAAACAAGTCTTAAAACATGTAATCATCAATGTTTTTAAAATTGGACCGATCATTGAACCGGTGAAGGCACTGCTTCAAGGTTCAATGCTCCAATCGTGATTGAACCGGTAATAATTAAATAATATTTTTTAAATTTTAAAATAATATGTAGCACAATATTAAACAAAAAATAACATAATATTCATTAACTTGGTAATATTAAAATTTAATATATTAATAACACATTAAAACTCTATATATTCAAGAGTCCATGTTTATGGGCCATTGAAAGATAATATCTAGGGGTGTTGCTTTTTACACAATTTTTTTTTCTAATACACTCAATTTTTTTAAAAAATAATTGTAATATCCTTAAAATATCCCCCAACTATCATCCTACACTCATAAAATATACCACTCCCTTCTTCTTCCTCTTTCCCTCTTCTTCCTCTTCACTCTCATCCATTCAATAACTTCACTTTATAGCATACCGGAAATCTCATTCCAATCTGCCATATTCAAAATCCTACAAAATCAAAGGTTTGATGCATTATTCCTCCGAGTGCTCTACAAAAAGAAAATGGACTGATTAATATGGGAAACACCATTTTAACCAAATATTTTACTAAAATGCAAGTAAGCAAACTATGAAATGTGTAACTTGAAAGATAAAGGGTAGTAGATCTCAAAGTCTGATAGGGGCGGGCTTAGATTCTTTCTGGAAGTACCTATGGTTCTTCCCTATTTCGCTGTTATTGTGCAGGTTTTAGGCAATGGTTGTCTTTCCTTTAAAGTTTTTTTTTTTTTTTGCTGATCTGGGTGTTATAGTGGTGGGTTTTGTTTTCTGGGTAAAGTTTTTTTTTTGGGGGGTTTGGAAATACATACGAAAATTGTAAATTTTTATTAGGAATTTAATGGTAATATGTTGGGGAATTGCTTTTGATTTCCTTTTTTATGTAGCTAAAAGTTGGTGTCTCCTCTTACAATACACAAGGGCTTGGGGTTCGTCAGTTTTTGTAAGTCTGCGTCCTTGGTGTTCATGAAGATAGGTGTATGAAGATAGTTGAGGGTATTTTAGGGATATTACTATTTTTTTTTTAAAAAGTGTAGTGTATTAGAAAAAGTTGTGGTGTAAAAGGTAACACCCAATATCTAGAGTAATACTAAAAAGAGAGATAAATGTGTGGCCCAAAATCCCACTAATTCCCAAAACCCTTAAACTTAAAACTCTCAATAAAGCACCAGCCTTCAGCAGTGAGAAACTCCGATGTCCCATTAAAGAAAATCCTAATTAACTAAGCTTTAATTTATAATTAACGTTAATGTGATTATCAATGTTTTAAAAACCGGTCTGGTCATTGAATCGGTGGGGATACCGGTTCACGGTTCATTGGTTCAACTGTGGTCTAACCGTGGTTGAACCTGTTCTAATTAAATATATATTTTCAATTTTATATATTATATTTAATAAAAAATTTATATTAATGATTAAGTTTTATAATGAAAAGAACTATATATAGTACTTTTCGATAAACTACTAAACACACACTTTAGCGCAGTGGTACAGCTTGCTTGACATTGCCATAAGGATAAGGATATAAGTTCGAGACTCACGGCATGCAGTTTTGGTGACATTGGTGTTTTTTAAAAATAAATAAAGGGAAAAAACGTAAACCGGGAAACCGCAGGACCGACCGGTTTTCACCGGTTCCACCGGTTTAGGACCTGTTCAAACGGGTTTCCACCGGTTCTCTGCTACTACGGTTCCTAGGTTACTCCGAACTGGACAGGGGTCCGGTTCCCAGTCCGCCCGGTCGAACCGACAGGTCCGGTTCGGTTTTGACAACTATGGCGATTATACATTCGAAAATATTATAATATTAAAGCGGTAAATTAAAAACGTTTAAAACGTAATTCATGCGCATGGGTAAACATACTTCACATATATACAGTATATACAAACTGTCATTAGAATACGATGAATCCCAAAAAAGGGATCATAAACCTAGGCAAAACTATATAAACGCTAAAATAAAAGATACATACATAAATTGGTCAACGAAACAAGAAAAAGTCCTAGAAATACCCGGTCTGTCTCTCAAAATACATTAAAATAGAAAATAAGGCTCCCACAGGCACACAACCTAACAGACGCAATCGATTAATTCGTATCACAGACGATATGGGCGTCTGGAGCTACCCTCGTCCTTACATGCAATCATTGAAATAGAAATAGAAATTGCAAGTAGTTCTTTGATTACGCTTTGTGGTTGCAAATCGTGATCCCAATTCTTGGTGTTCTCCATGGATAATTATATGCAAAATTACATGCCTAATGTTTATTGTGATCCATCATGCATGTATTATCCTAATTTTGGCATGAGTGGTGTTGGGGTTGATTCAATTGTTCATTCTGTTAGTGATCCAAATCATGGTTTAATTGATGCTTGTCACTGATTTAGTTGGTTCAAGTGTGTTAGCATCAATGAATAATTATTTTCCACATAGAACTTTGACAGATTTTGTCACATATAATGAACCATCATATATATGTTATGCAAAGAATGAAGTTGAACCATCATGTACATATTATTCTGACTTCACTGTTAATTATGAGTTTAATTGTGGTTTTGGCATGACTGGGGTGAATGAGGCACCGGCCACTTTCCTATTCTGACCAATATAGCAGAGAACATGGAAGCTTGGATGAGTTAACTTCTTTGGTGCATCAATCAACAATAAGCCATCATTAATATCAGTCAAACCCCACAACAGTCCAACCCTCTCTGGATGTTGAAGAAGAAAAACTGAGTGACGACAGTGTTTGAAGAAGAAGAACAGAGTGATGACAGGAATGGAACTGACACACTTTTCTTGCTACACAAGCAATGAGGATTGGTGTTTGAATGGTGAATTCTCATTGATTCAAAGATAACTATACAAGTAGATATATACATCTGAAAACTAATAAATTGAGAAGTTAAGAGTCTAACTAACTTTAACTAACAACTAAACAAGGAATAACTAACTTTGTAACCGAATAACTAACTTAACCATATGGCTATTTTAACATCCCCCTTCAAGCTGGAATGTGTATGTCGAACATGCCAAGCTTGGAAATGAGGAACTGAAACGGGCTGGGTGCCAAAGGCTTTGTGAGAATGTAAGCAACTTGTGAGGTAGTGGAAATAGGTAGTAAGTGAACCACTCCAGATTGCACTTTCTCCCTAACAATGTGACAATCAATCTCAATATGTTTTGTTCTTTCATGAAACACAGGATTCACAGCTATGTGAAGAGCAGATTGATTATCACAATAGATGATTGCTTGTTGAGAAGGAATGCCAAAATCATGGAGTAGGTACTGCAGTCATTGTGCCTCACATGTGGCTTGTGCTAAGGCCCTGTACTCAGCCTCGGATGAGGATCTAGACACTGTGGTTTACTTCTTGCTTCTCCAAGACACCAGTGAAGAACCTAGGAAGAAGCAAAAACCAGTGATAGATCTCCTAGTGTCTTGACATGCTGCCCAATCCGAGTCACTGAATCCTTTAACCTGAGTAGTGGAATCTGTTGGGAAAAATAGTCCTTTCCCGGGTGCTCCTTTGATGTATCTTAGAATTCTAAGTGTTGCTTGATGGTGTGTTAAGGTTGGAACTTGCAGAAACTGGCTTAAATGGCTGACTGCATAACTGATATCTGGTCTAGAATGAGTGAGGTAGAGCAGTCGACAAACTAGTTGTCTATAGCTGCCAGGATCGTGCATTGGCTCTCCAGACTGACTATGCAGATTCACTTTGTAGTCCATTGGTGTGTTGCAAGGTTTTGCAACAAGCAATCCTGTATCTTGCAACAGGTCTAATGCATATTTTCTTTGGTAGAGACTGATTCCTTTTTGATTTCTAGCAATTTCGAACCCGAGGAAAAATTTCAAGTTGCCTAGGTCCTTGATACTGAACCTTTCATCAAGTAATCTTTTCATGGTGTTGATTTCAGTGATGTCATTCCCTGCTAGAACCAGATCATCGACATATACAAGAATGGCTGTGAAATTGGGACCACTGGCTTTAACAAAGAGTGAGTAATCTGCCTTGGATTGAGAGTAACCAGAAGCAAACAGAACTTGAGACAATTTGGCATTCCATTGCCTACTTGCTTGCTTCAGGCCATATAGGGATTTTTGGAGCTTACAGACCAGTGATGAATCGGTTAGTTGCAGCCCAGATGGGGGAACCATATACACTTCCTCATTGAGATCTCCATGGAGGAAAGTTGTGTTGACATCTAGCTGATGTAGGTGCCACTTGTGTGTGGAAGCAAGTGATAGCAGCACTCTAACTGTGGTCATTTTGACTACAGGGCTGAAAGTCTCTAGATAGTCTATGCCACATGTTTGGGTATAACCCTTGGCTACTAGTCTAGCCTTGTATCTCTCTATGGTTCCATCTGCTTTGTGTTTTAGTTTGAAGATCCACTTACATCCAATTGTCTGTTTGCCTGGTCGAAGATGAGTGATAGTCCAAGTCTGATTTTTCTGAAGTGCTAGCAACTCAATCTTAATAGCATTATTCCAATTATCATCAGTCACAGCTTCTGCATAATTGTTAGGCTCAAAAGAAGAGGAAATGGCTAGGGAAAAATACTTGTGTGCTCTAGACAGATTATCATAAGGAATGTACTGAGAAAGTGGATACCTGACCTGCAACCTGGGAGATGATGATGTGGCTGCTGAATTGACTAGAGAATAATGATATTCTTGCAAGTATGTGGGCTGTCTCCTTACTCTAGTTGACTGCCTTGTGGTTGGAATGTTAGGCATAGGTGGGGGGATTGGTTCAAGATGATGGTTAGGTTCATCGGGAAGTTCATGATCAGGTTCACGATCATGGTTAGGATCATGATTTTGTATATGGTCAGTGTGTGCAATGTCATAAAATGTGTCTGCAGAGAGCCGTGGTATTGAAAACTCACTGTGATGCACATAATCACTTGTATTTGTTAGGTAAGGAAATTTGTCTTCATAGAAGACGACATGTCTTGAGAGAAATGTTTCTCTGCTTTTAAGGTCGAAGAGGATGTGACCTTTTGTGCCAGTCCTATAGCCAAGAAGCAGGCATTTCCTAGCCCTTGGGTCTAGCTTATTTCTATGAGAAGTAATGGTGCTCGCATAGCACAAGCAGCCAAAGATTTTGAGATTTGACAAGTCAGGCAGTTTGCCATGTAAGGCTTCATAAGGAGTTATGTTTTTCAAGTAGGATGAAGGTTGTCTGTTAATGAGGTGAGTGGCATGTGCCACAGCAAAGTTCCAGAAGAATTTAGGAAGGTTTTCTTGAAACAGAATGGCTCTAGCAGTGTTGAGAATGTGTTGGTGCTTTCTTTCCATAATGCCATTTTGCTGTGGAGTCTCCACACAGGTTGTGTGATGCACAATCCCTTTGGAGTTATAGAATTGAGTTAAGATGAACTCTTTTCCATTATCGGATCTAACACATTTTATTCTTTTGTTGAATTGTGTTTCTACAAGTTGTGTGAAGTTCTGAATAAGAGAAGGCACTTCTGATTTGTGCTTCATTAGAAATAACCAAGTGTATCTACTTTTATCATCAACAATCGTTAGGAAGTATTTATGACCAATCATAGACGGCACAGAAAGAGGGCCCCATATATCAACATGTATTATACAAAAAAATGGATTCAGATTGAGAAAAGCTATGACAGAAAGGTAGTCTTTTCTGTTTCCCCATGTGGCAAGCATCACAAGGAGCTTGTGATTTATTACAATCAATAAAAGGAAAGTATTTGTGTAAAACAACAATTTTATCAAAAGAGGGATGGCCTAGTCTCCTATGCCAGAGGTTACAAGAGGAGTTTTGAACTATATTGACAGAATGTGTCTTGAAAGCCAGCATACTTGGAGAATTTATTGCATATAAGCCTTGGTTCAGTTCAGCTACACCAATCATCTTCAAAGTTGTCATGTCCTGTATATGACATTGAGAGGCAGAAAAAGTTAGGTTGCAATTAAGGGATCCAGTGAGCTTAGAGATAGAAACAAGGTTAAAACTAAATTCAGGAATGTAGAGAACATCACTAAGGTAAAGACCAGCTGAGAAAAAAATGGTTCCTGATATGTTGGAGGTGACATGACTACCATTTGGTAGCTTGACTGGAATGGGAGTTATCTTCCTGAAACTTTGAAAAAGGTCTAAAGAGAAACAAACATGATCTGTGGCACCAGTGTCCAAGATCCAAAAGTTGGGTTTGGAAAGACTAGATAGGCTGCAAATTATACCTGAAAGCTTTGGTATGACAGGGTAGGTAGTAATCTGGTTAGTGCTGTGATTCTGAGATCCTTGAAGTAGTGCTAGCAAGCCCTTGTGCTGCTCAGGAGTGAAACCAGGGCCAGAACTCTCAGGTTCTTCCCTATGAGACCTATGAGAAACAACAGTGTGCACATCATCATCTGAAAATGAGTCTCCCGGGGTTGTGCAATTGTTTACTGCACTGTTTCTTTTGTAGTTGGGAGGAAAACCATGCTTCTTACAGAATGTATCTATAGTGTGACCGTTTCTATTGCAGTAAGTACACATCTTGGAGGTTCTTCCTGAATTGCCACGACTACCAGATCCATTTCTGCCCCCTCTGCCTCGATTGTTTCTATTCCAATTCTGATTTCTATCTTCAGTGGAGTTGAACAAGATTTGTGGTTCTTTAACAGGCCCACCAAGCTCTCTTTCTTGTTGACATAATAGAGAAAATGCCTCATTGATGTCAGGTAGGGGCTTCATCAACATTATTTGGGACTTGACATGGGAATATGATGAATGTGATTCCACATCATCTTTGTCTATCATTTTGCATGGATTTTCATGTAGTTTAGGCATATTTTTATTAGATTTTAGGTTAATTTTCCTTTGGAACGGGTAAGGCGGTTTTCGTGTGTTGTTTTGCAGATATAGAGGGTAAAATGCTCAAGATCAACCATGATGAAGTTTGGATGAAGATGGAGCTTTAAAACTGAAGAAAATGAGCCAAACAGAGCCCATCACGGCCATGATCGAGCAAAACTGAAAAAGAACAAAGGTCAAGTCGAGTCAGTCATCACGGCCTGGCCGTGATAGCCATCACGGCCGTGACCCAAAACCACCACAAGTCAGAGCACATCACGGCCCAGCCGTGAAATTCATCACGGGCCATAACAGAGGGCTCGCGACGCGAGCATAGGCTCGCCTCGCGAGAGACTGGAATTTCGCAGAGCAACCAGAAGCAGAGACCGTCACGGCCTGGCCGTGATGGCTATCACGGCCGTGACGCGCATTACTTGGACCTGAAGAAACCGAAATAGATCAGATTTTGAGTTGGTTTGGGACTCTAACTTCCCCATTTCTATAAATAAGGATCAAGGTATCAGATCTGAGGGATACACATTGGAGGATCCATAACAACTAGGACTTAGGCATAGATCTCTCTTCTCCTCTTCTCTTCTCTTCTCTGATTTTTGTATTTTCTATTATGTTGTCAACCCAGCTTGTCATCTCCATGGCAAGACTGGAGTATTAGTTAGTTTCTAGGGACTAGGGCTCTGCCCGAGGTTTGTAAATGATGTTGATTTGATGTAAAAATCGTTGTTGATTTCGTTATTGTTTTAGATATGATTTCTAGTGTGTTAATCACTCGTAAATTCGGCAACCGCTTATTTGCGTGACGTAGACGTTCTAAGGAGGAACCTAGCGGTGAACTTAGGATTTCTAGGGTATTTCACTCGTAAAATCCGGCGGCCACTGGTTTGTGAGATGTGGATGATCCAAGGAGGAACCTAGCGGTGAACTTAGGTTATTTGCATGACTGAGACATTCTAAGGAGGAACCTAGCGGTGAACTTAGGTGTCGAACCTATAGAAGTCAGACTTGGGACTGAAATCACGAGAGTTAGAAGCCGTCCCTCGAGGAGCAACGAGTTGTCACGGAACGCAAAGGGTCCAATCTGGGATCGACTACCACGAGAGTAGGGGTCGGGTCAATTGGGCACGGCTTTTGTAACTCGAGAGGGAGCTTAAGCTATCAGAGGATAAACTCGCCTTCAAGGCAATTCCGGTAATCAACAAAGGTAAATCAGATTAGCAACATAAACAGCCTCAAAGGTAACCTAAATCCTTAGGAATCCGTTTAAATCGAAAATCCCAAAAACATTTGTTTTCTGCTCATCTATCTTTTAATTTCGAATTCAAAATCCTTTTTACAAAGTCCAGATCTAATCGATTCGAAATCGATTGCGATTCGAGAACACAGTCTCTGTGGGTTCGATATCTTTTATTACTTGACGGCAGTCCGGTACACTTGCCGGATACGCACGCTGTATGCGCAGGCAATAGACATCAAGTTTTTGGCGCCGTTGCCGGGGACTGTGCCTTTTCGAATCTCAATTCAAATTTTGAATTGATTTTTCTGGACCCTTTTCTTTTTGTTTGATTTTTATTTCTGAAATATTTAAAAAAAAAAAAAAATCAAAAAAATTATTTTCCTTCTATTGTATCCATCTCTCTGTGTGTTATATGCAAAGATCTCTAAGTCTTGGGAGCCTTAGTGAGATTGATCCGGAGATCGAGAGGACCTTCCACAGACGTAGAAGACTACAAAGAGAGGGAGAAAGGTTGAGTCCCGTTCCACTCATGGCGAATCAACTGGATACAAAACCTTTGAAGGACTACGCAGCCCCAAATGCGAGAGGCTTGCGAACTGGGATTGCAAGGCCAGAGATTGAGGCGGAAAACTATACCATACCACCTATGCTAATCAACATGATTAGGCAACATCAATTCGGAGGATTTCCTTCGGAGGACCCGACCGATCACATAGAAACATTCTTAGAGTTCACCGACGTAATCAGGATTAATGGAGCCTCAGTCGATGTTGTGCGTTTGAGACTGTTCCCCTCATCTCTCACTGGAAAGGCGAAGGCCTGGCTTAAGCAAATCCCCGCTAACACTTTGACTACTTGGGACCAACTGGAACAGGCGTTCTTGGAGAAATTCTTCCCTCCATCCAAGACGGCCTACATAAGAACCCAGATCACCGGCTTCTTCCAAAAAGACGAAGAATCATTATCAGAAGCTTGGGATCGATACAAGGGACTGCTGGAGTCGTGCCCACATCACGGACTCGAGAGGTGGTTAATAGTGCACACCTTCTATAACGGATTGGACTACTCTTCGAAGGTGTCACTAGATTCTGCAGCCGGTGGAGCGTTTATGAATAGGCCTCTCACTGAGGCATTCAACATCATTGAGAATGTCGCCACCAACTACCACCAATGGGGATCCGAAAGAGGTAATAACCCGAACAAGATTTCGGGGGGTAAGTTTGAGGTAAACAGCACAGATCTGATTTTGTCTAAATTTGACTCACTTAATAAACGTTTTGATCGGCTTGAAAGAGCTAATGTGAGTGCATTAGGTGCTACTAACCTTGTTTGTGAGATTTGTGGAATGCAGGGACATGACATGATGGAATGCCCTCGTGGCATCGCTCATGGATCCGGCGCTTCGGGTGAGCAAGTGAACTCTTGTAACAACTTCTACGATACGAACCCGAAGCTGCCCAACTATGCTCCCCCAAATCCCTACAACCAAAGAAGGAACAACCCTTACCTCTCCTACGGCAACTACAGCAACACGCTCAACCATGAGTTCCAAGAGGGTCAAGGTAATAAGAGAGCAGCACCGGGGTATCCTCAGGTACAAAGATCTAAACTCGAGACTTTATTTGAAAGTTTTGTTGAAACTCAGACAAAACAGAATGAGGAGTTTAGACAACAAGGAAGGGCAGTGAGTGAAGCAATAAATGAGCTAGCATCTAAGGTAGACAACTTAGCAACTCATAACAAGATGCTAGAAACCCAGATTGCCCAACAAGCCATCACGTACTCGAGACCTAAGGGTACATTCCCGGGGCAACCCGAAGCAAATCCCAATGAGCATTGCAATGTCATACACTTGAGGGATGATAAGCTTGGGGTGGGGGTAGCTGAAATGGAGGTGGAACCGGAGGAGGACACGAGCGAAAAAGAAGAGCCAGAACCGAAGTATGTCCCTCCACCACCGTACCAACCCCCGATACCTTTCCCACAAAGGTTGGTCAGGAAAAAGCAAGTAGATGTAGAGACTAAAATGCCTACTAAACTGAAAGACCCAGGTAGTTTCTCCATCTCTTGTTCGATCGAACAAGTGCAAATAGACCCAGTCTTATGTGACTTAGGGGCTAGCACGAGCTTGATGTCCCTCACTATCATGGAAAGGTTGGGAAGCAAAGAGTTGAGACCATTCAAATTCCCCTTACAAATTGCGGATGGCTCAACTAGGACTCCTCTAGGCATACTAGAGAATGTTCCTGTAAAGGTAGGGAAAATTCTCATCCCTACCGACTTCCTGGTATTGGACATGAAAGGGAATTCTAAATTCCCCATCATTTTAGGAAGGCCATTCTTGGCAACCGCTGGAGCAGTAATAGACGTAAGGAATGGTAAACTCTCTCTAAATGTAGAGGAAGGTAGGGTAAATTTTCAGTTGACTAACTCTTGTAACAACCCTCCTTTTGAGAGCCATGTGTGCAGAATTGATGTAAAGACTCCAGCGGTAGAGAAAGAACTTAACATGGAAGCAACTCCGAAGATATGCAAGGCTAATGATGCACCCAGCAGTGATGGAGTTGGAGTTGCTGTTCATGCGGAAACAAAACTTCCGCCGGGAGGAAGGAAGGCTAGGAAGCTCCGAGAGAAAAGAGCGAAGCGGAAGCATTATTGGCCGTATGAGCAGAAACGACTTTTTGAAGGAATTCCTTGGAAGAGAAGTGTTCCTGCACTTCTACGCCCAGTCGACCCCGGTTGATTTAAGGAAGTATGGTCAAGCTTAAGACCATAAATAAGCGCTTCTTGGGAGGCAACCCAAGTTTTCTTTCCCTTTTTACTTTTGTTTTTGATTTAACCTCTTGAATAATTTGAGAAGATCAAGAGGTAAAAATATCATTAATAGGTTTGTCTAGTGTTTTCAGGTTGAGAAAGGGAAGAAGAGCAGAGAAAAAGATAAAGTCAGAGGCCATCACGCCCTTGTCGTGACAGTGGTCACGGCCGTGATAAGCTATACAAGAGCACAGAAAGGATCACGGCCTAGACGTGACAACCATCACGGGCGTGATGAGTAGGATGCCAAGACCAGAGAGCATCACGGCCTAGCCGTGATGTAGATCACGGCCGTGACAGGGCAACTCCTGAGGACCAGAAACGATCACGGCCTGCCCGTGAAGAGCCTCACGGCCGTGATACTATTTCCACCCAAGTTTTGACTGGAATGTGAGCCAACACCCGCTACCGATTCGGTAAGTTGTTCCATTTTTCTCCTCTCTCCGACTTGATTATTTACATTGGAGACAATGTAAGTAATCAAGCTTGGGGTAGGGGTATTTATTTTTGCATTTGCATTGTTGCATTCATATTGCATTCACATAGGCATAGATTGGTATGATCACATTCTCTAGATTGCCCCTCACTTAGAACATGCATCCAAATGTAAGAACTTGGAGCCAAATGAATTGAGATAGTGAATTTTGAACCCAATTTTTCATTATTCTTGTGATATGGCTAAAAATAAAAATTCTTGAGATAGTCATTTGATAGTTGATAATTAGCATGTGGTTCCTTAGATTTGTGTACCTCACTGATTTTTGAACTACTAAATGTAAGATTTTGAGCCAAAAGGGGTATTCACTAAATCTACCCCATTTCTTGTGATAGAGTGTTGTAATTCCTCTTGGACTGTATTTTCTAGAACTTGACTTGAAACCATTTCAAAACTTAAAAATTTCTGAAAACATTTTTGGAAATGATTGAGGCACTAGGTATTTTTCTGGCCTCCCGAGCTTTGAATGATAAATGCTACCCCTTAGTTGCCCAATTTTGAGCCTAAAGATAAAATACTTTTCTTGGTACCTTGAATTGCTTTGATAAATAATGCTTGGTATGGCACCTTTTAAAGTATTACAAAAAGGGCAAAATGGTAGTTGGAAAAAGTATGGGATGAAAAAAGTTAGAAAGTAATTTCTCTTGAGCTATAAATCTCCCCTTCTCCAAACAAATAACATGAAATAAACAAAGAAAAAAATGGAGAAGGGGATGACAAAGAAAGTGAGAAATGAAAAGAAAAGAAAGAAAAAAATAAAAGAAGAAAAAAAGGTGGAAAAAGTAAATCAAAGCCCCCAAAAGGTATTTTAGAAGGTGTCATGCTTTGTAATGTTTGATAATCTATCTAGCCTTCTTGAAATTCCCTTTTCCTTGATTTTCCCACCTTACAATAAATCCCATGGCCACATTACAACCAAAGGAAAAGACCTCTTGATTCTTAAGTGTTTTCATTAATAAAGTGGAGATTTGGTTAATAGTCAAGCCTATGGTAAAATACTTTCCTTGAGGAAATTGAGTGAATTGTCAATAAACCCTAAAACACTTGAGTGAGGTGAGATGAGTGCCCAAATCAGTGAGAACATGAACTTGAAGAACCTAAGCTTCTAATTGGACTTGAACTTGATTATCTCTTGAGTGCTTATTAAAAATGCCTATTACTTGGATTAGCTTCTAGGGTTTTTGGTTCACTATCCATGCTTTGAATGATTTATATCTTATGGCCTGAGTAATTGCTTGAGGACAAGCAAAGTTTTAAGCTTGGGGTGATTTGATGAGTGTGATTCCACATCATCTTTGTCTATCATTTTGCATGGATTTTCATGTAGTTTAGGCATATTTTTATTAGATTTTAGGTTAATTTTCCTTTGGAACGGGTAAGGCGGTTTTCGTGTGTTGTTTTGCAGATATAGAGGGTAAAATGCTCAAGATCAACCATGATGAAGTTTGGATGAAGATGGAGCTTTAAAACTGAAGAAAATGAGCCAAACAGAGCCCATCACGGCCAAGCCGTGATGCCCATCACGGCCTAGCCGTGATGCCCATCACGGCCATGATCGAGCAAAACTGAAAAAGAACAAAGGCTGAAGTTAGAGTCTGTCACGGCCTGGCCGTGATAGCCATCACGGCCGTGACCCAAAACCACCACAAGTCAGAGCACATCACGGCCCAGCCGTGAAATTCATCACGGGCCATAACAGAGGGCTCGCGACGCGAGCATAGGCTCGCCTCGCGAGAGACTGGAATTTCGCAGAGCAACCAGAAGCAGAGACCGTCACGGCCTGGCCGTGATGGCCATCACGGCCGTGACGCGCATTACTTGGACCTGAAGAAACCGAAATAGATCAGATTTTGAGTTGGTTTGGGACTCTAACTTCCCCATTTCTATAAATAAGGATCAAGGCATCAGATCTGAGGGATACACATTGGAGGATCCATAACAACTAGGACTTAGGCATAGATCTCTCTTCTCCTCTTCTCTTCTCTTCTCTGATTTTTGTATTTTCTATTATGTTGTCAACCCAGCTTGTCATCTCCATGGCAAGAATGGAGTAGTAGTTAGTTTCTAGGGACTAGGGCTCTGCCCGAGGTTTGTAAATGATGTTGATTTGATGTAAAAATCGTTGTTGATTTCGTTATTGTTTTAGATCTGATTTCTAGTGTGTTAATCACTCGTAAATTCGGCAACCGCTTATTTGCGTGACGTAGACGTTCTAAGGAGGAACCTAGCGGTGAACTTAGGATTTCTAGGGTATTTCACTCGTAAAATCCGGCGGCCACTGGTTTGTGAGATGTGGATGATCCAAGGAGGAACCTAGCGGTGAACTTAGGTTATTTGCATGACTGAGACATTCTAAGGAGGAACCTAGCGGTGAACTTAGGTGTCGAACCTATAGAAGTCAGACTTGGGACTGAAATCACGAGAGTTAGAAGCCGTCCCTCGAGGAGCAACGAGTTGTCACGGAACGCAAAGGGTCCAATCTGGGATCGACTACCACGAGAGTAGGGGTCGGGTCAATTGGGCACGGCTTTTGTAACTCGAGAGGGAGCTTAAGCTATCAGAGGATAAACTCGCCTTCAAGGCAATTCCGGTAATCAACAAAGGTAAATCAGATTAGCAACATAAACAGCCTCAAAGGTAACCTAAATCCTTAGGAATCCGTTTAAATCGAAAATCCCAAAAACATTTGTTTTCTGCTCATCTATCTTTTAATTTCGAATTCAAAATCCTTTTTACAAAGTCCAGATCTAATCGATTCGAAACCGATTGCGATTCGAGAACACAGTCTCTGTGGGTTCGATATCTTTTATTACTTGACGGCAGTCCGGTACACTTGCCGGATACGCACGCGCGCGCCGCAGCGCACATCAGAATACTGCTCATTGAGTCCTCTAAGAAACCGAATGACATGATCATTGTCTCTATAGGTCTAAATTGTTGGGATCAAAGTGCAGGTACATCGAGTTGCACAAAAACAAAGGGGAATGGGCCTAAAATTATCCAGTTCTTGCCATAAACCTTTCAGTTGTGTGAAATAAGCAGAGATAGACATATCACCTTGTTTGCACATAAAAATCTCCTCTTGTAAATCAGCAATGCGAAACACATCCCCTTGGCAAAACCGAATTCTGAGATCTTTCCACACTTCTGCAGTGGTGTCCATCCATAGAATGCTAGGCAACACATCTGGATGCAAGGAGTGGTGAATCCAAGAAAGCACATAAGTGTGGCAGCGATCCCATGCTGGGAAGATAGGGTCGTCCTCATCAGGTTTAGGCACGGAGCCATTAATGAAAGCAAGTTTGTTCTTTGCTTTCAGGGCTAAGAACATGGCGCGAGACCAAGAGTGATAATTGCTACCAATCAAAGGAGCTGAAACCAAGACAGAGCCAGGGTTTTCGTTGGGATGCATGTAAAGAGGATTGGTGGGATCAGCAATGATGTCGAGATTCGCCATTTTTCACAAAGAATCAAAAAAATGGAATTAGAAAGAAGACAGATTGATTTGAAGAATCAGCAGGTATGCGAGAAGGATCAACAAAGGATCAAGAAATGATCAACAAAGGATCGAGAAATGATCAACAAAGGATCAAGAAATGATCAACAAAGGACCAATAAACTTGGAAATCACACACTGGAAAATGTGCGGAAGCTAAGAAGCGAATGATACCATGTTGAAGAAGAAAAAATGAGTGACGACAGTGTTTGAAGAAGAAGAACAGAGTGATGACAGGAATGGAACTCACTTTTCTTGCTACACAAGCAATGAGGATTGGTGTTTGAATGGTGAATTCTCATTGATTCAAAGATAACTATACAAGTAGATATATACATCTGAAAACTAATAAATTGAGAAGTTAAGAGTCTAACTAACTTTAACTAACAACTAAACAAGGAATAACTAACTTTGTAACCGAATAACTAACTTAACCATATGGCTATTTTAACACTGGAAGAATTGGTGCAACAGCTAGCAGAATACACTCTTCAATCCCAACAAATGATATAAGCAAATCTTCAAAATTTGGCCACTCAAATTGGCCACATTGCCTCCACCTTGACTTCATTGCAATCACAACAACTCCTTGAAGAGCATTCGGATTCACACATAGATACTCTTGACAATACTTCTTTTGAGAATAATTTTGATAATTTTGTTGAGAATAATATTGTTGATGAACTTTGTGTTGAATTTCCAGCATGTGCTGAAATTTCATCCTTTTTGGAATATGAGGAGCAAGTGTATGTGGAGCATGAGACAAATGAGATTGAGGATCATGTAGACATGCTACCCACAAAATGCATCCCCGTAAAAGATGATGATCATATCATGGTGGATGATGTAGGAGATGAAGATTGTGTAAATGAAGTACTGTCTGCAGAAGCACCTAAACCACTTCCATCCGAAATGGAGATGCAACCACTTCTGCTTGAGGCAACCACTAAAGCTTTCATGGTTGATGAAGATTGGCTTAAACAGTTTGGTGAGAGATTCTCAGAGCAAGCATTGGAGAAGAAGTGCTTTAGCCACCATTTCTCCCCCTTTCTATTTTTTTTCATGTCTTCTATGTGAATAAATTTGTTCTTGTTCTTGATTTTAACATGTTCTACATTGAGGACAATGTATATTTCAAGTATGGGGGAGATATATTATGTCTTGATGTTTTCAAATTGTGTTGTCATAAACTTTGTTGGCATCTTTTTCTTTTGTTATTTATGTTATTTTTCTGTGTTTTTAAAACAAAATGATTTTTTTTGTTTTTTTGTTTTTATTTTGCTGTTATGAACAAAATTATTTTTAATATGTTGTTTTGCTGTTTATTGTTGTTGTTTTCATTTTTCTGTCTGTTGTTTCTATTTCTGTTTTTGAGTTTTCTGTTCACTATTTCTGATGCAGTAACTGTTTATGTTTTTCACTATTTGCTGTTTGGATTGTTTTCCCGCTGTTTTTAGCTTTATTTTTCTTTTTTAATGTCTTTTTGCTGTTTTGAAAAGAAGAAAAAAAAGAATAAATGGGTTTTGCTTTCCACTTGAAGTTTTTAGAGTTGTGAGTTTGAGTCAATTGAAGTGAAAAGAGTTATGACATAAGTGATTAAATTGTCTTTCTTTTTTATTTTGACAAGTTTGGTGAGGAACATTGAATTGATAGATTGAGTTTGATAGAAACATACCTTGTGAGATTTTGAGCCTTTACTTCTCTTCATTCTTATGTGATTTTCAGTCATGGATTTGGTTGCTCTAGAACTTGCTTTGATTCTTTTTGAAGCTACATTGTAAATGCACATGTTAATATGATAAAGGCATTTTTGTTCTCTTTAGCCACTTAGCCAAACAGTCAACCTTGCATGTTTTTCCTTTGATTAACCCCATTGGGTCTTTTGATCATTCTTTGTTTTTGAGCTCATTACAATCCTAAGTGAAAAACCATGTTTCTACGTTACCTTAGGGATTGTCAGAACATTGGAAAAGCTTTCGAACAAATGGGGGAGAAATTGATCTTTGTCATGCAAGTGTTGATAAAAAGAAAAGAAAGTGTATAGTTACAAAAAATAAAAAAGTTACATAGATATGATTACAAAGAAAAAGAAAAAAATATAGAAAAGAGGAAAAGAGAAATAAATCCTGGGAAGAAAGTTGATATGAGAATTGCTTGAATTTGGGTATATATGTGGATATGTGAATTTTGCCAATGTTCTTGCATTCTCTTTGGTCTTAACTTGTCACATCCATTCTATTACATTCCCTTACCTTGGCCACATTACAATCTTGAATAAAGTCCTTTTGATTTTTGTGTGCATGTGCATGAGTGGTGGAGATTGAGAAGATAAGGAAGCTTATGGTAGTGCCAATTTTCATTGGTTGAATTGAGTGAAACACTTGTCATCCAAACACTTGGGGGATTGAGAGTATGACTTGCGAGGTTCTATTATTCTTGATCTATGCTTTCAATGAAATTTGTCATTCTTGTTGGACGAAGATGAAAAGAATTTGTTTCATTAGTGTTGTGATTTCTTGAATCTTTGGTTGATCTTCTTAGTTCTTACTCACACATTCTTGCACTCTTGAAAATCTTTTGGAAGTGAATCCTTGTTTGTTGTCCTTTGTCCCTTGCTTTCATTTATTTTGATTTTACTCTGGACGAGCAAAAGCTAAGTGTGGGGGAATTTGACGAACATAATTTTGACATTGTATTTAACCCTCATACTTAGATCTTATTTGGGAAAGATTAATTCTTTCTCATTCAACTGTTTTAAGAGGTTTCGACTGTTTTATGAAATAACTATTATATTTAAAAAAAAGATTATTTCTTAAAACAGTTTTTTAACACCCAATTCATCTATTTTGTAACAAGCTATGTCCCTAGCTACTTGCTTAAATTTTTTGGATTATTCACAACTTTCCCTAACAACCTCCTCCTCTCCCCTGACGGTCCTTCTTCACAAAAAGACATTAACGTCACTTTTTAATCACCATCACGGTCTATCTCGTGTCAACGCATGTTTTTCAATGTGTGAAAAAAATTACTGTGCCATTTATGGGAAAGAGCATCATAAAAGAAATATATATTAAAAAAATGGAGTATTTGACTATTATAAAAAATAATATATTTTCACATGTTTTGCATAATCATGTAAAAAAATTTACAAATTTTATTCAATTTTTTTATAAACTAGATAAAATTTTGATGACAAGATATAAAAAAAAATCTAATGTTAAGAGAAAAAGAAATATTATAAACAAATATCTTTATACCTTTTTTTGTAATTTACTATACTAAAGTGATTATTTTTACACCACTCAAACGAAATAAATTATCTTAAAATCGCTTTTCAGCAAACATATCCAAACACAAACAAATTCTGATTATAATCGATTATCACAGTAATCGATTATTTGAAAACAGATTATAAGTATAATCTTTTTTTTTCAGCTTTTCCAAACAAGCTCTTACTGTTTTTAAACATTATTTGAGTTAATTGATGGGTCTTGGATGCATTTCATGACTTTGGGCCGAAATTGTGCCTAATTGCATTTTTCAGCATAATTGGCATCCTGACATTGCTTTTGTATTTAGAGCATAATTTTGGTTGTAGATATTGGAAAATTGTCATTCGAATTTTGTAGGAAAACTAAGAAACATATTTACAACTTTCATGAAGAGCTTGAGGTCCAATTCGGAGGATAAAAGGATCAACTATGGGCTGAAATTGTGATCAGAGGTGCTGTTGTGGGAGTTTGGACAGAGAGCATTGTTTGGGTCATAACTTGCATTGTAGAGGTCGTATGCACCTGAGACCAACACCATTTTGAATATGACACACTAGGCTACAACTTTTATGAGTATCACTTAGCCAAATTATTCCTTTTGGATGATGTAAATTGCTTTGGAAAGTCAGTCTCAGATCCTGAAATAAATTGGGCCTAACTCACTCATTTGAGGTCCAATTGGAGCAATTTTGGTGGCCACTTGAAGCTGGGCCAAAGGGACACGATTGGGATTGTTTAATTTGTTATTTTAGGGTATTGTATAATAAGAAACAGGGTAGAACACAGAAAAGACGAAAATAGCTCCCTTCCCTTCTTCTTCTTCATATTTTCTCTAGGTTTTTGTATGTTCTTGGTCATGGATTTTCGTTTTCTAAGTTGTTTCTCCACAACAATGGAGAGCTAAACTCCTTAAACCAATCCTTGGGTTGACATTCCTATGGGTTTAATTTTGAAATCTTGTTCTATTTGCTTAATCTTATGTTAATTTCGTTTTTCATGTTCTTCCTCTCTTTGATTCTTGATTCTATATTTGTTTGCTTAAATGAGTTGGAATCTTGAATTTATGTATTAGTGGCTTCATTAGTTCATATTTAAAGAGGGGAAAACAGAATCTAGATGATTGCATTGAAGGTGATTCTAATGAAGCCACTAATACATAAATTCAAGATTCCAACTCATTTAAGCAAACAAATATAAAATCAATAATCAAAGAGAGGAAGAACATGAAAAACGAAATTAACATAAGATCAAGCAAATAGAACAAGATTTCAAAATCAACCCCATAAGAATGTCAATCCAAGGATTGGTTTAAGGAGTTTAGCTTTCCATTATTATGGAGAAACAACTTAGAAAACGAAAATCCATGACCAAGAACATATAAAAACCTAGAGAAAATATGAAGAAGGGAATGGAGCTATTTTCGTCTCTGCTGTGTTCTTCCCTGTTTCTCATTATAAAATACCCTAAAATAACAAATTAACAATCCCAAACGTGTCCCTTTGGCCCAGCTTCAAGTGGCCACCAAAGTTGCTCCAATTGGACCTCAAATGAGTGAGTTAGACCCAGTTTACTTCAGGATACTTCAGGATTCGAGACTGACTTTCCAAAGAAATTTACATCATCCAAACGGAATAATTTGGCTAAGTGATTTTCATGAAAGTTGTAGCCTAATGTGTCATCTTCAAAATGGTGTTGGTCGCAGGTGCATACGACCTCTACAACGCAAGTTATGACCCAAACAATGTTCTCTATCCAAACTCCCGCAACAACACCTCTGGTCACAATTTCAGCCCATATTTGACCCTTTTATCCTTCGAATTGTACCTCGAGCTCTTCATGGAAGTTGAAGATATGTTTTTGAGCTTTCCTAAAAAATTCGAATCACAATTTTACAATATCTACAACCAAAATTATGCTCTAAATACAGAAGCAATGTCAGGATGTCAATTATGCTGAAAAATGCAATTAGGCCCAATTTCGGCCCAAAGTCATGAAATGCACCCAAGACCCATCAATTAAGCTCAAATGATGTTTAAAAATAGTAAGTATGAGGGTTAAATACAATGTCAAAATTATGTTCATCACTCGGCTCCCAAACTGACTCGTCACTACTTAACACGCCTCGATGACGACGGTAGTGGTACATCGTCTGAACACTCCTTTGCCTCCGACCCCTCTGAACTATGCCTACATGACTTCTCGCTTGTGATTTGTCTACCATGTTCCATATGTCATTGGGAAACTCCCTCTAGCGAGATGGAAACCACATCTATGAAAAAGGCAGCCTCTGGGAAATCCGGTACGGGCCGTCTAGATGGAAGTAAGGACCATCTCGAAGGCGTATGTAGAAACTAACTAGACCGATATAAGTCATGAAGAACTGTGAGTGGTTTACCTGCCACCCACGATCATCATGGTAGACTATCTCCACATCTCCAAGTATCGGGATCCTCTGCAGGTAGTGCCTCGGATGATAATCCTGCCAGACTGTCATCACCGTCAGACTGCTGCTGCTCATCTAACAGATGTACATACATAGAAGTATAGAGGAAAGATGGAGATAAACAACTCTAACATAGTCATTAAAATGGGGGATTACCATCCTTGGCTACTCTATGGATTGACGACTGTCCCCACAAACCAACACGGGTCTTTTCAGCGTGTTTTGTCCTCACTCACACGTTGCCTGGGAAAACTTACCAGGAGGTCACCCATCGCAGAATTGCTCCAAGTCAAACACACTTAGATGTGGAGTTCTTAAGTGATAAGCTCCCGAAAAGAAGATGCATCTTGTTTGTATAGGTAGTACCAATCAATTCATATAAGTCATCCTCATCTGTGTAGTCCTATACCTACAGTCTCACGATCCCTCTCATTCTGGTGTGTAATCGGTTCATTCATGTGTCCCTCCGCCTAGAAGTCTGCCAGGAGCCGCTCCTTGTCTGTGCATTCTTGCACCGGGGCATCAATGTGCTTTTTCCTTACTCACACGCTTCCTGTGAAAACTTACCATGAGGTCACCCATCCCAGAGTTGCTCCAAGTCAAGCACGCTTAACTATGGAGTTCTTAAGTGGTAGGCTCCCGAAAAGAAGATGCATCTTGTTTGTATAGGTAGCATCGATCAATTCATATAAGCCATAATGATCTGTGTAGTCCCATACCCACACAGTCTCATGATCACTCTCATTCTGGTGTGTAATCGGTTCATTCATGTGTCCCTCTGCCTAGAAGCCTTCCAGGAGCCGCTCCTTGTCTGTGCCTTCTTGCACCGGCATCCACTCCTCCCTCTCGTCAGCCCCGGGTGTCACAGGGGATGGGGACACAGCATATATTATACATACAAAGCACACAAGCAAACATCTTCTGAGTCACACCAACATAGTACATCCTCAAATTTCATTCTCAGATCATTCTTCTAAGGAGTCTCACTCCTATGCATGTCGGTCGATATCTCTCATGCGGGTCTCATCCCCGAGACATTATCTATACCGAGCCTCATTGATCAGAGAACGTCAATTAGTTTGTCCTGGTAACCCTTCCGCTCGTCTTGACCAATAAGAGTGCATCCCTCTATAAGCTCAGCTCCATTAAAGGTATCTTGGTCGCCTCACAATGTCCACCTACGACGTGGATACTCAGGTTAAAGTCGGGAAAACCAGGCTATACTGGGGTACAAGACACACTAGGTGCTACCTAATGGTCACAGTGAGTCTCCCAAGTCCAGTTCGTACATCCCCAGGGTCTCTTCACAGTCATATGACTCGAGTACAACTAACCTCATATGACTCGCCACTTGGCAAAAAGCAATGCAACAAACATCACTATGGTTAACACTGAAACCTTCTCACACGTTTACAATCTCACAGCGGATGCCCATACATCCCCAGCCTCAAAACCACAGTCTCAAGGCATTACCACGGTGTTAATCCTCAACTCATCCGTACAAACAAATAATCATCCAGTCATCAACCAATCATCACCATCATATTATAATAAAAATAAAAACGTAACAACACATCAATCAACACATCTAAGCATGTTATATCAAATAGCACACTAGCAGATAGTTTAGACAACCCCAAATCAGCATGATTACACCTCATAACTCTTAAAATCTTTTTCAGCTTCTGAAATCATTCCTTTGCCTCCACAGGATCTGAGTTGTCACGGAAAAATTGTGGATCATTCTTTCGAAACTCGGATAACCCCATGTACTGAGGGTCCTGGGCAGGCTGCCACCGCTCCCGCATCGGGTGCAAGCCCATTCTTCCTCATCTGACGGATATCTTCTGCTGCGCTTGCATCATCGTGGCCATCCAGTCCAAATCAACTGCAAGTGCCACATTCGCATTTGTCTCTCGCCTGTTAGTTGACATAAATATGCATGCCTCTAATCAAACATTGGGTTGATATGGTCCAACATCCAAAAGAATAGCATGCAATATTTATAACTCTAACAAGCATCCTATGCGCCCATGTTTTGATTTTAGAAAAAGTCCCACTACCACATTCCAATTTAGGATTGAACTGCTCCGATACCAAAAAATGCAACATCTTGACATATTACATTAAAATACATAATTAAATAAATATAATTATCCGTTCATAACATCAGAAACTAAGATAAATTAAAAATCCTTAATTAAAAGAAAATCATCATAAGTATTACTTTAATAAAAACACATAAATCATTTTTCACAAATAGTTTTACCACAAAACACGAGTGTCTAATAAACCGAAAAAATAAAACCAACTAAAACTATTGTCTTCAAGACACCAACACTTCTCCAACCCATTGCGATGCCACTAAAGTTACTTGTGAACTCTAAAAGATAACATTACTAATGAGATTTTAATCCCACTAAGTAAACACAATTCTAAAAAGTTTCCGAAATGATGTTACTCTCAGTTGGTGCGGTAACCGAAAAAACAACCATGGTGTTCCGTAAATTTCAAAATAATATAATTTCAAGTAATTTAAATAATAACATAATAAACCATAGCACATGCAAAAACATCAACAACCCAAATACGTCAATCAACAAAGTAACTAATTATATGTTTCCCTTTTATAAAACTTACTTATCATTTGCAATATATAGCTACATATTTAATATCGTGCCGTCGAGTTGACATCAATCTTTAATTATAACTTGTATTATATAACTCTATATCTAATACCGCGCCATCGGGTTGACGTTAATCTTTCATTATAACTTGCATTATATAACTCTTCATATAATAACGCGTCGTCGAGTTGACACCAATCTTATATTATAAGTTGTATTATATAACTATTTATAATACTGCACCATTGAGTTGACGCGAATCTCAAAATTTATCACAACACATCACAACAATCCATTATATTATCCGGACATCATCATATGGTCATTTACAGTAACCCAAACATGCCAACAAACTCCATGCATTAATAACAATGATATATCTCATGCCAAAACAACACATAGGCATTCCAAAGCGCATATAATTTACGCATATTAACTTCAAACCACCAAACAAGTCTTAAAACAAGTAATCATACAAATATGACAACCAATAACACATCAATTCATCATTTATTGTGAAACTCCCAATTCGACTTAACGTTCTTGAACCTTAACATAGAAAACCCAAAATTTTCTCCCAATCAATGTCCCAAAATAACATTATTATATTTGAGAACCCAAAATCCCTTTTAAAAATATGTGGAGGTATGAGCAAGATGACGTTTTACTTACCTCTTGAAAACCTACAAAGACGCACCCCAATAACTTCTAGGAGTAACCTTCGATCTCCCTACTTCACACCTAAGGTCACTTCTCCTCCCAAACTCTTAGGCTATGTTTGGGAGTTTTGAAGGGGATGGAGTGGAGTGGTTAGTAATGGAGTGGTTGTGGATGGAACGGAGTGGAGTGGTGGAAGTAAACTACTATATTGTTTGGAAGTTTAATGAGGAAATCTCAAACCCCCCAATTTGGAGGGCATAAAAATTGGGGGTTTGGGTGAGATGGTGTGGTTTGGGTTACCATCCCACCCCATTACTTAAAAAACTCTCAAACAATTGGTAAATTTCTTTTAGTTACTCCACTCCATTACTAATCATCACACCACATCCTCCCAAACAGTCTTAGACACTTTTGAAGTTGACACAGGGAAACACAAGAAGGGGGTTGAATTGTGTTTCTTAACAGTTTTTTAAAAAATCACTTTGTAACCTTTTTGCAAGCAAACAATGAAATAAACACACAAAGGAAATCTTTTTAAAAGTGTTAACAAACTTAGAATCAAATCCCCACTGTTAGTATAAATGTAAAACTGTAAAGAGATAGGGATAGAAGATTCACAAAGCTCTTTTTTCCTGGTTCACTCTCTTCCAACCAAGAGCTACATCCAGTCCCGTCTACTTGAAGGTTTTCTCCACTATAATGCAATAGTTTTACAAGTATTAAACACCTCTTCAGGCTTACAATCACTTAAGTATTCAACACCTCTCCAGGAACTCAAGTATTCTTTTTCAGTCAAGCCTCTTCAGGCTCTCTCTAACTTAAGATATTTAAAGATTGATCTACAAACTCACTATGTGTGAGGATATGAAAGTTTAAGATCAGATGATATTACAAAGAAAGTATTCGAGAGAAGTTTTTGCAGAGATTTGGCACTTTTGAATATCAGAGCTTGGAGATGCTTTCTTTATTGGGGTCGTCCAATATTTATAGAGTTCTTCAGCTTGGGCTCTTTCTTCATCAATGGTCTTCAAATATATCTGTTTAGACATAAAATTAAATTCTAGGATCCGTTGATTTATGATAACTTGATATGTGATCTTCAGAAAAGCACTCTTGGTTATCAGTAGAGCTGGAAATGGTTCTGTCACTTCTCTCTTGTACTCGAAAGTAGCTTTCTGTCTTTCATTCTTCTTACTTTATTTAACTTTATAGCAACATGTGTGTCAGAGTACAAAGTTTTGTGTTTTTGATGGTACTATGTTTCTCTTACCAAAAAATAGAGTCATAAACAATTCAAATAACACAGGAAAGGATATGGAGATATTCGAAATTAAATAAATCATTTGAAATTCGATGTCTGGACGAGTGTAAAATAGATACGTCTTTGGACGTGTATTCAGAACATAGAACAAGAAGAAACTAGGTAGTTTACGGATACCTCGTCTAGTAGTTCTACCGGGTAGACTAGTGTAACTTTGTTTTTATCAGGAAGTCTAGTTAGTTACTCGTCTATCTCTTATCGGGTGGTCCATTCTTTTCTCGGGTGGACTACAAGTCATTGGACTTGTTGTTTTCCCGATAACTTTATAACCTCGTCTACCGCCTCTTATACTTGATGTACTTAGGGACTCGTCTAGCACTTTTTAAACTTAGTTATTTCTAGTTACTCGTCTAACGCCTTTTTAAGCTTAGTTATTTTTTAACTACTCGTCTAGCACCTTTTAAACTAGATATTTATAAGATGAGTTTGAGAGCTCGTCTAACGAGTAAACCTTGGACCCACGATACTTTTAGACTTTCCTAAGTAAACTTTTAAACTGGTTTCCTTGTTTAGCGATAAGTAACACAGTCTTGCATACTGAAATAGACAAGTTAGTTCATAACATAACTTTGCCATACAAATTTGATCTTTTTGTTAACATCAAAACCCGAGGATTAAATAACCAAAACCACTATGGTTACAACAATCTCCCCCTTTTGATGATAACAAAAACTTATTAAATTTGAGTGAACAAAGTCTTAGAGAGCCAAAAGAGGCTCCCCTAAGACAAAGCATTCAATCAGATAACAAGTCTAAGCATCAACCAGGTATGCAAGGCAAATATGATAAGTATTAAAGTAGGTATCAAAGCATATATGATACATATCAGAGCATATACTACTTAAGTGTTTAAACAGATATCAGAGCATTAATAAACACAGATTTATACAGATATGAGTTTAAAGCATTTAGACAACTTATTTTCCAAAACTGTTTCAAATTTATCTCTCTATATATCTTCTCCCCCCTTTTTTTGTCATCAGATAAAAAAGAAAAAGGAGTGGGCCATCATTGTCAGTTATAAAAAGAGAACAGAGGGGAAAAGAGAAAGAGATTAAGGATTTGAAGGAGGAGGAGGTGGAGGTGGAGGTGGAGCAGGCTGGCTTTGATTATATTGAAAGCCTGAGAGCAGTTGGAACATCTGTTGGAGGAGTGCATTGGTAGGCTGTAGTGCTTTCTCAACATGTGCTTCAATTTTCCTGGTTATGATTTCATCAAGGTCCGGAGGAAGAGGAGCTCTTGAACTCTCAGCTATAGCATCCAAATTCCCTAGGTTGGGCATAATACTTAAAGCTCTGGAATGTTGAGGTGCCTTTGGATGAATAATAGCTAAAGCCATAGGCTGTGAAGCATGGTTTCCTGTTGTCTCTGGTTTTATTCCAGTCTCGGTCATTTGTTCTTCAGCAAGCTCTATATGAACAGCTTGATCAGTTCTATCTGGTCCTTCAACAACTATTTCCTCCATTTCTTCTGATGAAGCTTTAGATATCTGCACCGAGGGCTCTGGTGTAGGCATATGTGCAACCCAGTGCACTTCATCTTCAAAGTTGTATGAGCTCCTCAGGGGAATGCCTAAGGTATTTTCATGAATGAAGAACCTTATCTAACAAAAACCATACTCTCCTTTGACTGTAGGAGAATCCTCCTTTCCATCAGCATATAGGCCAGAGGATGAGGCTTGCCTATTGCAGATCTTCATGTGGCTCTCCCAATAGCCAATAGCCTCTTGCTTCAGAATTAAAATTCTTCTCTTGGTCTTGCGCCAGAAGAATATTGATTACATCATGTTCCATATTTGCATCTTCACTAGGTGTCAACATGCATTTGCTAGGTATGGGTAGATCTACCTTAACTGGTCTGAACTTTCCATCTTTGTCCTTGTTCAGATCAATCATTGGCAGTCTAGGGCAAATCCTTGTAGGGGCCATTCCAACTCTAGTATCTTTTGTTGAGTGAAACAACCAGGTTGGAGGCGCAAAGTTGGCGTCCCTGACATATCTTGGCATGGAAAACTCAGCAGTGAGATGACCATACATAAGATAGTCACCAACATCAGCTAGAACTCCATAGTTTTTCGGATGAACAAACTGAATCCACTTAACATTTTTATCCAGAATAAATCTTCTGTAATTGTGAGTCCTGGATCTTCTGAACTCCAAATTTGGATGATTTCTATTTTAGGTACAGTGTACCAAAGAGGGAAAATATCCCTATCAACACCATCAGTATGGGGAATGAAGGGGTCCGGTGGCATTGTAGAGAGCAGAGGGTAAGTAGGGGTCCGGTGGCATTGTAGAGAGCAGAGGGAAGTGGACCTTCACCTTCATAGGGAATAGGTGAGTGCAATGGATATTGAACAGGCTCTGGTTCATATTCGTACTGAGGTAAAGGGTAGAATGGTCTTGGTTCAGGGTCTGGAGTATGAGTGTGGTACATAATTCTCCAGTTTCTCTTGACTTTGGCCCAGCTTTCAGCTTTGCCATCATAGAGAACAGATAGGTTAGTGTATGGGAATTGAACTTTTGGTAGTCTTGGGAAAGGTGCACCAGGAGAGATCTCATTATCTGGTTGGTTGTGTTGAGACCTCATAAGTCTGGAATACAAAATAAGATTGTTTTAATACTTTTCTTAAGACAAAAATGGTGGTAATTTTTTTCCTTTTCTCGCAAGGTAAATAAAATTTCAACACACTAACATTAACATATAACCACTTCATATGTGGAAATATTCATCACAATGTACGAGTTGATTTCCTTTAGGAATCCATACATAACATAAGATATAATTATACATTATTGAAAACAGAAAATTCTTACTTCAAAAGAATGGCTCTCCAAGCCTGACCTAACAATGAGAGAGAAGGAGAGAGTTTTTTGGGATAAATCAATTATCTAAAACAAATAACAAATTTAATTTAGATTATGATAGTGAGCTCTAAGGTCACGAATCCACCTACCCTATCAAGCAAGTTACCCAAGCGTTTATCTTCTTATCCCTATGTTCAATTTAATTTCTTTGTCAACCAGGAACGCTCAATTATCCTAATGTCACTTCCGATTTTCAAAAGGAATTATCTACAATTGTAAGTCATCAATTTCCCAATTTATTCAACCCACAACTAGACTAATTAAGTTCTTGGTTCCCTATAGCGATTGCACCGCTTTCCTATTCTATCCCTAGTAATATTCAAGGTGTTTTTAATTCAAGTCGTAAGCACGAATCGCTTCTCAACCTCAACGTACTAGATTAGTAACCACGGGCTTTTATGATCAATGCAAACACATCAGAATTAAGAAACAAGAAGAGACAATGGTATAAGAAAATTGAATTTACCATGGCATCAAATGTGGCTTCATCATTCCCTTAGAGAAAAAGGATTAGCTCCTCATCACGTTTATAACAAAATAATTGAAAAGAGAATAGAAAATAATCCTAAACTAATGAAGACACAACTCCAAGAGAAGGAAGAAAAAGAAATTTAAACTATGGTGTTGGTTCTGGACTTGCGGCCCTACGCTACTCTCTTGCTGCGGTTCTGCTCACTTGTGTGTTGCGCTAAATATATATATAGCAAAGTACAATTCCACTGAATTCCTTTCTCCTCCAAAACCGGCGCACACCTCTAGATTTTACGCTAGTGCTACTTATCCATAATAGCAATTAATCAAAGATTTCAATCTTCGATTCCCTAATCTGTATCTTTTTAGATTTCACAAGTGGGTCCTTGCACATTTAAAACGGTACTGGACTTGCTAGCCACTTTTGCTTCATATGAAAACATCAAGACTAAACCCCCAATTTGGTCCCTGAGAAAAACACTCGGGTCTGAAATAGTCCCTAACCAAAAAAAACTATCCGTTTAGTCCTTAAGAATGTATTTCCGGGACAGATTAGTCCTTCCGTCAGTTGACCACCTTTGATCGCAGGTAAAATGCTGACGTGTCGGTATCCTTCCAAAACGCATGCCGTTTTTTCCTTCTTCTTCCTCCAGCTTCTTCTTCTTCTTCTTCCACTTCTCTGCATCTGGAATTCAGAAGGTTCCCAATTGCTTTGGATTAAAGCTAGAAAACGCGTCTGTCTTCCCTTCCTAAGCAAAACAACGATTGTCAAACAGAAACGTACACCTACTTCTTCTCCTTCCCTCTCTCGCTTTCTATCATCACACAAAGAAAGAAAGAAAGAAAAAAGCTACAAAATGTGTAACTCAGAAGGTGATTGCAGGCCCTTGGGCTTTCTCTTGGGTCTTCCCTTTGCCTTTCTCTGCCTCCTCATCTCAATCGTTGGTATTGTTGTTTGGATCGTAGGGTGAGATATAATTTCAACACACTCTCTCTCTTCCTATACTTGTTCTTGTTCACTTTTTTGACATCTTCAATAATTAATTACCATGTAATTTGAATTTGATGTTCTGGGTCGGTGTGATTTCTTCACCCATGAAATGGGTTTGGGTCTGATTGAATGAAAATATTAAAAAAATTGAAACTTTGCTTGGTAATATGTATGTAGAATATTACAAAAATTGAAGCTTTGCTTGATGATAATATTTAATATATGCAGATTGTTCTGCGACATGCATATGCCCCTGCTGCTTGTGCTTGACTGTAATAGTGGAGCTTGCTTTGGAATTGATCAAGGCTCCATTGCATGTAATGGAATGGTTCACCTCTAAGATCCCCTGTTGAGCTTCTTTGTGAGCTTCTTTGTATTTTGTTTCTCAGAGAGAAAAAAAATAAGTTAGATTTGTGTTTGGTTGGTGCTGCTGCTTCCCTTTAGTTTCATTTTCTTGTTAATAGTTTGGCTGAGAGTGAGAATTTCAAGTTATTGACATATAGTTCATCTGTGTGATTTTTGTTTTCTCTGAAAAATTAGTATCGGTGGGTTCAATGAATTCCAGTTGCACAAAAATAAAATTAGTATCGGTGGGTTCAATGAATTCCAGATGCAGAGAAGTGGAAGAAGAAGAAGAAGAAGCTGGAGGAAGAAGAAGGAAAAAACGGCATGCGTTTTGGAAGGATACCGACACGTCAGCATTTTACCTGCGATCAAAGGTGGTCAACTGACGGAAGGACTAATCTGTCCCGGAAATACATTCTTAAGGACTAAACGAATAGTTTTTTTTGGTTAGGGACTATTTCAGACCCGAGTGTTTTTCTCAGGGACCAAATTGGGGGTTTAGTCAAACATCAATTTGCCAAAACCCAAATCAATTCACGGTGGGCCCTTCAATTTCCTATTCACGTATGGCTCCAAGCACCAAGCTGATCATGCTGGCATTTTCAATTGGAAGCACAAGTTAATTTTGGCGTGGGCCCTTGGCATTAAGGTGACGTTTGGAAGAGCTTATTTAAACTCCTTTTGACTTATCTGATGACAAAAGTTCTTATGCAGTGTGTTTGGCAGAGCTTATAAAAATAACTTATGACATCCCATAAGGAGTTTTTGACTTATTTTCATAAGTCACTGAGAGAAGCTTATGGAATTATCATAAGAGCTTATGTACTAAACACCATCTCCGTATTTTTCACTATTCGAATCCTCTCATGCCCCTTTATTTCTTTAAGCGCTTATGGCATAAGCGCTCATGTGATAAGGTCTTATGTGATAAGCTCTTAATTAAGTTGTTTACCCAAACGCACCCTAAATGGCAATGGCAATTGACTTTTCAATTCCTTCACTGAAGCTTCATGTTGGCCAAGTCCATCCATTCATGTTACATTATTTTGTCAGTCAAATTTTTTTTTCAATCATCTTCAATTCATTCTCATGTGGGCCCCACGTCACTTGGATTGAGTTCAAGATATATCTCCTTGCATATGCTGATTGATATTATTTAATGGCTTCAAATATTTCAAATTAATTGCCAAATCAATATCTCCAAATTAATTGCCAATTCTTATCATATCCTTCATTGATATGATAGGCAATTATTATCCAAATCCAATCTTTTATCTAAATGCCAATTGAATTATCTTTTAATTATAACAATCCAAATCCAAATTGATTTGGACTTCAAAACCATCATGTGGGCTCCTACATAATTTTAGTGACTTCGGTTGCAAGCAGATTTGAATATTCGCGGGGCGAAGACTGTCTCGCGGGGCGAGACAGAACGCTCTCAGATTTCCTGTGTCTGACTCGCGGGGCGAATTCTTGCTCGCAGAGCGAGCCTGAAAGTCCTTTAATTTTCTGATCAGCTGCAGCTCTGGCTCGCGAGGCTAGCATCTGTCTTGCGGGGCGAGACGTTGAAATTTTCATTTTTCTTATTTTCTTCAATTTTCCAAGTTTCCTTGAGATTCACTTTTAACGTGAAAATATAAAATAGTATTAAATGCTTTATTTGACTCAAAATTAACTAAAATATCCTAAAAAATAATTAAAAGACTCATGATGTTGCTTGAGGGCAATTAAAGCCAAATTTGGGCGAAAACGAGATTAAACTCGAACTTTGACACAGAAATCGTGGCCTCACTAGTTATAAAACTAGATAAGCCAGGGGCTTATCAGTCACTCCATTCGAAATCTACTAAGAAGACTCCAGAGGTCATTCTCAAAACCCATGGTCGCTTTAGTGGTCAGAAGTAAATATCCTCGAATGCGCCAGAGGCATCTCCGGGTCCATCTATACTCAGATAGAAATATATACCACACGGAAGAGGAACCACCAATAAAACACGCAAGGGTGAGAACCAATATATGGATTTTAAAACGATAACTACATGCGCGACACACAAAACATCATATAACATGTATAGTTATAACAACATAGATGTTAAAGAATAAACAAATAGTTTATCAAAGGGTTTCATACCAGACAATCATCGTAATTTTTAAAACAAATATATGACGACACTTCAATAATGGTCGTGAGACACCCCATTGTGCCCCGGTGTTTTATTAGATTAATTACCCTCTCAAATCAATTCTTAATCGCGTGCTTATCGTGAAAATACGTAAAAATTAAAAATTTATTTAATTATCATATAACTTCTACAAATTTAAAACACAATAACTTTAACATATGTAAATACACACTTAGTTGTTTATTACAATATCAAAACACTGTTGAGGGTATCCTCTCAGTAGGATCCCTCACATGCATAAACTTAATAACAGACATACTTAGCGGAAATATAAAAATGCTCCTTAGACACACTGGCCATAATGTCTAATACTCTAATCGCCATGGATCACAGCTCGACCCCCAGCGTCGGGTTCGTAAGGAGTTCCATCCAACTCCTCTGCAATCTCTGGTTCATAGAGTTCCATCCAGCTCCTCAGCAACATAACCCTCCATCGGGTCTTCTAACGTAAACCAAAGTAACCCACAAAAATACAGAAACATAGGGAATAAAAAACAGTTCTATCATCAAAAAGTGGAAAAGAGTCATAGTAAATCATACAGTAATTGTCACAGACAAACAACGCACATAACTAACAGATCACCCTCAAGTTAATATATCATCCTCTACCCCCAATCTCATGCTACTCAAAGACACCATAGTTGCACACCTATTTCCTAAGGTGGAAGTGGTCTCACGAGAACTCTTGATTTTACGTGTATTATATTACCAATACACGGTGTATTATATTACCAATACACAGAAGTGTTTTACGTGTATTATATTACCAATACACGGTGTATTATATACGTGTATTATATTACCAATACACGGTGTATTATATTACCAATACACAGAAATGTTTTACGTGTATTATATTACCAATACACGGTGTATTATATTACCAATACATAGAAGTATTTTACGGTGTATTATATTACCAATACACAGAAATGTTTTACGTGTATTATATTACCAATACACGGTGTATTATATTACCAATACACAGAAGTATTTTACGTGTATTATATTACCAATACACGGTGTATTATATTACCAATACACAGATGCCCTTACGTATTATATTACCAATACACTTTTGTCTTTGTGTATTATATTACCAATACACTTTTGTCCTTGTGCATTATATTACCAATACATGGTTGTGGACAACAACACCTATACTTGAATCTCACCAACCCGTTTTAACAACATCCTAGTGCCTTAACCTTCCATTAGAACTTGACACATATTCTATGCCATAACACCTCTTTAACATACATCATCTAGGTTAGGCACTACTAAATCATCATTATCCTCACACCCAAAACAATCATCTCTTAGACAACATATATATATATTCTTAAAAACCACTAAGCATAATAATAGAAACCAGACAGATCATGCATAACACAATATCAATCAAAATATTCCCATATCACAAACATAGCACAAAATCAATTCAATAAAGGTAATAAAATCAAATCAACCATCAATAATATAATATCAACCTAATATCGATAAACCTACAATCCTCGAATCGCCATTGATTTTTCAGAATAGGTTTCTAATGTGATTTTGGTCTTGTCGATTACTCGACTACTAGTAGGGTTTAAGTCGCCCTACACAATTATTATATAATCTACTACTTATCCATTCTGACGATAGGTTGGTTCTTTCCCCCACATGGGTTATCACCGGAATCCCGAACTCGAAGCTCCTCGTTGTCACACCACAAAGTACTAACTCCACCTTCTGTGAAGGTAAGGAGATTAGATGCTCGAAGAGGTATACCACGAACGTCCTCATTTCCTCCGCGATGGAAGTCTAAGGTTATGAACACAAAATCACAAGTTAAAATCAAACAAGAACACTAAACCACAAGGTATAGGTTCGGCCAAGACTAGTTCTTAGGGTTAGAGATTCCCGAAAATTATACAACTCATGGATTTATGATCCTTAAGTTTTAGGAGTTCATAAACAATGATCACTTAACAAAGTTGAATTAAAATCCCACTAAGTTATAAACTTAGGGTATTCGGTCAAGGCTAGTAAAATAGGCTAGCGTTCACTTAACTTTCCAATCTGTTAGGTTTAGCATCCATATGTATTAAGGAGCTCAAAACCATGATCATTTTGGAAAAATAAGAACAAAGTATCCTAGGTCCATAACCTTCTAGGTTCGACCTTCATAGGATTTATAGGTTAGAAATCCTATGAAGGCCGAACCTAGAAGGTTATGAGCTTTAATAACCTAGCTTTAATAACATCCTAGCTTTAATAACATAGAATAAACAAGTTAGAAATCCTTAAACTTTCCAATCTCTTTAGACTTAGCATCCAAATATCTTATGGGGCTCAAGTCCATGATCATTTTGGAAAACAATGGAAATTTAAACATTCCAATCTCTTAGACTTAGCATCCAAATATCTTATGGAGCTCAAGTCCATGATCATCTTGGAAAAATGAAAGTAATACATCCTAGATTTAATAACATAGAATAAACAAGTTAGAAATCCTTAAACTTTCCAATCTCTTAGACTTAGCATCCAAATATCTTATGGAGCTCAAGTCCATGATCATCTTGGAAAACAATGGAAACTTAAACATTCCAATCTCTTAGACTTAGCTTCCAAATATCTTATGGAGCTCAAGTCCATGATCATCTTGGAAAAATGAAAGTAATACATCCTAGCTTTAATAACATAGAATAAACAAGTTAGAAATCCTTAAACTTTCCAATCTCTTAGACTTGGCATCCAAATATCTTATGGAGCTTAAGTCCATGATCATTTTGGAAAAATAAAAACTCACACATCCTAGCACCTAAACACTAAGTTTCGGTCATCATAGGATGATGAGGAAAATATTCTTTGTTTAACAATAACTCTTAGGTTTAGAATCACAAGGTATTAAGATTTCTAAATCCATGATCATACTTGGAAAGTTGAAACATAGTATCCTAGGCTTACTTATTCATATTTTCAGCCATCATAGGAACAAGCTATCAAAACTTCCAAGATTTATAGATTTAAGATCAATGGATAGTTAGAAACTCAAACACATGATCATATTCCAAAAGTTGAAACAAAAACTTCCTAGGTCACAAATGCAAGCATTCTGCCTTCATTGGAAGAGATAGGTAGAGATTTTTGTTTTACACAACCTATTAGTATGTGAAAATATAAGTTAATACAAGACTATAGAAAGTGGTTTCAACTCAAAAGGAGTTTTCTACCATTTTAGAGAGATTTTAGAAGTTTAAAGCATATAAAGAACACATAAAGTAAACTAAGAAATAAAATATGAAACTTGCAAAAAGATTCATATGAGAGCATTACCCTTAGTATAAGGAAGAACTTTAATGAAGAACTTAAGTATAAAAGATGAATAAAAACTAAAGCTTTAAGAGCTTGAACTTTTAGAAGAAAGAAGAAGATGAAGGTTTAATGGAGGTTGAAGGAGGAAGATGATGAAGTGAAAATGAAAGGGGTATATATAGAGAGGGGAGAGAGTGGCACGAAATTGAGGAGAGAGGAACGAGTTTGGAGAGGAAGTTTTGACCTTGTGCCTTGATTGGTTGAAGAGGAAAGAGAAAAATAGGTTTTTAGAATATAATATGATATATTTCAAAAAGTCCATCATGACTACTTTTTAGGAGGTAGCTTAGGCCATACCTCTAGTGAGTCACCTCACTCCCTCATCTCACCTCAAGCCTTTTATGTCTCCTATTCTGCTCCATTTTGTACCCGGTTGCATTTCCGATCGTAATTCTTATGACGTTTTCACCCGAATAAAATATTATATTTTATTTTTGAACGAAAATTTTCAAAATAACCAAAGTTGAAGGAAACCTAATAAAAACACTAACTATCTTGTTCACGGGTCAAAATTAGGTTTTCTGTACAGTAAACTTGTACCGGCAGTGAAAACGCAGACCGGCTTTCGTCCGAATTTTTCAACCCAAAATTTTACCGTAACCCTCTACCATAAAGTAGACTATGAATATGATTTTATTTTAATCAAAAACACTTTCTAACTCTCAAATTTAAAATATAATTGAATTATATTTTAATCGGTTGAACGGCATAATTAAAATCAGGCTGTTACATTACTACCCCTCTTAAAAGAAAATTCCGTCCTCGAAATTTACGTACCTTAGAAAAGATATGGATATTGTTGTTGCATATCCTCCTCGCGTTCCCAAGTAGCATCTCCAGTAGTTTCATCCCATACGACCTTAACCAAAGGAATTTGTTTACCGCGAAGCTCCTTAATCCGTCTATCTGCGATCCTAACAGGTAAAACCTCATGCTCTAGATTCTCTCGCAGTTGTATAGACTCAAACTCAATGACATGTGAAGGATTTGGATAATACTTTCTCAACTGAGAAACATGAAAGACATCATAAAGGTTGGAAAGATTGGGTGGTAAGGCAATTTGGTAAGCTACTGGACCAATTCGTCGAAGAATCTGAAAGGGTCCAATGAATCGAGGAGTAAGTTTTCTGGATTTGATAGCTCTGCCAATTCCAGTTTTCCGAGTAACTCTCAAAAACACGTGATCGTCTTCCTGGAATTCTAATGGTCTCCTCCTCTTGTCACTGTAGTTCCTTTGCCTATCCTGTGCTTCCTTCATCTTTTCCCGTATCTTCCTGACTTGCTCCGTAGTTTGTTGCACCACATCTGGACCCAAAACTTGGTTCTCACCAGTCTCATACCAACACAACGGGGTCCTACACTTTTTTCCATAAAAAGCCTCATATGGTGCCATTCCGATACTACTATGGAAACTATTGTTATAAGTAAATTCAATCAATGGTAAGAACTCATCCCAATTGCCAGTGTGCTCCAACACACAAGCTCTCAATAGATCCTCCAATGATTGAATTGTCCTTTCCGATTGTCCATCAGTTTGGGGATGATAAGCAGAACTCATCCTCAACTTTGTTCCCAAGGCATTTTGCAATTGTCTCCAAAATCTAGATGTGAATCTAGGATCTCGGTCTGAGACAATGCTCGATGGCACACCATGCAATCTAACAATTCCTTTGATGTAAATCTGAGTCAACCTTTCCAAATTATAACTTTCACCAATAGATAAGAAGTGGGCACACTTCGTCAACCTATCAATGATAACCCATATCGCATCATGCTTCTTAGGAGTTCGTGGTAATCCGACCACAAAATCCATAGCTATACTATCCCATTTCCACTCTGGGATATCTAAAGATTGTAGTAATCCTGCTGGCTTCTGATGTTCAATCTTAGCTTTCTGACACACCAGACAAGATAAAACATACTCCGCTACTTCTTTCTTCATCCTTGTCCACCAAAACATTTTCTTCAAATCCTGATACATTTTTGTGGATCTAGGATGGAAACTCAACTTACTCTTATGTGCTTCCTCTAAAATCATCTTCCTAAGTTCTGCATCCTCTGGCACACATATTCTATCTCTAAACCTTAACACACCATCCGTTCCTCTATTAAACTCAGAAATTTTACCTTCATCGATTCCTCTACTTACTTCCTGGAGGTATAGATCCTGAACTTGTTTATCTTTAAGATCTTTCATAAAATCACTACTAATAGTGATCATACTTAAGCAAATCTTATTCTCAACCAATTCCATTCCTAAGTTCAAATCCCTGAAATTCTCAAGCAATTCTAACTCCTTAACCATCATCGCAGATACGTGCAAGGATTTCCTGCTTAAAGCATCCGCTACAACATTGGCCTTCCCAGGACGGTACAGTAATTCAAAATCATAATCTTTGATAAACTCCATCCATATTTGCTGTCTCATATTCAATTCTTTTTTATCGAATAGATACTTCAGGCTCTTGTGGTCACTGAAGACATTGAACTTTGCTCCATACAAAAAGTGTCGCCATATCTTTAATGCGAACACTATTGCTGCTAACTCCAAATCATGAGTCGGATAATTTCTCTCATGAATTCTCAATTGTCGGGAAGCATAAGCCACAACTCTTTCCTCTTGCATCAGGACACAACCTAAACCTTGGTATGATGCATCACAATATACGTCAAATTGTCCTAGTGGATCTGGTAAGATCAACACAGGTGATGTAGTCAACCTGTCCTTCAGCTTTTGAAAACTTTGTTCACATTTGTCCGCCCATACAAAAGCTATATTTTTCCTCGTTAACTACGTCATAGGCAATGCAATCTTCGAGAATCCCTCTATGAACCTCCGATAATATCCAGCTAGTCCTAGGAAACTCCGTACTTCACTTACTGACTTAGGTCGTTCCCACTTAAGAACTGACTCAACCTTAGCTGGATCTACGGCTATTCCTTCTTTATTAATCACATGACCTAGGAATTGTACTTCTTCTAGCCAAAACTCACACTTGGAAAGTTTGGCATAAAGCTGCCTATCCTTCAAAACTCGTAACACCAATCTCAAATGTTCCTCGTGCTCTTCCCACGTACGAGAATAAATAAGAATATCGTCGATAAACACAACAACAAACTTATCGAGGAACGGTCTGAAAATTCTGTTCATATAATCCATGGACACGGTTGGCGCATTAGTTACACCGAAAGGCATAACTAAATACTCAGTGCCCGTATCTCGTCCTAAAAGCCGTCTTGGGTATATCTTCCTTTCTTACTCTGATCTGATGGTACCCAGATCTTAAATCAATCTTAGAGAACACTACTGCCCCTTTCAACTGATCCATCAAATCATCTATCCTAGGCAACAGATACTTATTCTTAATCGTCACCTTATTCAACTGCCTGTAATCGGTGCACAATCTCGCACTTCCATCCTTCTTCTTAACAAATAACACCGGTGCTCCCCATGGTGAAACACTCGGTCTGATAAACTCTTTTCCTAACATGTCATCCAATTGTTCCTTCAACTCTGCCAACTCAACCGGTGACATCCGATAAGGAGCTATAGATACAGGCCCTATCCCTGGTACGAGATCTATAGTGAATTCTACTTCTCTTTTCGGTGGCAAACCTGGAACGTCTGGAGGGAAAACTTCAGGAAACTCTTTCACAATACGCATGGAATCTATGCTGGGAGTCTCATTAGCCTCCACTGTGAAAAGCATCACAAACTGTTGAGAGTTGTCACTCCTCGTAGAAACTCCTTCATTGGCAGATGCTACACTAAAAGGTTCAAGAAATGATAAAGTCTTGCTAGAACAATCTAGCACTATATGGTTAGCCGAAAGCCAATCCATGCCAAGAATAACATCTATCTGTTGCATAGGCAAACAGATAAGATCTACAATGAATGTCCTATTCTCAACAACGATAGGATACTGTAAACAAACAGACATAGTAGTCAAAGGATTACTGGTTGGAGTAGACACTGTGAGGGTATAAGGTAATTTGGAAACAGTTAAGTTCAAATGATCCACACACTCATGCGAAATAAAATAATGTGTAGCGCCTGAGTCAAACAACATATACGAGAGTCTACCAGCTATCAAACACATACCTTGTATAAGATCAGCAGATTGAGAGGATTCAGCTCCCCTCACGGTAAACACTCTTCCAGTGACTTGAGGTTTGGCCACTTGTGGTCTTGCTGCTGGGACTCCTCTTCCAGCTCCACCTCTATTGTCTCCAGTTCCTCTTCCGGCAGCAGTCGGTTGTTGTATAACCCTTTGTCTGCAATCTCGTGCCACATGACCTGGTTTCCCACAGTTGAAACAGCTAGGCCTATTTGTACAGTCTCTAGCATAATGAGATCCTCCACATCTGAAGCAAACTAAGCCTTGTGGTTGCTGACCCGTTCTAGGCACTGGTGCTGGTGTCGGTGTTTGCCTGGGTCGAGCATATGGTCTCTGTCTTCACTGAGAACCACTTTCTCCGCGCCTCTGGAAACTTGATCGGTTAGGACCTCCCCTCCTCAGTTGTTTCTGTTCATTGGCCATCCTTAGGTCTATACTTTCAATGGCACTGCATCTCTTGACTAGTTCTGGGAAATATTGTATGTCAAGAGACACTACATCCCTCTGCAGCTCATCTCTGAGTCCTTCCTCAAATATTCTACATTGCCAGTCCTCACTTGGAAACCTCTGATAGAATTCTGAAAACTTGATCAAAGCTTCAAAACGTGATGCATACTCACCAACAGACATGTTACCTTATTTGAGGTTTGTGAATTCCCTTTCCTTCTCACGTAGAACTAGACGCGGAAAATATTTTTCGAAAAAGCAATCAGTGAATAACTTCCAGTTAATGTTCCTATCCTCAGCTTCCAACAGTATTTTATTTCCCTTCCACCATAATTCTGCTCCTTCGGTTAACATGAAGGTAGCATAGGTCACTTTCTTCTCCTCGCTGCAGCGCATAGTAGCAAATATCTTTTCGATCTCTTGTATCCACCATTCTTATTTCTCTGGGTCATACTCTTCTCAGAATTGAGGTGGTTTTCCGTTCATAAAATTAGTCAATCTGGCATCTTCAGCTGCTATCGCCCTTCTCTGATTCTTAATTTCTAGCTATTCTTTGTTCATCTGCAGCATCTCAACATTCTGCTGGGTTTGTAGTAGCATAGCAGCAGCTAGGATTTCCATTGCACTTGGAGTCGAATATGATCGTCCTCCATTGTCAGTATTGTCGGCATTACCATTGACAGCTCCGATAATCCTTTCTGGAGTTTCGTCACCACTGTTAATTGGATGTCCTTTTCCGCGAGCCATGATTCTGTTAAAAGAAATCACCCGCTCTTATTAGTATGACATATAATACTACATAGGAAAGTATATAAATACGATATGCCAGACTAATATTAACCTCTCACATCAGATTCTAACACACTACCCAACTTCTAAGCATAGTCAACATCCGATGTGGATTCAACTAGACACGGCCAGTAACAACATCTTAATCCTCGTAGTCCTTGATTCTGATCGGACATAACCCACAGTCTGTTTTAGAACCAAACTGCTCTGATACCAAAATGAGACACCCCGTTGTGCCTCGGTGTTTTATTAGATTAATTACCTTCTTAAATCAATTCTTAATCGCGTGCTTATCGTGAAAATACGTAAAAATTGAAAACTTATTTAATTATCATATAACTTCTACAAATTTAAAACACAATAACTTTAACATATGTAAATACGCACTTAGTTTTTCATTACAATACCAAAACACTGTTGAGGGTATCCTCTCAGTAGGATCCCTCACAGACATAAACTTAATAACAGACATACTTAGCGAAAATATAAAAATGCTCCTTAGACACACTGGCCATAATGTCTAATACTCAAATCGCCATGGATCACAGCTCGACCCCCAGCGTCGGGTTCATAAGGAGTTCCATCCAACTCCTCTGCAATCTCCGTTTTATACAGAGTTCCGTCCAGCTCCTCAGCAACATAACCCTCCATCGGGTTTTCTAACATAAACCAAAGTAACCCAAAAAATACAAAAACATAGGGAATAAGAAACATTTCTATCATCAAAAAGCAGAAAAGAGTCATAGTAAATCATACAGTAATTGTCACAGACAAGCAACGCACATAACTAACAGATCACCCTCAAGTTAATATATCATCCTCTACCCCCAATCTCATGCTACTCAAAGACACCATATTTGCACACCTATTTCCTAAGGTGGAAGTGGTCTCACGAGAACTCTTGATTTTACATGTATTATATTACCAATACACGGTGTATTATATTACCAATACATAAGTGTTTTACGTGTATTATATTACCAATACACGGTGTATTATATTACCAATACACGGTGTATTATATTACCAATACACAGATGTCCTTGCGTATTATATTACCAATACACTTTTGTCTTTGTGTATTATATTACCAATACACTTTTGTCCTTGTGCATTATATTACCAATACACGTTTGTGGACAACAACACCTATACTTGAATCTCACCAACCCGTTTTAACAACATCCTAGTGTCTTAACCTTCCATTAGAACTTGACACATCTTCTATGCCATAACACCTCTTTAACATACATCATCTAGGTTAGGTACTTCTAAATCATCATTATCCTCACACCCAAAACAATCATCTCTTAGACAACATATATATCTTTGCTTAAAAACCACTAAGCATAATAATAGAAACCAGGCAGATCATGCATAACACAATATCAATCAAAATATTCCCATATCACAAACATAGCACAAAATCAATTCAATAAAGGTAATAAAATCAAATCAACCATCAACAATATAAAATCAACCTAATATCGATAAACCTACAATTCCCGAATCGCCATTGATTTTTAAGAAAAGGTTTCCATTGTGATTTTGGTCTTGTCGATTACTCGACTACTAGTAGGGTTTAGGTCGCCCTACACAATTATTATATAATCTACTACTTATCCATTCCGACCATAGGTTGGTTTTTTCCCCCACATGGGTTATCACCAGAATCCCGAACTCGAAGCTCCTCGTTGTCACACCACAAAGTACTAACTCCACCTTCTGTGAAGGTAAGGAGATTGGATGCTCGAAGAGGTATACCACGAACGTCCTCGTTTCCTCCGCGATGGAAGTCTAAGGTTATGAACACAAAATCACAAGTTCAAATCAAACAAGAACACTAAACCACAAGGTATAGGTTCGGCCAAGACTAGTTCTTAGGGTTAGAGATTCCCGAAAATTATACAACTCATGGATTTATGATCCTTAAGTGTTAGGAGTTCATAAACAATGATCACTAAACAAAGTGGAATTAAAATACCACTAAGTTATAAACTTAGGGTATTCGGTCAAGGCTGGTAAAATAGGATAGCATTCACTAAACTTTCCAATCTCTTAGGTTTAGCATCCATATGTATTAAGGAGCTCAAAACCATGATCATTTTGGAAAAATAAGAACAAAGTATCCTAGGTCCATAACCTTCTAGGTTCGGCCTTCATAGGATTTATAGGTTAGAAATCTTTAAACTTTCCAATCTTTTAGACTTAGCATCCAAATATCTTATGGAGCTCAAGTCCATGATCATTTTGGAAAACAATGGAAATTTAAACATTCCAATCTCTTAGACTTAGCATCCAAATATCTTACAGAGCTCAAGTCCATGATCATCTTGGAAAAATGAAAGTAATACATCCTAGCTTTAATAACATAGAATAAACAAGTTAGAAATCCTTAAACTTTCCAATCTCTTTAGACTTAGCATCCAAATATCTTATGGAGCTCAAGTCCATGATCATTTTGGAAAACAATGGAAATTTAAACATTCCAATCTCTTAGACTTAGCATCCAAATATCTTATGGAGCTCAAGTCCATGATCATCTTGGAAAAATGAAAGTAATACATCCTAGCTTTAATAACATAGAATAAACAAGTTAGAAATCCTTAAACTTTCCAATCTCTTAGACTTAGCATCCGAATATCTTATGGAGCTTAAGTCCATGATCATTTTGGAAAACAATGGAAACTTAAACATTCCAATCTCTTAGACTTAGCATCCAAATATCTTATGGAGCTCAAGTCCATGATCATCTTGGAAAAATGAAAGTAATACATCCTAGCTTTAATAACATAGAATAAACAAGTTTGAAATCCTTAAACTTTCCAATCTCTTAGACTTAGCATCCAAATATCTTATGGAGCTTAAGTCCATGATCATTTTGGAAAAATACAAACTCACACATCCTAGCACCTAAACACTAAGTTTCGGTCATCATAGGATGATGAGGAAAATATTCTTTGTTTAACAATAACTCTTAGGTTTAGAATCACAAGGTATTAAGATTTCTAAATCCATGATCATACTTGGAAAGTTGAAACATAGTATCCTAGGCTTACTTATTCATATTTTCAGACATCATAGGAACAAACTATCAAAACTTCCAAGATTTATAGATTTAAGATCAATGGATAGTTAGAAACTCAAACACATGATCATATTCCAAAAGTTGAAAAAAAACTTCCTAGGTCACAAATGCAAGCATTCTGCCTTCATTGGAAGAGATAGGTAGCGATTTTTGTTTTACATAACCTCTTAGTATGTGAAAATATAAGTTAATACCAGACTATAGAAAGTGGTTTCAACTCAAAAGGAGTTTTCTACCATTTTAGAGAGATTTTAGAAGTTTAAAGCATACAAAGAACACATAAAGTAAACTAAGAAATAAAAGATGAAACTTGCAAAAAGATTCATATGAGAGCATTACCCTTAGTATAAGGAAGAACTTTAATGAAGAACTTAAGTAGAAAAGATGAATAAAAACTAAAGCTTTAAGAGCTTGAACTTTTAGAAGAAAGAAGAAGATGAAGGTTTAATGGAGGTTGAAGGAGGAAGATGATGAAGTGAAAATGAAAGGGGTATATATAGAGAGGGGAGAGAGTGGCACGAAATTGAGGAGAGAGGAATGAGCTTTGAGAGCAAGTTTTGACCTTGTGCCTTGTTTTGTTGAAGAGGAAAGAGAAAAATAGGTTTTTAGAATATAATATGATATATTTCAAAAAGTCTATCATGACCACTTTTTAGGAGGTAGCTTAGGCCATACCTCTAGTGAGTCACCTCACTCCCTCATCTCACCTCAATCCTTTTATGTCTCCTATTCTGCTCCATTTTGTACCCGGTTGCATTTCCGATCGTAATTCTTCCGACGTTTTCACCCGAATAAAATATTATACTTTATTTTTGAACGAAAATTTTCAAAATAACCAAAGTTGAAGGAAACCTAATAAAAACACTAACTATCTTGTTCACGGGTCAAAATTATGTTTTCTGCATAGTAAACTTGTACCGGCAGTGAAAACACTGACCGACTTTCGTCTGAATTTTCAACCGAAAATTTTACCGTAACCCTCTACCATAAAGTAGACTATGAATACGATTTTATTTTAATCAAAAACACTTTCTAACTCTCAAATTTAAAATATAATTGAATTATATTTTAACCGGTTGAACAACATAATTAAAATCAAGATGTTAAAGGTCGTCTAAGATGTTATACTTCATCTCCGGAAATCCACAATCGTCATTTGAATGAGCTGATCAGGCTCGATGGCCAATTAAGGCACTAAAAGTTTACCATAGCACACTATCCTACACAAGGCATAGTGATCGTCTTATATGGTTACCATAGCACACTGTCCTATACAAGGCATAGTGATCGTCGTATATGGTTATTCATTGTCCATCCAGGCACAATGAGAAGTCGAGTCATGAATACCTTGCCCGTCAAGATACCATGATAAATCAAGTAGGCACATCTGCCGATTAATGCATGTAAAACATTTTATTCTCGTCATTGTTTTTTCTTTGTGTTCATCTTTCCTTGTCGAAGTTCAAAGGCTCACGACCATCTCAACTTTTAAACATTTAATTTCGTCTTTCCGTTTCAACAAGAGGACTCCAAGTCCGAATGTGCAAATCACGAAGTCTGGACCGATGCACCAGTCTTAGATTCGTAGATTTTAGCGCACAAAAATCGTCATAGCCTTTATAATACACGTCATTCACCTTTAGGACATATTGTCCATATCATAGAAAACTAGAATCTCGACGTCTCGGTCACTAGGTCCGTATTTCATCTTTAAAATCATTTCGTTCTGCGAAACACAAATCCAAAAACAAAACTCCACAACTTATCCAAGTTGTTGGAAATAACATCATTGTATAAAACTAATTTTAGAAAATCCTTTTACGTTGGAAATTCATTTATAAAATCTTCAAATCTCTTAAAAACTCATTTTATTCAATAAATCTTTATTTGAAACTTTAGTTCAAAGAAACATCGTTTGAGACTAACTTGCTATTAAAACAAATACTGCTGTTTTCAAAAAAATGCTTTCCGTAAATATCTTCGGAATTAACCGTCGTTTAGCATTTTAAAACGCTTTAAGTCAAATTTTGACTTTTCTAGTAAAATCATTTTCTCAACACCATGATAAATTTATTTTTGAAACTTATTTTCTTACAATAACATTTTCTAATATTTAGAAATTTCTTACGTATAAATTAATAGTACTAAATTATTTTCACGGTTACGTCCTTACCGTGACTCATAAAACACTCTTACGCCATTAAATCATTAAAATAAAGTTATTTTTAACTATAACCCATTTTTAACCAATCAAATAATTAAGTAATATTATATTACTATTTTTCATTAATTAAAACTCATTATCTCATAAAAAAACTTTTTAACGCTTTTAACCTCGTAATTAATTGAGCACTGACCACTGACCACTGTCAGGCTTTTCATTCCACAATCAACATCAATATTAATTTCATGTCAATAATATAGCAAATAGCACAATTTACGACATGCATTAAAATACGATAACAATTAAATGCAGATAAACAATTAAAAGCAAATAATTCAAAAACAGTTATTTCTAACTACGTAAAACAATAAACACGTCAAATAAATTATACAGACCACAAACAAATAGCATATAGCTATCGAAAAACCCCCTCAGGTACTCCCCTTACCTGATTGAAGTTACAGATATCTTTTTCACGATTCTTCGGTTTTGGATCTGGTTAACGCCAAGTAACTTAGACAACAAAAACTAGTGTTATTTTTCACTACAAAATAACATAAGATCACACAACAAAATCACTCATAAACTACATGATAGGTTCGACCTTCATGAGTTGAATTGGCTATACATGATAAAATTTTGCAAGCTTTTAGATTAAGGATCCTTAAGCATTGGAGATACATAATCAATGATTATATTGCAAAAGTTGAAACAAAATCCTCTAACTCAACATAGAGCTAGATTTCGGCCAGCACACGAAACTTAGGCTAGAGATTTTACTTGGATTCAACATCATAGATTCAACATACATATGAACTACAAGTATTGAATCAAGCTTAACTTCTTAAAAAAAAATTGAACAAAGTTCCTCCAGTCACACAAGTGAGGTTTCGGCCATGACAAAATTAATACATGTTTACAACCATGACTCTAATAAAGTTCATTCTTTCACAAGGATTTTCCAGGGGATTAGGAACTCACAAAACGAATAGTTCCTAACCTTAATAAGATTTATTCTTTGGACAAGGAATTTTCAAAATAACAATTTAAAATGACAATAGTCCAACAAAAATTCAGACTGGATCATTTTCACCAAAAGTAAAAGTGACTAGACTAAGTCTCATCTAGAAACTTCTTGTCTTAAAAAAGTGTCCATCCCGAACAATAACAGAACGGTTCAAGCATATAGAATTGACAGTAACTGACTGAACAATTGGAGTTGAAACAATCAGATCATATGATAATAAAGAAATAGGCAATTTCAACAGTTCCCACAATCCATCTAAATAAATGAATGCATCGCACCCGAATCGTAAAGACGTAAAGCACAGTTAAGAGATTACAATCTATGTCGCAATCACCCTGTATGAGCTCATCGGAGTTTGAAGCTTCAGTACAGCTCAAAGTGTAAATTCTCCCTTTTGTCGTCTATTTATTTGTCCTGGTGTTGTTTATAGCAGATACGCGTTTTGGTGCATTGCATTCCTTTGATATGTGTCCCACTTGATCACAGTTGAAACATTTAACTCCCCCCCTATGGACAAGTATTAGGCATATGTTTTGGATCTCCACAATTGTAACATCTTTTGACTTGACCTTGGTTTTGGTTCTTTTGGCCTCCATTTCCTGATGCAGAAATATCCAGACGATTTTGTTGCTGGTTCTGGTTATTTCTTGGTGGTCGGAAATAAGGCTTCCTCTGGTTCTGTTCCCCCTTCTGATTCTGGTTTTGATTCTGAAACTGGTTCTTAGACTGAGAAGGTCCTCCAGCATTCCCTCTATTGCCTCTTCCCTTCCTCATCTGCTCTATCTTCCTACTCATCTCAACTAGAGCTTGAAAATTCCTGAGTTGTAGTGGTAGTACAAATTCTTTAATCTCGAACCTCAAGCCTGCTACAAATCTCTCACATTTCCAGCTTTCATTTGGTTGTGCTTGAAAGAAATGGAAATATTTGGTGAGCGATTCAAACTTCGCCGCATACTCCCCAATAGTCAGATCTCTCTGGTATAACCGCTGAAATTCTCATTCTTTTTCGATTCTAACGCTCCCCGGAAAATACTTGTTCAAAAATTCGTTTTTGAACATATCCCAAGTAATTTCCTGATGATCAGCTTCCAGCAATTGTCGAGCACCTCTCCACCAGTACTCCGCCTCTCCTACAAGTAAGAACGTCGCCTATGAGACCTTAACTCCTTCTGGGGTGAGAATGAGTTCAAAGATCTTCTCCAATTCTTGGATCCCTAAGTCAGCTTTCTCAGGTTCAGCATCCCCGTGAAACTGTGAAGGATTCTGACGTCGGAATGTAGTCAGACCTCTACCTTCCGCCGCTTGCTGAGTCTGAGCAGCCATAGCAGTCGTCTATATAGCAATAGCAGCCGCAATGTTATCCATTGCTTGTGCAGTATAATCCACTCCACCATCATAGTCCTCATTCACATTACCACGGCCACCCAAGGGACCACCTCTACGACCCCTTCCACGACCGCGTCCACGTCCTCGACCACGTCCTCGTCCACGTCCATGTCCACCTTCTGGTTCGAGTTCCATAACTGACCTACAAGACCAAATCAGTTAGACCACCAAAAAATGAAACGCTTACTTCCTAATTAACACATATTACTTCTAAGAAGTAACTCAAAAAAATATTAATCAGAGAAAACACAACATCAACACAACATACCTATTTTCCAAAGATTCTTGAAAGACTCTACCAGCTCTGATACCACAAATGCGACACCCCTTCTTGGGATATAACATGGTAACCCGTTGCGGAAAATAAAAACTATAATTATGCTGGTTACTTTTGGAAAATAAGATTGTTTTAATACTTTTCTTAAGACAAAAATGGTGATAATGTTTTTCCTTTTCTCGCAAGGTAAATAAAATTTCAACACACTAACATTAACATATAACCACTTCATATGCGGAAATACTCATCACAATGTACGAGTTGATTTCTTTTAGGAATCCATACATAGCATAAGATATAATTATACATTATTGAAAACATAAAATTCTTACTTCAAAAGAATGGCTCTGAACGCGCTGTCGCCACACGCTAAAAAGAACGAGCGATTATAAAATAATGCAGTATAGTGCGACAACTCGAGTATCGTCTCTCAAGGACTCTTTAGTTGTTGTTATTATTAACAGAAAATTAGTAAAAGTTAGAAATGGGGGTTTTGAGATTAAAACTAAATTAACAAAACAAATCAAAAACAGAGAAAAGAAACAAAGCAGTTTAAGAAACTAGCAAATAAACAAAAGCGATTAACCTACTGTTCTCAGTTTCCCACTATCATTGGTTCATGCAAATCCTAAGCAGATACTAATCCCCTCCCGGTTGTAGCAACAATTAACAAACGAAAACCGCTACTACAGATGTATGTTCCTATTCCCGAAATAACAAACGGGGTTAAGCTCTCATGAACAAACGAACATGAATGAACACACGCGAAATAACAAACGCGATTATATATAGGAACATAGCATCACCGAAATGAAACAATACCACACTATACATTCCTGAAATAACAAACAGAAACATACAGCATGGCATTGAAAAGAGAAAAGCAACTAATCATGGAATACAGAACCTCAAGTGTTAACAGAAACCAATTACATCAGATTAATCTAGGAGACTAGTTCTCCATTACAAAAGAAAACAATAAACAAAAAACTACAAACTCAGAAACTAGCCAAAACTGGCTAATTCTGACCAGACTCTTCAGTTTTGCCTAAGACTGCTTATATACACGTTTCTGGAATCCAAGTCCTCGCGAGGCGAAGCACTGCTCGCGAGGCGAATTATGCGAAAGGTCTGCAACTCTTGGTCTTCTCGCGAGGCGAGCATATCTTCGCGAGGCGAACTCTTCAAATTCCCAACTGTAACGCCCGTGACCTTCAACACGGGTAAACCGTGATGCTCTCTGACTTCCAGGTACTCGCGAGGCGAGTCCTTCTTCGCGGGGCGAGACAGAAAGTTTTGCAATTTCAGGAACAGTCACCTTCTGGTTCGCGTGGCGAGCAGTCTTCTCGCGGGGCGAAAAACTCCAGATTTATTCTTTTTTATTAACCTGAAAATAGAAAATAAAAGTAAATACTTTATTCACTCTAAATCAACTAAATTAACTTAAAGACAATTTACAGACTCAAAACACTACTTAGAGACAATCAAGTCTAATTTGGGTAAAAATGATATAAAATTAGCACAAAGCCAAGGTCTTGACTAGTTATAAAACCAGTCAAACAGAGGCTCATCAAAATACCCCAAACTTAAACTTTGCTTGTCCCCAAGCAAACTACACTCAAAAACTTAAAAAAAAAAACTCAAGACCTGGCAAAACATGGCAAGCTTAAGGACTCAATTAACTTTCACACAAATTTCAAGCAATTTAACAAAATAATTTTTCTTTCAATGTTCCCCCCCTTCCAAGCAAAACAATCCCCACTTCATTTATTCTAAACAATTGAGAAATTAATCATTCAAACAATCATTACTCTAAGCAGGGGATCCAAGTTACACACAAAAGGGAGATCACCAAAATCAAACAACTGCCTTCCTCACAAGGGAAATTTGTGTTTCACTCAATCGCTCAGTTTGTGTCAGGCTATCAACAATTCACTCAATTTTCACTTTTAAGGGCACTTCCCATAAATTTGATTTTCATCTCAAAATGATTCCCACAGAAAACATGCAAGCAACATCAACAGGTCTTTTATGGGTTGTAATGGGGCCTGGCTAAGGGTAGGATATACAAAGGAACTAGGCTGAAGACCCTAGGAACTAAGAAAGCATGAACATTATTTACACTTTGAAATTCACTCAAGTTCCTTTCTTAATTTTTTTCTTTATGCTTCTGGGTGACTACAACCTTTTTATTTCTTTTTGGCATTTTTGCACTTTTATTTTTATTTTTTTGTTTTTCTTTTCTTTTCTTTTCTTTTCTTTTCTTTTCTTTATATATTTTTTTTCACTTTTTTTTTCACATAAATTTTTTTTCTCAATCCCAAACAACACATTACACCTTGCAGCCACCCCAAACTTTGGTTTCTTGCACCCATTCTAAGATTACATGCTCTCCTAATCCTTAAGATCGGGTTAACATGGTTTTCCAGATTTTTGGGCTTATAACATTAGGTTATCAAGAATTAACAGGCTAATAGGCTCAATGGGGCTAACTAGGGAACATGCATTAGGAATTGGTTATTTTTAGGCTAAGTAGCTATTTACAAAGAAAATGCCTAAATCATCTGAAGCAAACACATAATCATGCAAACCAAAAAGAGATTCAATCAAATTCAGGAAAGTGCAACTTAAAAAGTGATTTTCACACAGTTTAAAACATGTTGGAGGCTCAAAAACTCACCTGGACATTTATGTGCAAATTGCTTGACAGAGATTCTATCCCTAGTGTGTGCTTCCTATCACCCCAAACTTATCATAAATCATGCCATCATAATAAAATCTCAAAGTTCAGTTTTTAATCACATGGGGATCATTTTTCAAAAATTTTTCAAATCCTAGGGGTAAATAGTCAACAATATCATGCAATCAATCTATGCAAAAATTAATAAAATCCAATAAACTTGCCAATACCAGACTCACACAACTCCTGAGCTTCTCAAATTATTCAGGAGCTTTATTCAAAACAAAACAGAATTAAAGCAAGGAAAAGAAAATTAAAAAGGAGAAAGGGTTAAGAAAACTCATTGAAGGGCGGTTCCACCAGGATCCCATTGCTTGTAACATAAGTCCCACGTGGTAGCCAAAGGACTGAAATTCATTCCAAGCCTCCCTAACTTGAAGCTTTGATGCGGAGGTGAGCACTTGGCAATTATAATAACTCCACCCAGTGCGGCGGACTTCTCACTCCCCTTCGGGTCACAGATGACCGCTTTCTCAACAAAGTCTCCCCAATAGAAGTGGGGCTCAACCTCTTGGACCGGCCATGGTGCAAAATCCAAGGGCTTAAACTCCATCACTGGTTCCTCAGGGGGAGGTGGCAAACAGTTAGCTGGGGTTACTGGTGCTGCTTCAACTTCTGCAATGTCTTCATCCACTGTACTAACAAATTTTTCACCAGCTATACACGCAGAAATTTCAGCACACACCATACAAAGGTTAGAGTTAGTACATATATTACAAGAAAATGAATCAGAAAAAGTTAGAATGTCTGGGAATTCTTCAATCAATTCATCCACCCCATTACTCTCAACACATGCAATTGTTTTACTTGAATCATCTACTCCCAAAGGTTCTTCTTTATCTTCAGGCACGGGGGAGCAGATGTCCTCCTGATCCTCCTTTTCTATATTTCCTGAAAAAAAATAAACCTGCAAAACGATCTACATTTTCTATTTTTCCTGAAAAGTATAAACCTGTAAAACATTCTACACACAAAGCAGTTCCATCACAATAACAAGCATTAGGATCAGGGGATTCAACACATAATTCATCATCAACAGAAACATTATCATTAGAATTATTTTCAAAAATAACCACTTTAGAATCTGTATGTTCCTCAAGAGGCTGTGGAGTTAGCATTGCAGCTGAGTTGGCGGTAACTTGATCAATTAGAGCCCACAACCTCCGAGATTCAGCTTGGTCCCTCTGGTACTCAGCCTCCATCTTCTGTTGAAATTCCTCTATCATCCGTTGAGTTTGCTCGGCCATTTGTTGCCTCATTCCTTCCATATGTGCACTTATCTGTGCAGTCATCTGTTTGCACAAGTCCTCTAGGGAAGGTTCGGAAGGTGCAGAGGTGGTCACTTGGCTAGGATAGTATGGTGGTGGCTCACTAAAATTAGGATAATACATGCATGGTTGCTCATAATAAACATTAGGCACATAATTTCGCATATAATTATCCATGGGGCAAAATTCACAACCAGACAATGCAGACAAAACTAATTAGCAAAGAGAATTTTTATTTTATTTTTTTTAAATATTTTTTTTTTTTGCTAATAACAACAAACAAGAGTCCCCGGCAACGGCGCCAATTTTTGAACGCGCTGTCGCCACGCGCCAAAAAGAACGAGCGATTATAAAATAATGCAGTATAGTGCGACAACTCGAGTATCGTCTCTCAAGGACTCTTTAGTTGTTGTTATTATTAACAGAAAATTAGTAAAAGTTAGAAATGGGGGTTTTGAGATTAAAACTAAATTAACAAAACAAATCAAAAACAGAGAAAAGAAACAAAGCAGTTTAAGAAACTAGCAAATAAACAAAAGCGATTAACCTCATCGTTCTCGCTTTCCCACTATCATTGGTTCATGCAAATCCTAAGCAGATACTAATCCCCTCCCGGTTGTAGCAACAATTAACAAACGAAAACCGCTACTACAGATGTATGTTCCTATTCCCGAAATAACAAACGGGGTTAAGCTCTCATGAACAAACGAACATGAATGAACACACGCGAAATAACAAACGCGATTATATATAGGAACATAGCATCACCGAAATGAAACAATACCACACTATACATTCCTGAAATAACAAACAGAAACATACAGCATGGCATTGAAAAGAGAAAAGCAACTAATCATGGAATACAGAACCTCAAGTGTTAACAGAAACCAATTACATCAGATTAATCTAGGAGACTAGTTCTCCATTACAAAAGAAAACAATAAACAAAAAACTACAAACTCAGAAACTAGCCAAAACTGGCTAATTCTGACCAGACTCTTCAGTTTTGCCTAAGACTGCTTATATACACGTTTCTGGAATCCAAGTCCTCGCGAGGCGAAGCACTGCTCGCGAGGCGAATTATGCGAAAGGTCTGCAACTCTTGGTCTTCTCGCGAGGCGAGCATATCTTCGCGAGGCGAACTCTTCAAATTCCCAACTGTAACGCCCGTGACCTTCAACACGGGTAAACCGTGATGCTCTCTGACTTCCAGGTACTCGCGAGGCGAGTCCTTCTTCTCGGGGCGAGACAGAAAGTTTTGCAATTTCAGGAACAGTCACCTTCTGGTTCGCGTGGCGAGCAGTCTTCTCGCGGGGCGAAAAACTCCAGATTTATTCTTTTTTATTAACCTGAAAATAGAAAATAAAAGTAAATACTTTATTCACTCTAAATCAACTAAATTAACTTAAAGACAATTTACAGACTCAAAACACTACTTAGAGACAATCAAGTCTAATTTGGGTAAAAATGATATAAAATTAGCACAAAGCCAAGGTCTTGACTAGTTATAAAACCAGTCAAACAGAGGCTCATCAGGCTCTCCAAGACAGACCTACGATTTTCCTCCAAAAAGGTTATAAACCCACCTAATGTCCTAATTGAGCTGGTCACCCTATCCGACATCTACTAAGAAGACTCCAGAGGTCATTCTTAAAACCAACGGTCGCTTTAGTGGTCAGAACAAAATATCCTCGAATGCGCCAGAGGCATCTCCGGGTCCATCTATACTTAGATAGAAATATACACCACACGGAAGAGGAACCAACAATAAAACGCGTAAGGGTGAGAACAAATATATGGATTTTAAAACGATAACTACATGCGCGACAAACAAAACATCATATAACATGTATAGTTATAACAACATAGATGTTAAAGAATAAACAAATAGTTTATCAAAGGGTTTCATACCCGACGGTCATCGTCATTTTTAAAACAAATATATGACACTTCAATAATCGTCGTCTAAGATGTTATACTTCATCTCCGAAAATCCACAATCATCGTTTGAATGAGCTGATCAGGCTCGATGGCCAATTAAGGCACTAAAATTTTACCATAGCACACTATCCTACACAAGGTATAGTGATCATCGTATATTGTTACCATAGCATACTGTCCTATACAAGGCAAAGTGATCGTCGTATATGGTTATTCATTATCCATCCAGGCACAATGAGAAGTTGTGTCGTGAATACCTTGCCCATCAAGATACCATGATAAATCAAGGAGGTACGTCTGCCAATTAATGCATGTAAAACATTTTATTCTCGTCATTGTTTTTTCTTTGTGTTCATTCTTTCCTTGTCGAAGCTCAAAGGCTCACGACCATCTCAACTTTTAAACATTTAAATTCGTCTTTCCGTTTCAACAATAGGACTACAAGTCCGAATGTGCAAATCATGAAGTCTGGACCGATGCACCAGTCTTAGATTCGTAGATTTTAGAGCACAAAAGTCATCATAACCTTTATAATACACGTCATTCACCTTTAGGATATACTGTCCATATCATAGAACACTAGAATCCCGACGTCTCGGTCACTAGGTCTGTATTTCATCTTTAAAATCATTTCGTTCTGTGAAACACAAATCCAAAAACAAAACTCCACAACTTATCCAAGTTGTTGGAAATAACATCATTGTATAAAACTAATTTGTAGAAAATCCTTTTACGTTGGAAATTCATTTATAAAATCTTCAAATCTCTTAAAAACACGTTTTCTTCTAAATATTTTTATTTGAAACTTTAGTTCAAAGAAACATCGTTTGAGACTAACTTGCTATTAAAACAAATACTGTTGTTTTCAAAAAAATGCTTTCCATAAATATTTTCAGAATTAACCGTCGTTTAGCATTTTATAACGTTTTAAGTCAAATTTTGACTTTTCTAGTAAAATCATTTTCTCAACACCATAATAAAATTATTTTTGAAACTTATTTTCTTATAATAACATTTTCTAATATTTAGAAATTTCTTACGTATAAATTAGCAGTACTAAAATATTTTCACGGTTACGTCCTCACTGTGACTCATAAAACACTCTTACGCCGTTAAATCATTAAAATAAAGTTATTTTTAACTATTCCTCATTTTTAACCAATCAAATAATTAAGTAATATTATATTACTATTTTTCATTAATTAAAACTCATTATCTCATAGCACAATTTTTGACATGTATTAAAATACGATAACAATTAACTGCAGATAAATAATTAAAAGCAGATAATTCAAAAGCAGTTATTTCTAACTACGTAAAACAATAAACACGCCAAATAAATTATACAGACCACGAACAAATAGCATATAGCTATCGGAAAAACCCCTCAGGTACTCCCCTTACCTGATTGAATTTGCATATATCTTTTTCACGATTCTTCGATTTTGGATCCGGTTAATGCTAAGTAACTTAGACAACAAAAACTAGTGTTATTTTTCACAACAAAATAACATAAGATCAAACAACAAAATCACTCCTAAACTACATGATAGGTTCAGCCTTCACGAGTTAAATTGGCTGGGCATGATGAAAATTTGTAAGCTTTTGGATAAGGATCCTTAAGCATTGGAGATACATAATCAATGATTATATTGCGAAAGTTGAAACAAAATCCTCTAACTCAACATAGAGCTATGTTTCGGTCAACACATGAAACTTATGCTAGAGATTTTACTTGGATTCAACATCATTGATTCAACATAAATATGAACTACAAGTATTGAATCAAGCTTAACTTCTTAAAAAAAATTGAACAAAGTTCCTCCACTCACACAAGTGAGGTTTCGGCCATGACTTGGAAAAGTGAGGAGGAAATTTTTGTTTGATTCTCTTAGATTATAAACATAGAGATGATTTTAAGATCATAGAAATTGGTTTCATGATCATAGAATTTTTCTACAATTTTCTAGAGATTTTCAAACTTCTAGATCTTGGAATTGAAAAAGATGATTCATGGCATAAACTTGTGAAATAATTGAAGATTAGAGACAAGAATGGTCATGAGTAAAGAGTTTACCTCTTGAAGATTGAAGAAAAACAAGTAAAATGATCAAATCCAAGCAAGATCAAAGGATGTTCTTATGAGTTTAAGAGTTAAGTTTAGCAATTGGAATGAAATGAAGCGTGGAAGGGTGTTTTTAAAGGGTGTGGGCTACGCACATGAGGAGTCAAGGAGCAAGGGAGTTTGTCACTTAAGGACCAAAGCACAAATATTTTGGAGGACCATTTTGCAAAATTCTAAAAGCTTAAGGACCAATTTGCAATTTCAACTTAATTTGCCATCATGACCATGTGCTCACATTTATGACTTCACATGGGTGAGTCATCTTGTGTGACTCATTGGTATTATCCATTAGCAGGTCCCAAAAATCCCGTACTCAGCTCAGTTGCTTCCCCGATTTAATATATCACCTGAATAAAATATATTATTTCACTCTTTAATGTAATATTTCAAAAATACCAAAATTGTTGGAAATTAAATAAAAACCTTAAGTATTTCGTTCACGAGTCAAAATTAGGTCTTCTGATCAGTATAAATATATTGTCAGTGAAATTCACAGATCGGGGTGTTACATACTACCCCTCTTAAAAAAAATTCGTTCTCGAAATTTCGTGACTGAAAACTAAACAAGATTTCTCAAACCTAAGGTCTGACTCTCACAAGAAAATATATAAAAGAATTCACCAACTTGAAAGGAATACAGGAATATCCAGTAAATAAAAAGATTCTTTAATAGGCTCGTGAGTGTAAAAAGGTATAGCTAATACATGTTTACAATCATGACTCTAATAAGTTCCTTCTTTCACAACCGTGTTTACAATCATGCTTCAATGGATCATGTGACACCCGGGGCTGACGAGGGCGGGGAGTGGTCGCCGGTGCAAGAAGGCATGGACAAGGAGCGGCTCCTGGCAGGCTTCTAGGCGGAGGGACATATGAATGAACATATTACACACCAGAATTATTAGTATTACCAATATCAACAAGATGCATTATACCAACATTAATGAACAGTTAAGAATGGATTATATGAATTGATTGGTATTACCTATACCAACAAGATGCATCTTCTTTTCGGTAGCCCATCACTTAAGAGCTCCACAGTTAAGCGTGCTTGACTTGGAACAATTCAGGGCTGTTTGAGGAAGAAAAAAAAAAGAAACCCCCATAACAGGTAGTCAAGCCTATGCTCTCTATCCTTTTACCCCTTCTGTCTACACTTTCCCACCATTCTTTGTCATTTTGCCTTTCTTTCTTCTAAACTTCCCACAATCTACCCCTGTAAATCTCATAAATCTCATTAGGAGATCTTATGAATTCATGCTTACATACATTGACTCACCCCTTCACCATGAAATAATCCAATGGTTTCTGGATACCTTCTTTCCAAACTGACTTTGAAACCACTCTATCAACATGTGTCTTTTTGGATCCTCGGCCTGAGGATGATGTCCAAGTTGAAGAGTTACCTCCTACCCCTCCTCCATCTTTATCTGGAATTCCCTTGGCTACAACAAACTCCTCTACTACTGTCATAACACATGATCCTACTGCTCATCAAAGGTTGGATGAAATGGCCACCTGTCTGCAAACAATTATGCAGAAACAAGATCAGGCTTTGGAACAGCAAGCCTCATTCCAGGCTACTATCTTAGCTCAGCATGCAGCAACACAGAGGATGATGGAAGCTTTCTTCAAAAGTCAAGGAGGACCTAGCTCTTAGCTTGTAGGACTTAGTTATTATTTTCTCCGAGTCATGCAATGTACTGTGAGTGATGTCCATATCACTTTTTATAAACAATTGTTTGACTTTGAATGAAATGAAATGAGTATATTTATAACTTTTGGCTCTTTATCTATCTGTTATATATCTTTTTGATTGATGCCAAAAGGGGGAGTAAGTAAGAGTAACAGAAATATAACTTAACAAGATATAAGCTGCTCTGATACAATCTTCTCTGCTGCTTGTTTTTGCTCTGATATTTATTTGTATTCTGATACTTTTCTTTTTTATCTGAAGCACAAACTAAAGGGAGCATAGCATATTTTCATACTTGTATCTTCTTGTCAAATTTCTGCTATTACCTTTTTGATGTTCAATAAAATTAGAAAAATTATTTGTATCATCAAAAAGGGGGAGAACGTTGAGACCTCATAAGTCTAGAACACATTCAATGTGTAAATTCCCTAAGTTTTGATGATTCCAAATATATTAAGTATAGTAATATTTAACCATATGAAATTACTGACAAGTTTGATAAGTGTGCAGGAAAATAGACTTAAGGTCACTCGTTTAAAATCTGAGCCGTCTAAGTTTCAGTACAACGCAGTTTTTTAGACTCGTCTAAAAAACCTCCCGTCTGAAAAATAGTCAACTCAGACAAAGACCAAGTTAACTCTCAATTATAGTTTGATTTAGTTGATGACATGGCAAGAATTAATCATAAGTCTGAAGAAGCTTCAGTGGATCACCCGTCTAAAAGCTCAAGTGTCAGACTGTCTGAAGAAAGTTCGAGTCAACCTTATTTGAAAAAATGTCTTCCTTAAGGATCTCGAAGACCTCTGAATAATAGCACCAAGGACAAAGAATAAAGATTTCATTCTTTCAAGTGTTTAAGGAATAAACACGCAACCTCTGCACCAAGTCAGTAGCTTTTAACTGTTTTAGTACAAAGTAAAAGTACTTTCCAGAAAGTGAACTGAGTGTTGCATTGAAATTGAAAGTTCTCTGCTGCAAGTAAAAGAAGTCTGCTACTGCAACTCTGAAAAAACAACTGCTTAGAAGCAAAAGTGTACTCTTGGTCCCATATGTCAAAGTCCAACGTCCCCACACATTTAATGTTTATACAGAACAACTCTTTGGCATTAATGGCGTCCCAAAAGTTCAAATCAAAGGACCACACTTTCTGAAGTTGTGTCTAACAGATCAAATTGATTGAAGCCTTTAAATAGGGCAAACCATGAAGATGAAGTTAAGAGCTCTGTGAAAAGAATATTTGTACGGTAATCTGATCAGTTATAGTGGAAACGTGGTGCTGCCAAGAATTGGACGTAGCCCTGTGGATTTTGGGGTGAACCATTATAATACTCTTGTGATATTCCTCTTCCTTTATCTCTTTAATTTGTTTAAGAGTTATTTGTTTAAGCTTTTAACTTAGGGAGTTAGTATTGTGAATATCAATCTCCGTTTTCACATTCTCTGTATGCGCGTGTGTTCTGTCTTAAAATTAGACGAGTCACCCGTCTAATTTTCAGTACCTTTACTTTTGCCTGTTGTGCCTGCGAAAATAATTTTCAAAGTTTTCGAAAAAGTTGGTAAACACAATTCAACCTCCCTTCTTGTGATAACTTTGGTTATTTCAGTTGGTATCAGAGATCAGCCTCTAGGTTGAGCACTTAACCGTGCAGAGGAAAAGATATTGGAAATGGAGGGAGAAGCCAGCACAAGCAAGAATCATGCAGGAGAAGGATCCTCAATATCCAGACCTCCATACTTCAATGGAGATGACTACATCTACTGGAAAGAGAAGATGATGTGGATTTTGCAATCCATTAACTCTGATGTCTAGGATATCATTGAAGAAGGTCCCTACATTCCTAAAGATGACAAAGGAGCAGAAATTTCTAAAGCAAGCATGACCTCTGATCAAAGAACAAAATGGCAATTAAATGCCAAAGCTAGATATGCTATCATGTGTGCTTTGAGCAGAGAAGAGTTTGAAAAAGTCAGTGCTTGTGAATCTGCAAAAGAAATGTGGGATTCACTAGCTGTTGCTAATAAAGGAACCAGCAAGGTGAAGGAGACCAAAGTGAGCATGTTGGTCAGAAAGTATGAGTTGTTCAAAATGGAAGGAGAAAATATTGGTCAAATGTATGAGATATTTCAAACTATAACCAATGGGTTGAAATCTCTAGGAAAAGTTTACAAGACTGGGGAACACATTCATAAGATTCTCGGAAGTCTTCCAAAACAATGGAGATCTCTTGTAACTGTTGTATCTTAGGCCAAGGATCTGTCAACAATGAGGCTGGATGAGCTTCTTGGTACACTTCAAATCCATGAACAAGAACTGATTGAAGAAAACAATGGAAAGAAGAGCAAATCCATTGCTCTCAAGGCTGACAAGAAATCATCTAAGGGATCTACTTCAAAAGCTCTCAAAGTTGATGAATCTTCAGAACAACCTGAGGAATTAAATGAGGATGACTCTGATGAAATTCCTCTTCTTACCAGAAAAATGAAAAAGCTCTGGAAGAAAAGAAACTTCAGAAAGGACAAACATTTCAGGTGCTTCAACAAAGAAAAATACAACAAAGATGGTGGAACAAATGACAGAAATGTCATTGTGTGTTATGAATGCAAAAAGCCTGGTCATATCAAGGCATAAGGTCCTCAACTCAAGAAGCAACCTCCCAAGAAGTTCTTTAACAAAAAGAAGAAGGGAATGATGGCCACTTGGGAAGAACTTGATGAAAGCTCCAATGAAAGTGAAGGAGAGGAGCTTGAAGCCAATCTGTCTTATGGCAGATACTGATTCTGAATCAGATAATGAGGTACAATCTGAACTTGAGAAATTGAGTGATGCATATGATGAACTATTGGAAGAATCCAACTGTATATCTAAGGCTTTCAAATCCCTCAAGAGATAGTATGTTAAACTCTCAAATGAGTATACACAGAAATATCAAGAGTGTGAGAAGTTAGCTGAAGAGAACAGTAGGCTTAAGACTGAAAAGTCTAAAGCTAAGATCTCAGTTGAAACTCTACCTTTTGAAGAAGTAGTTAAACATCAACAGAAAGTAGAAGAGCTCACCTCAGATCTTGCCAAGTTTGTTATTGGTAGAGAGAATCTAACTAAACTTTTGGGAAGTCGGAGACACTTCCTTAACAAAGAAGGAATAGGTTATTCCAGTCAAGAACATCATAAGGTATCAACAAAGTTCTCAAAAAATAACTGTTAAATCTGTTCCATTTAGTTCAAATAAACCTATATGTACCTATTGTGGAAAAGCTGGACATATAATGTCCAAGTGTATTCACAAAAAAAGAAGGAAGTCTTCACAAACTCCTCACACAAACAGAAAAGGACCCAAGAAAATATGGATATCTAAGTCCGTGATCATTCCTGTTGCAGACATGCTTAATAGGACAAAGCAAACACATGTCATGGTACCTGGACAGTTGATGCTCGCGACATATGACAGGAGAAAGGTCTATGTTCGTAGACCTCCAACCTAAGAATGGTGGACATGTAACCTTTGGTGGCAACCAGAAGTGAAAAGTTATTGATATAGGTAAAATTGGTGGTAAACCTCCCTTACCTATCATCTGTGACGTTTTATAAGTCAAAGGGTTAAAACATAATTTGCTTAGCATAAGTCAACTGTGTGATAGTGGATTTTCTATATCTTTTTCTAAGGATGCATGAATAGTCAATGACATAAATGGAAAGACCCTCTTTCTACCAAAAGGCAACACAATCTGTATAAGATTGACCTATCTGAACTTTCAGATCAAAGTGTAACAAGCTTTATGTGTAAAGAGGATGAGAAGTGGCTATGGCATAAGAAACTAGGACATGTTAGTATGAAACAAATTTCTAAATTGAAAAAGCATAACCTTGTGATAGGATTTCCTGATATTTCTTTTAAGAAAGATTTTTTGTGTGATGCATGTCAGAGAGGTAAACAAGTAAAATCAAGTTTCAAATCTAAGAAAGAAGACACCTCTTCTAGACCTTTGCAACTGTTACACATGGATCTGTTTGGACCAGTCAGTGTAGCTAGCCTAGGTGGAAAGAAATATGGCTTTGTCATAGTTGATGACTACTCTAGATTCATATGGGTGCTCTTCTTAACCTACAAGGATGAGTCTTATAAGGTCTTTACAGTATTCAGTAAAAGAGTACAGAACGAGCATATTTTTTGTATCTCTGCTATTAGATGTGACCATGGGAGTGAGTTTGAAAATGAGCAATTCAAGCTGTCCAGTGAGGAAAATGGTATTTCTCACAACTTCTCTACACTTAGAACTCCACAGTAAAATGGAGTGGTTGAGAGAAAGAACAGATCTCTTCAAGAGATGGGTATAACAATGCTCAATGAAAATAATCTCCCTAAGTACTTCTGGGCATAAGCCATTAACACTGCTTGTTATGTACAAAACAAAATACCGGTTAGACCTATCCTAAATAAGTCTCCTTATGAATTGTGGAAAGGTAGAAAACCCAACATATCATATTTTCATGTATTTGGTTGTGAATGTTATATTCTAAATACAAAAGATCATTTGGGAAAGTTTGACTCTAAAGTAGATAAAGGAGTTTTCATTGGATATTCTGAACTGTCTAAAGCTTTTAGAATCTTTAATTCTATAACCTCTGTTGTAGAAGAATCAATTCATGTGAAGTTTAATGATGGTTTGAAGACTGATAGGGAACTATCAGATCTAGAAGATGATATTGCAGGTATTGATCTTAATCCTGTAGTGGAGAAGTCTTCAGATAAGTCGAATATAGACATGTCTGAAATTTCAGAAAATCAGATGAGTGTTGAAATGTCTGAAAAACTGAATGAAAAAAGAGACAGGAAATTCAAGACCTATCATCCAGAGGATCTTATTATTGGAAGTCCATCTCAAGGGGTTAGAACCAAATCTACTTTCAAAGAAAGCAATAACAAGGCTTTCATATCAGATTTGGAGCCCAAAAGAATTGAAGCCTTACAATATGAAAGCTGGATTCTAGCCAAGCAAGAAGAACTAAAGCAGTTCAAAAGAAATGATGTGTGGACTCTAGTTTCTAAACCCAAAGATAAATCTATCATTGGAACCAGATGGTTATTTAGAAACAAACTGGATGAAGATGGAAAAGTGGTAATGAACAAGGCAAGACTAGTTGCTCAAGGGTATAATCAACAGGAAGGTAATGATTTCACTGAAACCTTTACACTTGTAGCTAGATTAGAAGCAATTAGAATTCTCATGTGGTATGCTGCACAACATGATATAACTCTTTATCAAATGGATGTTAAATTTACTTTTCTAAATGGGATAATTGAGGAGGAAGCCTATGTCAAGCAACCTCCTGGGTTTGAGGATTATGAAAATCCTCACCATGTCTATAAGCTTAAGAAAGCTTTATATGGACTCAAACAAGTTCCTAGAGCTTGGTATGATAGGTTAAGCACATATCTAATAGAAAATAACTCCATTAGAGGAAAAGTAGACACTAAACTTTTCAAGAAATACTCAAAGAAAGATTTCATTGTAGTACAAATTTATGTATATGATATTATCTTTGGTGATACTAATGAAAAGCTCTGTAAAGAGTTCTGAGTTGATGCAGAATGAGTTTAAGATGAGCATGATGGGAGAATTGAAGTTCTTCCTTGGTCTGCAAATAAAATAGATAAGTGATGGAATCTATATCCATCAGCAAAGAACTTCTAAAAAAGTATAAGATGGAAAATTCAAAGCCTACGAGTATTCCAATGCATCCATCAATTTTTCTAAACAAGGATGAGGAATGTAAAAAGGTAGATCAAACTATCTACCGAGGTTTGATTGGATCTCTTCTATACTTAACTGCTAGCAGACCTGATATTCAATTCAGTGTTTGTCTATGTGCTAGATTTCAATCAGATCCTAAATAATCTCATCATAAGGCTGTTAAAAGAATCTTCAGATATCTCATTGAAACCACTAACCTTGGTCTGTTGTATAAGAAATCTGAAGATTTCAGGTTAGCTGGATTCTGTGATGCTGACTTTACTGGAGATAGAACTGACAGAAAAAGTACCAGTGGAGGATGACACTTCATTGGAGCTAACATGATCTCCTGGTCAACCAAAAGGCAAAGTATCATTGCTCTCTCAACTGCTGAAGCTGAATATATATCTGCAGCAAGTTGTTGTTCACAACTACTTTGGGTAAAATATCAACTTGAGGATTATTCAATGTTTGAGCATAATATACCTATTTGGTATGATAATACTAGTGCTATTAACTTGTCTAAAAATCCTATACAGCATTCTAGAGCAAAGCATATAGAAATACAACATCATTTTATTTGAGATTATGTGCAAAAAGGTGTTTCCGAAATTAAGTTTGTGAACACTAAATATCAGTGGGCTGACATCTTGACTAAACCTATAAGTGAAGATAGATTTGTTTTTATTAGAAGGAATCTTAATATGCATAACGTGTCTGAATGAGTGTATGATGATATGGCTGAAAATTTACTTGTCTGAAATTTTCTGCTTTACTTGTCTATTTTTTATGCTTCATTGTCTACTTTAGCCAAGCGTCTGATTATCTGGCTAAAAGCACTCACAACGTATTGACCCTAACCGAGACACGTGTACATTGGAAAATTTCCCTCCTTTTTTCTTAAAAACGTTCCATCTTTTCACAACTGTCATTTCAAATTGATTATTGTTTATGGTAATAACCTCTTTCCTTGTTCCCAACGTAAAAAACACTCAAGTAGTTCATAAAAGTAACTCGTGTCATTTCACAATCTCTCCGCTCACAATCGTTGTTTTCACTGTCTCTCTGATTCTCTTCGTCTTCAACATCTCAAACCTTTTCATCTCCAAACCCTAGAAACTTCTTTTCTGAATCAATGGCACCCAAGAGCTTTCTCGAAACTGTTGCTAGAAAGGCTAGCATTTTTGTAAATGAATTGAAGAAGGTGCACCCTGGAAGGGACCCTAATTTTGAGGAATTGAATATCAAGGGCTTAGATGTTCAACCCGAGATCATTCATGCTGGGTGGTTACCTTTCTTCCAACTCCAAGAAATTGTTTTCCTCTCTCTGGCTAGGGAGTTCTAGAGAACTGCAAAGATTACCAAAGATGATGTGACCTCCATGATCTCTGGAGATGTGGGTGATGACCATGTCATCATCACTCACAAGTCACCCACGAGAAGGTGTTGGGTATGATAAGGACTGGATGATGACTCTAGGAGAAAAGACTGTGAACATTATCCTCTGCGGAGTTCCAAGCCCTAAGAACCTCGATGCCAAATATCTGACAGCTAAGGCAAGATTTCTTCACGTTCTTCTCATCTATTGTGTTATGCCTAAGAATGGGTCTAGAAACCATGTGAGTAAGATAGAAGAGTTTGCTATCTACCACCTAGTCCAGAAAATCAGGATAGACATCACTGATTTAATCTTTAGACATATGGAAAAAGTTGTCAAAGGGAAGAACAATGATTACCCTTATGGAATGATAATGACTAGGGTGTTCAGGGCCAACTCACTGAAGGATCTAAGGCAGGCTTTCCATGTGGAACTCTGCACAGAGATTACAACAAAGACTCTATCTTAGATGAAGGTGCAGTTGACACCCATTACTGAACCTACTGCTAAAGCATCATCATCACAAATCCCTGTGGGAGATGTTCTAGTGGAAAAGGAACCTGATGTTCCTGGTGTCAAGGTTGAGCAAATTGAAGAACCTGTTGAGGAGGAAGAGCCTCAATTGCTGCACAGAAGAAAGAGGGTTGCTAAACCTTCTGTACAAAATGTTGCTGATACCACTACTGTCTCTGCTTCTGTTCCAAATATTACCAAGGTGTTCAAGAGGAAAAGAACTGTACAGGCAGAGGGGGAGTCTCAAGCTGATGAGACTGTGATCCGTAAAAAGAAGAGGACCTCTGTCACAAAGAGGAAGGCTATTGAGCCTCTGAGACAGTCCAACCCAATCAAGAGGAGATTGGTTCTGCAACCAACACCTTCATCCTCACCAAACAAACAGCCAACACCCACCAAGACTCCTACTCCTCCACCTACATCACCTTCACCAGTGCCCTCACCACAAAGAGCCCCAACAACACCACATACTTCACCACCACCTTAAACTGAATCTACACCACCACAGAAAACTCTGACACCACCACCATAACTATCACCTATCCATGAACCTTCACCTAACCTTGCTTCTGAACCACACCTTTTCTGAACCTTTAATTTCTAAACCTGAACCACACTCTTCTGAACCTCACCCTTCTGTTTCGGAACCACAAGTATCTGAAACTGAACCTCCTGTTTCTAAACCTCCCACACCACACTCCACTCACCCTTCTGAAACTCATCATGATGATCTCGATGATTTTGATTTCTTTCATAACCCTACCACACCTCCACCTCCACCTAGACCACCCACACCCGACCACATCAAATACCAGTGCCAAGTCCCTCTGAGAATAATTTTCCCCGATTTATTCTCTGAAACAGGACATAACTCCCTACCAAAAGCCACCCTACCCAGATATCATTTGTCCTTCAGAACCACTCCCTTTTCTATCTCAAATGCTTGCAGCTCTGATATGTTGTTTAGCAAAGATTTGGATGTGATTGCCTCTCTTGAAGCAGAGAGACAACTGGTCAAGATGGCTGAGAAGTTGAAGTTCACAGCAAGGTGGAAGCCCAATCCTTTTGTCATTATGAAGCCTTCAACAGAATTCAAAGTGATGCATCACTCAATGGTATTGAAAGGAAAGCAGAAGGTCATCAACTTGCCTGGAGAACAAAAGTTCAGCCTCATCAAGCTTAATGATGACAGATGCAAGTTTAGGAAGAGGATAGTCACTACAGACACCTCCTCCAAGTATCTGAAGGTTGGAGACATCTACATGAAATGTGGGTCAAGCTCAAGGCTGTCTGAGGAAGAAAAAAAAAACGAAACCCCCATCAGAGGTAGCCAAGCCTATGCTCTCTATCCTTTTACCCCCTCTGTCTACACTTTCCAACTATTCTTTGTCATTTTTCCTTTCTGTCTTCTAAACTTCCTACAATCTACCCCTGTAAATCCCATAAATCTCATTAGGAGATCTTATGAATTCATGCTTATATACATTGACTCACCCCATCACCAAAAAAGAATCCAATGGTTTCTGGATACCTTCTTTCCAAACTCTGACTTTGAAACCACTCTGTCAACAGGTGTCTTTTTGGATCCTCAGCCCGAGGATGATGTCCAAGTTGAAGAGTTACCTCCTACCCCTCCTTCATCTGTATCTGGAATTTCCTTGGCTACAACAGGCTCCTCTACTACCGTTATAACACATGATCCTACTGCTCATCAAAGGTTGGATGAAATGGCCACCTGTCTGCAAACTATTATGCAGAAACAGGATCAGGCTTTGGAACGGCAAGCCTCATTCCAGGCCACTATCTTAGCTCATCAAGCAACAACGCAGAGGATGATGGAAGCTTTCTTCAAGAGTCAAGGAGGACCTAGCTCTTAGCTTGTAGGACTTAGTTATTGTTTTCTCCGAGTCATGCAATGTACTGTGAGTGATGTCCATATCACCTTTTGTAAACAATTGTTTGACTTTGGATGAAATGAAATGAGTATATTTATAACTTTTCGCTCTATATCTATATGTTATATATGTTTTTGATTGATGCTAAAAGGGGAGGAAGTAAGAGTAACAGAAATATAACTTAACAAGATATAAGTTGTTCTGATACAATCTTCTCTGATACTTGTTTTTGCTCTAATATTTATTTGTACTCTGATACTTTTCTTTTTTATCTGATGCACAAACTAAAGGGAGTATAACATATTTTCATACTTGTATCTTCTTGCCAAATTTCTGCTATTACCTTTTTTATGTTCAATAAATCAGAAAAATTATTTGCATCATCAAAAAAAGGGGGAATGTTGGGACCTCATAAGTCTGGAACACATTCAATGTGTATATTCTCTAAGTTTTGATGATTCCAAATATATTAAGTATGGTAATATTGAACCATATGAAATTACTGACAAGTTTGCTAAGTGTGCGGGAAAATAGACTTAAGATCACTCGTCTAAAATCTGACCCGTCTAAGTTTCAGTACAACTCAATTAATTAGACTCGTCTAAAAAACCACCCGTCTGAAAAATAGTCAACTCAGACATAGACCAAGTTAACTCTCAATTATAGTTTGATTTAGTTGATGACGTGGCAAGAATCATAAGTCTGAAGAATGACTTGCTCAACCGTCTAAGTTTTGGCTCACATCACCCATCTGATTTTGGACTGCACAACACCCGTTTAAATTTCTAACTCTGCTACACAAGCTTAAGTGTCAGACTATCTGAACAAAGTCCAAGTCAACCTTATTTGAAAAAGATGCCTTCCTTAAGGATCTCGAAGACCTCTGGACAATAGCACCAATGACAAAGAATAAAGAATTCATTCTTTCAAGTGTTCAAGGAATAAACACGCAACCTCTGCACCAAGTTAGTAGCTTTTTGTTGTTTTAGTACAAAGTAAAAGTACTTTCCAGAAAGTGAACTGAATGTTGCACTAAAATGGAAAGTTCTCTACTGCAAGTACAAGAAGTCTGTTACTGCAACTCTGAAACAACAACTGCTCAGAAGCAAAGGGTACTCTTGGTCGCATATGTCAAAGTCCAACGTCCCCAAACATTTACTGTTTATATAGAACGACTCTTTGGCATTAATGGAGTCCCAAAAGTTCAAATCAAAGGAGCACACTTTCTGAAGTTGTGTCTAATGGATCAAATTGATTGAAGCCTTTAAATAGGGCAAACCATGAAGATGAAGTTAAGAGCTCTGCGCAAATATTCAAAGAAGCATTTACTCTCCTCATTTACTTCTTCAATCCTTTATTGAATATCTCTTCAATCATTTGACATAAATTTCGTAGTCTTTCATTCCTTCATTTATTCCACTCTCTGAGTGTTATCTGAAAGACTTGCAAAGTTGCAGTAATTACTCAAAACCTTTTCTCTTTACTGTGTTGAGCCTGGAGAGGCTAGATGAGAAAAGAATACTTGTTTGAGTGTGAGCCTAGAGAGGCTAGGTGTGAAAAGAATACTTGTACTGTAATCTGATAAGTTATAGTGAAAACTTGGTGCTGCCAAGAATTGGACGTAGCCCTGTTGATTTTGGGGTGAACCAGTATAAAACTCTTGAGTAATATTCCTCTTCCCTTATATATTTAATTTGTTTAAGCTTTTAACTTGAGTAGTTAGTATTGTGAATATCAATCTATGTTTTAACCTTCTATGTATGCGCGTGTATTCTGTCTTAAAATTAGACGAGTCACCCGTCTAATTTTCAATAGCTTTACTTTTGCCTGATGTGCCTGCGAAAATAATTTTAAAAGTTTTCTAAAAAGTTGGTCAACACAATTCACTCCCCCTTATTGTGTTAACTTTGGTATTTCAGGTTGAATCAGGGGTCATCTTTAGGAATGATTTCTGAGAAATGTGGTCTTGGTAGGGAAGTGTGGATGGGGAAGTGTTCATATGAGTATTGGAGTGAGTTAGATTGTTCTTGGATGGGTGAGTGAGGTTGATTTTGTCTTGATTGTGGTGATTAATTTTGTGTGTTTGGTGGTTGTGAAGTTGAGGTGGTGCTGATAGGAACATCAATGCTTTCTACTAAAGCAGCAACAGTAGATTCAATCATAGATGGTGCAGGTGGAGTTTCCTCAGAAGTCACAAAGGACTTTGCTTTCCTAGCAGGTTGCCTAGCTCTGGTAGGCACTGCAGAAGGAACAACTATTTGCTTTTGCTTTTTCAAAGTCAGTCCTATTAGCTGATTATCATCTTCATCATCCTCATTGTGTGACAGGATGACCATTCTTGCTATCTTCTTCTTCTGAGTAACTTGGGGCTCATCAGTCCTTGATTCCCTGATGACTACCCCAGCAGAATGCCTCCTAGAAGCAGCTAGACGAGTTGATTTAACACATCTTACTTTTCCAAAAACAACAGGGGACATGCCCTTTCCCTTGAGAATAACAGCTTGTTCTTCTGGAGTCTTGGCTTCCAGTATGGCATAGATTTGGTGAGACTTGAAAATATTTGAAATAAGATGATAGAAGGGTATGGCAGAGACCATTTATTTGTTTACAACATAGTCCTTGAATCTATTAAACAAGATGCGAGGCAAGTTGATTGCAGATTCAGTCAAGAGATGACAAAGGCAGAACTTGTGAAGAGCATAAAGATTGTGTTTTGACCCAGCCTTGTTAAGAACTGACTTGTTCAGAATTTGATGAAGAATACGAGCTTCATCTTTCATCTCAACAGCCTTCCATGAGTGGGTTCTTACAGTATCAGCTCTCATCAGAATGGCAGCAATAGTTTCTTCACCACCTAAGATGGCGTTTGGTATCTGGAATGTTTTATTCCCAGGCAACCTACATTCCTGGGAATGTGATTCCTGGGAATAAAGTTTTCACACCTCCACACATGGAAATAGAGTTTTCCCAAGTTTATAACTATCATTCACTAATTTTATTCCCGGGAATCCTTTATGGTTGAGAATAACTTTTTAAAACTTGTACCAAACATGGGAAACTTTTATTCCCATGCCTACATTCCCGGGAATATTTTTATGAAACTTGTACCAAATTCTACCTAACTCTTCTTCCCATTTCTTAGTTAGGGTTAATCCCGTCTGAGGGCAGTGAATAGCAGTAGCAATAGTTGCTTCAGAAACTATCACTTCAGTACCCAAAACAGAAGCCTTTACCTCAGATTTAGTACCCATGGGGTTCTGATGAGTATGATTTCACCTCATATTTCATTGACATTTTGCATGCATTTTCATATAGTTTAGGCATTTCTAATTTTATTTTGGTTAGTTTTTACCTTGGAACGGGTAAGGCGATTTTGTGGTGTTGTTGTGCAGGAATAAGGATTAAAATGCTCAAGATTAACCATGATGGAGCTTGCATGAAGATGGGGCTTGAAAAGTGAAGAAAATGAGCCAAACAGAGCCCATCACAGCCTAGCCGTGACAGCCATCACGGCCATGATTGTGTAAAGCTTAAAAGAAAGAATGGAAAAGTCAGAGCCCATCACGGCCATAACATGTCAGCTGAACCAGACCCTTACAGGCAGAACTGATCACGGCCTAGCCGTGATGGTGGTCACGGCCGTGACAGACCAACCAGTGAAGCAACCTCCAAGGTAGAATCCGTCACGGCCTGGCCGTGATAGGCATCACGGCCGTGACGCGCAATATATGGATCTTTAGAAACTGATTTGATCTGATATTGTGATTGCTTGGGATTCAAGTTACCCTAATCTATAAATAGAGCACTTAGGCTCGAAAATAGGGGGACTCTTAGAGGCTTTTTGGGCTGTTACTCTTAGGCAAAATTAGGATTTCTCTTCTCCTTCTTCTTCTCCTCTCTTAGGTTTTCATTCATGTTTATGTTAATCAAGCTTGCCATCACCATGGCCATGCTTGAGTAGTAGCTTTATTTCTAGGGATTGGGGCTATGCCCAAGATTTGTTTTATGTTATGAATTGATGTTTTCCCTTTGTTAATTTCAATTTTTCTTTAGATCTGATCTCTATTGCTTTAATTACTTGTAAATTCGGTGGCCACTTATTTGCATGTCATAGATACCCTAAGGAGGAACCTAGCGGTGAACTTAGGTATTGGATCTATAGGAATCAGACTTAGGACTTAAATCACGAGAGTTAGAAGCGGTCCTTCGAGGGTAAACGAATTGTCACAGAACTTAAAGGGTTCAATCTAAATTCAACTACCACGAGAGTAGGGGTTGGTTTAATTGGGCACGGTTTTTGTAACCCGAGAGGGAGCATTAACTTATTTAGATAAATTCGCCTTCAAAGCAATTTTGATAATTAACAATGGGTAGTCAATTTAGTAACATGAACAATCTTGTTGGTAACCCAATTCCTAGGAATCCCTTTTGATCTGAAAACCCCCTATTTGAACTACTTTCTGTTTTAATTGATTGCATTCTTAAATATCTAATTTTCTAGTTGATCCTCATTACAAAAAAATTAAATCTTTTAAAAATCCCTTTTTTATATAGTCCAGTTCAATCGATTTAGTAATTAATTGTTATTCGAGATCATAGTCTCTGTGGGATCGATCTTTTTATTACTTGGCGACGAATCCGGTACACTTGCCGGAATCCACACACCCATCAAGTTTTTGGCGCTGTTGCCGGGGATTGTGCTTTCTTGAATCTCAATTTAATTTTTAAATTGATTTTTCTGGACTTTTTCTTTTCAATTAATTCCTTTTAAAAAAAATTCCTTTTTTTCATTTATCTCTTTTTCTCCCTAGAGTATATATCTCTCCCTTATAGGTGTTTTTCTCTTTTATGCAAAGATCCCTAAGTCTTGGAAACCTTATTGAGGTCGACCCCAAAATCGAAAGGACCTTTCATAGACGTAGGAGACTACAGAGAGAGAGGGAAAGGTTGATTCCCATTCCACTCATGGCGAATCTACCGGATACAAAACCACTGAAGGACTACGCAGCCCCAAATGCTAGGGGTTTGCGAACTGGGATTGCTAGGCCAGAAATCGAGGCAGAGAACTACACTATACCGCCTATGCTAATTAGCATGATTAGGCAATATCAATTCGGAGGATTGCCCTCGGAGGACCCGACTGATCATGTGGAGACATTCTTGGAGTTCACTGATGCAATTAGAATGCATGGCACCCCGATTGATGCTATTCGCTTGAGGTTGTTCCCCTCCTCTCTTACTGGAAAGGCGAAAGCTTGGTTGAAGCAAGTGCCCGCTAATACCTTGTCGACTTGGGACCAACTGGAGCAGGCATTCTTGGAGAAATTCTTCCCTCCATCCAAGACGGCTTACCTACGAACTCAAATCACCGGCTTCTTCCAAAAGGACGGTGAATGCTTATCCGAAGCTTGGGACCGTTACAAAGGATTCCTGGAGTCCTGCCCACATCATGGACTCGAGAGGTGGTTGTTAGTGCATACCTTCTACAACGGATTGGATTACTCTTCAAAGGTGTCACTCGACTCCGCAGCTGGTGGAGCCTTTATGAATAGACCTCTGACTGAGGCATTCAATATCATTGAAAACGTAGCAACCAACTACCACCAATGGGGTTCGGAAAGAGGTAATAACCCGAAAAAGCTTTCGGGGGGTAAGTTTGAAATGAATAGCACTGATCTTATTATGTCTAAATTTGACTCACTGAATAAACGCTTTGATAAGCTTGAAAAGGCTAATGTGAGTTCAATAGGTGCTACTAATATTGTTTGTGAGATTTGTGGAATGCAGGGACATGATATAATGGAGTGCCCACATGGTATTGCTCATGGATCCGGTGCTTCGGGGGAACAAGTGAACTCTTGTCACAACTTCTATGACACGAACCCGAAGCTACCAAACTACGCTCCTCCAAATTCTTACAACCAAGGAAAGAAGAATAGCCCTTACCTCTCCTATGGGAACTACAACAACACGTTGAACCACGAGTTCCAAGAAGGCCAAGGTAATAGGAAACCCGCATCAGGGTATCCTCAGGTACAAAAGTCTAAACTTGAGTCTCTTCTGGAGAATTTTGTTGAAACTCAAACAAAGCAAAATGAAGAGTTTAGACAACAAGGTAGGGCGGTCAATGAGGCAATAAAAGAGTTAGAATCTAAGGTAGATAACCTAGCCATCCATAATAAGATGTTAGAAACTCAGATTGCCCAACAAGCTAGTACATATACCAGAACTAAGGGTACATTTCCAGGACAGCCCGAAGTTAATCCCAATAAGCACTGTAATGCTATATACTTAAGGGATGATAAGCTTGGGGTAGTTGAAAAGGATGTGGAATGTGAGGAGGACATGAGTGAACATAAAGAGATGGAGCCAAAGTATGTCCCTCCACCACCGGACCAACCCCCAATACCTTTCCCACAAAGGTTGGTCAAGAAAAAGCAAGTAGAAAAAGAAACTAAGAGCTTAATTGAGGAGCATAATTCCATGATAAAAACTAATATGCCTCCTAAACTAAAAGATCCGGGAAGTTTCTCTATTGCTTGCTCAATTGGAGAGGTGAAAATAGACCAAGGCTTATGTGACTTAGGGGCTAGTGCGAGTTTGATGCCGCTTACTATCTTTGAGAGGTTAGGAACCAAGAAATTGAGTCCATCCGAATCCTCTTTACAATTTGCGGATGGCTCAACTAAAACTCCTCTAGGCATACTAGAGAATGTTCCTATAAAGGTAGGGAAATTTTTCATTCCTACCGATTTCATGGTGTTGGATATGAACGGGAATTCTAAATTCCCTATCATTCTTGGAAGGCCATTCTTGGCCACAGCTGGAGCAATAATAGATGTAAAGAATGGCAAGCTCTCTTTAAATGTAGAGGAAGGTAGGGTAGATTTTGATTTGACTAACTCATATAACAACCCTCCTTCTGAGAGTCATGTGTGCAGGATCGAGATAATGCCTCCAGAGGTGAAGGAAAAGCCTAATATGGAAGCAACTCCCAAACTTTGCATGACGAATGATGCACCGAATGGTGATGAAGTTGGAGTTGCTCATCATGTGGAGTTAGGACTTCCGCCGGGAGGAAGTAAAGCCATGAAACTCAGAGTAAAAAGAGCAAAGCGAAAGCGCAATCGGCCATACGAACAAAATAGGCTCTTTGAAGGACTTCCATGGAAGAGAAGTGTTCTTGCACTTCCAAGCCCAGCCGACCCCGGTTGATCCAAGGGAGTATGGTCAAGCTTAAGACCATAAATAAGCGCTTCTTGGGAGGCAACCCGAGTTTCCTTTCCCTTTTCCATTTGTTTTTGAATTTTGTTTTTGAATAATTTGAGGAGATTAAAAGAAGAAAGATCACTAATTGATGGTTTTGCCAAGTATTTTCAGGTTATGAAAGCAGTAAGAGCAAAAAGGCAGGGAAAAATAAAGTCAGAAGTCATCACGCCCAGGTCGTGATGGTGGTCACTGCCGTGATGAGTTAACCAAAGAAGATCAGAAAGGATCACGGCCCAGCCGTGATATCCATCACGGGCGTGATGAGAAGGACCCTGAAGACCAGAATTGATCACGGCCTGGCCGTGATGCCCATCACGGCCGTGACACATTTTCCAGCATCTCTTTGACTGGCATGTGAGCCAGCACCCTCCACCACCTCGGTGAGTTGTTCCATTTTTCTCCTCTCTCCGACTTGATTATTTACATTGAGGACAATGTAAGTTTTTAAGCTTGGGGTAGGGGTACTTTTGCATTTTTGCATTTTTGCATTTTTCATGTTGCATTCATATAGGCATAGTTCTGCATAATCACATGATTAGATTGCTCCCTTGCTTAGATTATGCATCCAATTGTGAGAACTTGGTGCCAAATGAATTGAGACAGTGAATTTTTGAACCCAATTTTTGTATTCTTGTAATAGACTAAAAATAAAAATGCTGAGATGATCTTTTGATAGTTAATAATTAGCATGTGGTTCCTTAGATTTGTGTTTCTCATTTATTTTAAACTACTAAATATGAGATTTTTGAGCCAAAAAGGGGTACTCACTAAATCTAACCCATTCTTTGTGATTGAGTGTTTTATTCCTCTTGGATTGTATTCTCTAGAACTTGACTTGAAACCGTTTTGAAACTTAAAAATTTTTTAAAACATTTTTGAAAATGATTGAGGCACTAGGTATTTTTCTGGCCTTCCGAGCTTTGATTGATTAAATGCTACTCCTTAGTTACCCAATTTTGAGCCTAAAAGAATAAAATACTTTTCTTGGTACCTTGAATTATTTTGATGAATGATGCTTGGTATGACACCTTTTAAAGTATTGCAAAAAAGGTAAAGAGGTAGTTTGAAAAATAAATTGTGGGATGAGAAAGTTAGAAAAATATTTCTCTTAAGTTGAAAATCTCCCCTTCTCCAAATAAATGAAATAAAGTAAACAAACAAAAAAATGGAGAAGGGGATGAGAAAAAGAAAGTGAGAAATAAATAAGTAAAAAAGAAAAAAAAAAGGGGGAGGGGAAGAAAGGTGAACTAAAAGGCCCAAAAAGGTATTTTAGAAGGTTGTCATGCTTTGCAATGTTTGATATTTTTTTTAGCCTTCTTGAATTTTCCTTTTCTTGATTTCCCCACCTAACAATTAATCCCATGGCCCCATTACAACCAAAATAAAAGACTTCTTGATTCTTATGTGTTTTCATTAATAAAGTAGAGATTTGGTTAATAGTCAAGCTTATTGTAGAATATCCTCCTTGAGGAAATTGAACGAATTGTCGTATACCCTTAAACACTTGAGTGAGGTGAGAAGAGTGCCTGAATCAGTGAGAGATATGAATTTAGGGGACCTAAGCTTCTAATTGGACTTGAAAATGATTGTCTCTTGGTTTCTTATTGAATATGCCTGTTACTAGGATTTATTACTCGGGTTCTAGATTCACTGTCCATGCTCTGATTGTTTATCTTGACTGGCCTTAGTGATTGCTTGAGGACAAGCAAAATCTTAAGCTTGGGGTGGTTTGATGAGTGTGATTTCACCTCATATTTCATTAACATTTTGCATACATTTTCATATAGTTTATGCATTTCTAATTTGATTTTCGTTAGTTTTTACCATGGAACGGGTAAGGCGGTTTTGTGGTGTTGTTGTGCAGGAATAAGGATTAAAATGCTCAAGATTAACCATGATGGAGCTTGCATGAAGATGGGGCTTGAAAAATGAAGAAAATGAGCCAAACAGAGCCCATCACGGCCTAGCCGTGAAGCCATCTTGGCCATGATCGTGTAAAGCAGAAAAGAAAGAATGGAAAAGTCAGAGCTCATCACGGCCAGGCCGTGATGACCATCATGGCCGTAACATGTTAGCTGAACCAGACCCTCACAGGCAGAACTGATCACGGCCTAGCCGTGATGGTGGTCACGGCCGTGACAGACCAACCAGTGAAGCAACCTCCAAGGCAGAATCCGTCACGGCCTGGTCGTGACAGGCATCACGGCCGTGACGCGCAATATATGGATCTTTAGAAACTGATTTGATCTGAAGTTGTGATTGCTTGGGATTCAAGTTACCCTGATCTATAAATAAAGCACTTAGGCTCGAAAATAGGGGGACTCTTAAAGGCTTTTTGGGCTGCTACTCTTAGGAAAAATTAGGATTTCTCTTCTCCTTCTTCTTCTCCTCTCTTAGGTTTTCATTTATGTTTATGTTAATCAAGCTTGCCATCACCATGGCCATGCTTGAGTAGTAGCTTTATTTCTAGGGATTGGGGCTATGCCCAAGATTTGTTTTATGTTATGAATTGATATTTTCCCTTTGTTAATTTCAATTTTGCTTTAGACCTGATCTCTATTGCTTTAATTACTTGTAAATTTGGTGGCCACTTATTTGCATGTCATAGATACCCTAAGGAGGAACCTAGTGGTGAACTTGGGTATTGGATCTACAGGAATCAGACTTAGGACTTAAATCACGAGAGTTAGAAGCGGTCCTTCGAGGGTAAACGAATTGTCACAGAACTTAAAGGGTTCAATCTAAATTCAACTACCACGAGAGTAGGGGTTGGTTTAATTGGGCATGGTTTTTGTAACCCAAGAGGGAGCATTAACTTATTTAGGATAAATTCGCCTTCAAAGCAATTTTGATAATTAACAAGGGGTAGTCAATTTAGTAACATGAACAATCTTGTTGGTAACCCAATTCCTAGGAATCCCTTTTGATCTGAAAAACCCCTATTTGAACTACTTTCTGTTTTAATTGATTGCATTCTTAAATATCTAATTTTCTAGTTGATCCTCATTACAAAAAAATCAAATCTTTTCAAAATCCCTTTTTTATATAGTCCAGTTCAATCGATTTAGTAATTAATTATTATTCGAGATCACGGTCTCTATGGGATCGATCTTTTTATTACTTGGCGACGAATCCGGTACACTTGCCGGAATCCACACACCCATCAGGTTCCTTCAAAATGATCTGATTAGGTCAGGGTACACTGAGACTTTCTCAAGGAAGAGTCCTTCCCAGCCAGCAGCCCTGATGTATTGACTCACATCAACGTTATACTCTTTCAAAATACTGAAATCGAAGTGATGCCCTATTCCTATTTCCAGAGCATTGACATCATAGGCAGCGTTTGTTGAGGCCATTGTTGAAGGTTTGGAGTTAGGAGAGACGGAGAGTTTCTTCGCAAGAGAGAGGTTAGGTTTCAGAGCAAGTGAAAGGTTTTTCAAAAAGAGAGTGAAACTTTAAGAAGGTTTCGAAGATGAAAGGTTTTATTTTTGAAAAAATTAAAAAAAATGAAGACGTGAGAAGACATCCATTAAATGATGACACGGCACATGTTTATTGAAACAGTAAAAAGCAGCTTGTACTCATGATGAAAATAATTGTCTCATCAGAGAGAATTTGAAATAAATATGTCTTAAGACATATTAAATGCAAGTAATTAATAGAAAAGAATAAACGAGACATATAGCAAAAACACATAGGCATTGGACTAGTTATGCAATAGACGAGCATTAACATACAATAGACGACCTTCACTGGATGACATATCAATCAACACAGATCATGTTAAGATGATTTCTAATAAAGATAAGTCTATCCTCGGCTAGAGGTTTATGTCACCACCAGAATTTTGTAGCCATGACCGGCCGTAAAGGAAAACCTCATTCCCCTTCACAGCCTCACAAGTATACACAAATTCATCTCATCCAAAGTAAAATATTACATTCATTACATACATAAGGAATATAATACATTAGAGTGACGAACAACAAATAAATTACAAAGTCCTGACTAAAATTAGAACAACTTAAAACTAAGGGTACAACCCTTAAAACTATCCACATGACATCCAAGACTTCTGACGGCTCCACAGATACCTGGACTGAAATGTTAAACGTGGGGTGAGTCCATTGACTCAGTGAGGGAGCTCCCCCAAACACATGCAATCACACAAGTCCAAGGTGAAATAAAGTCATACACTTAAGCATGCATTAGATTAAACAAATATATAATTATTTTCAATCCACATATCTCAAACATTTATACATATGCAAAAGATCTCAACTAGTAAAATATTGTATGGACATCTTGTCCCTCAAGAGAGTACTTGTGGAATGACTTACAATATATTCATTTCTCAAACTCATGTCTTGGTCATAAGGGAATACATATCATATCATATACATCGAATCTTTGGGTCCATTTGGGGTTGTTCTCTCAAGGTCCCACACCCCGGCGGTTTTAATTTAGTACCCCGGAGATACCGTACCCTACGGGAAACATCAACATCCCTCCTCAACACCCGGGATATCTAACGGGGTCCCCTCATCCCCGACGGTCATATTTATATATCGGATCCTTCCGTTACCCGGTTCGCCTACCCAAAGATTCATAATCTTTCTTTGACAATCCATTCCACCAAGTACTCTTTTCAATATTCAGTCACAATCATAGGTGGCAACAACACAATCATTGCATTCACATACTATCATCAATTTATTAATATTTTCCAATATGTACATTAATATAATCCAATATAATATATTTACAATGTAAATAAAAAAAATCCATTGTTTAAACACCTTTACTAAAGCTCAAGCATAGAGGGAATCAACATTCGAAAGGCAACAACACTAAAACACACATTATAGCATAATCGTAAATCCATCAATACATAAGCAATGATAATATTTCAATTAAGAATTATATCTCGCTTTCTAACTTTACTGATCATTAGATAACTCTATGAGTACATTTCATGAGTATACTTTATAACAACTAGATAGTTTCTTATCCCTATTTAATAACCTTGTACCGTCACCAGGGGTATTATGTTCAAAGGTTGTGATTTCAGTAATCTTAAACCAACTTCAAACGAAAATTAGGAATAATATAGAGGTCCATAAATTCTAAAATTTTAACCACAACAAGATATACATGTATACTTTCAAGTAAAACTAGTTTCACATAAAAAGGAGGTCTATAACTCCATATATAAATTTTTAAGTAAAGATTGTATAAGTAAATCTAAGATTTTTCAGGTTAAACTGTTTCCTCCTCATGCCTCCTTAAATCATGAAATTTTACCACAATATACTTTAATATTTCAGTTTTCAAATGCAACATGTTTCATCTCAATACAAGTTTTAAAACTCCAGATATAATTTTGGGAATAGGGACTGTCAGGATAAATTCGGGCAACGGTAGCCTTGTTTTCAAAAATTAACCAAGAACATTTCAGATTTCCAAAATTCACGAAATTTATACACCATGTACCTCTGTGTGTTAGCTTTCAAACGAGACCAATTTTATCTCAATCTAAGATCTACAGCTCTAGTTAAAAAAATTTTTAATACAAGTCTATCAGAATATACCCCAAATCCAGGACTCCAAAGAAAATACCATACATCAAGCTCCGGTAATAGAGTGTCATCACCCTCAATTGCACTAAAGCAGTAATAATTTCACACTTTAAATTGAAATCCAAAAGTTAGGGTTTTAATATTGGGGATTTTTGAATCTAGAACTGAATGGGTAAGATTCTACTCACCAAACAGTGAAGGAGGAGACATAGAACGAACAACTGTGCTCCGACGTGATCCGACGGCACTCCGAATATGCTCCGGCGCGGTGACAGACGACGGAGGTGCGGTGGTTGACGGCGGTTCGGAGTTCCAAACGGGCAAACATGTAGAGGAAGGTGAGTAGAGTAAGGTTGTGGTGCTTGTTAGGTGAGAGATCGCCGGACGGTGGCCGGGAAATGCTCAAACGATGGCGGTGGTGGCGGAGCAACTACGTCCAAATGGAAACTGGTTGGTGGGAAAAGGAAGTGGATGATGGGAGGAGTCGAATCTGGCCTCCATTTTGCTAACCATGGCCGGAATGGTGGCCGGAATTTAGAGAGAAGGAGGAGAGAATTTCAAGTGAAGAGAGCAAGAGAAACGTTCAGGCAAGTGAAAAGAATAGAAGGAAAAGGAAGAAGAAATAAGAGAGAGGAGGGTGGAATGTAGGTAAAAGATGTGGTTGAGATTGTGTTTGGAAAAAGGAAATGAAACTTGGCCCTTGGATCTAAAAACAAAGAGGGAAAAATTTAAAATTTCAAAATTTGAAATGGAGTAGAGATTGATGGTTGAATTGGTCAACCAAGAAAATCAATGATTCAAAATTAATCTCCAATTAATATTAAACTAATATATTTTCAAATCTAAAATTAAATAGAGTACAATCTTAAAATAAATTTCTTACAATCATTCATTTAAAATATATTTTTTAAAACAAATAACAATAGTTATAATAGTGTAATATTATTGTCTTGCAAGCGTGTATACACTGCAATAACGCACCAAGTAAAACTAATTTAATAAGAAAATGAAATCAAAAAGCCGAATCACATAAAAATAAATATCTAACTGATTAATAAATCTTATTATCAAATAAACACATATATATTTATTAAGTTGTTACAATATCCATATAAAACATTTATACCAAAATAAATTTTAAATTATTAAGAATGATGTCATTTAAACATAAAATTTTAAATTATCAAAATTATCAGGTGTTACAGTTTAGTAAAGATATCTGTCCATTGATGGTCGGTATCCACAAATTGTATATCAAACACGCCTTTTTGCACATAATCTCTAATAAAATGATTTTTAATCTCTAAGTGCTTAGCTCTTGAATGCGGGATTGGATTTTTAGATAGAATATTGCAGCAGTGTTATCACACATGAGTGGAATACTACTAACATATTATAGTCCTCCAATTGATGTTTGAACCAAAGAAGTTGAGAGCAACAGCTTGCAGCAGATATGCACTCAGCTTCCGAAGTTGACAAGGCAATGGTGTTTAGTCTTTTGCTTGACCATGATACTAAGTTGGTTCCAATGAAGTGACATCCTCCGCTGGTACTTTTCCTTTCTATGGGATCTCTAGAGCATCACAAAAACCAACTAATCTGCAATCATCATTTTTCTTAAAGCACAAACCCAGATTAGTAGTACCTTTCAAGTATCTAAACATTCTTTTAACTGCTGATAAATGAGACTCTCTAGGATCATATTGAAAGCGAGCACATAAGCAAACACTGAATATAATGTCAGGTCTGGACGCAGTAAGATATAAAAGAGATCCAATCATACCTCTATATACCTTTCAATCTGCCTTTTATCTTTATCATCTTTGCTTAGTATGGCAGTATGGATGTGGGGTGCATTGGTGTGTTCGTTGGCTTGTAGTCACTCATCTTGAACTTCTTTAAGAGTTCCTTTGTGTACTTGGTTTGATGGATATACACCTCGTCCACATTTTGTTTTACTTGAAGTCCAAAGAAGAATTTAAGTTCTCCCATCATACTCATTTCAAATTCCTTTTGCGTTAACTTAGAGAATTCCTTGCACGGAGATTCATTAATAGCACCAAAGACTATTCATCAACATAAATTTGCACAATGATAAAACTGGACTTGTTGGATTTTCTAAACAAGGTTGTATCAATATTTCCTCTACTAAATCCATTGTCCATCAGAAATGAACTTAGTCTATCATACCAAGTTCTAGGAGCTTATTTAAGACTGTATAGAGCTCTCTTAAGCTTGTATACATGTTCAGGATGGGTTTGATATTCAAAACCCGAAGGTTGCATAACATATACTTCTTCATTAATGAAACCACTTAAAAATGCACTTTTTACATCCATTTGATAAAGCATGATATTACGATGTGCAGCAAATGGTAGTAAAATAAGAATTGCTTCTAATCTAGCAACTGGATCAAAGGTTTCAGTATAATCAATACCTTCTTCTTGAGAATAACCTTGATCAACTAATCTTGCTTTGTTCCTTACCACCTTACCATTTTCATCAAGTTTATTTCTGTAAACCCATTAGGTTCCAATCACTGATTTGTTCTTTGGAAGAGGTACAAGAGTCCATACTTCACTTCTTTCGAATTGATTCAGCTTCTCTTGCATGGCCAGAATCCAACCCTCATCTAGTGGAGCCTCGTCTACAGTCTTTGGTTCTAATTCAGAGACAAAAGCAGAATCAGCTTGATCTCTGAAGGTTGACCTAGTCCTTAACCTATCACTGGGACTTCCAATAATTTGTTCTTGAGGATGATAAGTCTTGAAGTGTGGTGACCTTTGAACATTATCTTGTTGAGAAGTTGAAGCTCCTGAACTATTCTGATGGTCGTCTACAGATTCATAACATGTATGCTTTCTACCACAATAAGAGTTCTGGAATTATAGACTCTAAACCCTTTGGATGATTCTGAATAACCTAGCAGTATTTCATTATCTACTTTTGCATCACATTTACCAAGTTGATCTTTAGTATTTAATATAAAACATTTACAGCCAAAAAGATAAAAGTAAGATATGTTGGGTTTTCGTCCTTTCCACAATTCATAAGGAGTCTTATTCAGAAGTGGTCTAATGTATATTCTGTTCTGAATGTAGCAGACAATGTTAACAGCTTCAGCCCAGAATTGTCTAGGGACAGAGTTGTCATTGAGCATTGTTCTAGCAATCTCTTGAAGAGATCTGTTCTTTCTCTCTACCACACCATTTTGCTGTAGTGTTCTAGGTATTGAGAAGTTATGAAGAATACCACTTTCTTCATAGAACTTATCAAATAGCTCATTTTCAAACTCCCCCATGGTCACTTCTGATTGAAGTGATACACATGCCTTTTCATTTTGTACACGTTTGTAGAATATAAAGAAGACCTTGAATGACTCATCCTTGTGAGCTAATAACATAACCCATGTCCATATAGTGTAGTCGTCTACTATGACTAGACCATATTTCTTACCACTGACAGAAGTAGTCCTTGTTGGACCAAAAAGATCAAGGTGTAGCAGCTCTAGTGATCTTGAGGTACTAACTATGTTCTTAGCTTCAAAAGAACCTTTAACTTGCTTTCCTTTGTGACATGCATCACAGAGAGCATCAGATTTGTAGTTAAGGTTTGGTAATCCTCTCACGAGGTTATGCTTATTTAGCTTTGAAATTAACTTCAAGCTTGCATGACCTAGCCTTTTGTGCCAAATCCATTGCTCATCTTCAATGGACACTAGACATGAGACACTTTGATTTGAGAGGTCCTCCAAGTCAATCTTATACATATTGTTTTGTCTTTTAGCAGTGAACAATAGTGATATATCAGGTTTCTTGGCACTACACATGTTTTTGTCAAAGGAAACAACATACCCACTATCACACAATTGACTATGCTTAGCAAGTTGTGTTTTAATCATTCAACTAACAAAACATTATCAATGCAGGGAAAATGATGTTTACCAATTTTACCTACTCCAGTGATCTTTCCTTTCTGATTACCTCCAAAGGTAACCCATCCACCATCTTTATGTCTAAGTCTTGGAACATACACTTTTATCCCGTCATGTGACATGAGAATCCACTGTCCAAGTACCAAGATGCGTGTTTCTTTCCTGTTGTTAAGCAAGTCTGCAGCAGGTATAATCATGTTCTTAGGTACCCAGATTGACTCGGTTCCTTTCTTGTTAGTAGTCACTGGACGAGTATGCTTAACATATTTATTATGTATGCATTTAGAAGTAATATGACCACTTTTACCACATATTCTACGGTATGTATTGGACGAGCCAATTTTTATTTTATGATGTTGTTCATGAGTTATTGGAACTCTGTGTTATGCATGAGGTTTTGATACTTTATGAGATGCATCCTGCTTCTCTTTTTCATAGCCTAGGCCAGACTTATCATGAGGTGATCTAGACTACCTTGGTATCAAGTTTAACTTTTCTGAGCCACCTACAAACTTGGGCAGCCTGTCTGTCAGATATGTCACATCATGATTCAGTTTTGCAACTTCCCAAGGAACATTGGGCTCAACCATGAGTTTGTCAGTTAGACTGACATTCTCAGAATTTAATTTCTTGTTTTCATTAACAAGAGTTCATTTTCAATGCAGACTTTATCATACACTTTAGTCAACTTAGAAAATTTCTTTCTAAGATTTTTATATTCATGAGATAGTATGGACGAGTTACTTAATAATTCATCAAATGCTTATTGTAGAGTAGATGAGTCAGAATCCATTACCTCAGCATCAGTATATTCAATGTCATAAGAAGTGCTAGCCGTGAGACAGATGTTTGCTTCTTCCATAGTTTCTTCTTCTTCATCAGATGATGACATATCCAGATCTTCCCATGTTGCCATCAGACCCTTATTCTTTTTGAAGAATTTCTTTTTGTCCTTTAGCTATGGGTAATCTGCTTTGAAATGACCAGGCTTTTTGCACTCGAAGCACAAGGGTGGACCTTTATCTTTGGAGTCTGACTTATCATTGGTGAACTTTTTGTTGAACCGCTTCCTTCTGAAGCCACCTTTCTTTCTCCACGTGTGTTGAATCTTTATGGAGATGAAAGATAGTTCATTCTCATCAGATCCTTCATCACTGTCTGAAGGGCCTGCTTCATCCGAGGATTCCTTAGCCTTTAGAACTTTTGGAGAGCTGGCCTTTTTAGCCTTTAGGGCAACAGACTTGCTTTCTCTGGTACTCTCTTCTTCTTTGAGTTCAAGCTCATGGACTTTGAGAGATCCAAGGAGCTCTTCTAGAGTGGGAGTATTGAGGTTCTTTGCTTCCTGAATAGCAGTGACCTTAGGTCTCCACTGTTTGGGTAAACTCCTCAATATTTTTCTGGCATGATCTCTATTTTCATAAGTCTTTCTAAGAGATCTTAGACCATTAGTGATAGTTTGGAATCTTCCAAACATTTGATCTATTGTTTCATGTTCAGCCATTTTGAATAGTTCATACTGGTGAACCGGCATGCTTATCTTTGACTCTTTCACTTGGGATGACCCTTCATGAGCTAGGGCTAGAGTATCCTATATTTCCTTAGCTGTGTTACAACTATGAACTTTATCATGCTTAGATCTAGTGATAGCACACATCAAATAGTGTTTTGCCTTCAGATTGAGATGATGTTGAGTCTTTTGTTCAACAGTCCACTGAGCTCTAGGAATAGCAACTCCATTGTCACCTCTTGGCTCAATATAGCCAGTTTCAATCAGCTCCCGAATATCCGTATTTTGCATATCAAGAAAAGTCATCATTATCTTTTTTCCAGTAGTCATAATCACTACCATCAAAGAGTGGAGGTCTGTTGATTGCTTGTCCTTCTGCAGCCATGCTTGCTGGATCGTACTCCCTCAGCACTTGTTAGATGCTCAACCCTTTCGAGGCTGAGCTCTGATACCAACTGAAGTTGACATAGGGAGACACAAGAAGGGGGGTTAAATTTTTTGTTTTAGTCCCTGTAAAAATTTTTCTTATGATTTCATCCTTGTAATTTCAATTTTTTGTAAATAGTCCATATCGTTACCCCTGAGTAATAGAAATCATACGAGATGAAAAATTTTATCAATTTTAACCCTGTCACCCTAGCATATGATTTTTTTAAATATTTTCGACCCAAATTTTTTTATATTGATACCTCTGAGTACTAGATATCATACAAAATGAAGGAATTTAACAATTTTAACTATGTGGTCCCAAATGTATGATTTTGTTTCTGTTTTCTGGTCAAATTTCATAGCAAGTCGGACAGGAAAAATGAAATTATTTCGGTACCCTTGAGTATTAGATAACGGAAAAAGATGACGGTAGAGACTATTTACAAATTTTTTGTGATTACATGAATGAAATCCTAAGAAAATATTTACAAGGACTAAAACCAAAATCAGTGAACTTTACAGGGACGAAAAACTTATTCAAACCTAGTTTTATTATGTTCTTCTCAACTTTTTTAAATAATTTTCAAAATAATTCAATTGAAATATACTATCATTATAAATATATTTTTCATCAACGACCAATTTTTATTTTTTTTGAGGAAATCCAAACTAATTCATTTCACCGGAAATAATGGAAGCAATACAAAGAGGAACATAATGATAGAAATGGGGGCTATAACTAGATAGGGCTTCCCTAGCAAGGGAATGAACAACCCTATTTGCTTGCCTCCTAATAAACTTCACCCGTAAGTTTGAGAAAAAAGATAGTAATCTAGAACACTCCTTAACAATGACCCAACCTCATATAAATCAGTTTTTGAGGAGTCAAGTCTATCTACGACACCTTTGCAGTCAAGCTCGAACTGCACTTTCAGGAAGCCAAGCTGACGAACCCAGTTAATAGCCAACCATAAGCCATGAGCTTCACCTTCAAGGATTGGGCAGCATGGCTCCAACCAAATTGTCTTTGCCTGAATAAAGCACCCAACGCTATCTCTTAGGCACGGTCCCCAACCGGTTCTACCAGAGCTCGTATCAAAAGCAGCATCTACATAGCAAGAGACAAAACCGTCAGGAGGAGGGGACCAAGACATAACCGACGGCTCAACATTCCCCAACTGCGAACGACCCCAAGCATTTTGGGCTTGCTTCCAATCAGTTATACAAGTGTGGGCTCTACTGCATATTTGAGAGGCATCCGAGGACTTATGCTCCCAGATGAGCTCATTTCTGCACCACCACAGGGTCCACATAACCATGACAAGGGAAGCACACTTCTCTGCAGTGAGCCTGCCCACGATTGCAAAGCACCACTCAGTGAACGACTCAGAGGCATTTGCCACCACAAACATCATTCCAAAGGTTTAAGGTACGCCAACATTGTTCAGCCAAGGGGCAGCTCACAAAAAGATGCCAATTAGATTCAATATCAATCCCGCATTGGACACACAGACTCGGGTACAGGACCCCTTGTCTTTGAAGCTGGTATCTGTTGGGAACACACTCCCTGTATAAATGGAAATGATATTCCTTGTATTAATCAACAGATTACAAGATATATTTATATATACAAAAGGAATTTGAAAAACTAACTAACAGCTAGTGACTAGGATCAGTTGCCAACAGATATGAAACGGCTGCCTATAATTATGGACTAAGGAAGTTACACGATACACACTTATCTGCTACAACAAAACTATCTAGATGAGCATTTGAATTTGACCAGATGATGAGCTGATTTTCAGCTCTATCCATTACGCCCCCGCAAGATGGGGTCACCATCAATGACGCCAATCTTGTCCATGAGAAGAGTAAATTGCCCACGAGGAAGAGGCTTGGTGAGGATGTCTGCAAGCTGGTCTTTAGTGGAGATGTGAGAGACACGAATTTTACCTTCCTGAACCAACTGCCGCACAAAATGATAATCAAATGCTATATGCTTCATTCTAGAATGAAAAACCGGATTTGCACACAAATATGTAGCACCTATATTATCACAAAACAAGACTGGTGCTAGAACTGAAATGCCAAGTTCTCCTAGAAAATGAGTAAGCCACATGACCTCAGTTGAAGTATTTGCAACTGATCGATACTCAACTTCCGTGGACGATCTGGCCACTGTCCTTGGTCTCTTAGACAACCAAGAAATCGGATTTCCACCAAGATAAATGATATAGGCTAAAGTAGAGGTGCGATCATCCAAATTGCCACCCCAATCTGCATCACTGTAAGCTTGTAAATATAGATGGTGAGGTTTGTTAAGCATCATGCCATGATTGAGAGTGAGTTTGAGGTATTTCAGCATACGTTTTAGTTGTTGAACGTGCACCTGAGATGGTTGATGCATAAACTGCAACAGTTTGTTGACAGCAAAAGAAAAGTCTGGCCTAGTGAGGGTGGTATATTGGAGAGCACCAATGATGCTTCGAAACTGCTTGGCATCTGCAGGTGCAATACCATCATGCAAGGTTAATGGAGTAGAAGAACACAATGGAGTGTTATTAGGCTTCGCCCCCGCCATATGAAATTTTTCCAGCACATCACGAATGTAACCATGCTAAGTTAGAAAAAGACCCTGCTTGTGTGGAATGATTTCAACTCCAAGAAAATAGTGAGGGAAACCAAGGTATTTGAGAGAGAACTTGTTAGACAAATCCTCCATAAATGTGATCAGAAAGTATTATGACTGTCAGTGAGTAAAAGATCATCAACATAGACTAGGAAAAAGAGCTTTAACACCATCTTTGTTGTAAACAAATAATGATGAATCACTGCAGCTGGTTTTGAAACCATAGGAAATAACAAATGACTTCAAAGCATCATGCCAGGCCCAAGGGGCTTGCCTTAGACCATAGATTGCCTTCTTCAACTTGCAGACATGGTTAGGGAATTCTTTGTGAACAAAGCCGGGTGGTTGTTGCATATAAACATCCTCAGTAAGATGCCCTTGTAGAAATGCATTATTGACATCCAATTAGTGCATAGACCAACCCGAGCCAAGAGCTATAGTAAGAACAACCTTGATTGTTTGAGGTTTAACAACTGGTGAGAAAGTCTCTTTAAAATCAACACCCGGAGTTTTAGTGAACCCCTTGGCAACTAACCTTGCTTTATAACGAGCCACACTTCCATCAGGATGTCGTTTAATCCGAAACAGCCACTTACAAGCCACCAAATTTTTAGAATTATCTCTAGGAACAAGTGACCAAGTACCATTATTCAGTAATGCATCAAACTCACCTGAACATGCGTCCTCTAGTGTGGGATTTTGAGAGCTTAAGTTACAGTGGATGGCTCTAGGTTTTCAGGAATGTCATGCTTGGTAACAATAAATAGTTTCTTGGGTTTAAAGATATTATTTTGTGACCTGGTAAGCATGGGATGACTGCGAGAAGGATTAGTGGAAATGGAATCATGGGAAGGTTGAGTGGAAGAATCATTACCTGATTGAGTTGCTGCGGAAGTGCTTGAAGTAGGATCAGTCACTGTTGCAAGTTCCAAGTCGAAAGGTGCTGTGGAAGTTGGATGCTCGGGTTGAGTGGTTGTTGGTGTTGTGGTTGGACATTGGGTGGAGGAAGGAAGTTGAATGATGGAATGTGGTGTGGTGTCTATGAGAGGGTTATGAGTGGACTGTGGGAGAGATTGAGTGAGGTTGATGTATGGAAATGAGTTTTCAATGAAGTTAACATGTCTAGAAGTGTAGACCCAATTAGATGTAGGTTCTAGGCATAGAAAAGCATGTTGAGGTTGAGAATAGTCAATAAAAATGCAAGGAAGGGATCGGTTTTGCAATTTGTATATGGCCAAAACCAAGGAAAGCATAAGCAACCAAAAGAGTGTAGCTTGTTATAATTTGGTGGTTGGTTGAATATGATTTCATGTGGTGATTTAAAATTGAGAGTTGGAGTTGGCATCCTATTTATCAAGTATGTAGCTGTGAGGAAAGCATAGCTCCAGAAGGTTGAGGGTAAGTTGGCATGATGAAGAAGGGCATGAACAGTTTCAACAATATGTCTATGTCTTCTTTCTGATGTTCCATTAATTTCAGGTGTATGTGGAGGTGTGGTGAGATTGGAGATTCCATTCTTAGATAGAAACGGTTTTAATTTGACAAATTCTCCATCATTATCAGAAAAAGTGTAGTAATTGGAAAGTTAAAATAATTCTCAACAATAGCCTTGAATTGAATAAAAATGGAAAACACATCTGATTTATTTTTCATTGGATATAGCCATACATATTTGGAGTAGTGATCAACAAAGACTAAATAATAAAGAAAACCATCTAAGGACCTAATAGGAGCAGGACCCCATACATCCGAGTAAATGAGCTCTAAAGGTTTGGTGCTAGTGAGACTATGATCTGAAAATGGTAGCTTGTGACTTTTTGCACAATGACAGGAGCTGCATTCAAAGGAAGATGAGAGCTTTATTGGGATATGATGATTGTCAGCTAAATGCTTGATTATTTTGGAAGAAGGATGTCCTAATTATGATGCCATGTAGAGTAAGGTTGAATGCTGGTAGTGAATGCATGTGGTGAGGCAGATGTGCTTGGTGATGTGGGCAGATGGTAGAGATCTTGTTTAAGAGGTCCTTGCAGCAGAGCCCGACCCGATTTCAAGTCCTTCACAACAAAAGAATGAGGAAAAAATTCAACAGAACAATGGTTAGTTTGGCATAATTTGGAAACAGATAACAGATTGGTTTGAATATTTGGTACATGTAAAACTTGATCAAGATGTAAAGATTTAGTTGGTGTGTGAAAGGAAGTATGACCAATATGGGAAATATTCAAACCTGAACCATAACCTGGTCAGATCCTGGATAAGGATTAGCAAGAGTGAGTTGCTGCAAGTCCTGAGTAATATGATGAGATGCTCCTGTGTCCATTATCCAACTGGAGTTCTGTACTGAAGGTTGACAATTAGCAACATTTGCTGATGGATGATTGCCATTATGTTTGGGATAGCCGTTAATCTTGTAGCAAACCCGTGCAGTGTGTCCAGGTTTGTCACAATACTGACAAGCTGGTTTTTGAGCAGAATTGTTGGAGGTAGGAGAGCCATTTCGGTTTGCAGAATTGTTGGAGGAATGAGAGCCATTGCGATTAGAAGGACCATGATACCTTTGCTGTCCTTGACCACGGTTAGCAGCATGAGCAGTGGCTATGATGGAAGTATTAGAGGCATCATCATGACGCGTGGTGATTTAAAAGTGCATGAGCTTTTCATGGAGTTCAGGAAAATCAATAGGGGTTTCTCTGCTACGAAGGGCTGCTGAGATCTCACGGTACTCATCACTCAAACCATTCAAAGCATGAATAACAAGATCAGTGCTATCAAGAGGGTTGTCAATGATAGATAGTTCATCAGAAATAGCTTTAATACCTTGGAGATAGGCAACCATGGATTGAGTACCTTTGGTGAATGTTGAGATGCGATGTTTGAGAGCCATGATGCGTACACGAGAACGACTTGCATACATGGTTTTGAGAGTGTCCCAGGCCTTTTTTGCTGTGGTGACAGTGCCAAGATGAGTGACCACGATGAGCGCAAATGAAGAGACAATGCCATAAAGGATCAATTGATCCTGACGAGTCCAGTGAGTAAATTCTGGATTAATAGCTGTTGAAGCAGCCTCAAGATGTTTGGATGGACAGGGTTTGCTGCCATCAATATATCCTAATAGATCATAGCCTGTCAAGAGAGCAAGGAATTGAATACGCTAGGCCGGATAGTTGTCTCCATCAAGCTTGATGTACAATTGAGAGCCAGCATTAAGAACAATGATTTTGTCAGTCAGAGTAGACACAGTGTTGGTGGGGGTAATTTCTGTTTCAGAGGAAGAACTCATGGTGGAAAAAAAAAGGATCGAAGGGAGCCGTGAGGCTATAGAGCTCTAGATACCATAAAGGGAAATGATATTCCTTGTATTAATCAACATATTACAAGATATATTTATAGATACAAAAGGAATTTGAAAAACTAACTAACAGCTAGTGACTAGGATCAGTTGTCAACAAATATGGAACAACTGCCTATAATTATGGACCAAGGAAGTTACACGATACATACTTATCTGCTACAACAAAACTATCTAGATGAGCATTTGAATTTGAACAGATGATGAGCTGATTTTCAACTCTATCCATTACCGTAGGCCCGCCAAATAAACAACTTTACTCTAGTAGGGACTTTCAGGTTCCATATCCTTGCCCACTGTCCCTCACACCGGAGATTGCTTTGGTTTAGTACCAAGGACATAGCTAGCCGGTACGCATTCTTCACAGTGTAAGAACCGCAGCTACTTGGATGCCAAATACGCTCATCCTTCGTAAAATCAGGTGAAAGAGGAGTATTAAGGATTGAATGTGCTTGCTGTTGAGGGAACATCATGTTGAGTAGCGATAGCCAATTAAAAATTTATTATATCATTAAAAAAATATTCAACTCCTACAGTAAATGTATTACATGTATAAAAAAGAATAATGATATTAAGACACAAAAATGATGTCCAACACCGTATAAAAGTAGTATCTATATAAGATATCCAGATTGTGTGTTCCAATCAAGGTTTTTAAAACCGGACCGGCCAGTTCAACCGTATACCGATGAACCGTCCAGGTAGTCAGCCCAGATGATGCATAAAACCGGAGTTTTAAAAAACTGGACTCAAACCGGATAAACCGGTACAAAATCGGAATAATCGGTCAAAGTAGAAAACTAAACGATTTGAGCCGGTTCAGATATTTAAGCGCTACTATGTAATCTAAAGATGCAACTCTCCCACTTACTTTTATAACCCATCTTTTCACACTCCCCCACCCATTCTAACGATGTGAGACTTTTAAATCTTTGTTTTCTTTAACATAATTCAAGCTTTCCAAACCAGAAAAAGAGGGATGGATTCGTTGGTAGGTGTGAAAGATTCATTGCATTTTTGTTACAATTCTAACCTTCAAGCATCTAAACACAAGTGACGAATTTTTTTGGGTCCCCTAACTCTGGTTTTATCAAATGGAAGCAGTACAAATTGAAGAAGCATCTACCTCATACAAGTTTCGTAGTTCCAGTGAAGCAAGCCATTAAAAGAGTGCTAGGATTGCATGGAGGAGATCAGTTCATCAGTTCCATTAGGGAAAGGACAAAATCCCCACATGAACTTGTCCACCTACGTTAGCAAATATAAAGAATCTGAACTAATAGTTGTTCTTATCCATTCTATATTACTATTACCATGGCCTATTGGGCCAAAAGCCATTAGGATGGTCTGTTTTTATTTTATTTTTATTAGTCCTCAAATATTTATTATTAGTATATTAATTTATTAAATAAAATTATATCAATTATATATTTAATTAATACCGATTCGATAATGGCTCAATCGTGATTGGACCACTAAATCATGAACCAGCACCTTCACCTATTGAATATCCGATCATTTTAAAGACCTTCATTCCAATATCTTTACTCTATCCAAAAAAAATAAAAAAAAAAAGACATAACATCGAGTTTTTGGTTATTTTTTTTAAAGGACTAGGTTGTGATTGGTACACCTATCAAAATTAAAAACAATATTAGTAATTTATGCAGAGTTTGTGGTGTTCAATGTTGAATTTTTGTTCTTACTTTGACATTGGTAGTGATGATTGACCAAAGAAAATGATATACCTCAGCTGACTGTGTCAGAATCTTCCTCTTCTTATTACTGGCTCCGCTATCGCTCGTTAGGATCCCTCCCACTCCCTTCAAACTCAAGCCACCACAGCACAACCATTCACCCAAAAAATACAAAACTTTTTTCATGCTCGCCTCCGAATCTTGCTCTGCGCTTCGACCCAAAGCCTCCGTACCCGCCCCGAACCCGCCCCGCACAGTGTTCAGCGCTGGTTGCACTTGTTGCTTCGATCCACGATCTTGGTCCAGACCCAGCTTCGCCCCGGGGCCCAGGCTGTCCCTCAATTCCATTGAAATGGAAGTGCTCCGTCGAATAGGCCGCGGTTGCTTCAAGAATCCCCGCCTTAAGGTGGAGGCTGACAGCGGTGGCGAGGACTTGTTCGATGCCGCCGCCGCCACGGCCAAGCGGCTTCCTCATCACCTTGTTATTATGGTTAATGGTATAATTGGGAGGTAACCTTTTACATCCCATAATGTTTAGAGTTAATATCTAAATTCGTGGACTTCAATTTAGTAGTATTGAAACATCTCAGTAACGAGTATGTTTGGGACAACGGTGCAAACTAGATTATATCAATAATTGATTATTGTATAATAATCGATTATAATGAATATGTTTTTGTTTGGACATGTTTTTTGTAAGGATAAATTTTGAAGACACCCTAGTGAGTGAGGACATATTCTATTCTATGTTGGATCTATTCAATTGTGATGCACTAGGAGGTTTTTACACTATTAATCACTCTTATCTAATTATCTTTTATGGTTTACAATTAGTTGAAGTCTAAATAGAATATAGTAGGACATCATATTCAAAGGATTTAATTGCCATAGTAAAGATTTTTGTATTCAATCATAAATTGACATATAATTAAAAGGTTTGATAACTACGTATGATAACTTGTGATTAGTTAACATGTAAAAAACTTTACAGAATCGCAATTAAACTCATTAAAAAGTAGAAAACTTTGGTCCATTTAAAAGGTGGAGAGCAGAACAAACATCCTGCTTGCTCTCTGCTGCACACCACTTTTAAGACTCAAACTTTGTTTTAGTTTAAGAATTTGGTTTATCGGTTAACTGGGGTGAAATGTACTTAATAAATTACAGTGCTGCGGATTGGAGATATGCTGCAGAGCAGTTTGTGAAGAAGCTTCCGGATAAAGTTGTTGTACACCGTAAGTGTGCCTACTTTCCCTAAAATTTAGGGCCTGTTTGCAGTATTTCAACTTTTCTATTTTCATTTCCTGTTTTGATAGGTTATTGCAAAAATGACACCTTGCTTTCATTTTGTTTACTATTTTAAAAAAATTGTACAGTAGTGAAAACAACATTTGTTATTTTCAGTTTTTCACTGTTTTCCATGAAATCTTTTAAAACAGGAAATTAAATGAAAACACAGTATCGTTATTGCAATTATTAATGAAAGTAGGAAATAAAAAACAGAAAACCGGAAACAAAGCAAAGAGACCCTTAAGTGCTCCTTTTTCTTTCCGCAAGTGTGCTATGAAGATTGTGGATAATTTAGGGGATTTGAAAAGCATGGTATCACTGGATTGTTAATATTCTTGTTAGGTTTGTGATCTTTATGCAAGTGTTTGTATGATGAATGGATAGTCTGGTTAGTTTTTTGGATGAATTGTCTTTATCCTACCCAGTCATGGAGATAATGTAAAACATCTTATGCAATTAAGCAAGAGTGTCTGATCACAAAAATTTGTGAAATTGTTTTTCCCATCCTGGTTTAATATTCTTCCAGTTCTTGACTTGACATTTCCATGTCCACCAATCTTCCACTTTTATTATCTCTGGCTTTTATAAATCACATCATTTATTGCGTTTTGCTTGATATTTTGTGGACAGGCAGTGAATGCAATTCTTCAAAATTGACGTTTGATGGTGTTGATACGATGGGTGAGAGGCTAGCTGAAGAGGTATTTTGGTAATAATAATATCATCTTTTTTCTTCTGCGCACATCTTAAGCTCTCATACTTCCCTGAACTTCCATATATAGTGTTGACTTTGCAATGACTTATTGACATCTAAGTCTTCAGTTTTAATTCGTATTTATGCAGGTGCTATCTGTTATTAGACGTTGGCCAGAGGTGCAGAAGATATCGTTCGTGGCACATTCTCTAGGAGGCTTGGTGGCTAGATATGCTATTGGGAGACTTTATGAGTATTCTTCTACACTGGAGCCTTTAGGTACAAGTGGTAACTGCTCCAGTGAAGAGATGGAATATTCAAAGCAATTCCTTGAACAGCATTTTGAAGCCAAAATTGCTGGCTTAGAGCCAATGAACTTCATAACATTTGCAACACCACATCTTGGTTCAAGAGGGAATAAGCAGGTAGCTTAAGTTTGCTTTGAACACGTAGCTTAAGTGTTTTTTTGGGACTGTGCCACTTAACTACTTCAGTTGTCAGAAGTTTCATTTGTCTTACCTGACGTAAAATCTTTTGGCATTTCGATATTGTTAGAAGAAAAGTGCACATGGAAGGAATTTTGTTAGGGTTAGTTCCTTTTTGTTTCCCAGAAGTCACTTAAAAAGTGATTTGATCCATATGATTTCAGTGCCATCAACTGGAGATTAGTATTATTCTGATTTTATCTTTAGGTATTTAGAACTTCTTATGGTCGTTCAGCTTCAGAAAGATATTTTACTTTTGAATTTGTTTTGGTACTAATTGTATTTTTTTTCATTAGATGTCTTCAATGGTCTTCTTGTAAGGGTATGGAATATGGATATTTGAAGACACGCTTGAAAGTATTATGCAAAATGGGCTCAATTAGTAGCCTATTTATTTCTTTTGTTAATTGTTTTAAAATCTTATATAAATGCTGCTTGGTTATGTTAGGATCCAATGGTAAGGTATGAGACTTGAGTCCCACATAGGAAGTATTGGATTCCGGTATAGGGTTTATATTACCTTGGGCTCTCCAACCACAATGGCCAGCTTTTGTAGCGTGGCTTTCCCAAGGTTCATATTAATTGGTATTAGAGCTTTCCACCATGCCTCAGTTGCAAATGAGCAGCACAGTTGGTAATGCGGACATTGTAGTGTTCCCCAGACTTGAGTCTCGCATCGGAAGTATGAGATTCCGGTATGGGGTTTATATGCTCTTTGGCTCTCTAACCACAACAACTAGTTTTTGTGGTGTGGTTCTCCCAAGATTCGCATTAGGTTATTTCTTTTTTATCACTTTTTCCATGTACTGGTGAATCAACTTTCTACACTGAAAAATGAAAATGTTCAAAGAGAAGGAAGTATATTCTATCTGCACGATGAGATGAAAAGGGTTTTCATATTTGCTGTAGCTCACGTGCCTAAGATTATTGGTTATATGAAATGTTATAAATATTTGTGTGCTTAATTTGGGTGTGATATATCATAAGCATAAAATGGCAGGTTGCATCTTTTTCATTTTCTGTGGACTGTAGCTGCAGTGAAATCAGCGATGTGTTGTGATAGGTTTTGTTAGTCTATTCTAATTGATTCTATATCTGACATAGAAGCGCATATATTGGAATTGCAATATTATCTCTTAATTCTTTTTTCATTTGGTTCTTGTAGCTTCCGTTTCTTTGTGGTCTTCCTTTCCTTGAGAGAAGAGCATCCCAAACTGCACATTTAGTTGCAGGGAGAACTGGGAAGCATCTCTTCCTCGTGGACAATGATGATGGAAAGCCTCCTCTGCTCTTGCGAATGGTTGATGACTCCGACGATTTAAAATTTATGTTAGTATTAATGTGTATGTTAAGTTCATCAGATGCTAATATTCATTTTTGTATTATTGCCAATGTAATTGTTTTTTATGGTGTAGGTCAGCTTTACGTGTGTTCAAGCGTCGGGTGGCATATGCAAATGCAAATTATGATCGTATCCTCTTTTTAATTTAGGTTTTGAATAATAAAAACGTGTGTTTGTTGTTTTTTTAATCAGAAGCTTAAGCCTAATGAATAGATAGTCAACCACACATGTAGTTAGCAGATGCAGCTTGCATGTGCATTTTAAAGAGTTTGTATCCAGCTACTCTTCAAATATCACCTTGGCTAGTAAATTAGTGTTTTTCCTGAAACCATAAATTGGCACAATGGCGTAGATCAAACTTTAAGATAGAGAAATACTTCTTATGTTCTGTTATTTCTTGACTTAGCTTGAAGATATGGTTGGTTGGCGTACCTCATCAATTCGTCGTCAACATGAACTTCCAAAGGTATAGACTTTCTGATAATAGTCTACCTTCATGCTTTACATGGCTTTCAGAGACTAAATTCTGTTCCTTCTTTTGTGCTAGTCCAATCTTCTTGTAATTGATGAGAAATACCCACACGTTGTTTATGTTGAAGGAGAGACTGTTGATGACATTCGCAATACAGCATCTTCTAATGTTGGAGGCCAAGCAGTTGACTTAGAAGGTTCTTTCCTTATATTTAACAAGCCTTTTTCAACTTTGTAATATAATGTTGATTTATGCTGTCCTTTTATACTTTTCTTTCGGAATGACAAAACACTATGTATTTAGGAAGATGAGCAAGTTTATCTCGGATTTCTTGTTTTGATGATGGATATGTGTTGTTCTGGTTGATTATTAGTTGTAGTGTTCAGTTCAAGTCTTAAAGAATATTCAGATAAATAAGAAAAAGAAGTAAAAGAGCAATCTCCTGTCCTTCGTCTTGGATTTCCTATTCATGTTTATAACCTTTTGCAAGTCATATCATAAACTTCAAAAATGTTTAGGGCATTTACCATGCTATTCGCTTGACTTTTTTTAGTAGATATGCACAACGTGTAGCAACAGATTGTATGTCATGACAATAAGTTTATAAAAAATAAGACTAAGGATATATGATTAATATTTTCTATAACTTTGTAACATACAAAGACAATGGAATTGCCATTGAACTTTAGACATGGGTACATTTTCTCTTTATAAGATCAAGAACAAGGGAAAACTATTTTTGTTGGTATATATAAACAATTTATTCCTACTATTATTAAATATACAGTAGGTGATACTGGGTTAAAGTTGTCTCTATATGATTTTAGTTTCTTATGGATAATTCAATCTGACAGGCCTAGCTTATAGAGGATCAAGTAACCTATATGCCTTTCTTTTGATGATTATAGTATGCTGGGACAAAGACACAAGTTAAATTGCTATTTTGGTGTTCTTTATGAAGAACTGATTCTTGCCATGGCTCCCTTAACTTTTTTTCATATCGTTATAATTATTAGTTTAAGCTCTTTTATTTTGTTGCCAAATAGCAATGTCTCAATTTAACTGTACCCACTTGAATTGAATTTGAATTGGGTCAGTTAAACCTAGATACAGCCACTTCGCACTTTCTAAGTAAAAAAAAACTGGTAGATATTTTAAATTGATCTGGCACCATTTTTCTGAGGAATTTCTGTGTTTGACCTAACTTACCATGATCAACGTTTTCGTTGCATACAATTCTATTTAATGTTTTAATATTTACATTCTAAATTTATCTCAGTGGGCTATATTCAACTTATTTGCACCAAATATACTGTAGCAATAGAATAATTATACTAGGTGAAAATGTAACTTACGCTGCTAGCTTTACCTCCTTAATGTGCTACCTAGATATATTGGATTTAGTAGCTGTTTCTATTGATCCTCATACTTCAAATTCCTATTTTTTTCTGTTTTCTTATTTTTATTTTTCTTATATGTAGAGGAGATGATAAAGGGCCTCACTCAGGTACCTTGGGAGCGTGTGGATGTTAGCTTTCAGAAAAGTAAACAGCGGTATATTGCTCATAGTACAATTCAGGTAGGCTTGATATCTTAAAGCTTTCCTGCAAAATTTGTGTGATGTTTTTCCTCTTGATGCTGTATTATCAACTGCTTTTTTCATTCTACCTATGTTCAGTACTCCAATATTTAGATTAAATATGCAATGAAAATGCATAGTACAATATATTATTTGAAGAGAATGAACCTTTATAACATTGATGGTGACAATGATGTAAGAGTAAGACAGACATGAGGAAAGCTAGGGTATGGGATTTAGGAGATATCAAGCCAGGAATATAGTAATTTAAGGTTATTGAAAGGTACTTGTTGTTTTGCACATAATAGGGTGATGATTAAGAGAGTGAAATGGCTGTCTTAATTACACCGCAGAGGCTTCGTAAAATTTAGATATTATTTACATAGTGATAGATCACTCCCCAATTGTATTTGGTTAGCCTATACAATAAATTTAAATATTATGTACATAGTTTCTGATAGGGACCTAGAATAAACTAAGTGTATGCAAGTAGGAAGAGGGCATGCGTTGCAGGGGATTATGACCAAGAGAGAAAATGAAAAGATTCCTAACTAACTATTGAGGTGGGGAGTGCGTGAGTATGGTGTGGATTGTAAAAGGGGATATAAAAGAGAGAGTGAGAGAAAGGGGTGTAGGCTGGAAATTGGGTTGGGACTTGAGAGAGAGAGAGAGGCACTCTCGAATTGCCTTAGGCTACCTTTTCTTCTTTTTCGGCATTTCTATTCCCTAAATTGTAATTCAGGTACTGATATCATCTTGATATCAGGTCTGGTTCTTCCATTAATATACAAGCATATTCAATATATTCAGTTCCTATTTTCTGGGTTCCTAACAGTTTCCTTCTCCTTAAAACTTTCAATTTTCTTATGAACATAGTTGACGTGCAGACAAATCTGTCCAAACAAGAAGAGATAGTAATCCTTCTTAACTGATGACCAATATATTGAGCATTTGTCAGACCCTCAGAGGTAACTCTCTGAGGTTGCAATCCCGAATGAACTCATCAAAACCCCTCATAGTTTCAGTTACATGGTCTGCCCCAAACTTTTCATTAGGATATCTCAATGCTTTAAAATTACCACTGATACACCAGGAGGGAGCACAAAACCCATGATCGTAACTAAGCTCCTCCCAGAATAAAGTTCTGAGTTGTGGCTGAACAGGACCATAAACCAAAGTAACCTGCCATTGATCTCTCCCTTTGAAATCCAGCAAAGCAGAAGCTGAAAAGGAGTCAAGGTCAGAATTAATCTTGCTTGCAACTCTAGTATCCCAAATAACCACCATACCCCCTGATGCCCCGAGCCTGAACGAAAAGATTCTTAATCCTAATGTCGAGAATCCCACAAACTTCTCAACATCAAACCATCACAAGCTTTGCCTAACTAAGTCAGGCATAGCTTTGTTAGTGACCTCTTTAATTTTTTTCCCTTTTCTCCTGACTACCCAAACCTCTAATATTCCACCTTGCTAACCCGCCTTCCTTTCACAGTTTCACCCCTCCTTTATTTATTGATGAAGCCAAATTTTACAATTATTTTTCCAAGCATTTCGCTTGAGAGACTAGAGTATATTTTGGACTAGATAATTGGAAATGGTTAGTGATTAGCATTCAGCTGAACTGCTATTTATATACACTTTAGGAATAAATACAATTTATATTTACAAAGAGATTAATGATAATGCTACTTTCTAAGTGCATGTATGATACATCCTAGATACATGAATTACTAAGTACATTTACATGAAATTTAGTTGCTACTAATTCCATCATTTGCTACTCATTCCAGTGCTCCCCCTCAAGTTGGAGAATATAAGTCAAATGTTCCAAGCTTGGAACAAATATATTGAATTCAAAACCCCCTTAAGAGACTTTGTGAAGATGTCTGCTAGTTGATCATTAGAATTAACAGATTCAGTAATGACTCCGGGACTCCCTTAGAAAGAACTTTTCACAAACAAAATGACAATGAATTTCAATATGTTTATTCTTTCATGTATTAGATTTTAGGCCTAACTCAATCCCAAAAGCTAGCTCGTAGGATGTGGATTGCCCACTACTTACAGACTCTTATTAGATACTATCTCTAGTCAATGTGGGACTTTCCCAATACACCCCCTCACGCCCAACACTATTGGGCTTGGTGGGTGATAGCATGGTGGGTGGCTCAACAATGGATCTAGGATAGCTCTGATACTAGATTTTGGGCCTAACTCAATCCCAAAAGCTAGCTCGTAGGATGAGGATTGCCCACTACTTATAAACTTTTATTAGATACTATCTCTAGTCAATGTGGGACTTGAGAGTTTTTCCCAATATCATGAAACACCATATTGGAAGCTATATGAAGAGCCGCTTGATTATCACAACATAATTTCACTTGCTAGGTGTCTCAAACTTCTGTTCTTGAAGGACTTATTTGATTCAGATGTGTTCGCATGTGGTTGCAACCATAATCCTATATTCTGCTTCTGTACTAAACCTTCCAACAACATTTTGCCTTTTACTCTTCCAAGAGGCAATATTTTCTCCAATAGAATCACAATACCCTGAAGTAGAACAGCTATCAATATGGGAACTTGTCCAATCTGCATCACAATATCCTAACTATTTGAGGGTTTCCTTGTTTTCATAGAGTAGCTGTTGTCCCTGTGCCTTTTTAATATAGCGCAAAATTCATACCCCAATGGTTAGTACGAGGAGATTGCATGAACAGGATTACTACCTCAACTACAAAGGAAATTTTTGGTCTAGTAATTATGAGGTAGATAAGTTTTCAATTAATCTCCGATATCTTTCCAGATCTGATTTAGGCTCCCCCAGATACTCTAATAATTTCTTATTTGGATCCATCAGACTATCAAGGGGCCTACAACGCAACATACCAGTTTCTTTAAGTTGTCTAATGCATACTTATTTTGCTAGATGGTGATTCCATTACTTGATTGAGCAACTTCAATACCAAGGAAATAATATAACTTCCCAAAATCCTTGGTTTGTGAACAACTGAACAAATGTTCCTTAAGCTGAGACCTGAGAGATTCTTTCATGATCATTTCCTGTGATGACTACATCATTTACATAAACCACAAGTAAACACATTTATCCTAAGGAATATGACAACAGAAGACTGAATGATCTACCTCACGATGTTTTAGTCCAAAAGCCTGGACAATAGAACTGAATTTCCCAAACCAAGTTCCTTAGGACTATTTAAATGCCTAGAGAGAGATCGTCGTGGTTTGCGAACCAATCCAGACTGTTGGGTGGGTTCCCTCCTAAATGGGACCCACTAGATAAAAAGTAAAAACAAAAAAAAGAGAATGGTTAATAATGGGCCCAAGCCCATGTGGCATGAAGAAGGGATTTAAATCCCTAGGTTGAAAAAATTTTAGAGGCTGCACGATAGACAGAGCCGGCGAGAAGAAAAGAGAAGAAGAAAAAGGGTTCAGGTGGTGGAAGGTGGTATAGCAAACTTGCTCCGTTTTTGCTGAAATTTCAGTATGTTATTCCTACCAATGAGCTCGTTAGTTTGATATATTTTATTTGTTGTTTTGCCTTCTCTTTGAGCTGAGTTGTTATACCCATTGTTGTGGGGTTTCTCTCTTGTTGCTTGCTTGTATCCACCTTTTGGGTGATGTATTGCTGATTTGGTGTTCCCTGGTATTTCTAGGAAGACTTGGTGTACCCATTATTATTTATAGTGGAAGTTTTTGTTGGACTTGGTCCCGTGGTTTTTATCTCTACACTGGGGAGTTTTCCACGTTAAAATTGTGGTGTCATTGCTATTTATTTTTCTGCCATTGATACTATCCTGTGGAAGAATATTTTTGTTGTGCCTATTTATTTGCACAGGTGAAGGGAAAAAATATTTGCTTCATTAGAGATTGTTATCTCTGGCTTTTTCCCAACAAAGTGGTATCAGAGCTTAGGTTGTTCTGTACTGTGCATTTAAATGGAGGAAAATCAAGGGCCAAATATGATTAAGCTGAACTTTACAAATTATACACTTTGGAAGACCCTCATGGAAGATATGTTATACAACAAAGACTTGTATGATCCCATTGAGGGGGACACTGCCCGTCCTAAGGATAAAAATGAAAGTGATTGGAAGAAGATGAATAGAAAGGCAGTTGCTTTGATTAGGCAGTGGCTGGATTTGAGTGTATATCCTCATGTAGACACAAACAGATGCCCAGAAAATGTGGAAGAAGTTGGCCGAGCTGTATGAGCGAAAGAATGTGCAAAATAAAGCATTTCTGATCCGAAAGCTGGTGAATATGAAATACAAAGAAGGGGATTCAATGGCGAGCATATGAGTATTTTTCGAATCATCGTGAATCGATTGACAGAAAGAGATATTAAATTAGATGATGAGCTGCAAGCCTTGTTGTTGCTTAGTTCCTTGCCTGACACTTGGGAAGTTCTGGTTGTGACATTGACTAATTCAGCTCCTAATGGGAAGTTGACAATGTCAATGGTAAAAGAGAGCATGTTGAATGAAGAAGCTAGAAGAAAGGAGCGTGGTTTGAATGGTACCTCCACTCAGTCGGAAGCACTAGTTGCAGAGTCACGGGGGAGAAGTCAAACCAGACATTTCCATAAGCATGAAAAATCTGACAGTCGTAGCAAGTCAAGAAGCAAGTCCAGGACTAGAAAAGAAGTGAAATGTTATCATTGTGGCAAGGTGAGACACATCAAAAGACAATGCAGGTTCCAGAGAAGTCAAGAGAAAGAGATGAAGACAAAGAGAAGAAAAATGATAAAGACACAACTGCAGTTGCATCTGATAGTGATGTTTACATTGTCTGTGATGATAATTCTATAAATCTAGCATGCCATGATTCTAGTTGGATTGTTGATTCTGGAGCCTCATACCATGTCACTCCTAGGCGTGATTTCTTCTCATCTTATACTGCTGGTGATTTTGGCACAGTTAAAATGGGAAATGAAAGGGTATGTAAAATTGTTGGTATGGGAGATGTTTGGATTGAAACCAGCATTGGGTGCAAGCTGCAATTGAAGAATGTCAGACATGTTCCAGATATCCGTCTCAACTTGATTTCTGTTAAAGCCTTGGACATTGAGGGTCATCATACTTACTTTGGTGGTGGCATATGCAAGCTCACCAAAGGGTCACTAGTGGTGGCAAAAGAAGAAAGCCTCACTACTCTCTACAGGATTCCTGGAAAGTTAAGCAAGGAGGAAGTGAATGCAGTTGAAGATGCTTCTTCTGATTTGTGGCATATGCGCCTTGGTCACTTGAGTGAGAAAGGACTCAACATACTTGCCAGGAAAAATTCTCTTCCTATGAAAGGTACACCTTTAAATACTTGCTCTCATTGTTTTGTTGGAAAACAACATAGAATTTCATTTCGTAGTTATGGTCCTCATAGGAGGCCAAATGTTCTTGATTTAGTTCATACTGATGTTTGCACAATGGATTGTAAGTCTGTTGGTGGTGCTTCATACTTTGTTACTTTTATTGATGATCACTCTAGAAAAGTGTGGGCTTTTGCTTTGAAATCTAAAGACCAGGTACTTGGTGTCTTCAAGCACTTTCATGCAAGTGTTGAAAGAGAAAAAGGAAGCAAATTGAAATGTGTCCGAGCAGATAATGGTGGTGAATACAGGGGTCTGTTTGAAGAATATTGCAAAGAACATGGAATCAGGCTTGAGAAGACAGTTCCAAAGACGCCTCAACATAATGGAGTTGCAGAGAGAATGAACCGTACCATTAATGACAGAATCAGGTGTATGCTCTCTCATGCAAAATTACCCAAATCCTTTTGGGGTGAAGCAATGAGAACTGCAGTGGATTTGATCAACCTTTCTCCTTCTGTGCCACTAGATGGTGATGTTCCAAACAGAGTATGGACAGGGCAAGATGTCTCTTATAGTCATTTGAGAGTGTTTGGTCAGCAGGACTTTTGTTCACATTCCAAGAGATGAGAGGTCCAAGCTCGATGGAAAATCCAAACAATGTGTCTTCTTGGGTTATGGTCATGAAGAGTTTGGTTATAGACTCTAGGATCCAGTGACGAAAAAATTATCGAAAGCGGGATGTGATATTTCTTGAAGACCAAACCATTGAAGATTTTGAGAAAGCCGAGAAAGCAAACCTGCTGCCGGGTTATATTGATGTTGTGCCTAAACCCCCTACTTGGAACTTTTGTTGAAGGGGGAGATATACAGAGTAGATGATGGGAATGCAAATGACGACCCTACACCTCACCATGATGAACCAGGTTGAAGAGGTTCCATTTGAGCCACCAATTGAGCCTCTCGTTGAGAAGATCTACTAGAGAGCGTCATGCTTCCCAAAGATACACTCCACATGAGTATGTGATGATCACCGATGGTGGAGAGCCGAGAAAAAGTTATGAAGAGGCTATTGTAAATGTGCACAAGGAAGAGTGGTTGAAGGCCATGCAAGAAGAAATGAATTCCTTGCATGAGAATCACACATTTGAATTGGTGAAGTTGCCTAAGGGTAGGAAAGCACTCAAGAACAAGTGGGTGTTCAAGCTGAAATCAGAAGAGAATAGCTCCCAACCAAGGTACAAAGCAAGATTGGTTGTGAAAGGCTTCAATCAGAGGAAAGGTATTGACTTTGAAGAAATTTTTTCACCTGTGGTGAAGATGTCCTCTATTCGAGTTGTGCTTGGATTAGCAGCTAGCTTGAACCTAGAGGTTGAACAACTTGATGTGAAGACAACATTCCTTCATGGTGATTTGGAGGAGGAAATTTATATGGAGCAACCTGAAGGCTTCAAGGTCAAAGGAAAAAAGCAGCTTGTGTGCAAGTTGAAGAAAAGTTTGTATGGACTCAAGCAAGCACCAAGGCAATGGTACAAGAAATTTGATTCTTTCATGGAGAAACATGGTTATTATAAAACCACTTCAGATCATTGTGTGTGTTTGTGAAGAAATTCCTCGATGATGATTTTATTTTCCTCTTGCTATATGTGGATGACATGTTGATTGTTGGTCATGACACAAAGAAGATTGATTGTCTGAAGAAAGATTTGAGCAAGGCCTTTGCTATGAAGGATTTGGGTCCTGCAAAGCAAATCCTTGGCATGAGAATTACTCGTGATAGGAAGAATGGTAAATTGTGGTTGTCTCAAAATAAGTATATTGAGAAGGTATTAGAGAGGTTTAACATGAGCAATTCCAAACCTGTTAGTACTCCACTTGCAAGTCATTTCAAGTTGAGCTCTCAACAATGCCTTACAAGTGAGAAAGACAAAGAAGAGATGAAGAAGGGTTCATTTTGCATCCACGGTTGGTAGTTTGATGTATGCTATGGTATGCACAAGGCCGGATATTGCCCATGCTGTTGGAGTTGTTAGTCGTTTTCTCTCTAATCCTGGTAGAGACCACTGGCAAGCAGTGAAGTGGATTTTCAGGTATCTCAGAGGCACTTCCAGAGTTTGTTTATGCTTTGGGGGTGGTCAACCTATGTTAGACGGCTACAAAGATTCAGATATGGCTGGTGATGTTGATTCTAGAAAATCTACTTCTGGATATTTGATGACTTTTGCAGGGGGAGCGGTGTCTTGGCAATCAAGATTACAAAAATGTGTTGCTTTGTCTACCACTGAGGCTAAGTTATTGCCATTACTGAAGCTTCTAAAGAACTTTTGTGGATGCAGAAATTCCTACAAGAGTTGGGCCTCAAGCAAGAGAAGTTTGTGTTATTTTGTGACAGTCAGAGTGCTATCCATCTCAGCAAGAATCCAACTTTTCATTCCAGGTCAAAGCACATTGAGGTGCGGTATCATTGGATACGAGATGCGCTAGAGATGAAGACATTTTCACTTGAAAAGATCCATACTGATGAAAATGGTTCAGATATGATGACAAAGACCTTGCCTATGACAAAGTTGATTTGTTGCAGAAAGATAGCAGGCATGGTTGAGCAGTATCTTCCCACTTAGTCGGGAAGGGGGAGATTTGTTGGGTGGGTTCCCTCCTAAATGGGACCCACTAGATAAAAAGTAAAAACAAAAAAAAGAGAATGGGTAATAATGGGCCCAAGCCCATGTGGCATGAAGAAGGGATTTAAAACCCTAGGTTGAAAAAATTTTAGAGGCTGCATGATAGACAGAGCCGGCGAGAAGAAAAGAGAAGAAGAAAGAGGGTTCAGGTGGTGGAAGGTGGTATAGCAAACTTGTTCCGTTTTTGCTGAAATTTCAGCATGTTATTCCTACCAATGAGCTCGTTAGTTTGATATATTTTATTTGTTGTTTTGCCTTCTCTTTGAGCTGAGTTGTTATACCCATTGTTGTGGGGTTTCTCTCTTGTTGCTTGCTTGTATCCACCTTTTGGGTGATGTGTTGTTGATTTGGTGTTCCCTAGTATTTCTAGGAAGACTTGGTGCACCCATTATTATTTATAGTGGAAGTTTTTGCTGGACTTGGTCCCGTGGTTTTTATCCCAACACTGGGGAGTTTTCCACGTTAAAATTGTGGTGTCATTGTTATTTAATTTTCTGCCATTGATACTATCCTGTGGAAGAATATTTTTGTTGTGTCTATTTATTTGCACAGGTGAAGGGAAAAAAATATTTGCTTCATTAGAGATTGTTATCCCTGGCTTTTTCCCAACACACCCCCCCCCCCCCCCCCCCCCCCCCCCCCCGAAACAAAGCCAAGTGATTTCTCCACAACAATCTCTTCTTCGAAACGCATTTTTGATATCCAACCGATATAGTGACCAATGAAGGATGACAGCCATGGCAAAAAACAGTCGAACGAAAATAATTTGCCACCGGGGAAAAGGTGTTTCCCTAGTCAAGACCATAAATCTGTGTATAACCTTTGACCACTAGGCGGGCCATGTAATGATCAATCGGTCCATTTGTGCCAACTTTAATATCATACACCCAATGACAACCAACAGGTTTCTTGCCAAGAGGAAGTGGAACCAACTTCCATATACCACTGTGCCCAAGTGCCGGCATATCATCAATCATGGCTTGTCGCCAACCAAGATGATCAAGTGCCTCATGAACATTATTAGGAATCGAAACTGAAGATAGAGATGATACAAAAGAAATAGGAAGGAGATAAATGATAATAACTTAAAAAATTAGATAGGATGAGAGTTGCAAGTGGATCTGGTACCTTTCCTAAGGGCAACGGTCAAGTCAGAATTTGGTTCAGGAAGGTCCGTAGTAGAGGTGGCCGAAGGAGTAGAACATGAATCATCTGGTTGTTCAGCTTCCTCTACTGTTGGATCTGCAGCCTGTACTTGACGTTGATATGTGATGAGAGGTGGCTGAGACTGAGGTGGAGAATTGCTAGGAGCATCTTCATTAGATTTGATAGGAGAATTATTTGGCTTTTGTAAAGGAAAAAAGGATGGATCAAAGTAAGGAACTGGTAACATTTCGAGGACAGGTTGGCACTCATCCAAGGAAGAAGAGAAATATGGAGTGTCTTCTAAGAATGTGACATCTCCTGACATGTAGCAGCAATTATTGGCTGGAAAATAACACCGATATCCTTTCTCTGACCTGGAATACCCCAGAAACACACATTTGATAATTGAGCAGAAAGCTTGTCCAAACATGGAGAGAGATGACGAACAAAGCAAGTACATCCAAATTCCCTATTTCAGCTTGATGCAATCTAGGCCAGTCACCAATATAAGAGAATCCACCGAAATACTAGAGCGCTTTGATATTTATTATTTGAGCTTATGCTTTTATGATGGTACTGCTGTGTGCACTCTCTAGACTGCTGCTTCTGCCACCGGCTAACTTGACAAGATAAGCATCTGGATCTGGAACATATTGTTGGTTACCAAAGTGATTGCCCTTGCATTGATATATCTGACTGAATTAGTATGTATATTTGATATTATTATGAGTCTGTATGCGTATCATTTTGGATTATTTTTATATATGGATTAAACCAGTTTTTGGCTTTGCATATTAGATTTTCTGCAGCAGATCAGTTTTAATTAATCTTGATTCGAGTCTTCTCAAACATATTTGATTGGAGAGGAATAGATTAAGTCTACATGTTTCTAATCATATGTAGATTGTTTTCACGAACCTCTATGCCGAACTTCTTATAAGATAATGACGACAGCTTCAGCTTGATGTTCCTTGTTACTTTTTTTTTAATTATTTTTTATTTGTTTTGTCTTGTTCTCAGGTGAAAACGTACTGGTTGAATTCCGATGGTGCTGATGTTGTTTACCATATGATAGATAACTTCCTTCTTTAGCCTTTTCATTATGTTTGATCTCAACGAAATCAATATTGTTGTACCAATGGTAGTTGTCTTCTAATATTTTTTCCCCTGGACGGCTTGCATTGTAACGAAATGAAGATTTGTTGCATTGTATTGTGGCATGGAAAGTTCATAGCTCCATGAGAGTGCACCTTAATGTATATGCGGATTCATTCTTAACTTGGTAATTTGTTCATATAATAATGCCATTGAGAATTTACATAAAAAACTGTTATGCATTGTCAGTGTCACTTTTTTTTACATTTTTATTTAATTATACATTATTACGTTATAAAAAATATTTGATTTTTGTAATAATTACTTTAAAATTTATAAATTATATATAGCTAGCCCCTTTTGCAGGAAAGTTTGCCAAGTGTCAAATCTACATAGATTGCTTCTATAAGAAGCTTTCTAAAAACTTTTTATAATGGGAAACTTTTTGAATTAAAAAAACAATTAAAATTCGAAAAAAAAATAAGAAAATCTATAAATTATATATAGCTAGCCTCATTTGCAGGAAAGTTTGCCAAGTGTCAAATCTACAAAGATTGCTTCTACAAGAAGCTTTCTAAAAGATTTCAATAATGGGAAACTTTTTGAATTAAAAAAACAATTAAAATTCGAAAAAAAAATAAGAAAAAGAATAAAAGAGATGCAGAGAATTTATTTCTAGCTACAGCTTTCAAAAATTGAAATTGGTTGGCTACTCCTCTTTTATTGGTTATTTAAATCTGTAAAAATCAATTAATATTATGGAAAAGGAAAAAAAGAAATTGGTTGGCAACATCTTTCCTATTGGTTGGTATTTTATTGCTACCAGTTTCAAGAAATTGGTTGGCAAACTCCATTCAAACTTTATCTAATCATACAATAAATTCTCTCTTTAGACATTTTCATTTTCAACATTCACGCTTAGAAGCAAGGGGAAAGAATTTCTCTCTCTCTCTGGTTTTTCTATTCTTGCCACCATTGTAAGCCTGGTTCCTCTGTGCAAATATTATCTCTGTGATTCTCCTATACTGAACAAGCTATGCTTGATTCCTCTCTCTATCTCGCTCTCTCTATCTCTATCTATCTCGTGCTCTCTCTATATATATTCCTAATGATAATCCTTCTTTGTGTCGATGCTCTAGAAGAAGAAGAATGACCCCTAAAAGACCAATATGACAGTGGTAAGCATTCTAGGAAACGAAAAGTCTATCAAATTTTGTCCAAATGAAATTTGTGTTTACTGTGGCTGAATTTCGAATATCTAGGCAATTTTAATTTTTTAACTGGGAATCTCTCTGATTTCGATTGCAGTTTCCACGATTTTAGATGGGGTCTCGAAAATGTGAAGCATAAAAGAAGAAAAAAAAAATAAAGGGGCTATAGTTCACTGTCTTTTATTTCCTTTTTTTCTTTTGAAAATATATTCATATCATGTTGTCCATTTAGGTTGAATCATGTCTTTCCTGAGAGGTTGACATCCAATTGTTGCAAGGTTCTGTTTATTCAATTCCTTCAAGGTACATGTTCATTTTTTTAGTAATGAATGACATTTTTAGCGTATCAACAATTTTTTAATGTTGTTATATACTTGAGATTTAAATTCTAATAGTTGACATTTTTTTGTTGTTGCTAACTACAACATTCAAAAATTGGTTTGCTGCACCTCTTCTATTAATGTTTAAAAATCAATTAAATTTATAGAAAAAGAATAAAATAATGAAAGAGATGCAAATAATTTATTGCTAGCTACAACTTTCAATAAAATAATAATATTTAATAAAAATAATATTTTGGTTTTCTAATTTGCAATAATTTTTTAGGTGAAATAATGAATTGAGTTTATTGGGTTTCCTAAGCTACAATGAACAGGGGTAGTGGGGTGCAGTGCACGACATTTCATAAGCCCCTGATAAGGGATTGTTGGAATTTGCGAAAAAAAATTAAAAAAATATTGAAACTGAGAAAATAAAAGAAAATCAAAACAGCTAGTTATAAGATTTGAAAAATACAATATTTAACACCATATTTAACACCAACAATCAGATTTATTTATTTAAAATTAAAATTAAAGTTCAATTGTTCATTTATTAATTTATTTCTTGGAATATGTTGTACCGTGGTATTTCTTCTTCCCTTCCCAGGAGTATAATCAATTGAGTAGAATTTCAATATCATGGTAAATGAAAAGTCTTCCTAATATTTTTTTGTAATTCTATTTTTGATGCATTATTATATTTTATTATTTGTTTGATTATATTCATATATTTAAATTTAAATTTTTATATTTTAATTGATGTAAACATGTTTCCTCTGTTCTTTGTTATGTTAGGTGTAAATATAAAAAGGGAAGAGGAGGTGGCTGTTAGGTTGGTATCTTTAGTTCCCCTCAAGCTTTAAACCCTTTTTGTTCATGTTCTACCACTGAGGGAGATGTCTGGTAAGCTGATATGTTAGTTGTCCTCAAATTTTAACCCTTTTGATTCACGTTGTACTTAAAGGTCGTGTTTGTCCTAATCTTCAATCTTCAATGGTTCAAAATTACCATCGAGGAAGAGGTCGGTTATGAAGCTTTATCATGTTAGTTTATTTTTTAAATAATTTCTATTGTTCATTATATCTTCATATAAAATCACAGCAAACAATAAATAATGTCAATCTGCAAAAAATTTCTACAGGTTCATCCAGTGGTTGTGTTGATCTTATAAATCAATTTGCTGATATTACAGTCCGTAAGGAAAAGGAATAATGTACATCAAATTTTCGACATGCGGAATAGAGAACCATGACCTTGAAGCTCGGACTTTCAGATATCGTTGTTGAAGATTTGTCTGCAGTATACGCAACAAGCTGATGAAAACAGTGAAGCTAGAGAAGAATATTTTAATTGTTTGTTCATACTGAATTACAATGCAATTTTTGTTGGATATTTTGTTTTATTTTAAAATAATTTGTTTGGAAATTTAAAAGGTTTGAAATTCCTTTTATTACTATTAGATATCATTCATATAGCTTATTTTTTTTACATTTTATTACTATTTGATTTGATTTTTATTATCTTTAATTGCATTTTGATGTCACTGTTAGATGTGGGGAGGCAACATTGGTTCTTGGAGGAAGTTGTAAGAGGAATGATTGAAGGAGAATGATCATAAATTTCCCATTAACAAAGTGTAATTTAAAGTATTGATTGTGGTTTTCTATCTCTAGAAATTTTTGCTATGATACTAAATTAAATAAACCATTGTTTGACCATCAAAAATTTAAAGTAAACTTACTAACAATTATTATCTAACCATAACCGTCCAGAATTCAAAATAAACGTATAATTATTAAAATTACATTAAAATTGTTTTAAAACAGGTAACCTATCTATCTATTATTATAATATATATATATATATATATATATATATATATATATATATATATATATCCCATTTGCAGGAAATAATAAATATATATATATATATATATATATATATATATATAATCCTATTTGCAGGAAAATTTTACAGGTGTCACATCTACAATGAATGCTTCTTCAAGAAGCTTTCTATAAACTTTCTATTATTAGAAAGATTGGAAATTTTTAAAATCAATTAAAATTATGAAAAAAATAATAAAAGAATATAAAAGAGATGCATAGAATTTATTGCTAGATACAACTTTCAAAAATTAGTTGGCTGCACCTCTTCTAATGATATTTTCGATATACATACATGGAAAAAATGTATCTAATAAATTCTCTCTCTCTCAATTACTTCCTTATCTGAAATACAACCTAGATCCAACTTCGGATTGGTTTTTGAAATTCAAATATCAATATAATATTTATTGTAATGATAAATTGCATTTAAAGCCATGCACATGTTTTGAAAAGGAAGGAAAAGAAAAGGCAAGTACTATGAAAAATCTTCGAAGAAAAAGTGAGGCTGCATTGTTCCAAGGCATTAAAAATGTATGCAATAATTTATAATGAAGTATTTGGTCCTCTCCTTTCCAGCTATGCAAATGATGGGAGGATTTGCTAAATGAGAATATTAATGAAGTATTTGGTCCTCTCCTTGAAATGCAAATGACGATGTCTTTCCAGTTGGAGATAATTCAAATTAGGTAATTAGTTAGTGTGTTGAGCTGACTTAGTTCATGTGGGACTAGTCTACAAGTGTATAAATACCTGTTATGTGAATGAATAAATAGCAGTGAGTGTGTGAAGAATTTTTCAGAATTCTATTGCCTTCTCTCTTCTACTCTTCTATTCTCTCTTATTGTTTTTCTCAATTCTTGAGTGATTAGTGAGGAACCTTGTTAAGTGATAAACTGGTTCCAACAGTTGGTATCAGAGCTACAAGATTAGGGACTTGTGATGGGTCCAAGAGTGTAGAAATTGAAGAGATTATGGGTGGGGATTTTTCAATCCCATTACCGGTTCTTGATGACAAGAACTTCCATCAATGGGTAGTGAAGATAGAGAACATATTCAATTTCTATGAGGTGCTTGAGCTGGTGCAAGAAGGTGTTCAAAACAATGAAGATGGTGCTTCCAAAAAGAGAGACTACAAAGCTCTCTTGATTCTTCATCAATGTGTGGATGAAGCAAATCTCAAGAAGATTATTGCTGCCAACACAGTCAAAGGAGCATGGGATATCTTGCACAGAGCCTATGGAGGTGATGAAAGAATGTGTGACAAGAAAGAAAGAACAGAGGCACTAACAGCAGCAGAGAGAGAAGTGTTAAAGACACGGATTGAAGGGGCAGAAATCAACAATGAGCCACTGACAGAGATCAAGAGAACTGATCGTGCTGAAAGTTCAGAGATGGAGAAGTTATCCTCTAACACTAGTGCAGTAAGGGCTTTTTACGTCAGTTAAAATTGATTTTATACGTCAGAATATTGTTTGACGTAAATACAGCTGACGTTAATTGTTTTATATTTAACGTCAGTTGTTTAAACAACCGACGTTAAATATAAAACTATTAACGTCAGTTCTTTAACACAACTGACGTTAATATTGTTAAAACTAACGTCAGTTGTGTTAAAGAACTGACGTTAAAGGTTTTATTTTTAACGTCAGTTTCCTAATACAACTGACGTTAATAGTGTACTGTATATTTTATAAAATACTATTAACGTCCGTTTTTTATACAACCGACGTTAATAGATTTTTTTTAAATTCAGTTTTAAAATATCACTCCCCTCAGCTATCCCTGCATTCAGTAAATATCCCAGTAACACAGAATATCACACACATTACAGAAGCAAACACTACCCTTAAATTTCAATATTAACAAAAAGAAAAGAAATATACAAAGGAACAATAGGGGAACTTAAAACCAAAACCCACGTATAGGAAAAACATAACTATCTACAAGTATATATATATATATATATATATATATATATATATATATATATATATAAATTTTAGTCTCTAATGTCTAAAAACAAAACTACCAATCTAAGGATATATATATATATATATATATATATATATATATATATATACATATTATTAATTAGTTTCTAATGTCTAACAAAAAAACTATTCATCTAAGTATTGCGGAGGTAACTTGTCAATTCCTTTTTCAGCCGCATACTTGAAGAAGAATTCAGTGAAGCGCATCCTCAAGTCTCTAAACTCATCTTCTTGAAGAGGCGATTGGTCGTTAAATGCCTACACACGTTCAAATAATAACAATAACATTAACGCAAGTCATCTTCAAAACTATAATATATAATTTAACAAGTTGTTTAAATATTACCTTATTCCATCCATCCATAATAGATGCGGAGACTATGTTCAGCATATGAACCATCACATAATAGCCGCGCGACCACCCGTCAATTTGAAATCGAGACTACAAACAAAATTAATTTCAATGTAAGTTGAATATACATATAAATTAGTAATTATAATATTAATTATTTGATAAATAAACTACCAAACCTTGGGGTAGGTCCATTCAGGATTTGCTTTAGCCTTAGAAGCCCTACTTCTCCCGTTGGCGCAACTTATGCTACTCGCCTTCAGCACGCTATCATAAACAAATAATCATGTCAATTAACAAATTCATATATCATGTGTGTAATAAACTAAAAACAACTGATATTAAAATGTAAATTAAATTTAAGATTAATTACTTATTTACAACTTCCACCACCTCCTGTGGCGGCCTTTGGTGGAGAGAGCATAAGAATATGACAATATGCCTAGACGGGTGAAGTACGAACAACTGCCAATGGTTTTTCATACAGTAGGGAGCCAGATATAATTCTTTCCGATTGTCTCCCAACAAGTTCCCTATGTATTTACTAAATGCATCGCCAACAAAGAATTGGGGCAGAAGGACTGATGACTCTAAGAAGCCGTAAACTGATGCAACGCCCTTATCAAGCTGAAGACGATGGAGATACCTAAGATATGAAAAGGTGTGGATGTTAATTACATAATATATATTGAAATTAAAATAAATTATTAAATGGAAAAATACCAAAAATAAATAAGTTATAAATTTAAAATTAACTTACGTGCACCAGAAACTCAAAACCGTGCTGGCCATCCAGACGTTATTTCTGCAGGCGTTCCCGAGATCTTCACCACAGAAGGAAAATATCCTCTGTTGATCTGGGCGTGCCACCCATCCATCGTGCTACAATGGACATTCAAAAATCTCAAACGCATAATCCTCACCAAGTGAGAACAAACGAGTGACAGGTGACAGCGACACCGACGTCGACTTGGCCTTCAATTTAGGAAAAATAAAATAGATAAGTTGTTGATAATTAAAAAACACAAGTAATTATTTGACTAATTTGGACATTAATAATGAATACATACCTTTTTTAACATTTCGAGCTCACGTCGTTTGAAGTCCAACTCAAGCTCACGCCTTTTCATTTCCAACTTATGCTCATGGCGTTGGACTTCCAACTCCCGCTCCCTAGCTGCCAACTCATCGTCCTCCACATGTGCCCTACTATAACTCTCTTTTGTGCTCACATGTGAAGGGTTGGCATGCCCTGCGGTGTCCTGGGATGAACCGACGGAGGAAAGCTCTCTGGCAAGCACCTGCTTGAATTCTGGGTTGGATATTAAGCTTTGCATCAGATGTGTTGTGATAGCAGGATTAGACATGAGGTGCTGAGTAATGTCATCCAAAATTGATGCTTCATTGACCACTCGCTTTCGTGAAGCAGACTTTCCATAATATTCTTTGATGGTCACGTTCCCAGGAACACCGATAACCCGACTAGGATGGTCTTTCTTGCCTAGAGCAGTCATCAAGACGTCCCACCGTCCAGAAGGGACGAATGAGCCCTGGGAGGATTGTGCTTTAAGATCCACCTACAATGAAAAAACGTGCAAGTGAAAAGTGTTAAAAATATCTATACAAATATCAATTGAAATCAAGTTAATTATTTACTTACAATCTTATCTGCCACTTCGCGAGTGGCATCAACTTTAAAAGATCCCGTCTTTGTAATGCGGCCGGCTAACCAGACATCCTCGCGGTCGATGTCTGACAGAGGACTTGATGGTGTGCCCTCAGGCACCTCTCCTCTTTCAATCCTAGCAGAGTGCTCTTCCTGCTTCACCCTCACCTATCTCGCCATCATCTCCTTGATCCGAGTCCGGTACCCACCCCGAGACATGGTGTGGCGATGGACGTTCTTCACCGATTCTCGCGACCCTTATCTGCCTTAGCCTATTCAAACAAAAACACATAATTAAATACAGTTAAATGATCTATAAGAAGCATACAAAATTAACTTAATCAACCAACCTGAAATTCTCCATCCTGTTGACTCCTAGCAAACATATCCCAAGTATCCTGATCAATCCAGGGATAATCCGAGAACATTTTATCAAGCCGCTTCTTCCCAGATACATAATACCTGGTAAGATCATGCTTGAACCCATTCCAACGCTATGATGCCATTTTCATACATTTATGACGATGATCCTCGTCATTTGGCACAGTCCAAGCTACCTACACATTAAATACATAACAACTGGATGGATTATAACTCGGATAATTATCTAATAATGTAAATCAAACGAATGTAAAGGTAAAATATCGTGATAGCCTCTCAAATCTGATCCTTAACGTTCTGTGGAACGTCATTCCAGTGGTTGTAGTTGATGCTTACGTGCTGCTTCGCTTGTAGAAACACCCACTTATTAAATTCTTTAGCACGGGGTCCCTGGGCATTTAGATTAGCATCGAAGGACACCTCAAGATTATGTCCGCTTTGCCTGTCCTTCTCTAGTTTCTTCAACGACGTGGCTCCTCTACCCCGTTTCCTATGAGCCTGTGATGTCTGTATGGACAAAAAAAATGATAAAATAGAGGGTTGTAACATTATAAACTTACATTAAAAAGAAGGACAAAAGATAGTATATAACATGTAAACTTACACTAGAATCAGGCGTAGGCACGATCGGGTCCTGCGTAGGCCCCACAGTATCCTCCCGTGCATGTGGGCTATCCGACTGATCCATATGTATGCCTGTTCAGAAACAATATATATTTATTAACATAGGTTATAACTCAAAATAAATACAGAAGTATAACTCAAGCAAATCCCTTCACAAATCAAATTAGTACGTATATCTTTCACCGTACATTTCCTCGTATTCAAACACTTGACACAAGGACGACAGAACATTCCATTACTATTAGGAACATTCCTTTGAGCAAATTCTATAAATTCTCCCACCCCCTTCAAATACTCAGCACTAGTGCGCTTACAAACCATCCAACTACGATCCATAACTAGATAGGTTCTGTAGATATACAAAACATATATCCAAGGCGTTTAAAAATTATTTCAAATTTACACCATTTTCAGAATTCTTAAGACAAAAGAAATAAGCAGATGAAGATAAATTAACAAAACAAAATTCCAATGAGCAATATATTGTTGATGTCACATGCTACAACCAACTCTAAATTTCTTCCCATTTTGAAATAGGTCATGATAGCAGAAGAAAAACAAGAGAAAACACAAAACCCACGACCAGAAATAGAGACATTCCAAACAACTCAAACTCACAGTTTCAAGTTTCAACTACAAGAGACTACAGTTTCAACATACACTTAAAACCAAACATAAAAAAATGTGCCCTAAAGACTCACCGGAAATAGGTGCTCGCATGGTGGCCAATGTTCGATGTGGTTACTGAGAGCAGAGGGACAAGGAGAGTTAGTGTGCGGGAAGGGGAAAGAGAGATGTCAAGTTATTGCAAAGAATGAGCGGGAAAGACAGAGTTAGGGTTAAGAGTGTACCTCACGGTGGTGGGGAAGAAGCCCTCGCAGTGGTTGCGGTGGAGATGAGCTCGCGATCAGGGCAGAGTGAGAGTTGAGAGTCAAAGTGAGAGTTGAGAGTGAGAGTGAGCGTGAAAGAGAAGAACAGAGACGTACAGAGAGAAGTGCAGAAGGCGCGCGAGTGTAAACGTTATAATCAAAAGCCAAAAATAAAACAACATTTTACGTCAGTTGTTTGTAGCAACTGACGTTAAAGGTAATCTATTTAACGTTAGTTGTCTTAAGCAACGGACGTTAAAAGTCATTGTTTACGTTATAATCAAAAATAAAACAACATTTTACGTCAGTTATATTAAACAACTGACGTTAAAAATAAATATTTTTTTATTTAAAATCACTTTTAACGTCTGTTGATGAAGACAACTGACGTTAAAAGTGTATAAGTTTCTGCAAAAACATTAATTCCTTTGACTACTGTGCTACTTACCCACGAGCATTAAGTTTATAGATCAGATTTCAAGAAAATCAGCTAGTCTCTCTTCTCTATATAAAGTATCATTCTTCTCAGATCGATCATGTCTGACCTCTTCTTTTCCTCTATATTTCGTGCGTTTTCTCTTCTTTCACAAAATGGCTCTGAGACTTTTGTTATTTCTTCCTATACCTAGACTTAAACTTCTGAGGTTGAGTAAATTACGTAACATGGATGGTAAGGTTGTGTAAATCACGTAATGTGATTTACTCACTTTATTTCATCCCAGCCATCCCTTTCACTCTGCTTTGGCCCCAAGTGACTGTGGATTCAAGACGATGCATCAAGGAATTTCAGTGAAGGAGGTGATGCAAAGATCCCTTTCACTTTGCTTTCACTGCTAGTGGCTGTGGATTCACGATGCATCACGAAATTCAAGTGAGGGAGGAGATCATCGATCCATCCATTGGAGTTTCTGAGGACAGGACTGAGAAGAAAATGATGTTGAAGCTGAAACTTTGCATCCATTGGAATTTCTGACGACAGGACTGAGAAGAAAATGATGTTGAAGCAGAAACCTTTTTATATTTTAGGGCTATGTTGCAGAAATTTTTTATCTTTTAATCATGTAATTGTAACTTATGAATCGCTTCAATGAGATACGATTTGATTATACATATATAACTTGTTTTATGTTAAGTGTTTATTTATTTTAATTTGAACAAGAATTTGTTTACTAATTCAAGCTAATTAATTAAGATAAAAAATAAACTTGTTTAAAAAAAAAGTTTAGAAATAAACTGCACTATATATATGGAGTGACCCGCGGTAAGGGTGACAACAGGGCATTTCAGATAGGGATATAGGATTATTTACGTCAGTTATTTATTTAACTGAAGTAAAAATCACACTTTTAACGTCAGTTGTATAAAAAACTGACGTTAAAAATAAATATCTCTTATTTTAAAAACACTTTTAACGTCAGTTGTATTAAAAAACTGACGTTAAAAGTGTATAAGTTTCTACAAAAACATTCATTCCTTTGACTACTGTGCTACTTACCCATGACTGATGTGCTACTTACCCATGCACATTGTAACCTATAATCCTCTTAATGAGCATTAAGTTTATAGATCAGTTTTCTAGAAAATCAGCTAGTCTCTCTTCTCTATATAAAGTACCATTCTTCTGTATCAGTTTGTAATACAGCCTCTTCTTTTCCTCTATATTTCGTGTGTTTTCTATTCCTTCACAAAATGGCTCTGAGACTTTTGTTATTTCTTCCTATACCTAGACTTAAAGGTCTCTGTCTTAATGGTCAAAAAACTTCTGAGGTTGAGTAAACCACGTAACATGGATGGTAAGGTTGGGTGAATCACGTAATGTGATTCCCTCACCTTATTTCATCCCATCCCTTCACTCTGCTTTGGCTCCAAAGTGACAGTGGATTCAAATGGAGTATCAAGGAATTCAAGTAAGGGAGGAGATGCATCCATTGGAGTTTCTGATCGAGGACAGGACTGAGAAGAAAATGATGTTGAAGCAGAAACCTTTTTATATTTTAGTGCTATGTTGCAGAAATTTTTTATCTTTTAATCATGTAATTGTAACTTATGAATCGCTTCAATGAGATACGATTTGATTATACATATATAACTTGTTTTATGTTAAGTGTTTATTTATTTTAATTTGCACAAGAATTTGCATTGTTTACTAATTCAAGCTAATTAATTAACATTAAAAATAAACTTGTTTAAAAAAAAGGTTTAGAAATAAACTGCACTATATGGAGTATCTGCATTAAGAGTGACAACAGGGAGACAACGAAAGAAATGAGTTTCATAATTATTTACGTCAGTTGTTTATTTAACTGCCGTAAAAATCACACATTTGTATAAACAACTGACGTTAAAAGTGTTAAAATCACTTTTAACGTCAGTTCTTTATACAACTGACGCAAATAGTGATTTAATATTTACAAAACTGCCACCGCCTCATTTTTAACGTCAAACATATGGTCAACTGACGTAAAACGTTCCCGTATATTACATTATTTCCACCAATGTAATGAAGAGGCTCAAAAGCAAGAAGAGAAATCAGATGAGATGGATGAAGATTCAATGCAGGAGGTTCAAGCACAACCTGTCCAAGTTGAGCCAAAAGTGAAAGAAAAGGAAGCTCTTCTTTTGCAAGAAGAAGATGATTTGGAGATGAAGAAAAGAAACGTGAATGTTGTGTTTACTAGATCATTCTATCAAACACTTTGTGAGCATTCTCTGTCCCAATCCAAAGGTCTTGAAAAGAAAAGAGGTCAAGATTTGAATTTTGCAGAAATTGACGATGAGGACTCAGATTCCCTCATGGAGGAGGGTGAGAAATCAGAGGAAATGACTGCGGATGGCAACCTTGCGGTGGTGCCGCCGCTGATGGCGGCGACAAAGTTAGAGTCAATGGAAGAGGGTGAAGCACGGATGGCGGTGACAAAAGGAGAGGTTGTGACCGACCGAAAAACCCAAGCCAGAAGCACCGCTCACAATTGTGGGATGAAGCCGGAGCCGCCTGACTCGAAATCCATGGCCGCCGCCGCTGCGAAGAAGAAAAACAAATGGGGAAGGCAACTCACTCAAGGTGGCAGTGCGGTGGTGCGTACGAAGGAGGAGAACCTGGTCTGGGTGGAGTTGCTTCGAGGTGGCCAGAACACAACTGAGATGGAAGTGACGATTCCAGATTTGCAACTCGCGACAGAGGTTTAGGCGGAGAGATTCGAACCAGGTCCGGTCACAGTGTTGACGGAGCCACCGGACCAAGTCAGTCACACGGCGGTTCATCGGATGTTCGGCAGTGAGAAGCAGTTGTGTCGTGTTCTAGAGGTGTCGCAAGGGGCAGAATGGGTAACCACCGTGGCGAAGAAAGGAGGTCTGATCAAACCGCTGTTGGAATTGCCGATTGAACCACCATGGGCGTCGACCAGGAAACCGCGAATGGAAGAAGGAATGGGTTGTGTGTGGTGCTGTGATGAGGTGAAGCGGCTGATTGTTGAGGCTGAGATGGAAGAGAAAGTAAAGGGGGTTGAGAAGATGATGTCAGGGACAAAGGTGGAAATTCGAAATTTTGGTCAACTTTGTGACCTAATGGGCCAAGCCCAAGTCATGGAAGAGGAGCAACGGAAATTTATTTCTGCCTTGGGAGCTCATTTTTGGCAATATGGGCCAATTTCACAAATAAGGGATGAAAGGCAATTTGGGTCAATTTTATTTGCTCTTGTTGACCTAATGGGTCAAGCCCAATTCTTTAAAAGATTGATATGGGATCTTGGTGGACAAATATGTGTGTTAGTAATAAAAAGTGTGCATTATAAAAAATACAAGTTTAATGTAGTAATAAAAATAGTGTATGTGAAATATTTGAATTAAGGGGGTGTGTTGGAAATAATTCAAATATCACTAATTAGTTGTAGTGGTTGTTATTAGTTAGTGTTAGTTACATGATAGTTATGTTAGTTGTTGTAACTAACTCAATGTGTGAGTGAGTCCATGTGGGACTTTATGTTGTATAAATAGATATGCTAATGTGTGAAATGTGCAGAAAAAGTGTAGAAGTGTGTAAAAGAATAAAATTTCAGATTTTGATATCCCTTTTTCTCTCTAATTCTTCTTTCTAGTGTGTGTAAGTGTGAGTGCCCTGCTGTGCTAGCTAGTCAGTGTATCAGTGAGTGAAACTAGTGAGTGTATCGGTGAGTGAAACCGAGAGTGTGTATGTTCCAACATTTCCAACCTGATATAGTAATGTTAACTATCATACTCCTACCTTTTGTATAGCTGCTGTTCTCAATAGAAAAGTAACTACCATTCTCAATTCGAAGACAGATGTGATTTTAATTACATTTAAAATATTCTTCAGAGTTATTAGTTTCCTTTAATACTCTTTTATTTCCTTTAAATACATTAAGTTATGTATTCAGTTTGAATGAAATAAATTTGTACTTTTCAATTCGTTTCAATTTGATTGATTGGTTCCCTCAAAAAAAAAAAAAAATCAATTTGATTGAATGCAATTTACGAGTCAATCAACAGAATTTGCTTTCAACTTTTTTATGCATTTAAATTTGATTAAAATCAAATCGATTGTTTTGAACTTGGGTTCCTTTTAGTTAATGCTATTAATTGGAAATTTCTTTCCATAACGTGTTGCATGTATCTCTTTGTGTAGCTGCATGATTTAATTTCCAGTGTCATTGCAATTCTAATATTGAATCTTTTGTATTTATATCAATATTTATTGCAAGGAGTTAAAATCTTATATGAATATATGAATATGTATAAACTTTTTGTTACCACCATTTAGTAGATTCCGGTGGGACTAAATGTTAAATAACTGTTGATTTGTTTTTAAATATATTTAATTGTCAACTTGTATCTTATTATGTATAATTTATAATTTGATTTGAAATATATAATCTATTTGAAAGTTGATGAATTCTTTGGAACCTCTCGTAATTTTAGTGTAATTTTTACATTGCTTAAATGGCCTAATTAAATTATGCCACCTCAATTTTAATGTGCCTCTTCATTTTCTTACTTTTGACAAGTCATTATTATTTTAAAAATAAATCTCCAATTTTCTGATTTAATATTAGATTCAAAAGACCTATGTGCCCCTTCTACCATTTTCATCCTCTCACCACCATGACCATTAGCAGCATCACCTTCAACGAAGCTTCCATCGCCGCCATCCACCACCTGTTGCGACCCTCAGCCCCTCTAGACCAGGACACCACCACTCGCCGCCAACCCACAAACCAGAACACAGAAATATTCAACAGTAGAAAACACATTTTGAAGCAACGAATAATAATTGATAATCAAAACAACAGCTTTGTTACACACCCACTACATACATACCCAACTCAAAATCAAAAAGAAAAATCAAAACTTGAAGGAGGCCCATAAATTATTTTGATAAAAAATTGAAAACCCAGATAGATAACATTACATTCTGAAGCGTTTTGGTTCGTGGGTTCTTAACATACCATACCCAATTTACAGTACCCATTGATCAAAGTGTTGAAACTAACAGCTGTAGGAGAATTTCATCAAACACTAACAGCGCGTTCTTAACATCACCACCTTTGAAAAACCTATGCATCAAAACATTAAATATATAAACTTTTGGTGGATACCCATAATCCAAAATCTCCAAATAAAACCCCAGCAACATTCATCCAACTCGAGCTTCATCATCCGATCAAGCATATACCCACAAGCAGGAAACCGGACCTAGAAATCGTGTTTCCTAATCAACCTGAAACACTGAACAGCGTCGGATATAAACCCAGAATCTGTGTATGCAGTGATCTTTGGTGGATATGGGTACTACCCATGGTTTGGAGAATGACAGAGAACAAGGAAGAAGCAGAGTCGTTCCCTTTTCGGGAGATGAGGAAACGGAAGAGGGAATTGGCTTGTGGGAGCATTCGATGGGAGCAGAGGAAGTGGGCCATGGCGGAGTAAGAATGGAGGGCGTGGCTAAAGGGATGGTGATAAGAGAGGAAGTTGAAGAAGGAGAGGAGAGAGAAAGAGGGTTGAGGTTGATGAGGTCGATGACATGGTTGGGACTTGGGAGTGAGGGATGGAAGGATACATTTGAGGCAGGAATAGAGAGGAGTGGTTTCAGAAGCGTTCATGATGGCTTCCCAGATAGAAAACCCAGAAGCGTTCTGGTTCGTAGGTTGGCAGCGCACGACGGCATTCTGATTCGTCAGTTCTGGTCACTGGGGGTTTGACGGATCTGCGGTGGCACACGACCAAGCTCTGGTCTGGAGGGGCTGAGGGTCGCGACAGGTTGTGGATGGCGGTGATGGGAGCTTGGTTACAAGTGATGCTGATGGGAGCTTGGTTGCAGGTGATGGTCATGGTTGTTGGAGGATGAAAATGGTAGAAGGGGCAATTAGGTCTTTTGAATCTAATATTAAATCAGAAAATTAAAGATTTTTTTTTTAAAAAAAATTAATGACTTTTAATAAGTAAAGAATGAAGTGTCACGTTAAAACTGAGGTTGCATAATCTAATTGGGCCATCTAGATAGTGTAAAAATTATACTAAAATTATGAGAGGTTCCAGAGAATTCACCTTGAAAGTTATACTTTGGTAGCTTGAAAGTTAATTTTTTTTTGAATTGTTTTGTTTGGATTACCTAGAACATGTTGTCGACATTAGCTATACAAATTGAGAATTAATGACTTCAATTTGGCATTCAAGTTGAATTCAAACTTCTTACATCGAAGAGGAGGAAAGTAAAATATCAAGTTTTTGGAAGAAATTATATGTTTTAAAAAAATATATATGATAGAAGAAGGAGGGAACCAATAATGAAAATATGATAGATACAAGGTTGTGGGGGAACCAAATGTTTATAAAAATATGAAGAAAATATGTTGTGTATGATTTCTAAGATCATTGACAAATTTCTATTATTAAATGGGTGGAAACTTGGGTGATGCTACTATGTGCAGCTTTGGAAATGAGTCATATTTTAAATAAATAAAAAAGAAATGACATGTTTTTAAAAAATATATGATAGATGAAGGGAGTAACCAATGAATAAAATATAATAGATAAAACGTGGTTGTGTGAACTAAATGTTTATAAAAATATGAAGAAATTATATTGTGTATGATTACTAACATCATTGACAAATTTTTGTTATTAAAGGGGTGAAAACTTGGGTGGTGCTGTGCAGCTTTAGAAATGAGGCATCTTTTAAATAAATAGAAAAGAAATGACATGTTTTAAAAAAAATATATGATAGATGAATGAGGGTCACCAATGAACAAAATATGATATATAAGGGGTGGTGGGATGAGGAAACAAAATGTTTATAATAACATGAAGAAAATATGTTGTGTATGATTACTAAGATCATTGACAAATTTCTATTATTAAAGGGGTTGGAGACTTGGGTGGTGCTATCATGTGCAGCTTTAGAAATGAGACATATTTTAAATAAATAAAAAAGAAATGACATGTTTTTAAAAAATATATGATAGATGAACGGGGGAACTAATGAAGAAAATTTGATAGATAAAGGGTGGTGGGGAAATCAAATGTTTATAAAAATATGAAGAAGGTATGTTATGTATGATTACTTGAATCATTGACAAATTTCTAATATTAAAAGGGTGAAAACTTGGATAGTGCTATTTTGTGGGACTTTACAAATTAGACATATTTTAAATAAATAAAAAAATGTTGATAGTAAATATTTTTTTTAAAGAAGTATGATGATTATAAAATTAATGAATATAATAATCATTGCATAATGATTATTTAAATATTTCTATATTACATGTTCATATTAAATTATTCTTTTTCACATACGGCCATGGCTGAAAACACTGTAAAAAAATTTCAAGTTAAATTAATGTCTTTATTATCTTTACTTTGTAGTTGTTTTCTACCCACAGTATTATGATTCATATTTAAACAACTATATATCGAGTTGGAACGGCCAACTCCAAAATGCTGTTACATCGCTATTTGTTTCCTAATAATTGTTCTAGTAAATTCTTCACATATCTAGTTGAGGGGGGCGAAACCTCTTTCCACCTATAGCAACCCCCTCTTCTCGGGGAGAGAAGTGAGCATTAGCAGGAAGCTCGATTTCCCTGACTCCTTAGCCAATGTTTGGTTCTGTGTTAGAATGTCTAAAAACAAGTTTGTGGTGTCATTATTGTAATTCTTTTTACAAATGACGTGAAAGCTACCACAGGGTAGCTTGTGCAAAATCATGGGATTTGGTTGTTACACAGAAGGCTCGATGAAGAGGGTAGCTTGTGCCACAATTGCCGATGACTATGAAGGGGATTAGTTGTTACACGGAAGGCTCGATGGGTCTTGAACCCACCAAAGTGGAGTCCCATGTTGTCGGTTTCAAAGAATTATCTTAATAAAATCATTATTTTTTACATGATTTTTTTTTTAGTGTTCAAGGATTGATGAGCTAAGTCAATGTTATTATTATTTATTTATTTTTGAGTATCAAAGTGCTGGCACTAATAATGTTTTGAAAGAAAGAAACATGCGTTCATCCTAAATAAATTATAGGCACATGGGGTATTCTTATCCCTTACCCCTATTTATTTTGCCAATTGGGTGTTGTGTTTTTTATTTTTGTTAATATGGTCCCTTATACTTAAAATTGTCATTAAATGTCGTTGGAATTGGATGTTACAAGTCCGTTACCCAATTCACAAACACATTGGTGTGGCACTAATAACGATTACTTGGTGCATAGTATGTGGTCAATATGTAGCCTAGCTGGTAGGAAAGAGGCATAAACGACATCTTTAGGCGAAAATGATGTTTTTAAGTGTTTTTATTTCGATCCTCTACTTTCTATTTCCTTTTTAATTTTATTATGAATAAGAGAATGAAGAAATTGCATGATATCTGACACGCTGTCGCGCACGCGTCAAAAAGCGAGCGGTTTACAAAATATGTAGTTAGGGAGCGACAACTCGAGTATCGTCTCACAAGGACTCTTGGGTTGTTATTAACACAAAATCAGTCAGTTGGGGGTTGAGATTAAAAACTAAATTAAGAAAACAGAGCAAATTAAGTAATTTATCAATAAACTAAAAACGATTAACCTATTGTTTCGGTTTCCCCACTATCATTGATTCGTGTAATTCCATGCCCTAAGCGGATTCTAATCCTTTTTCGATTGTAACATCAATTAACAAGCGAAACCGACGCTACGAGACATATGTTCCTAATTCCGAATTAAGCAAACGGATGAAGCCCTTCGTGAATTAAGCAAACACGAATTGAACACACGCGAATTAAGCAAACGCGATTAAGTTTAGGAACACACAATCATCGAAACAAATCAATACATACTCTATACAATTCTGAATTAAGCAAATAGAACATATAGAACAAATATTGAAAGAGAATAGCAATAAGAATGGGAATTACATAACCTCAAGTGGCAATGGAAACCAAATACAGTAGATCAATCCAAGGAGACTAGTTCTCCATTAACAACTAGGACAGAAACCTACGAACAATTTCGCAGCCGTCAAAATCTAAAAGGAAAAAGAGCTCCCTCGTTCTGACCTAAAACATACTATAAATACAGATTCTGGACTGCGCGCGCTCGCGAGGCGAGACATTATTCGCAAGGCGAATATTATGAACAGCTCTTCAGTGTTTGGCTTTCTCGCGAGGCGAGACTAGGATTCGCGAGGCGAGACTTCAAATTCCAATCTGTCACAGCCGTGACCTTCATCACGGCTAGGCCGTGATGGTCTCTGTCCTTCAGGGTTGGATTTCTCGCGAGGCGAGACAGAGAGGATGACATTTCTGACACAGTGAGGCTTTAGGCTTGCGAGGCGAGTAGACTCTCGCGGGGCGAATAACTCCAGAATTTCTTCTCTTTATTAACCTGAAAACAAGAAATAGCAGTAAGTGCTTTATTTGACTCTAAATCAACTAAATTAACCTAAAAATACTTTACAGACTCAAAATGTTACTTGAGGACAAATACATCCAAATTTGGGCGAAAACGAGATTAAACTCGAATAAAACCATGGTCTTTACTAGTCAAAAACCAGTCGAGCCAGAGGTTGATCAATATCTGATTGATTATGAATGTATGTTGTGTATTACAAGAAGGAGGTGATGCTCTTTATATAGAGCTGCAAATACAAAGAAAGAGGAAGCTAACTAACCAAGAATAAAGAAGCTAAACAAATCTATCTTATCTAATCATATCCTAACTAACTTGTTAAAAAGGGAAGCTAAAGGATATAAATTAATAAACAGATTTCAGTTTCAGTGTTTATAAAGTAACTAATTGGTTAATACCCCCACAAGCTGGAGAGCATATATTTAGGACTCCCGGCTTGGAAATGAAATGATAAAAGGGAGCTGGATCAAGAGATTTGGTAAACATACCTGCCAATGATTTGAGCTTAGGATTGGAAGTAATCGAAAAAGTTTGTCCTGAAGTTTTTGCCTTACAATGTGGCAGTCAAGTTCAATGTGTTTGGTCCTCTCATGAAATGAGGAGTTTGCAGCAATGTGTCTTGCGGATTGACTTTCACAATATAATAATGCTGGTTGAATGAAGGGCAATTGAAAGTCTTTGAGAAGGTATGTGAGCCATTGGACTTCACAAACTGTTGATGCCAAGGCTCTATACTCGGCTTCTGAAGAGGATTTTGAAACTGTAGGTTACTTCTTAGACTTCTAAGAAATAAGAGAGCTGCCTAAGAAAATACAATAGTCTGTGACATATTTTCTGGTATATATGCAATTGCCCCAATCCGAATCACTGAAAGCTTTAAGTTGTAGAGGAGAATTGGTAGGAAATAGAAGACCCTGAGCTGGTGATTGTTTGATATATTTGAGTATTCGAATGGCAGCATCATAGTGAATGGAAGATGGAGAACTCATAAACTGACTAAGTTGTTGAACTGGAAAGGCAATGTCTGGTCTAGTGTTTGTCATGTAGATTAATCATCCAATTAGTCTTCTATAGATACTTGGATCCTGCAATGGTTCCCCTTGCTGTTGAGAAAGCTTGGTGCCCTTGATCATAGGTGTAGTTACTGGTTTAGAAGCCAATAATCCACAATCAGTTAATAAGTCCAAGGCATACTTTCTTTGACTTAGATGAATACCCGATTTTGATCTGGAAACTTCTAAGCCAAGGAAGTATTTCAAATTACCTAAATCCTTAATTTTAAAATGGTTGTTTAAGGATGACTTAAGTGAGTTAATGTCATTAAGATCATTACCAGAAAGTAAGATGTCATTTACATAAACTAAAAGAGTTGTGAAGGAGTTACTAGAGCTCTTTATAAAAAAGGAGAAATTGCATAATATCTGATTGATTATGAATGTATATTGTGTATTACAGGAAGGAGGTGATGCTCTTTATATAGAGCTGCAAATACAAAGAAAGAGGAAGCTAACTAACCAAGAATAAAGAAGCTAAACAAATCTATCTTATCTAATCATATCCTAACTAACCTGTTAAAAGGGGAAGCTAAAGGATATAAACTGATAACTGAATAAACAGATTTCAGTTTCAGTGTTTACAAAGTAACTAATTGGTTAATAAATTTGGTCCCTCACCCAAAATTCTCTTGTTCTTGCTGTCCATTTATGTTTCTATTTGTAGAGGTAGCATGAGGCTGACGGTGATTGTAAACTAGGGTCTAGGTATGTTTGGAAGAATGGAGTGGAGTGATTAGTAATGGAGTAGAGTGATAAAAAGACATCAACTCATTGTTTGAGAGTTTCTTAAGTAACAAAATGAAATGATAAAGGATGATAACCCAAATCACTCAATCTCACTCAACATTCCAATTTTCATTGTAGAAAGTGTATCAGTTAGCAGTTAGTGTATAGTTAGTATATCAGTTTGTAGTATATTAGTTAGTATCATAACAGAAAGTGGTTACTTATATTATGATCTTTTGACCCTTTTTTTCAAACAATTGGAGAGCTTGTTGATATGCAAGTATACATAACATTAAGCTATATGTAAAATGTAACTCATTCAATAATATCAATACAAGCACAGGCTATTCAGCTATAAGCAAAAGTGCAGAGTGTTATTTTACATGGTATCATCTAAGTGTTTTCGGGTGTCTAGTCTATGCCTTTAAAACAAGAAGAAAGGGAAAATTCTATGAGAGGGGGAGAGCTTGCATTTTCTTGGGATATCCTTTAGGACAAAAAGGGTACAAGGTATATGATATGGTAACTAAAGACATATATGTATCCAGAGATGTTGTGTTTTTTGAAAAGGAGTTTCCATTCAAAAGAAATGGAGTCACACAGAGCATTGGGCAAAGAAGAGTGCTTGAGCTAACATGCATTGATGATACAATTGAAGTAATGCAAACACTCAACCTAAGGATCACCAAGATAGTGAATCTGGGCACACAGAACATCACCAAGGAAGCATACCAGAAACAGAAAATGCTGCAGATCAGGATATGCAAGACAAAGTTGTTGAGGAAGGAAGGCGTGGTGTTAGATCAAGGTAAGACTATGATATTGACCTGCCCCTCTCTGTCAAACCTCCTCTGTCCAATCCTTCTTCGGGCAATTCTTTGGTACATCCCTTATCAAAATACATATCTTATGATATTTTTTCTAAATCACATTTAGCTTTCTTGGTGGCCATCTCTGCACAAGATGAGCCAAAGACTTTCCTGCAAGCAGTTAAACATGAGCATTGGAGGGAACCTACGAGAAAGGAGATACCAGCCTTAGAAATTAATGACACTTGGACCCCCACTCATCTACCACTAGGAAAGAACACTGTAGATTCAAAATGGATCTATAAAATTAAGTTCAAACGAAATGGTGAAGTGGAGCGCTACAAGGCTCGACTTGTAGCAATAGGATTCACACAAATTGAAGGTGAAGACTTTCATGAAACCTTCGCCCCGGTAGCAAAACTTGTGACCATGAGATGCCTTCTGTCCATAGCAGTAACAATGGGATGGTTGATACATCAACTTGATGTTAACGACGCCTTCTTGCGTGGAGATTTGAATGAGGAAATTTATATGAAAATTTCTCAAGCCTTTGCAAAGAAGGGATACACTCGTGTTTGCAAGTTGAAGAAGTCATTGTATGGATTACGCCAAGCTTCCAGAAACTGGTACTGCAAGTTTACTAGTGCATTCACAAAGATTGGATTTTAGTAGTCGCGGGCAGAGCATTCCTTGTTCATTTACAAAAGAGGGAAGGTATTCCTCACTGCCTTGATATATGTGGATGATGTGATACTTGTTGGGAACAACATGAAGTCTATATAGTGGGTGGGTGAAAGAGTACCTTGTGTTAAGTCTCTAAAATGTCTGATGTGCATTTGCCCTAAGTTTTGATGAAAACTAAACATTTGTTAATGATTTAATTAACATTCATATTGGTTGCTGACCTGTCTATCTAGTGTGTAGCTCACAATAGTAAGAATTCATTTTCTCACATGTTTGCCCATATAGAAGACCACCTGTCTGTTGAGTAAAAGTCAACCTGTCTACTGACTGGAATGTTGACTATTTGCATTGAAGATTCAACTTGTCTATGCATAGCTCTCACACTCGTCTATGGTTCTTCGATGAGGAACACAAGTACAAAGAGCTTTTGAAAGCTGTCCCCTCATGCAGAAATCTCTGAAGGTTTCTCTCACGCTTATCAAGAGAGTCAGAAGTTCATACTCACAAGCAACCTAGGAGCTCGGAAACGAAGTCCAGTTAAAGAATGTTTCCAACATACTTTATTCCCTCGTACTAGGTTATTACATGAAAAGGGAAATGAAATCTGCAAAGTACAAAAGCAACCTGCACAGCTCTGATGTGGCTACTGCACGATGCATAAAGCCCTGATCTTCCTTGTTAAAGTATAACCAACGTTCCTATTGCATTAATGGCTGCCCAGAATGACTCTATTGTATTTAATGGAGCTCTTCCTGAAGTCAAGTTTTGGAGGAATGTCGCTAACGGATCTTAAATGCTTCAAGGCTATAAATACAGAAGTCATTGAAGATGAAGATAGAGAGCACACATCATTAAAGAGCCATTACTCTGCGTATTCAATACTTCATTCTTTCAATCTGTATTCTTCAATCATTTGAAGTTATTACGCAGTCTTTATAAGCTTACATTTAATTCACTCTTCTGAGTGTTAGTGAAAGATTTGCAATTTGTATTTATTACAATCTTCTCTCAAACAAACCTGAGTGAGCCTGAAGAGGCTATGTGCTCAAATAATACTTGTCTTGGAGCTTGGAGAGGCTAGGTGTGAAAATAATACTTGGAGTCTGTAACTTGATCAGTTATAGTGGAGAAAACTTGGTGCTGCCAAAGACTGGACGTAGCCCTAGTGTTAAAGGGTGAACTAGGATAAATCACTGTGTTTATCTCTATACCCTTAAACTATTTAGTTGCTTTGATTATATTATCTGTTGTCTAACTAAAGGGGTTAAAGTGTGAATATCAAACTTGTTTTCAAGTTGTGTATTTGTGTGTTTTTTCTGTTAAAATCACACCAGACAGGTCACTTGTATGTGCAGTGTTTTTCTCACTTGTCTGAACCTAGCTTCTGTATGCAAAAAGTTTTTAACTTTGTTTTAATTTCATATAAACACAATTCGACCCCCCTTCTTGATAATGAGTTCAACATCAAAGATATAGGTGTTGAGACCTCATAAGTCTGAGACACATTCCATGTGTAGATTCTCTAAGTTTTGATGATTCCAAGTAGATTAAGTATGGTAATATTGAACCATGTGAAATTACTGACATATCTGATAAGTGTGCAGGAAAACAAACTTAAGGTCACTCGTCTACTTTTTAGTAGAGCTCAGTTTTTAGACTTGTCTGAAAACCACTCGTCTAAAATTCAGTCAAAGACCAAGTTAATGCTCAGTCAAGATCTGAGTTTACTTGATGACGTGGCAAGAAGCATCTTTCTGAAACAGACTCGGTGGATCACCAGTCTAGTTTTTGGAATACGCTAGCACACGCCTAGTTTTGGACTGCATGATCACTGATAGCATGAATCCGCAAGTGAACGGCTTCGTCGTCAAGTAATAAAAAGATCGAACCCACAGAGACCGTGATCTTAAATAACAATTAATTATTAAATTAATTAAACTAGACAAGAAAAATATTTGGAAAAGATTTGGTTTTTGAAATAAGATTAACTAACAAATCAAGTATTTAAAATGCAATCAAATAAAATCGCAATCAAACCAAATCTGGAGATTTTCAAATTAAAAGAGATTTCCAGGAATTGGGTTACCAACAAGATTGCTCATGCTACTAAATTGACTACCCCTCTTGTTACTAATCAAAATTGCCTTGAAGGTGAATTTATCCTAAATAAGTTAATATTCCATATCGAGATACAAGAAGCGTGCCCAATTAAACCAACCCATTCTCTCGTGGTAATTGTGTTTAAATTGAACACATTAAGATTCGTGACAATTCAATGAACCCTTGAAGGACCGCTTCGAACTCTCGTGATTTAAGTCCTAAGTTCAATTCCTATTGATCCGACACCTAAGTTCACCGCTAAGTTCGTCCTTAGAGTATCTACGACATGCATATAAGTGGTCACCGAATTTACAAGTAATTCAAGCAATAGGAATCAAATCGAAAGCAAAATTGAAATTAACAAGAAGCAAAACGTCAACTCATCACATAAAACGAGTCTTGGGCATAGCCCCCATTTCTAGAAATAAAAAGACTACTCACGCATTGCCATATTCATAGCAACCTTGAATAACAAAAGCATAAAAATCCTAAGAGAAGAGAATAAATTGAGAAGAAGAGAAATCCTAATTTTTTCCAATTGGTAGCAGTCAAGAGATGCCTATTTTCGAGCCTAATTGCCCTATTTATAGAGTAGGTTAACTTGGGATTAAATCAATTACAAAATCAAATCAAATCAGCAAATCAAAATTCCAGATTTTACTCGTCACGGCCGTGACAGGTTCTGACTTGGAGATGACTTCACTGCTTGGTCTGTCACGGCCGTGATGGTCATCATGGCCTAGCCGTGATCAGTTCTGCCTGTGAGAGTCTGGTTCAGTTTGCATGTCACGACCATGATGGCCATCACGGTCTGGTCGTGACCAATTTTGAGTTTAACATTCTTCTTACTTTTCAGCCCTACTCGATCATGGCCGTGATGCCTATCATGGCCAGGCTGTGATAGGCTCTGTTTGGCTCATTTTTCTTATATTTCAAGCTCCGCCTTCATGCAAACTCCAATATAACCGGTCTTGAGCATTTTAATCTTCAATTCCTGCATACAAACAACACAAAACCACCTTACCCGTTCCAAGGTAAAAATCACAAAAATCAAATTAAATATGCCTAAACTATATGAAAATGCATGCAAAATGACAAGGAATTATGAGGTGAAATCACACTCATCAATCACCCGTCTACTTTTTGGATAGCCTTTCACCCGTCTAAATTTCCAACACTGCTATGATGTTAGTTTTTCAGAAATGAAGTCCAAGTCACCTTATACAAATTAGATGCCTTCCTTAAGGATCTTTAAGACCTCTAGACAATAGCTCAAAGGACAAAGAATAAAGAACGGTTGTTTCGAGGTTTTAAGTTATAAACATGCAATCTCTGTACCATAGCAGTAACTTTTTAGCTGTTTTAGTACAAAGTAAAAGTGCTTTCTGGAAAGTGACTGACTGTTGCACTGAAAGAGGAAAGCTCTCTGCAACAAGTACAAGAAGCCTGTGAAGTTGACACAGGCAAACACAAGAAGGGGGGTTGAATTGTGTTTGTTAATAATTTTCGAAAACAACCTTTAAAACAAATTTTGCACTTAAAGAGATATGAAACAGAAGCACACACAAAGACAAAGATCGTTTTTAAAAGACTTTAACAAAAGCAATATCAAAACCCCACAGTTAGTATAAGCAAATAAAAATGAAGAGTTTAGGGATAGAAGATTCACGCAAGAGATTTTATCATGGTTCACTCTCTTCCAACCAAGAGCTACGTCCAGTTCCTTCGACTTGAAGGATTTATCCACTATTTCTCCAAATAGATTACAAACAAGTATTCAACACCTCTCCAGGCTACAAGTATTCCTTTCTTACCAAGCCTCTCCAGGCTCTAACTCTAACAAAGAGATTTAATGTTTGATCTTCTTAACTCACTACGGGTGAGAATATGACAGTTTAAGATCAGTTGAATATTACAAAAATATTCAAACTAATGAATACAGACTCTTGCTCTTGAAAGAATAATGGAATAAATGGCAAAAGTTCAGCTAGCAAGATTGTGCAGGCAAGGGTCGTTCTTCAGTATTTGAGGTCTTCAATTTATAGTGACCTTCTTCTTCATTTTTATTTCTTCAACGGTTACTTTGAATAATCCCGTTTAGAGATAGCATTTAATGCATGATATCTGTTGTGACTGATAGCTTGATTGTAACAATACTGAATAATACTCTTGGTTATCGAGGTAGCATGAATTTGGAGGTTCACTTCTCTGAGTATTGCAGCTTGAGCACTTGTTGTTCCTCTTTTGTGTATAATACAACTTTTTCAGTCATAAATTTGTCATATTACAGACCGTTTTGCAGTATCTTATTTGTACGATTCTGCTTTTTGCATTTCTTGATTGTACTATGTTTCTTTTACAACAAGTTGAAATATTAAAGCAAATAAAACAAATGTGAAGAACAAATATTCCATTGAAATAAATGTCAATCATTTGAAATAAATATAAGAGATTCGGATTGCATTAAGTTCAATCAAAGATGGAGCTCGTCTACAAAGAAACTCCGTCTACTCATTCATATGAGAGTCCAAGTCTATTATATATTTTACTTAGCTCGTCTGATGACGTGGCATATCCTTTTATCTATGAAGTCTTCAGACTTGCTATTCCTTAATGAGTTATAAAGATCTCCGTCTAGTAACGTGGCGTATAGAGCTCGTCTACTAGATTACTTTGTGTTTTAATTTTCTTCAACTAATTACTTCCGTCTGCTGACGTGGCAAGATGGACGCACTTATTATCAAGTCTTTGGACTTGCTGTACCTAACAAGTTATTTAGATATTAATCTAGCAAATATTTATAGCATCGTTTACCAAAGAAAGCCAGTCTATTTAATTAAATAACTAAGTAACTTTACCAAAGTGCTTGAGCAGCCCGTCTACAGGGGTGGACGCGTATTTTTCAATTTGAACTTATCCCAAGTTTATTTTACTTATTAAAGCGTTCATGCATAACTGAAAGCACATGTTAGATCTCAACTAACACTTTGCCAAGCAAATTTAATCATTTTGTTAGCATCAAAACTTAGAGATTATTAAATCCAAAACCACTTTGGTTCCAACAATCTCCCTTTTTTTTATGATGACAAAACTAATTAAATTTGAAAAGCAAAGTCTAAGAGAGCTTGCAGGGCTCCCCCTAAGACAAAACATTCAAATACTTAAGCAAACTTATAAGCTAACAGATAGGTACAACCACTTATCATTCTTAGAATCTATATAAACACAAGTATATAAGAGCAATATATCAAGTAGAAAAGAATATGCAAATGCAAACGCATAAGAAATTTTCAAAAACAGACTTTATATATAATTCTCTTTTCTTTCCTTTCTCCCCCTTTTTGTCATCAGCCAAAAAGGTAAAAAGAAGAGGATCATCATTGTCAGTACAAAAGAAGGAAAATAAATAAATAAAGGCTAAGCAGATGGAGGTGGTGGAGGAGGAGGGTTCTGAGTTTGACTCTTCTTGAAGTCCATGAGGAATTCAAGCATTTTATTCACAACCTCTAAGGTTAGATCCATTGAGGTTTGAACCTGCTGATGAACATCCTCCTTTATCTTCTCAGCTATCTTGTCAACCTTTTCATATACCAACTTGCCAACCCTTTCATCAACCAATTTTCCAAGAATTTCTTCAATATTTGATGGCAGAGTCTGTTGCCTTGAGCTTTCTGCAGATTCTTGAAAAGTGCTCAGAATTCTTGACTGATCTTCAGGGTGCATTACAACTAGTGCCAGAGGTTGAGAAGATTGTCTTTCTGATGAGTTCTGTTGGTGACAGTATTCAGCAGAATCTTCTAACTTATCAGCAATGACAATTTGACCAATTTCCTCAGCAACAAGTTCATCTGAGATAAGCTTTGGAGTAGGTTTGGGTTTTACTATGATCTCCTTTGCCCATCTAACAGGGTAGATAAATTCAACATTCCTACTATTGATTGGAAGTCCCCAGAGGTCTTTATATATCATATACCTAAAGTGTGAGAGTCCACACTTTCCTCTGACCTTGGGAATATCTTCCTTTTCTTCTTCAGATAAACCAGAGGAAGATGCCTCTCTGGTGCAGTGAATTATGTGAGACTTCCAGAATTCAGCAGCTCTGTGCTCATTGATTAACTCAATGGATTCATTATTTCGAGCCTTCTCTGAGGTGGTAGTGGAGCTAGAACCCTTCCCCTGAGGTTACTGCGCGATGGGTGCTTACAAGTATGTCTCGGAGCTTTGGCACAAGAAGCAGTCTGATGTCATGAGATTCTTGCAGAGGGTGAGATGCTGGGAGTATAGGCAACAACCTTCCATTGTTCGCTTGACAAGGCCAACTCGCCCTGACAAGGCTCGTCGCTTGGGCTATAAGGCTAAGCAGGGTTATGTGGTTTACCGTGTTCGTGTTCGGAGGGGTGGTCGGAAGAGGCCAGTTCCAAAAGGTATTGTTTATGGGAAGCCCACAAATCAGGGTGTTACTCAACTCAAATTTCCATGCAGCAAGAGGTCTGTTGCTGACGAGCGAGCTGGACGGAAGCTGGGTGGCCTTAGGGTGCTCAATTCTTACTGGGTGAACGAGGATTCTACTTATAAATATTATGAGATAGTTCTTGTCGATGTTGCACATGCTGCTATTAGAAATGATCCAAGAATCAATTGGCTCTGCAATCCAGTTCACAAACACAGGGAACTGCGTGGGCTCACCTCTGCTGGGAAACATAACAGGGGTTTGGTTGGCAAAGGACACCTGTATCACAAGAACCGCCAACCTCGCAGGGCAACTTGGAAGAGAAACAACACTATTTCCCTTTGCCGTTATCGCTAATTTGTTGCAGTTATTTACTTTTCTATATTTTCTGAATACTATTTTGAGGACATAGCATTTGATGTTTTGACTTTAAATCGTTGTGTTTTGAACCCCTTAATCAGATCTTTCTCCATAAATTGTTGAGATTAGATTGTTCACTTTTTGATTACAAGCTTGTTTGGTTTTGCTTTAAAAAAAAGAGAAGGAAATCCAACATTGAGTAATCAAAAGTCTCTTGATCAAGGTCAAGCAATGCTGACTCAGCTTCAAGCATCACTCCCTTGAATCTTCTGTTCTTCAAGTCCTTGTCCTTGTTAACATCCAGCATCGACAATCTCGGACAGATCCTGTAGGACTTGATTCCATTCCTGGTTGCTTCCTTATGCCTTAGCCAGGATGGAGGAACAAAATTTGCAGCTCTATCAGCTCTGATTTGACTGAACTCCCACTTCAGCATATCATAGCAGAGCTGATCTAGAAACAAATCAGTAGCCCTCCCATAGATTCTGGGATGCTCAATGGACATCCATTTTGTGTCCCTTGGCACGATCATGGGGACATGGTTAGATGATCTTGCTCTCTTCTCAGGAATAGTAGGAAGATTCTTCTTCTTGGGGTCAGTTTCCCAGACGGGTATAAAGTGTCTCTCAACTCCATCAGTGAGTGATATGAATGGAGGAGTTTTGACAAGGTTTGGGTAAATTTTCTTGGGGGGGGTGGGGGATTTGGTTAAGGGTAGGTGAGTGACTAAAGGCCCTAAATCATTGTGCATTTGAGAAGGCACGATCTTGATTAATTGACACTCAGGGTGAGGTAGGTAGAGGGGTTCAGCAGATTGGCTAACTTCTTCCTCATATTCGGGTAGAGGATACCATCTGTATGGGATGTGTTCTGGTTCAGGTTGGTGAGAATGAAACAGAATTTTCCATTCCCTTTTTACTTTGGCCCAATCCTTAGATTTGCCATTGTAAAGGACAGAAGTTGGGGTGAGGGAAGGAAATAGGGTTCTCAGAGGTTTGGGGAAAGGTGCACCAGGGGAAATGCCTTCATCTGGTTGATTTAACCAGGGATCATCGGCTTGTGAAGTGGTTGTTTGTGTTGGTTGGGGTGAAAGAGGTGTGGGAATATATACATCATTTGAAGAGGGGATAGGTATATCATCTATCCTAGTTTCTAAACTAGACACTAGGTCATCTACATCTAATTGAACAGGATCATTAGCAGAGACGGTTACCTTAGGAGTTTTAGTCGACCTAGCTTTTTTTGCTGGTTGCCTCCTTGGTTTTGTTGGTACAATTGATGGAGCAGGCACAACGGCCTCAGCAGCAGCAGCAGAGGTCTTCTGCTTCTTCAGAATAGAACTGATAGGAATGTTATCCTCATCAGCTTCCTCATCTTCATTATGAGAGATGATACCTTTTCTTGGCCTCTTTGCAGCAGGGGCATCAGAAGGCTCCCTGATAGCGATCCCACTTGCTGGCCTCTTGGGGGCAAGCTTCCTTGTAGCAGTTGTCTTCTGCCTGGTTACCCTTTTAACCCCTAGGACTTCAGCATTATTCTGTTTAATCATCTCTTCTTTAGCCATCATTAATTCCTCAGTCTTGGCCATTGCAGTAGCAGCATAGGTACTGAGGTTCATGTTGGCTATGTTCATCTTTCCAAAGTCTGCAGCAGACATTGGTTTATCAGTCAGTAACCTCGCTTGCTCCTCAGGAGTCTTAGCAACAAGAAACTCACGTACTCCTTGAGCCTTGAAAATCTTTGAGAGAAGATGGCAGAAAGGAAGTGCAGAGAGTCTTTTCTTGTTCATCACTGCATCTCTGAATCTTCCATAAAGGATTCTTGGAATATTGATTCTTGTCTCTGTGAGAAGATGGCAGAGACAGGATTTGTGAAGAGATGAGAGGTTGTCCTTTGATCCAACCTTGTGAAGCATCGCTTTATTGAGAAGTTGGTGAAGGATACGAACGATGTCCTTCATTTCAACAGCGTTCCAAGAGTGAGTCCTGACCGTGTCCTCCTTCATGAGACAAACTTCTATAGTCTCAGAGCCGCCCAAGTCTTCTTCCCATGACTCAGTGAAAACGAGACCTTCCTGAGCATAGAAGATTTGTTCAGCAATAGTCTTCTCCGAGACTGTAATCTTCTTTCTTAATACTGTTGAGTAGAAGTCAGTTTCTGTCAGTTGGATGTTTCTCCAAAAATCCCTGACTAGATTGGGGAAAACAGAGACTTTCTCCGCGAAGAGTCCTACCCAGCCAGCTGCATTGACATATTTGCTTATATCAAGATTGTAGTCTTTCAGCACACTAAAGTTGAAATGATGCTCTATAGCTAAGTTGAGTTTGTCCGCATTGAAGGTTGAAGATGCCATTGTAGATGATCAAAGAGCTTAGGGTTTGGAAATCAGAGAGAGATAAAGAGAGAGATAGCTTGAGAGATTATGGAAGCGTAAAGTTTTTCTCAAAGGAAAAAGATTACTTTTAAAGGAATTTTGAATATCAAAGGTTTTTTTTTAAAAAAAACTTTTGAAATGACATGTCATTATTATAAAATGGTGTTGGTAACTTGGGACCATAAAAAGGTCTTGATGGGATTGATGGAAGTACTAACTCAGCAAAGAGAATAAAGGATAAATTTGTCTTGTGACAAAATAAATGCATTTATTAACACACAAATAGAATAATTTTAATCATAGGCAGATGTGAACTCGTCTGAAACTATACAATGGACGTGATCATCAATATCAGTGGACGCATGCAATACATTATGCAATAGACGCACAACTTTAAATATGTATTAGACGAGCATAGGTAATAGACGCAGAATTAGCAAAACAAATTTTTTCTAGGCTGGATGCCTACACTAATCCACACATATCATATTAAGATGCTTCCTAATAAAGATATATCTGTCCTCTGCAAGAGGTTTAGTAAAGATATCTGCCCATTGATGGTCAGTATCTACATATTGAATATCAATCACACCTTTTTGCACATAATCCCTAATAAAATGATGTTTAATCTCTATGTGCTTGGTTCTAGAATGCAAAATTAGGTTCTTAGATAGATTTATTACAGCAGTATTATCACACATAAGCGGAATACTACTTACAAATACATTGTAGTCCTCCAATTGATGTTTGATCCAGAGAAGTTATGAGCAGTAACTTGCAGCTGATATATACTCAACTTCAGCAGTTGATAAAGCAATGGTACTTTCTCTTTTGCTTGACCATGAGACAAGATTAGCTCCAATGAAGTGACATCCTCCACTAGTGCTTTTTCTTTCAATTCTATCTCCAGCATAGTCAACATCACATAAACCAACTAATCTGTAATCTTCATTTTTCTTAAAGCATAAACCAAGATTAGTAGTACCTTTTAAATATCTAAAAATTCTCTTAACTGCTGATAAGTGAGATTCTCAAGGATCAGATTGTAATCGAGCACATAAACATACACTGAACATAATATCAGGCCTAGACGTAGTAAGATATAAAAGATATCCTATCATACCTCTATATACCTTTTGGTCTACCTTTTTGTCTTTATCATCTTTGTTCAGTATGGAGGTGGGGTGCATAGGAGTATTCATTGGTTTACAGTCATCCATCTTAAACTTCTTCAGAAGTTCTTTTGTATACTTAGTTTGGTGGATGAGCACCTCGTCCATGGTTTGTTTTACTTGAAGTCCAAGGAAGAATTTGAGTTCTCCCATCATGCTCATTTCAAACTCTTTCTGCATTAACTCAAAATTCTTTGCACAGATATTCATTAGTACTACCAAAAATAATATCATCAACATATATCTGTACAACTATGAAATTAGACTTAATGGATTTTCTAAATAAGGTTGTATCAACCTTTCCTCTATTGAATCCATTTTCCATAAGAAAGGAACTTAGTCTATCATACCAAGCTCTATGAGCTTGCTTAAGACCGTACAAAGATTTCTTAAGCTTATATACATGTTCAGGATGGGTTTAACACTCAAAACCCGGAGGTTGCATAACATAAACTTCTTCATTAACAAATCCATTTAGAAAAGCGCTCTTAACATCCATAAGAAAAATCATAATACTATGATGTGCAGCGAATGAAAGTAGAATTCTAATAGCTTCTAATCTAGCAACAGGTGCAAAGGTTTCAGTATAATCTATACCTTCTTCTTGAGAGAAACCTTGAGCAACAAGTCTTGCTTTATTTCTGATTACCTTACCATTTTCATTAAGCTTGTTTCTGTAAACCCACTTTGTTCCAATTACTGATTTGTCTTTGGGCAGTGGAACCAGAGTCCAAACATCACTTCTTTCAAACAGATTGAGTTCTTCTTACATATCTAGAATCCAACCATCGTCCAGCAGAGCCTTGTCTACTGTCTTTGGTTCCAACTCAGAGACTAGTGCAGAATTGTCTTGTTCTCTGTAGGTTGATCTGGTTCTTAGCTTGTCATTGGGGTTTCCAATGATCTGATCTTGTGGATGATAATTCTTGAAGTACTAAGATTTTTGAACTGTATCATGTTGAGAAGTTGAAGTTTCTGGTTGTTGAGTGGGGTCATCTTCTCGATCCTCAAATTTTATCTCAGGTGAGTCTCCTGGAGTGCTTAGATCAAGATCTGCAAAAGCTTCATCTAGCTCTGATAATTTCTTATCAGGCTTTGCCATCAAACTTGACATGAATACTTTCTTCTAATATCAGAGTCCTAGAATTATAAACTCTAAAGCCTTTAGATGTTTCAAAGTCTCCTAATAGAATTCCACTATCTGTTTTAGCATCAAACTTACCAAGTTGATCTTTAGTATTCAGTATATAGCATTTACAACCAAAAGGGTGAAAATAAGATATGTTGGGTTTTCTTCCTTTCCACAGTTCATAAGGGGGTCTTATTCAGGATAAGTCTAATGTATATTCTGTTCTGAATGTAACAGGCAGTATTAACAGCTTCAACCCAAAAGTGTCTAGGGACAGAGTTGTCATTAAGCATAGTCCTAGCCATCTCTTGAAGAGATCTGTTCTTTCTCTCTACCACACCATTTTTCCGTGGTGTTCTAGGTATTGAGAAGTTGTGAAGGATACCACTCTCTTCACAGAACTTATGAAATAGCTCATTTTCAAACTCTCCCCCATGGTCACTTTTGATTGATGTGATAAGCGTGCCTTTTTCATTCTGTACACGTTTGAAGAATACACAAAAGACCTTAAAGGACTCATCCTTGTGAGTTAGGAACATAACCCATGTCCTTCTAGTGTAATCGTCTACTATGACAAGACCATATTTCTTACCACTGACAGAGGAAGTCCTTGTTGGACCAAAAAGATCAAGATGTAGCAACTCTAGTGGTCTATTGGTACTAACAACATTCTTAGATTCAAAAGAACCTCTGACTTGTTTTACCTTTTGACATGCATCACAGAAAGCATTAGATTTGAACTTAAGGTTTGGTAGTCCTCTCACGAGGTTATGCTTGTTTAGCTTTAAAATTAATTTCAAGCTTGCATGACCTAGCCTTTTGTGCCAAATCCATCGTTCATCTTCAATGGACCCTAGACATGAGACACATTGATTTGAGAGGTCCTCCAAGTCAATCTTGTAGAGATTGTTTTACCTTTTTGCAGTGAATAAAAGTGATCCATCATCTTTCTTGCCAGTACACATGTTCTTATCAAAAGACACTTCATATCCACTGTCACATAATTGACTTATGCTCAATAGATTGTGCTTCAAGCCATTTACTAAACGAACATTATCAATGGAGGGAAAAGGATGTTTACCAATTTTACCTATACCAATGATTTTCCCTTTATGATTTCCTCAAGATGTGACCCAGCCACCATCTTTGGGTTTAAGGTTTTGGAACATAGACTTTCTCCCGTCATGTGTCGTGAGCTGCCACTGTCCAAGTACCAAGACATATGTTTTCTTCCTGTTTTTAAGCAAATCTGCAACAGGTATTATCTTATCTTTAGGTACCCAAACTGACTTGGGTCCTTTCTTGTTAGTTGTAACTGGACGAGTATGCTTAGGATATTTATTGTGTATGCATCTAGATGTAATGTGCCCATTTTTTCCACATACTTTACAAAAGGTGTTAGACAAGCTAGACTTAGCTTTGGTATGTTTATTTGGAACTTTTAAAGCTCTATGCTGTTTAAATGGTTTTGACTTTTTGTGAGATGCGTCTTGCTTCTCTTTGTCATAACCAAGACCAGATTTATCATAAGGTTACCTATAATACCCTAAAATGAGGCTAAGCTTATCTGAGCCACCTACAAACTTTGACAGAGAATCAGTTAGATATGTTACATCTTGTTTCAGTTTTGAAACTTCACAAGGAACATCAGGTTCACACACAATTTTTTCAGCTAGATTGACATTCATTGATTTTAGTGTGTCATTTTCATTTTTGAGGTTTTGTTTCTCAATGCAGACCCTATCATATTCTTTAGATAGTTTAAAAAACTTCTTTTTGAGACTCTTATATTCTCGTGATAGTATAGATGACTCATGCAACAGTTCATCAAAAGCATTTTGAAGAGTGGACGGGTCAGAGTCCATTACCTCAGCATCAGTGTATTCACTTTCTGATGCAGTGTCTGCCATGAGACAGATATCTGCCTCTTCCTCAGCTTCATTTTCTTTATCTGAAGAAGATAGATCAAGATCCTCCCATGTGGCCATTAACCCTTTCTTCTTTTTGAATAATTTCTTTATGTCCTTTAGCTCAGGGCAGTCTGCTTTGAAATAACCAGGTTTCTTGCATTCGAAGCACAAGGGTGGACCTTTTTCCATGGAGTCTGACTTCTCCTTGGAAAACTTTTTATTGAGTTGCTTCCTTCTGAAAGCACCTTTCTTTCTCCACATATGTTGAATCTTTCTGGAGATAAAGGATAATTCATCCTCACCTGATTCTTCTTTATCATCAGAAGATTCAGACTCATCAGATGACTCAGCAGCTTTGAGAACTTTTGATGAACTTGCTTTCTTTGCCTTTAGGGCAATAGATTTTCCTTTTCTGGAATTTTCTTCTTCATCGAGTTCAAGTTCATGAACCTCGAGAGATCCAAGAAGCTCTTCCAGAGAGAGTGTATTCAGGTTTTTTGCTTCCTGAATAGTAGTTACTTTGGGTCTCCACTGCTTGATAGACTTCTCAGAATTTTTCTGACATGATCTCTATTTTCATAGATTTTTCCAAGAGATCTGAGACTGTTGGTGATTGTTTGGAATCTTCCAAACATTTGGTCTATTGTTTCATGTTCACCCATCTTGAACAGCTCATACTGATGTACCCATCTTAACTTGTGAGGAACCCTCATGATCTTGGGCAAGAGTATCCCAGATTTCTTTAGCAGTATTGCAGCTGTGAACTTTGTCATGTTCAGATCTGGTGATGGCACACATCAAATAATGCTTAGCTTTAAGATTCAGTTGATGCTTTGCCTTTTGATCTGCTGTCCAATCTGCTCTAGCAACAGCAGCTCCATTTTCATTTCTGGCTTCAGTGTAACCAGTTTCTATGAGCTCCCAGATGTCTAGACTTTGTGCATCCAAAAAGGCCATCATCCTCTTCTTCCAATAGTCATAACCAGAACCATCAAAGAGAGGAGGTCTATTGATAGCTTATCCTTCGGTATCCATGGTTGTTGGATCGTACTCCCTCAGCACTTGTTAGATGCTCAACCCTTTTGAGGCTGAGCTCTGATACCAACTGAAGTTGACACATGCAAACACAAGGAGGGGGGGGGGGGGTTGAATTGTGTTTGTTAATAATTTTCGAAAACAACGTTTAAAACAATTTTTGAACTCAAAGAGATATAAAACAGAAGCACACACAAAGACAAAGATCCTTTTTAAAAGACTTTAACAAAAGTAATATCAAAACCCCACAGTTAGTATAAGCAAATAAAACTGAAGAGTTTAGGGATAGAAGATTCACGCAAGAGATTTTATCCTGGTTCACTCTCTTCCAACCAAGAGCTACGTCCAGTCCCTTCGACTTGAAGGATTTATCCACTATTTCTCCAAATAGATTACAAACAAGTATTCAACATCTCTCCAGGCTATAACTATTCCTTTCTTACCAAGCCTCTTCAGGCTCTAACTCTAACAAAGAGATTTAATGTTTGATCTTCTTAACTCACTATGGGTGAGAATATGACAGTTTAAGATCAGTTGAATATTACAACAATATTCAAACTAATGAATATAGACTCTTGCTCTTGAAAGAATAATGGAATAAATGTCAAAAGTTCAGCTAGCAAGATTATACAGGCAAGGGTCATTCTTCAGTATCTGAGGTCTTCAAATTATAGTGACCTTCTTCTTCATTTGTATTTCTTCAACGGTTACTTTGAATAATCCCGTTTAGAGATAGCATTTAATGCATGATATCCGTTGTGATTGATAGCTTGATTGTAACAATGGTGAATAGTACTCTTGGTTATCGAGGTAGCATGAATTTGGAGGTTCACTCCTCTGAGTATTGCAGCTTGAGCACTTGTTCCTCTTTTGTGTATAATACAACTTTTTCAGTCATAAAGTTGTCATAGTACAGATCGTTTTGCAGTATCTTATTTGTACGATTCTGCTTTTTGCATTTCTTGATTGTACTATGTTTCTTTTACAACAAGTTTAAATATTAAAGCAAATAAAACAAATGTGAAGAACAAATATTCCATTGAAATAAATGTCAATCATTTGAAATAAATATAAGAGATTCGGATTGCATTAAGTTCAATCAAAGATGGAGCTCGTCTACAAAGAAACGCCGTCTACTCATTCATATGAGAGTCCAAGTCTATTATATATTTTACTTAGCTCGTCTGATGACGTGGCATATCCTTTTATCTATCAAGTCTTCAGACTTGATCTTCCTTAATGAGTTATAAAGATCTCCGTCTAGTGACGTGGCGTAGAGAGCTCGTCTACTAGATTACTTTGTGTTTTAATTTTCTCAACTAATTACTTCCGTCTGCTGATGTGGCAAGATGGACGCGCTTATTATCAAGTCTTTGGACTTGCTGTACCTAACAAGTTATTTAGGTATTCATCTAGCAAATATTTATAGCCTCGTCTACCAAAGAAAGCCAGTCTACTTAATTAAATAACTAAGTAACTTTACCAAAGTGCTTGAGCAGCCCGTCTACAGGGGTGGACGCGTATTTTTCAATTTGAACTTATCCCAAGTTTATTTTACTTATTAAAGTGTTCATGTATAACTGAAAGCACGTGTTAGATCTCAACTAACACTTTGCCAAGCAAATTTAATCATTTTGTTAGCATCAAAACTTAGAGATTATTAAATCTAAAACCACTTTGGTTCCAACAGCCTGCTACTGCATACTCTGAAACAACAGCTACTCAGAATAAAGTGTACTCTTGGACAACCTTGTCAAAGCTCAACGTCCCAAGAATTTAATGTTTATACAGAACGACTCTTTGGCATTAATGATGTCTCAGAAGCTCAAATAAGAAGAACACACTTTCTGAAGCTGTGTCTAAACGGATCTCTTGATTGAAGTCTTTAAATAGATCAAACAATGAAGATAAAGATAGGAAGTTGAATATCATTAAGAACACTCCGCAGAAGCATTTACTCTCTTCATTAACTTCTTCATTCTTTCATTGAATACACTTTCAATCATTTGATATTAATTTGCAGTCTTTCATACTTCATATTTATTCCACTCTTTGAGTGTGATCTGAAAGACTTGCAAGCTGTATTAATTATACAAAACATTTTCATTCCTTATTGTATTGAGCCTGAAGAGGCTAGGTGAGCAAAGAAAACTTGCTTGAGTGTTGAGCCTGAAGATGATAAGTGTGCAAAGAATACTTACACTGTAATTTACATAGTTATAGTGGAAACTTGGTGCTGCCAAGAAACTAGACGTAGCCCTGTGGATTTTGGGGTGAACTAGTATAAAACTCTTGAGTGATATTGCTCTTCCCTTATATCTTTATTTTTCTTAAGTATTATTCTGTTTAAGCTTTTAACTTGGGGAGTTAATATTGTGAATATCAAACTCTATTTTACTCTTCTCTGTTTGCTTGTGTGTTCTGTCTGAATATTAGACGTATCACTCGTCTGATTTTATCTAATCTAAGTTCTGCTTGTTGTGCCTGCGAAAATCTTTTTAAGTAACCCAAAAAGTTGGTAAACACAATTCAACCCCCCTTCTTGTGTTAACTTTGATTATTTCAGTTGGTATCAGAGCTCAGCCTCTGGGTTGAGCACTTAACAGTGTAGAGAAAAAGATCTTGGAGATGGCAGGAGAAGCTAGCACAAGCAAGAACCTTGCTGGAGAAGGATCCTTAATGTCGAAACCTCCTTACTTCAATGGAGAGGACTACATCTACTGGAAAGAAAAGATGGAGTGGTTTTTACAATCCACTAACTCTGAACTTTGGGATGTCATTGAAGTAGGACCGTTTGTTCCTAAAGATGAAGCATGAGCTGATGTTCCAAAAGTAAACATGACCGCTGATTAAAAAACAAAATGTCAGTTTAATGCCAAAGCAAGATATGCAATCATGTGTGCTTTGAGCTGAGAAGAATTTGAAAAAGTATGCGCTTGTGAAACTGCAATAGAAGTGTGGGATTCACTAGCTATTGCTCATGAAGGAACTAGCAAGGTCAAAGAGACCAAAGTCAGCATGTTAGTCAGAAAGTGTGAGCTATTCAAAATGGAAGAAGGAGAGACTATTGGTCAAATGTATGGAAGATTTCAAACTATAACCAATGGATTGAAATCTCTGGGAAAAGTTTACCAGACTGAGGAACACATTCAAAAGGTTCTCAAAAGTCTTCCAAAACAATGGAGACCACTTGTGACTGCTGTATCTCAGGCCAAAGACTTAACAACAATGAAGCTAGATGAGCTTCTTGGCACTCTTCAACTCCATGAACAAGAGCTGATTGAAGAAAACTTTGGATAGAAAAAAAATCCATTGCACTTAAAGCTGACAAGAAATCATCTATAGGAACCACTTCAAAAGCTCTCAAAGTTGATGAATCTTTAGAGGAATCTGAGGAACCAAATGAAGATGATTCTGATGATGAAGATGATGAACTTTCTCTTTTCATCAGAAAGATGAAAAAGCTTTGGAAGAAAAGAAACTTCAGAAAGGACAACCCTTTCAGGCGTTTCAACAAAGAAAAATACAACAAAGATGGTGGATCTAATGACAGGAATGCCATTGTGTGCTATGAATGTAAGAAGCCTGGTCATATCAAGGCAGAATGCCTCAACTCAAGAAGCAGACTCCCAAGAAGTTCTTCAACAAAAAGAAGAAAGGAATGATGGCCACGTGGGAAGATCTTGATGAAAGCTCCACTGAAAGTGAAGGAGAGGAGCTTGAAGCAAATCTGTCTTATGGAAGATACTGATCCCGAATCAGACACTGAGGTACATTTTGAACTTGAGAAATTGAATGATGCCTATTATGAACTATTGGAGGAATCCAACTATATGTCTAAAGCTTTCCAATCCCTCAAGAGACAGTATGTTAAACTCTCAAATGAGTATACACAGAAATCTCAAGAGTGTGAAAAGTTAGTTGAAGAAAATAGTATGCTTAAGACTGAAAAGTCTAAAGCTGAGATCTTAATTGAAACTCTATCTTCTGAAGAAGTTAGTAAACTTCAACAAAAAGTAGAAGAGCTCACCTTAGGTCTTGCCAAGTTTGTTAATGGTAGAGATAATCTGACTAAACTTTTGGGAAGTTAGAGGCACCCCCTTAACAAAGAAGGTATAGGATATTCCAGTCAAGAACATCATAAAGGATCAACAAAGTTCTCAAAAATAACTGTCAAATCTGTGTCAGTTAGTTCAAATAAACCAATATGCACATACTGTGGAAAAATTGGACATATCACGTCTAAGTGTATCCACAAAAAGAGAAAGAAGTCTTCATAGACACCTTATACTAACAGAAAAGGACCCAAGAAAATATGGGTACCTAAGTCCATGATCATTCCTATTGCAGACTTACTTAACAGGGCAAAAGAAACACCTATCATGGTACCTTGATAGTGGATGCTCCCCACATATTGTTGGTAGTGGCTACGGTCTCAAGAGGTGGGGGGGGGGGGGGGGGGGTGACGTGAGATATTGAAAACTTATTCAACAATTTAAAGTAAAACAGTGCTTCTTTTAAAGAAAATTGGTTTTCACTCAATTTTAATTTCCAAGAATTAGGTTATGGAACAAGTAATGATGACAAGAAGAATTATAAGTAGTAACAACAGATTTTAACACAGATTGCAGATTTAAAGATTCAAGTTTAACAAGTATATGGAGTTTAGGGATTAGAAGAACACGCAAATCGATTTATCCTAGTTCGGCTACCTCCTCTGGTAAGCCTGTATCCAGTCCCACACCTTTGTGGATTTCTTCACTATAATCAGTAATTACACAATTCTAATTACAGCAACACAAGGATACCCTCCTTGCTTGAAAAATCTCCAGAAAGCACACTAGCTTTCTTTACCCAAGAATCCATTCTATCCTTGTGGAACCCTAAGAGATACCCTCTCTTAGTCACTCTAATTCACAAAAAGAATTGAGTAGAAGCAAGACTCTAAAAGCCTGATAATACAAATTGAAGTTCTAATTATCACACTTTTCTCAGAGATGAAGCACTTTGTTTCACAATCCGAATGAGTTGCGCTTATTGTATATGTTGTTGTTGTTGTTGTTGTTGTTAAAAAGTGTTCCTTTGATCCCTCTTTATATAGAAGACAGATTATAGCCGTTGGGATCATTTAAGACAGATCTGGATCTGCTTTAACAAAATCTGCTTTCTTGATTCTTGATCTCCAAATGTGATTCTGTTTGATCTTTGTAGAGATTGCGTCCTTCTTGAAATATAACTGTTTCCATCTGAAAGGATAGCCAAGTCTTTTTGAAGAGTAATTAATCCGTGTTTATTTGAAGAGAAAAATATCCGCGTTTATTTTAAGAGAAAAATATCCGCGTCCATTTGCCACGTCAGCAGACGGGAGTATTAGCTCAAGGTTATTGGACGGGCTCCAACTGGTAGACGAGCTTTATATATTGTGTAAGTGGACGGAGCTTCTAATTTAGCGTGTATCATTAGTAGACGAGCTCTCCAAGTGTTACTATCAGTAGATGCACGCTCTTGTTGCATTCAGTGGACGAGCTCTCCTTTTTCTTTAGTGGACGCGTGCTTCTTTTACATCAGTGGACGTGCGCTTCTTTTACATCAGTGGACGCGTGCTTCTTTTACATCAGTGGACGCGTGTTTTTTTTTTACATCAGTGGACGCGTGATCCAAGTGCCACATCAGCAGACGAGATCTTCTGTTTCCTTATTGGACGCGCTTCATGTGCCATGTCAGCAGACGAGATCTTCTGTTTCCATCAATGGACGCGCTTCTGTGCTATGTCAGCAGACGATCTCTTCTATTTCCTTCAGTGGACGCGCTTCTGTGACACGTCAGAAGACGAGATCTTCTGTTTCTTTCAGTGGACGCGCTTCATGTGCTCTTTCAGTGGACGACAGCTTTTTACTTTGTTCTTTTAGTGTACTTCAGTGATCTTGCATGTAATTTAACACGAAATGAGTACGTAGTCAAAATTAAAAATCTTATGCAAAATACACTTTGTTTGTCATACATCAAAACATGAATGAGGGCTTAGTCTTACACATATGACAGGAGAAAGGTCTATGTTCCTATACCTCCTACCTAAGAAAGGTGGACATGTAACTTTTGGTGGCAACCAGAAAGGAAAAGTTGTTGGTGTAGGTAAAATTGGTGGTAAACCTCCCTTGCCTATTATCTGTGATGTTTTAATGTAAAAGGGTTAAAACATAATCTGCTTAGCATAAGTCAATTATGTTTCTGTATCCTTTTCTAAGGATACATGCATAGTCAATGATAGTAGTGGAAAGACCCTCTTTTCTGCCAAAAGGCAAAACAATATGTATAAGATTGACCTGTCTGAACTTTCAGATCAAAGTGTAACATGCTTTATGTCTAAAGAGGATGAAAAGTGGCTATGTCATAAGAAACTATGACATGTTAGTATGAAACAAATTTCTAAATTGAAAAAGCATAACCTTGTGAAAGGATTTCCTAATATTTCCTTTAAGAAATATATTTTGTGTGATGCATGTCAGAGGGGTAAACAAGTAAAATCAAGTTTCAAATTCAAGAAAGAAGTCACCTCCTCTAGACCTTTGCAATTGTTACACATGGATCTGATTGGACCATTCAGTGTAGCTAGCCTAGGTGGAAAGAAATATGGTTTTGTCATAGTTGATGACTATTCTAGATTTACATAGGTACTCTTCTTAACCCACAAGGATAAGTCTTATAAGATTTTTACAGTATTTAGTAAAAGAGTACAAAATGAGCAGGGTTTTTGTATCTCTTCTATCAGAAGTGACCATGGGGGAGAATTTGAAAATGAGCAGTTCAAACTATTCTGTGAGGAAAATGGTATTTCTCACAATTTCTCTGCACCTAGAACTCCACAACAAAATGGAGTGGTTAAGAGAAAGAACATATCTCTTCAAGAGATGACAAGAACAATGCTTAATGAAAATAATCTTCCTAAGTACTTCTGGGCAGAAGCCATGAACACTGCTTGTTAAGTGCAAAACAGAATACTGATTAGACCTATCCTAAATAAGACTCCTTATGAATTGTGGAAAGGTACAAAACCCAACATATCATATTTTCATGCATTCAGATGTGAATGTTATATTCTTAATACAAAAGATCATCTTGGTAAATTTGACTCTAAAGTAGATAAAGGCATATTTATTGGATATTCTGGAATGTCTAAAGCTTTTAGAATTTTTAATTCTAGAACTTTTGTTGTAGAAGAATCAATTCATGTAAATTTTAATGATTGTTTGAAGACTGATAGGGAACTATCAGATCTAGAGGATGATGTTGCTGGTATTGAACTTAATCCTGCAGTGGAAGAATCTTCATGTAAAGTTTAATGATGGTTTGAAGACTGATAGGGAACTATCAGATCTAGAGGATTATGTTGCAGGTATTGAACTTAATCCTGCAGTGGAAGAATCTTCAGACAAGTCAAAAGTAGATGTGTCTGAAATTCAAACAAGTGCTGATACGTCTGAAACTCAGAATTTGAAGAAAGATTGGAAATTCAAGACCTATCATCCAGAAGATCCTATCATTGGAAGTCCATATCAAGGAGTTAGAACCATATCTGCTTTCAATGAAAACAACAACATGGCCTTCATATCAAATTTGGAACCCAAAAAGATTGATGAAGCCTTGCAAGATGAAAGCTGGATTTTAGCCATGCAAAAAGAATTAAATCAGTTCAAGAGAAATGATGTTTGGACTCTAGTTTCTAAACCCAAAGAGAAAACTGTTATTGGAACCAGGTGGGTGTTTAGAAACAAACTGGATGAAGATGGAAAAGTAGTAAGAAACAAAGCAAGACAAGTTGCTCAAGGGTATAATCAACAGGAAGGTATTGATTTCACTGAAACCTTTGCACCTGTAGCTAGATTAGAAGCAATTAGAATTCTCATGTCATATGTGTTGGGTGGGTTCCCTCCTAAATGGGACCCACTAGATAAAAAGTAAAAAAAAAGAAAAAAAAAGGAATGGTTAATAATGGGCCCAAGCCCATGTGGCATGTAAAAAGGGATTTATCCCTAACTTGGAAAAAAACAATTACTGCACGACAGAAACTGAGACAGCGCCGGCAAGAAGAAAAGAGAAGAAGAAAGAGGGTTCAGGTGGTATAACAAACTTGCTCCGTTTTTGCTGAAATTTTAGTATGTTATTCCTACCAATGAGCTCGTTAGTTTGATATATTCTATTTGTTGTTTTGCCTTCTCTTTGAGCTGAGTTGTTATACCCATTGTTGTGGGGTTTCTCTCTTGTTGCTTGCTTGTATCCACCTTTTGGGTGATGTATTGTTGATTTGGTGTTCCCTAGTATTTCTAGGAAGACTTGGTGTACCCATTATTATTTATAGTGGAAGTTTTTGCTGGACTTGGTCCCATGGTTTTTATCCCTACACTGGGGAGTTTTCCACGTTAAAAATTGTGGTGTCATTGCTATTTATTTTTTTGTCATTGATATTATCCTGTGGAAGAATATTTTTGTTGTTCCTATTTATCTGCACAGGTGAAGGAAAAAAATATTTGCTTCATTAGAGATTGTTATCTCTAGTTTTTTCCCAACAATATGCTGCACAACATGATATAACTCTTTATCAAATGGATGTTAAAAGTGCATTTCTAAATGGAATAATTGAGGAGGAAGTTTATGTCAAGCAACCCCCTGGGTTTGAGGATTCTGAAAATCCTCACCATGTCTATAAGCTTAAGAAAGCTTTATATGGACTCAAACATGCTCCTAGAGCTTGGTATGATAGGCTAAGCACATATCTAATGGAAAATAATTTCATTAGAGGAAAAATAGACACTACACTTTTCAATAAATGCTCAAAGAAAGATTTCATAGTAGTTCAAATTTATGTTGATTATATTATATTTGGTGCTACTAATGAAAAGCTCTGCAAAGAGTTCTTTGAGTTGATGCATAATGAATTTGAGATGAGCATGATGGGAGAATTGAAGTTCTTCCTTGGTCTTCAAATAAAACAGTCTAGTGATGGAATCTATATCCATCAACAGAAGTACACCAAGGAGTTTCTAAAAAAGTATAAAATGGAAAATTCAAAGCCTATGAGTACTCCTATGCATCCAACAGTTAATCTAAACAAGGATGAGGAAGGTAAAAAGGTAGATCAAACTATCTACCGAGGTATGATTGGATCTCTTCTATACTTAACTACTAGCGGACCTGATATTCAATTCAGTGTTTGTCTTTGTGCTAGATTTCAATCAGATTCTAAAGAAACTCATCATAAGGCTATTAAATGAGTTTTTCAGATATTTGATTGGAACCACTAACCTTTGTTTATTATATAAGAAAACTGAAGATTTCAGGTTAGCTGGATTTTGTGATGTTGATTTTGTTGGAGATAGAATTGATAGAAAAAGTACCAGTGGAGGATGTCACTTCATTGGAGCAAATATGATCTCCTGGTCAAGCAAAAGGCAAAGTACCATTGCTCTATCAACTGCTGAAGCTGAATATATATTTGCAGCTAGTTGTTGTTCACAACTGCTTTGGGTAAAATATCAACTTGAAGATTATTCAATGTTTGAGCATAATATACCTGTTTGGTGTGATAATACTAGTGCTATTAATCTGTCTAAGAATCCCATACAGCATTCTAGTCTAGAGCAAAGCATATAGAAATAAAGCAACATTTTATTAGAGATTATGTTTAGAAATGTGTTTTTGAAATTAAGTTTGTAAAAACTGATTGTCAGTGGGCAGACATCTTTAATAAACCTCTAAGTGAAGATCGATTTGTTTTTATTAGAAGGAATCTTAATATGCATAATGTGTCTGAATGAGTGTTTGCTGATATGTCTGAAAATTTACTTGTCCAAATTTTATATCTGCTTGACTCGTCTATTTTCTCTATGCTTCACTCGTCTACTTTAGCCAAGCGTCTGATGACGTGGCTAAAAGCACTTAGTGCTAAACCCTGACTGAGACACGTGTACATTGTATTTTCCCTCCTTTTCTGAAAAGTGTTTCATTATATTAACAATTGTCTTTTCAAAATTGATTGACTGCTATTTATGGCAACTCTCTCTCTCCTTGTTCCCAACGCAAAAAGCGCTCAAGCGTTTTAACAAAAGCAACCCATGTCGTTTCAAAACTACCCACTCACAATTTCTCGCTCACAATCTCTCTCTGAATTCTCTTTGTCTTCATTCTCTCGAAACCGTTCCTTTCCAAACCCTAAAAATCTTCTCTTCTGAAACAATGGGACCCAAAATCTTTCTTGAAGAAGTTGCTGAAAAATACGGACTTTCTCTAACAGAACTGAAGAAAGTACACCCTGGAAGGGTCCCTAACTTCACTGAGCTAAAAATCAAAGGACTGGACGTTAAGCAGGAAAATACTCATGCTGGGTGGCTACCATTCTTCCAAATTGTGGAAGATGTCTATCCATCCTTGGTTAGGGACTTCTGGAAAAACTCTCTAGTCACCACGGACAGCACAACCTTCATGATTTCTAGAGATGTAGATGAGGACCACGTCTTCATTACTCATGAGTCACTCGCTGAAGTGATTAAGTGCCATAGAGAAGGAGCTGGGTACGACAAGAGCTAGATGAAAAATCAAGGAGGCGAGATGGCTGTAAACCTTATATTGTATGGAGTTCCTAAGCCTAAGGATCTTGATTCAACATACCTAACAGCTACGGCAAGATTTCTTCATGTACTTCTAATTAACTGTGTGATACCTAAAACCGGCTCTAGGTATCATGTGAGTAAGATAGAAAAATTTACTATCTATCACTTAGTTCAAAGAATCAAAATAGATATCATAGATTTAATTTTTAGACACATGTTGAAGACTGTAAAAGGGAAGTGCAAGGGTGGATATCCCTATGGCATGCTGACGACAAGAATCTTCAGGGCCAATTCTTTAGAAAACATGTCAAAAGCCTTCCATGCTGATCCCTGCACAGAGATAACTACAAAGACACTGTCTTTGATGAAGGTACACCTTCAACCTATAGTTGAACCTTCTACTGCTGAAGCATCATCATCTGCTGCACCTGCTAGTGAAAGGCTCAGTATTCCAGTTGTTAAGGCTGAACCTTTTGAGGAACCAGTTGAAAAAGAAAGACCTCAACTTCATAGGAAGAAGAGGAAAGTTACTCAGTCAACTGCTGAAGCTTGTGTTTCAAGATACTGCTGAAGCCTCTCAGGTTGTTGAACCTGTTGCTGAATCTTCTGAACAAGCTGTTGCTTTTGTTCATATTGCACCTAGTATAACAAAAGTCTTCAAGAGGAAGTGAGTTGTGCAAGTTGAGGGGGAGTCTCAACCAGAAGAGACTGTGATCCCTAAGAAAAAGAGAACTACTGTGGTAAAGAGGAAGATTGTCTTGCTTCCTACCCCCTCACCATCACCCGCACCTCAAAGAGAATCATCTTCTCAACCTCAACAAACAGCCACAACAATTTCCATTCCACAACCTTCATCACCATTATCTGCTACGTCACCACAAAAAACACCAACACCACCACTACAAAGAAAACCATCACCTCAACCACAACAAAAAATCCCCACTCCACCGACCTTACCAAAAATTCCAACTCCTTTACACACATCACCTATCCATCAAACTTCTGTTTCTGACCCTATCCATCACATTTTTGAACCCAATCCTACCATCTCAAAAACTCACATGTCTGAAACTCATTCATCAAAACCTTCCACACCACAAACATCTCACCATACCGACATTCTTCTCACTGAGGATGTCAATGACTTTGCATATTTTGACAATCCCACTCCTCCTCCACCTTCACCCAAAATACTAACCCCTGATCACATCATAAACCAGTGCCAAGTCCCTCTAAGAGTAGTCTTTCCAGACTTATTCTCTGAAACTAGACACAACCCTATCCCCTTAGCCATTATATCTCCCTATCACCTATCTTCCAGAACCACTCCATTCTGTCACAGATGAATCTTGCTCCAACTACTTAAATGGCAAAGACTTGGATGTGATTGCCACACTTGAAGCTGAAAGGCAGCTTGTAAAGCTGGATAGAAAATATAAGCCTGTTGGAAAATGGCTTTTCAATCCACATATCTTTATGAAGCCTTCAACTGACATCAAAGTAATGCCTGACTCAATGACCTTGAAAGGAAAGTAAAAGATCATTGACTTGCCTGGAGATCGACAATTTTGTCTCATAAAGATCAATGACAACAAATGCAAGTACAGGAAGAAGCTTCTGACCACTGAGACTCATCATTAGTTTCTGAAAGTCAGAGGCATTTATTGGAGATGTGGTTCTAGCTCAGGATTGAAGGAAGAAGAAAAAGTCTCCATTCCAACTAGAGGTGGCCAAATCTATGCTCTTTACCCTTTTTCACCTTCCATTTAAACAATACCTCCCTTCTTCATGGTTTCCCCCTTATTTTTGCTAAACTTTCTTGGATCTACTCCTCTTACTCACATAAATCTCATTAGGAGATCTTATGAATTTATTCTTTCTGCAGTAGATTCTCCTCTTCACCATGAACAAATACATGCTTTTCTAGAGGAATTCTATCCAAATAATGATTTTGTGACAATTCTGTCAACCTGTGTTTTTCTAGACCCTCAGCCTGAGGATGACACTCTTGTTGAAGAGTTACCTCCTACCCCTCCTCCTTGTCCACCTCCTCCATCAGCATCTGCAACTACACTGGCCACAACAGATTCTACTGCTCCAGTAGTTGCTTATGATCCTGCTGTTCGTCAGAGGCTAGATGAAATGTTTTCGAGTTTGCAGATTGTCATCCAAAGACAGGATGAAGCAATTGCTCAGCAAGTTGCATTTCAAGCTCATATGTTAGCTCAGCATCAAGCAATGCAGAAGATAATGGAAGCTTTCTTCAAAAGCCAAGAAGTCCCTAGTTCTTAGATCTTAGGACTTAGTCCTTTTCATTTCCTTCTTGAGTCATGCAATGTACTAGTCAGTGATGTCTATCACTTGTATCACTTCTGACTCTGGTTATATGAAATGAATTGTTATTTTGGTATTTCTTTTAGCTATCTGTCTTAATATATTTGTTTTACTTACTTTTTGATTGATGCCAAAAGGGGGAGGAAATATAATAGAAAAATAAGAAAATTATTTTTGACTTTGTGCCTTTCTGTTCCAAAAGTTATGTTTGCTCTGATATAATTTGATTAAATATATTTATCTGCTATGATACATTGTTTTTGCTCTAAATAAACCTTTATCTGGTGCATACACTAAGGGGGAGCATAACATATTATGAACAATTATATCTGTTTGGAAATATATTTTTTTTATGTTCAATAAAATCAGAAAAGTTATTTGTCATCATCAAAAAGGGGGAGAATGTTGAGACCTCATAAGTCTGAGGCACGTTCCATGTGTAGATTCTCTAAGTTTTGATGATTCCAAATAGATTAAGTATAGTAATATTGAATCGTGTGAAATTACTGACATATCTGATAAGTGTGCAGGAAAACAGACTTAAGGTCACTTGTCTACTTTTTAGTAGAGCTCAGTTTTTAGAGTTGTCTGAAAACCACTCGTCTGAAATTCAGTCAAAGACTAAGTCAACACTCAGTCAAGATCTGAGTTTACTTGATGACGTGGCAAGAAGTATCTGTCTGAAACAGACTCAGTGGATCACCCGTCTAGTTTTTGGAATACGCTAGCACCCATCTAGTTTTGGACTGCATGATCACCCTTCTACATTTTGGATTGCCTTTCACCCGTCTAAATTTCCAACACTGCTATGATGTCAGTTTGTCAGAGATGAAGTCCAAGTCACCTTATTCAAATTAGATGCCTTCATTAAGGATCTCGAAGACCTCTGGATAATAGCTCAAAGGACAAAGAATAAAGAATGGTTGTTTCAAGGTTTTAAGGAATAAACACGCAATCTCTGTACCACAATAGTAACATTTTAGCTATTTTAGAACAAAGTAAAAGTGCTTTCTGGAAAGTGAACTATCTATTGAACTGAAAGAGGAAAGCTCTCTGCTACAAGTACAAGAAGCCTGCTGCTGCATACTCGGAAACAACAACTACTCAGAATAAAGTGTACTCTTGGACAACCTTGTCAAAGCTCAACGTTCCCAAGCATTTAATGTTTATACAGAATGACTCTTTAGTGTGATTTGAAAGACTTGCAAGCTGTCATAATTACACAAAACATTTTCATTCCTTACTGTATTGAGCCTGAAGAGGTTAGGTGAGTAAAGAATACTTGCTTGAGTGTTGAGCCTGAAGTGCTAGGTGTGCAAAGAATACTTGTACTGTAATTTACTCAGTTATAGTGAAACTTGGTGCTGCCAAGAAACTGGACGTAGCCCTGTGGATTTTGGGGTGAACCAGTATAAAACTCTTGAGTGATATTCCTCTTCCCTTATCTCTTTATTTTGCTTAAGTATTATTCAATTTAAGCTTTTAATTTGGGGAGTTAATATTGTGAATATCAAACTCTGTTTTACTATTCTCTATTTGATTGTGTGTTCTGTCTGAATATTAGATGTATCACTCATCTGATTTTCTCTAATCTAACTTCTGCTTGTTGTTCCTACGAAAATCCTTGTAAGTAACCCAAAAAGTTGGTAAACACAATTCAACCCCCCTTCTTGTGTTAACTTTGGTTATTTCAATAGGACCCTTGAAGTACTTCCTAGGCATTGAGGTGGCTAGGTCTCCTCAAGGAATTGTTCTTAGCCAACAAAAATATAGTTTAGATATCCTTCATGAAACCAGAATGGAAAATTGCAGACCTAGTAAGTTCCCAATGGAACAAAACTGTAATATAAGGGTAAATGAAAAGTGTTGGTAGTGGCTACGATCTCAAGAGGGGGGTGAATTGAGATATTGAAAATTTTTTCAACAATTTAAAACAGAACAGTGTTTCTTTAAAGAAAATTGGTTTTTTCTCAATTTTAATTCCCAAGAATCAGGTTATGGAACAAGTAATGATGACAAGAAGAATTATAAGTAGTATCAACAGTTTTTAACACAGATTTCAGATTAAAGATTCAAGTTAACAAGTATATGGAGTTTAGAGATGAGAAGAACACGAAAACCGATTTATCCTGGTTCGGCTACCTCCTATGGTAAGCCTACATCCAGTCCCACACCTCTGTGGTTTTCTTCACTATAATCAGCAATTACGCAATTCCAATTACAGCAACACAAGGATAACCTCCTTGCTTGAAAAATCACCAGAAAGCACACTAGCTTTTCTATACCCAAGGATCCCTTCTATCCTTGTTCAAGCCTAAGAGATACCCTCTCTTAGTCACACTAATTCACGAAAAGAATTGAGTAGAAGTAAGACTCTAAAAGTCTGATTATACAAATTGAAGTTCTAACTAATATCACACTTTTCTCAGAGATGAAGCACTTTTGGATCTTTCGTAGTTTCACAATCAAAATGAGTTAGGTTCATGTTATCGTCTTGTATTGTGTAAAAAGTGTTCCTTTGATCCCTCTTTTTATAGAAGACAAATTATAGCCGTTGGGATCATTTAAAACAGATTTGGATCTGATTTAACAAAATCTGTTTTCTTGATTCTTGTTCTTGAAATGAGATTCTGTTGATCTTTGTAGAGTTTGCGTCCTTCTTGAAAAATAATCGTTTCCATCTGACATAGTAACCAAGTCTAATTTGAAGAGTCAAATAACCGTGTTTATTTTTGAAGAGAAAAATAGCCGCGTCCATTTTGCCACGTCAGTAGACGGAAGTGCTAACACAAGGTAGTTGGACGGGCTCCAACTGGTAGACAAGCTTTATATGCCATGTTAGTGGACGGAGCTTCTCATTAAGATCTTAGCAAGTCCAAAGCACGTATCATTAGTAGACGAGCTCCTTTTGCCACTATTATTAGACGAGCTCTCCTTTTTATATCAGTAGACGCACGCTTCTGTTACTTTCAGTAGACAAGCTTCAAGTGCCACGTCAGCAGACGAGCTCTTCTGTTTCTTCAGTAGACGAGCTCCAAGTGCCACGTCAGCAGACGAGCTCTTCTATTTCTTCAGTAGACATGCTCCATGTGCCACGTCAGCAGATGAGCTCTTCTGTTTTTTCAGTAGACGAGCTCCAAGTGCCACGTCAGCAGACGAGCTCTTCTGTTTGTTTCAGTGGACGCACTCTTCTTGTTGTATTTCAGTGGACGTGCTTTTGTTGTACTTCAGTGGATGCGCTCCAAATGGTACTTTAGTGGACGAGCTCTTTAGTGGTTCAATGGACGTCAGTTTTTTTTTTTACTATGTTGGACATCATTCTTGATTCACTTCATTGGATGAGCGCTTATATTTTCCCTGTGTTGGACGAGCGCTAGTTTTTCCTTGTTGGACGAGTGATCTTGCATGCAACTTAACACGAAATGAGTACGTAGTCAAAATTAAAAATCTTACGCAAAATACACTTTGTTTGTCATACATCAAAACATGAATGAGGGCTTAGTCTTACAAACTCCCCCTTTTTGATTATGACAAACCTTACCATACTTAACCTTAGTTATTAAGAAATTAGAGTACAACTATTCAGTAAGCATGGTTCTTGAGTCATTATCATGAAAAAAAATCATCTTGCATTTATTATGAGTTCAAATCTTACCATACTTATTACAAATCATCTTGCATTTATTATAGGTTCAAGTATGTCTTTTCAAAGCAAATGCGAGACAGAATTAATAGTTGTATGGTTCATCTTTATGGTTCATCTTTCTGGTTCATCTTTCTCCCCCTTTGTCATTATCAAAAAGAAACTGTGGAGAATATTGAAATCAAACTGAAAAACGGTCTTGCATTCATTGATAATAAATCATTACAGAGCATATGCAATACATCAAAACATCCAAAACACCAAAAAAAAAAAGAAATATAGACTAGATAAAAGCATCTTGCCCATGTCCTTCATAATTTGCAGCAACTTGTGCTGCCTTGCTTGCCATCTATTATCAATTATTTTGAGGATCAATTATGCCAAGTTCCCTTCTTATAAAGAAGAAACTCTCCTTATTAAGTGGTTTGGTGAAGATATCAGCTAATTGTTTGGTTGTATCTATATGTTCAATCACAACATCACCACTTTGAATATGATCACTGATAAAATGATGCCTAATTTCAATGTGCTTGGTTCTTGAGTGCATAATTGGGTTATTTGTTAGATTAATTGCACTAGTGTTATCACACTTTATTGGTATATGATCCAGATAGACACCATAGTCAATTAATTGTTGTTTCATCCATAGGATTTGAGCACAACAACTCCCAGCTGCAACATATTCTGCTTCAGCTGTGGATAAGGCCACACTAGTTTGCTTTTTACTAAACCAGGACACTAGGAAATTTCCTAATAAATGGCATGTTCCACTTGTGCTCTTCCTGTCTAACTTGAATCCAGTAAAGTCAGAGTCGGAATATCCTATTAATGTGCAAATGGATCCCTTGGGATACCACAGCCCCATTTCTTTTGTTCCTAAAAGATACTTCATGATTCTTTTAACTGCAGTAAGATGTGATTCTTTAGGATTAGCTTGATACCTTGCACACATACACACACTAAACATTATATCTGGCCTACTTGGAGTGAGATAAAGTAAGGATCCGATAATACCTCTATACTTGGATACATCTATAGATTTACCATGTTCATCTTTGTCCAAGTAGCAGGCTGGACTCATTGGTGTTGCCATTTCCTTTGCGCTTTCGATTCCAAACTTCTTTAGTAGTTCCTTGCAATACTTTGTTTGGCTTATGAAGATTCCATCTTGGCATTGTTTAATTTGAAGTCCAAGAAAGAAGGTAAGCTCTCCCATCATGGACATTTCAAATTCACTTTGCATTAGTTCACCAAATTCCTTGCATAAAGACTCATTAGTAGCACCAAAAATAATGTCATCAACATATATTTGAACAAGTAAGATATTGTATGCTTTTGTTTTAGTAAATAGTGTTGTATCAACTTTTCCTCTTTTGAAGCATTTCTCTAGGAGAAAATTGCTTAACCTCTCATACCAAGCTCCAGGAGCTTGCTTGAGTCCATAGAGGGCTTTAGTCAGTTTATAGACATGATTTGGGAACTCACTATAAACAAAGCCAGGGGGTTGGCTTACATATATTTCCTCTTGTATTATTGCATTTAAAAAGGTACTTTTCACATCAATTTGGTACAGTTTAAAGTTCATTATACATGCATAGGCTAAGAGCATTCTTATGGCTTCTAATCTAGCTATGGGAGCATATGTTTCATCATAATCAATTCCTTCTTCTTGATTATATCCCTTAGCTACTAGTCTAGCCTTGTTTATTACTATTATTCCATTCTCATCCATTTTGTTTCTAAACACCCATTTAGTTCCGATTATTTGGTTACTTTTGGGTTTTGGAACTAAATCCCAGACTTTGTTCCTTTTAAATTGATTTAACTCCTCTTGTATTGCAATCATCAAATGTTCATCATTAATAGCATCATCAACACATTTTGGTTGTATTTGAGATACAAACGCCATGTATTGTAAATATTCCTTAAAGAGTTTCTAGTGGTTACCCCTTTGGTGATCTCACCAATGATATTGTCTAGGGGATGATTCTTTGAAGCTTGCCACTCCTTAGGAAGATTTTCTTGTTGAAGTTCTGCTTGAGGTTCTTTATTGCTCTCTTCATCTTCCTTTTTGTTGCTCTCCTTTCCTTCGTCAGATTTCACCTCATCCTTAAGAGTTTCTGCATCATCAAAAATGTCATTTCCCAACTTTTTGGGGTTAGACTCATCAAATGTTATGTGAATAGATTCTTCCATTGATAAAGTACGCTTATTAAACACTCTATATGCTTTGCTAGTTAATGAATAACCTAGGAAAATACCCTCATCAGCTTTGGGATCAAATTTCCCAAGATTATCCTTGCCATTATTTAGCACAAAACATTTACAACCAAAGACATGAAAATGAGAAATGTTAGGTTTTCTTCCCTTGTAAAGTTCATATGGAGTTTTCTTCAAAATCGGTCTTATTAGAACTCTATTTAAAACATAACATGCAGTACTCACAGCATCAGCCCAAAAATACTTTGGTAAATTAGAGTCACTTAACATGGTTCTAGCAATTTCTTCAAGTGACCTATTTTTCCTCTCAACTACTCCATTTTGTTGTGGAGTTCTAGGTGCAGAAAAATTATATTTTATACCATGTTCATCACAAAAGTTATCAAACTCCTCATTTTGGAATTCTCCTTCATGGTCACTCCTAATTGAAACAATTTTCACGTCTTTCTCATTTTGAACAACCTTAGCCATTTTCTTAAAAGCTTTAAAAGCTTCATTCTTTTGTGCTAAGAAAAAGGTCCAAGTGAATCTAGAGAAGTCATCAACAATTACAAGTGCATAAAGATTTCCACCAAAGCTTTTCGTCCTAGAAGGTCCAAAAAGGTCCATGTGCAGCAATTGCAAGGGTCTACTAGTTGAAACAATGTTTTTAGCCTTAAATGAGGTTTTCACTATTTTATCCTTTTGGCATGCATCACATAAGCCTTATTTAACAAACTTTTTATTTGGTAAACCAATTACAAGTTCTTTGGAAATCAATTTATTCAAGTGATCCATATGAATGTGAGCTATTCTCCTATGCCAAAGCCAATTTTCATCTTCTTTGGAAATTAAGCAACATGCATCATTGGTAATTAAATTGTCTAAGTCTAGCATTTAGATGTTATTGATTATATTTCTAATCAATTTTATGTTATTACCATGAATAGATTCGATCATACACAAATTTGAGTTAAAGTTTACCTTGTAGCCTTTATCCCATAATTGGCATATACTTAGTAGATTGTGTTTGAGCCCTTCCACATAGAGAACATTATCAATCTTGATTGCTGGACTTTTTCCTATTGTTCCAACACCAAGAATTTTTCCTTTGTTGTTGTCTCCATAGGTGACATTTCCACCTTTCTTGGGAGTGAAAGATGTAAATTTTGTGATGTCTCCGGTCATGTGTTTAGAGCAGTCACTGTCCAAAAACTAGCTTGAGGTTTTGGTCTTCAAACACACCTACAAAACAGATTTTTTTATACTTTTCCTTTAGGTACCCAAATCTGGTTGGGTCCTTTGCTGTTAGTAGCAACATAAGTTCCTTTTGGAACCCAAATTTGTTAAATGCCAACATGTATGTTCTTTCTAAGTCTACAAGTAGCAGTTGTATGACCTTTCTTTAGAGAATAATAGCATTTAACAAAAGGACTAATTGAGAAAATAGGTGCAACAAAAAGCTTCTTAACATATTTTTCATGTACCATTGGCTTATATCCAATTCCAACTTTGTCATACACACCCTTGTGTTGTCCTAATATGGCATTCAATTTATCTCTACCCAAAGTAAACTTAGATAGAGTTGTATTCAGTTTTTCAACTTCCTTTTCTACTGTAGTGCATTTGGTGAAAATTGAACTAGATGTAAGTAATTTTGAATTTTCGGCTTCTAGTTCTCTAAGCTTTATTTGTAAAGATGCAGAGTCACTACATTGTTTTGCGATGATCTTCCTAGAAGATATAAGTTGTTTACCAATTTTAACATATTCTTCATGCAATTCATCAAAAGCATCTTGTAACTCATCATAGGTAGGAGACGAATCATTTACCTCGGTTTCACTATCACTTTGTTGATTTGTCATGAGACATAGGTTGGCTTCTTCATTTTCAGATTCACTACTAGTGGAATCCATATCATTTTCTTCCCAAGCTATGTATGCTCTTCTAGGCTTTCTTCCTTTCTTCTCTTTGTTCTTCTCATACTTTTCTTTCTTTTGTAGCTTTGGACATTCATTTTTGTAGTGTCCAAGCTTTCCGCATTCAAAGCATTTGATTGTTGAGGAAGAGCTTTCACCTTTGTTCGTGTTATTTTTGGTAGGAAAACTGAATTGCTTCTTGTTTCTATTCTTTTTGATGAATCTTCTAAATTTCCTCACAAGAAATCCCATGTCTTCTTCTTCGGATTCTTCACTTTCATCAAGGTGTTCATCTTCATCACTTTCTATTGATTCTTTGGAGATATGATCCTTGAGTGAGAGTCCTTTCTTCTTTTTCTCCTTATCTTCATGACTTTTCAATCTATTGAGTTCCAATTCGTGTTCTTTCAACTTGCCAAATAGAGTAGCAATCTTCCTGGTGTCAAGATCCTTTGCTTCAGCAATTGCAGTAATTTTTGGCTGCCATTAACGACTCAAACATCTCATTATCTTGTTAATCTTTTTCTCATCTGTGATTGTATGTTCGAGTCCTTCTAGCTGGCTCACAATGTGTGTAAACCTCTTTTGCAGTTCATCTATCTCCTCACCATTCTTCATGTGAAAGAGTTCATATTCATGGACTAGTGCATTTATCCTTGCTCATTTCACATCGTTGGTTACTTCATGAGTGAGTTAAAGAGTATCCCACATTTGTTTTGCTGTTTTGAAATTGGAGACCCTGAAAAACTCATCATAATTCAGAGCAGCTGTTATAATATTTTTTGCCTTAGCATTATAACCAACTCTTCTTTTATCATCATTCTAATACATCTAAACTTGCAGCCTCAAGAAAGATAAGCATTATCTCTTTCCAATACATGTATTGGGAGCCATTAAAGGCAGGGGGTCTAGTGAGTGAAGCCCCATCACCCAGGATATCATTTGTAGCCATCTCTTGAAGCTATTAAGCTTTGTAACAAGAGTTTTAGCCCTGATGCCAATTGTTGGTAGTGGCTGCGATCTTAAGAGGGGGGGTGAATTGAGATATTGAAAAACTTTTTCAACAATTTAAAACAAAACAGTGTTTCTTTAAAGAAAATTGGTTTTCACTCAATTTTAATTCCCAAGAATCTGGTTATGGAACAAGTAATGATGACAAGAAGAATTATAAGTAGTAACAACAGATTTTAACACAGATTGCAGATTAAAGATTCAAGTTAACAAGTATATGGAGTTGAGAGATGAGAAGAACACGCAAACCGATTTATCCTGGTTCGGCTACCTCCTCTGGTAAGCCTACATCCAGTCCCACACCTCTGTGGTTTTCTTCACTATAATCAGCAATTACACAATTCCAATTACAGCAACACAAAGATAACCTCCTTGCTTGAAAATCACCAGAAAGCACACTAGCTTTTCTATACCCAAGGATCCCTTCTATCCTTGTTCAAGCCTAAGAGATACCTTCTCTTAGTCACACTAATTCACGAAAAGAATTGATTAGAAGTAAGACTCTAAAAGTCTGATTATACAAATTGAAGTTCTAACTAATATCATACTTTTCTCAGAGATGAAGCACTTTTGGATCTTTCATAGTTTCACAATCAGAATGAGTTAGGTTCATGTTATCGTGTTGTATTGTGTAAAAAGTGTTCCTTTGATCCCTCTTTTTATAGAAGACAAATTATAGCCGTTGGGATCATTTAAAACAGATTTGGATCTGATTTAACAATATCTGTTTTCTTGATTCTTGTTCTTGAAATGAGATTCTGTTGATCTTTGTAGAGTTTGCGTCTTTCTTGAAAAATAACCGTTTCCATCTGACAGAGTAGCCAAGTCTAATTTGAAGAGTCAAATAACCGTGTTTATTTTTGAAGAGAAAAATAGCCGCGTCCATTTTGCCACGTCAGTAGACGGAAGTGCTAACACAAGGTAATTGGTCGGGCTCCAACTGGTAGACGAGCTTTATATGCCATGTTAGTGGATGGAGCTTCTCATTAAGATCTTAGCAAGTCCAAAGCGCGTATCATTAGTAGACGAGCTCCTTTTGCCACTATTAGTATACGAGCTCTCCTTTTTATATCAGTAGACGCGCGCTTCTGTTACTTTCAGTAGACGAGCTCCAAGTGCCACGTCAACAGACGAGCTCTTCTGTTTCTTCAGTAGACGAGCTCCAAGTGTCACGTCAGCAGACGAGCTCTTCTGTTTCTTTCAGTGGACGCGCTCTTCTTGTTGTATTTCAGTGGACGTGCTTTTGTTGTACTTCAGTGGACGCGCTCCAAATGGTACTTTAGTGGACGAGCTCTTTAGTGGTTCAATGGACGTCAGTTTTTTTTTTACTTTGTTGGACGTCATTCTTGGTTCACTTCATTTGACGAGCGCTTATATTTTCCCTGTGTTGGACGAGCGCTAGTTTTGCTTTGTTGGACGAGTGATCTTGCATGCAACTTAACACGAAATGAGTATGTAGTCAAAATTAAAAATCTTATGCAAAATACATTTTGTTTGTCATACATCAAAACATGAATGAGGGGTTAGTCTTACAAAAAGGAGTCGAATGTAGATGCTAGTAGTTATAGAAGGTTGCTGGGAAGACTCTTGTATCTCATAATCACAAGGCCAGACATCACATATGCACTCAATGCCCTTTGTTAATATATGACATCTCCTAAGAAAGTGCATATGGATGCTGCAGATCGCATTCTCAGATACTTAATACCACACCATGGCAGGGAATTTTGCTTCCCAGTAACAGTAGCTTGACACTTAAAGCTTACCGTGATGTGGACTGGGCAGGTTGCCCACTCACCAAAAGATCATGTACAAGCTATTTGATTACTTTGGGAGATGCACTCGTGCCTTGGAGGACAAAGAGACAAACCATTGCTGCAAAATCTTAAGCAGAAGCTGAATTTAGGGTCATGGTAGCAACAATTAGTGAGGTTATTTGACTGTGATGGTTATTACAAGAATTGACTGAGAAGCAATGATCAACTACACCTATGTTTTGTGACTACCAGACAGCTCTCTACATTGTTGCAAATCCAGTTTTCCACGAGAAAACAAAGCATATTGAAATGGACTGCTATTTTGTGTGAGAAAGAGTCCATTCAGAGGAGATTGAGCCCATAAAGATTGGAACAAAGGACCAGTTAGCAGACATTTTCACAAAGACACTTGGAAAGGAAAGATTTGAAACACTTCTTAACAAGTTGGCCATTAAGAATCTACATGTGCCAACTTGAGGGGGAGTGTAGAAAGTGTATCAATTAGCAGTTAGTGTATAGTTAGTATATCCATTTGTAGTATATTAGTTAGTATCATAACAGAAAGTTGTTACTTCTGTTCTGAGCCTTTGACCCTTTCATCAAACATTTGGAGAGCTTGCTGATATGCAAGTATAAATAGCATTCAACTATATGTAAAATGTAAAAAATAGCATTCAACTATATGTAAAATGTAACTCATTCAATAATATCAATACATGCAGAGGTTATTCAGTTACGAGCAAAAGTGCACAGTGTTATTTTACATTCATATCCTCAAAATAGGTGGGGGGGTTAGGATCTCTCTCAATTCCCTCATTTAACCTTCAAGCAATGGAGTGATATACTTTTACCTTTTCACTCGTTTCATTACTAATTACTCTATTATTAACCACCTCACTTCATCTCCTTCAAAACTCCCAAATGTAACATCCCTGACTGCTTTATGGATTGACGACTGTCCCCACAGACCAACACGGGTCTTTTTAGCGTGCTTTGTCCTCACTCACACGCTTCCTGGGAAAACTTCCCAGGAGGTCACCCATCCCAGAATTGCTCCAAGCCAAGTTCTCTTAACTGTGGAGTTCTTAAGTGATGGGCTACCGAAAAGAATATGCATCTTGTTAGTATAGGTAGTACCAATCAATTCATATAAGCCTTCCTCAACTGTATAGTCCCATACCTACACAGTCTCAGGATCCCTCTCATTCGGGTGTGTAATCAGTTCATTCATGTGTCCCTCCGCCTAGAAGCCTGCCAGGAGCCGCTCCTTGTTCGTGCCTTCTTGCATCGGCGACCATTCCCCGCCCTCATCGGCACCCGGGTGTTACATGCCCACCAGCTTCCGGTTGGTTCGTCCCCGAACCACACCGTACTGGGAGAGGTGCCGCTCTGATACCATTTGTAACATCCCTGACTGCTCTATGGATTGATGACTGTCCCCACAGACCAACACGGGTCTTTTCAGCTTGCTTTGTCCCCGCTCACACGCTTCCTGGGAAGTTTTCCCAGGAAGCGTGTGAGTGGGGACAAAGCAAGCTGAAAAGACCCGTGTTGGTCTGTGGGGACAGTCGTCAATCCATAGAGCAGTCAGGGATGTTACACCAAACATAGCCTAAATATTGGGATGGTGGGTTAGATTAGAAAGATTTTACGTCATGTGATACCATTTTGGGTTTGCGACTCAATGATAAATGATATTTTTAACTTTCATTAACTAATTTTATTCCCGAACATTTTTTATACATAGGAACAATCAATTTTTTAAAACTTGTACCAAACATGGGAAACTTTTATTTGTGTCCACTTTTTTGAAAACCTTAAAATATGACCTATATCAAATGCTACCTAAAAGAGAAAGAAAAAAACTTTTGGTATGTCTGATATCTAAGAGTAATGGACCAGAACCTTGTTTAGGTAAACAACTTATTTAAACGCTTATATAAGAATAACTTATGTGAAAAGTTTTTACGTCATAAACTCCTTTTAAATTATGTTATTTTGCATTTGAATACAAACTCAAAAATACGCTTTTATATTATATATAATGCAAAACAAATTCCTGTATAAACCTTAACATAAGGTTTTTCAATATGCCGAAAAATTTGTCTTATCAAAATAAGCTAAAAATAATTTTTTTGAATTCGATAAATTATTTATTTTACACTAGTGGAAAATATACATTAGACGGTAAAGGTTTACGTCAGTTAACCCAAAGCTAGACGTTAAAAAGGAAGCGGTGGCAGTTTTGTAAATATCAGAGTTCATTAATTCAATTTTAACGTCAGTTGTTTTAATGACTGACGTTAAAAGTGAAGTGACTCACTTTTAACGTCAGTTCAATAAAAAACTGACGTTAACAGTGAACATTTTAACGTCAATTCTATAAAGAACTGACGTTAAAAGTAAGTCACTTCACTTTTAACGTCAGTCCTTACATCAACAGACGTTAAAGGTTATTTTAATAATATTTTTTAACTAGTATACGATCCCTTCCGCATTGCCTTCCTCAAAGTTTCAGTTTCACATGAATTGCTTTGATGTTTTGTGTTTCTGTTTTTGAAAACTATAAGTTGAATCAATAACCCAAACCGGATCTCATTCATGAAGTAATCTTAATACTGATGATCTGAGAAGATTGAAAGGGTTTAAAATCCTATAAAAAGTTACATTGAAAGGGTTTAAAATCCTATAAAAAGTTACATTGAAAGGGTTTAAAATCCTAAACATTAAAGCTACATCCCATCAGAGAGTTTTATGAAATATGCCAAAGGGAAAACTATACTCAAGACCTCAGAAAACTGGGGGCATGAGAGAGCTCAAGAGAGAGGCAAAAACAGGTGCACTAGATCTGTTTCAAGCAAAGGCAGTGGTTCCAGAGACTTCCAAGACGGTCACTTGCTGCCAAAGCTGAGGTTTTGGAACTGTGACCCCCGAGCACCTGATTAGCCCTCCAGCAGCTGATTCTCCGGAAGGTGATAAGGTGAGCAACTCACATAATGTAATTTACTCAGACTTATCACCCATGTAATGTAATTTACTCAAACTCATAAGTTGTTTGACCATTAAGACAAAGACCTTTGAGTCTAGGAATAGGAAGAAAGAGTGATGAAGTTAATCTCCACGGCAGAGCCATATTGTGAAGTAGAAAATTAAAAGGATGGAAGGAAGCTATTTATAGGAGCAGGGGATGAAGTTACTAAGCTATTCTGATTTTGTTGAAAACTTACCTATAAACTTAATGCTCATTAAGAGGATTGAGTTACAAGGTGCATGGGTAAGTAGCACAGTACAGTCAAAGGAATGAATGTTTTTGCAGATATCTACACACTTTTAACGTCAGTTTTTTAAAAAAACTGACGTTAAAAGTGCTTTTCAAATAAAAAATATTAATTGTTAACGTCAGTTTTTTATACAACTGACGTTAAAAGTTTGATTTTTACTTCAGTTAAATAAATAGCTGACGTAAATAATCCTATATATTATAAACGTGCCGGATGAATATTGGAAATAATGTAATTAATATACGGGAACTTGGCAGTCATCAATTAAGTTGATGTTAAAAATGAGGTGGTGGGTAAACTATTTGCGTCAGTTCTATAAATAACTGACGTAAATAATTATGAAACTCATTTCATTGGTTGTCATGTCCCTGTTGTCCCTCTTAACGCAGATCACTCCATATAGTATTGCAGTTTATTTCTAAACCTTTTTTTTATACAAGTTTATTTTTAATTTTTATTAATTAATTAGCTTGAATTAGTAAACAAATTATTGTGCAAATTAAAATAAATAAACACCTAACATAAAACAAGTTATATGTATAATCAAATCGTATGACATTGAAGCGATTCATAAGTTAAAATTACATGATTAAAAGATAAAAAATTTCTGCAACATAGCCCTAAAATATAAAAAAGTTTCTGCATCAACATCATTTTCTTCTCAGTCCTGTCATCAGAAACTCCAATGGATGCATCACCTCCCTCACTTGAATTCCAAGATGCAAAGTAAATCCCCAGTCACTAGCAGCGAAAGCAAAGTGAAATGGATCTTTGCATCTTTCTTCTTCAGTGGAGTTCCTTGATGCATCATCTTGAATCCACAATCACTTGCTTCCAAAGCAAAGTGAAAGGGATGATGGGGATGAAATAAAGTGAGAGAATCACATTACGTGATTCACCCAACCTTAATATCCATGTAATGTAATTTACTCAAACTCAGAAGTTGTTTGACCATTAAGACAAAGACCTTTGAGTCTAGGAATAGGAAGAAAGAGTGATGAAGTTAATCTCCACGACAGAGCCATATTGTGAAGCAGAAAATTAATTAAAAGGATGGAAGGAAGCTATTTATAGGAGCAGTGGATGAAGTTACTAGGTTATTCTGATTTTCTTGAAAACTTATCTATAAACTTAATGCTCATTAAGAGGATTAGGTACAAAGGTGAATGGGTAAGTAGCACAAAGAGTCAAGGGAATGAATGTTTTTGCAGAAACTAATAAACCTTTAACGTCCGTTGTGTAATACAACTGACGTAAGAAGTTGTGAGTGTTTTTAACGTCAGTTTCTTAATACAACTTACGTTAAATATATGACATTTAACGTCAGTTATTACTAACAACTGACGTAATAAGTGTGAGAGTTTTTAACGTCCGTTTATTAAGACAACTGACGTTAAATATATGATCTTCAACGTCAGGTTTTACCAAAAACTGACATAAAATGTTGTTTTATTTTAATTATAATTTACCCCCGCGCGCCTTCTCCACTTCTCTGTACGTCTTTTCTCTTTTCATCACGCTCAACCCTCACTCTCGCTCTCACTCTGCCCTAATCGCGAGCTCATCTCCACCGCAACCACCGCGAGGGCTTCTTCGCCACCACCGTGAGGTACACTCTTAACCCCTAACTATGTCTTTCCCGCTCATTCTTTGCAATAACTTGACATCTCTCTTTCCCCTGGCCTTCCCGCGCACTAACTCTCCTTGTCCCTCTGTTCTCAGTAACCACATCGAACGTTGGCCACCACTCGAGCTTCCCCCCAACCACCACACGAGCGCCTATTTCTGGTGAGTCTTTAATTAGGGCAAATTTTTTTATTCACGGTTTTGAGTGCATGCATGTTGCTCTGCTGGTTTGAAACTGTAGTCTCAGTAGTTGAAACTTGAAACTGTGAGTTTGAGTTGTTTGGAATGTCTCTATTTTTTGTTTTGAGTGTATGTTGAAACTGTAGTCTCAGTAGTTGTAACTTTAAACCGTGAGTTTGAGTTGTTTGGAATGTCTCTATTTTTGGTTTTGAGTGCATGTTGCTCTGCTGGTTGATCTGTCACGGCCGTGATGCTCATCACGGCTAGGCCGTGATCAGTTCTGCCTATGAGGGTCTGGTTCAGTTGGAACGTTACGGTCGTGATGGACATCACGGCCAGGTCGTGACTAGTGCTTGGCAATCTTCAAAAACTATAGTTTTCAATCTCCCGTGTTGTCCTTATATTGGATATATAGATGTTTGTATATCTACAGGACCTATCTAGTTATTTTTATTTATACTTCTGTATTTATTTTGAGTTATAACCTATGTTAATACATATATATTTTTTCTGAACAGGAATACATATGGATCAGTCGGATAGCCCACATGCACGGGAGGACACTGTGGGGGTTTCGCAGGACCCGATCACGCCTACGCCTGATTCTAGTGTAAGTTTACATGTTATATACTATCTTTAGTCCTTCTTGTTAATGTAAGTTTATAATGTTACAACCCTCTATTTTATCATTTTTTTTGTCCATGCAGACATCACAGGCTCATAGGAAACGGGGTAGAGGAGCCACCTCGTTGAAAAAACTAGAGAAGGACAGGCAGAGCGGACAGAAGCTTGAGGTGTCCTTCGATGCTAATCTAAATGCCCAGGGACCCCGTGATAAAGAATTTAATAAGTGGGTGTTTCTACAAGCGAAGCAGCACATAAGCATCAACTACAACCACTGGAATGACGTTCCACAGAACGTTAAGGATCAGATTTGGGAGGCTATCACGGTATTTTACCTTTACATTCATTTGATTTACATTATTAGATAATTATCCGAGTTATAATCCATCCAGTTGTTATATATGTATCTAATGTGTAGGTAGCTTGGACTGTGCCAAATGACGAGGATCATCGTCATAAATGTATGAAAATGGCATCAAAGCGTTGGAATGGGTTCAAGCATGATCTTACCAGGTACTATGTATCTGGGAAGAAGCGGCTTGATAAAATGTTCTCGGATTATCCCTGGATTGATCAGGATACTTGGGATATGTTTGCCAGGAGTCGACGGGATGAAGAATTTCAGGTTGGTTGATTAAGTTAATTTTGTATGCTTATTATAGATCATTTAACTGTATTTAATTATGTGTTTTTGTTTGAATAGGCTAAGGCAAATAAGGGTCGGCAGAATCAGGCGAAGAACATCCACCGCCACACCATGTCTCAGGGTGGGTACCATACTCGGATCGAGCAGATGATGGCGGATAGGCTGAGGGCGAAGCAGGAAGAGCACTCTGCTAGGATTGAAAGAGGAGAGGTGCCTGAGGGCACACCATCAAGTCCTCCGTCGGACATCGACCGCGAGGATGTCTGGTTAGCCGGCCGCATGACAAAGGCGGGATCTTTTAAAGTTGATGCCACTCGCGAAGTGGCATATAAGATTGTAAGTAAATAATTAACTTGATTTCAATTGATATTTGTATAGATATTTGCAACACTTTTCACTTGCACGTTTTTTCATTTTTTTTCATTGTAGATGGATCTTAAAGCAAAATCCTCCCAGGGCGCATTCGTCCCTTCTGGACGGCAGGACGTCTTGATGACTGCTCTAGGCAAGAAAGACCATCCTGGTCGGGTTCTCGGTGTTCCTGGGAACGTGACCATCAAACAATATTATGGCAAGTCTGCTTCACAAAAGCGGGTGGTCAATGAAGCATCAATTTTGGCTGACATTACTCAGCACCTCATGTCCAACCCAGATATTACAACACATCTGATGCAAGGCTTAATAACCAACCCAGAATTCAAGCAGGCGCTTGCCAGAGAGCTTTCCTCCGTCGGTACATCCCAGGACACCGCAAGGCTTGCCAACGCTTCACATGTGATCACAAAAGAGAGTTTTAGTATGGCACATGTGGAGGACGATGAGTTGGCAGCTAGGGAGCGGGAGTTGGAAGTCCAGCGCCATGAGCATGAATTGGAAATGAAAAGGCGTGAGCTTGAGTTGGACTCCAAACGACATGAGCTCGAAATGTTAGCAAAGGTATTTATTCATTATTAATGTCCAAATTAGTCAAATAATTACTTTTGTATTTTTAATTATAAAAAACTTATATATTTTATTTTTCCTAAACTGAAGGCCAAGTCGACGTCGGTGTCGCTGTCACCTATCACTCGTTTGTTCTCACTTGGTGAGGATTATGCGTTTGAGATTTTTGAATGTCCATTGGATCATGATGGATGGGTGGCACGCCCAAATCAACAGAGGATATTTTCCTTCGTTGGTGACGATCTCGGGAACGCCTGCAGAAATAACATCTGGATGAACAGCAATGTCATGAGTCTCTGGTGCACGTAAGTTATTTTTAATTTTATAACTTATTTATTTTTTGTATTTTTCCATTTAATAATTTATTTTAATTTCAATATATATATTATGTAATTAACATCCACACCTTTTCATATCTTAGGTATCTCCATCGTCTACAGCTTGATAAGGGCGTTGCATCAGTTTACGGTTTCTTAGATCCGTCAATCCTTCTGCCCGAGTTCTTTGCTGGCGATGCATTGAGTAAATACTTAGGGAACTTGTTGGGAGACAATCCGAAAGAATTATATCTGGCTCCCTACTGTATGGATCGCCATTGGCAGTTGTTCATACTTCACCCGTCTAGGCATACTGTCATATTCTTCTGCTCTCTCCACCATGATCCGCCACCGAAGGTGGTGGAAGCTGTAAATATGTAAGTAACTAATCTTAAATTTAATTTAAGTTTTAATATCAGTTGTTTTTAGTTTATTACACACATGATATATGAGTTTGTTAATTGATCGACATGATTATTTGTTTATGATAGCGCGAAGGCGAGTAGCATAAGTTGCGCCAACGGGAGAAGTAGGACTTCTAAGGCTAAAGCAAATCCTGTATGGAACATCCTCAAGGTTTGGTAGTTTATTTATCAAATAATTAATATTATAATTACTAATTTATGTGTATATTCAACTGACGTTGAAATTAATTTTGTTGGTAGTCTCGATTTCAAACCGACGGTTGGTCGTGCGGCTATTATGTGATGCGTCATATGTTGAACATAGTCTCCGCATCTATTACGGATGGATGGAAGAAGGTAATATTTAAACAACTTGTTAAATTATATATTATAGTTTTGAAGATGACTTGCATTGATGTTATTGTTATTATTTGAACGTGTCTAGGCATTTATCGACCAATCGCCTATTGAAGAAGATGAGTTAAGAGACTTGAGGATGCGCTTCGCTGAATTCTTCTTCAAGTATGCGGCTGAAAAAGGAATTGCCAACATACCTCCGCACTACTTAGATAAATAGTTTTTTTGTTAGACTTTAGAAACTAATTAATAACATGTATATATATATCCTTAGATAGTTTTGTTTTTTAGACATTGGAACTAAAATTTATTTATATATATACATGGGTTTTGGTTTTAAGTCCCCCCATTGTTCAATTTTCCTTTGCAATTCTGTAATGTGTGTGATATTCGTATTCTTACCGGACTGAATGCAGGGATAGCTGAGGGGAGTGATATTTTAAAACTGAATTTTTAAAAAAAAAACTATTAACGTCAGTTGTATCAAACAACTGATGTTAATAGTATTTTATAAAATATACAGTACACTATTAACGTCAGTTGTTTAATTACAACTGACGTTAAAATTAAAACTTTAACTCAGTTCTTTATAACAACTGATGTTAGTTTTAACAAAATCAACGTCCGTTGTATTAAAGAACTGACGTTAATAGTTTTAGTTTAACGTCAGTTGTTTAAAAAAACCGACGTTAATTTTTACAAAATTAACGTCGGTTTTGTTAAGGAACTGACGTTAATAGTGTTATATTTAACGTCAGTTCTCAACTGACGTTAAAATATTAACTATTAACGTCAGCTGTATTTACGTCAGTCAGCATTCTGACGTAAAAAAACAATTTTAACTGACGTTAAAAACACTTATTGAACTAGTGTTAGCTTATCCAAACACTAAAATTTATACCTAAAAACACTTATATGAGCAGAAAAAGCTCTAATCTATACTAATATAAAAGTTGGATAGCTTATTTTACTGTACAATGAGGTGGCAACATGCTATTTTTTTGGTACATTTTATTTTTTATTTGTTAATTGTTATTTTATTCTTTTCTTTGCTTCATCTACAAGGCTTTCATTTATTAGGATTGTACATTTGACCATCATCAATGTGTTTGACTAAACTTTCTTTTCTCTCTATTTGGACTCTTGACTTTTCCTCTTCTCATCTATATCTATATAAATAAATAATAAATATTATAAATATATTGGAATTGAAGATTATAAATAATTTTCAATATAATTAATTTAATGAAGGCAACTAAAAAAAATTGTTGTACATGAATTATGATAAACAAAGATTCATAAATTATTGTCAATAAAACTTGTTATCATAACTTTAGCTCATACCAATAAAATACGACACCTATTTCCAATGTTACTCTTTAGGATAAATAATTATAAGACATTTAGGGAAAATAAGGCTACTTTATAAATATATCATATATGTTTTTTTCCCTTGACATGAACTTTATAGATATATGTTAAAATTCATGTTTGAGCTAATTAATAAATCTATATAATTAGAATATTTATAGATTTATATAAATATTCAAAGCAAGTTAATAATTCCAAGACGATGAATGATTTCCCAATGTAATTTACTTAAATCTTTGAGTTATTTCTCATATATTCCCGATGTGAATTTACTCTTTATCCAACCTAATAGAGGTACTATAAAAATGTAGACAATCAAATAGAAATATAAAATTCAAATAAATATCTGCTGAGAAAGTTTGTTCATCTATAGTTTGTTTTTCTATCTTCCATTCATGGTTAAAACTAAATTTATTAGTGACCTTTCACCATCAAAAGATAAATGAAATATCAAAATAGAGTGCTATAAAAAATCATGGGTGGAAACTTTTGACACATGTATGTTGTTTTGGCTTCAACGACTCAAGAGGGGGGTGAATTGAGTTTTCAAAGAAAATATTTCCCTCTTAAAACTTTTTCACAAAGCTTTATAAATTAGAGTTGCGGATTTGTGTTCTCAGGATCTTTTATAAAATCAATGAAGGGTTTTTACAAAATCTTGAAAATAAGGTGATGAGGATAAGAAAGATTAATAACGAATAGGTTCAGGTTCAATAACTCAGTAATAACAAAATACAATTTAGACAGATCAAGAACAGAAATTATACTTGAACTTTAAACATCAAAGTTGCAGGTTCTTGAATCATAAACAGAAATTAAAGAGTCTGAGTTTAGAGATACTACACAACCAGATTTATCCTGGTTCAGTCACCACCATTGTGACCTACATCCAGTCCCCACTCCACCTGTGGGATTTCACACAGTAACACACAAGCTTTGCCAGGTAGCTTGAGAAACCTTTACACCACAGAGCACTCCTTCACCTCGAGATACCACACTCTTGTGAAGAGCCTCAATGTTCTTCCTCAGGGATACCTCACCCTAATCACTCAGAGAGACTCCCTCTCTCTTTACAATCGAAAAGTAAAAAACAAAATTTGATTCCTAACTCTTAATAGTCAGATAAAACAAATTGAAGCACTTATGAGTATTGAAACACTCTTTTCACAGTAAGCTCAATGAAGATGATGAATGATATGTGTATAGTTATAATTCTTTTGTTATTCATTATGATTCTTCTTAAAGTGTTCCTTTGATCCCTCTTTATATAGAAAACAAGTTATAGTCGTTGGGATCAATCAAAACAGATTTGGATCTGATTTAACAGAATCTGTTTTCTTGATTCACATTCTTGAGATAAGATTCTAATTGTTCTTATAGAATTCGCGTCCATAAAATAACTGATTCCATTTGGAAAAATAGCCACGTCTATCATAAAAGAATAACCGTGTCCATTTTAAAAATATTGTCGAGTCCATTTGGAAAAAATTGCCGCGTCCATTTGCCATGTCAGCAGACGGGAGTACTAACACAAAGTAATTGAACGTGCTCCAACTAGTAGACAAGCTCCATATGCCATGTCAGTGGACGGAGCTTCTCATTAAGATCTTAGCAAGTCCAAAGACTTTTGTGGACGAGCGCTTGTGTCACTTTAGTGGAGGGCGCTTTTATCACTTTAGTGGACGAGCACTTCTGTCACTTTCTTGGATGCCAGCTTTTACCACTGTTGGACGAGCGCTTCTATTATTCCCAGTGTTGGACGAGCGCTTATATTATTCCGGTGTTGGATGAGCGCTTCTATTATTATTTCCAAAAATCATTTTCATTAACGAAAACTTATTCCTTTTAATGCAGGTTATGAAAAATGATTTTCTTCATGCATCTTTCTTAATTGAGTTACTTGTGAATAAGAGATTTCATCTCTTACAAATAATCTAAGACATAACACTAATTTCTGCGTTTAAGCTCTTGTCTTGATGATTCCTTGATCTTCGTCCTTGCTCTTTGATTCCTCCAAGTTCTTCCTTGAATATTCTCCTTTGATTGCTCACTGAACTTGTTGAATATTGCTTGATACCCATCTTTACAATTTGACACTAAACACTTGCATACACATTAAGTTGTATTTGTCATATATCAAAATATTTAAGTCATTGAATCTAACAATCTCCCCCTTTTTGATTATGACAAACCTTTTAACAAATTATAAGAACAGGGTATAAGTGTAGCAGACGCTAAGTGTTTTGACAGATTTATATCATGGTTTCAAAGCAGTCAGAGCTATAGTATATCAGAGTAAAAAAAAATATTAACAGAGTATTAACAAAGCAGAATTTGATTTACACCCTATTAATCGTGTAAGCTTATAAACTCCTTAGCTCCTCCTCAACATATGCATGTATAATTTGTTATTTTCTCCTTTCTCTATATCTTACTTTTTCCTCCCCCTTTTGGCATCATCAAAAAGGTAAAAAAAAAAAAGAAATATTCAATGCAATAGAGAAGGTAAGCATTTTAAACATTCAAAACATAGCATATGAGATTGTTCATGATAGAGGGATAGGTTCCGGGACAAATCAAAGAATAAGTGCGTACATTAATTTTCCTCCCCTTTTTATATTTTCTCCTGTTTCTTCAGGGATTAGATATAGGATTGATCGATTATGCCCAAATCTCTTCTAATGAAGAAGAAGCTTTCCTTGTTCAAGGGCTTGGTAAAGATATCAGCAAGTTGCTTAGTTGTGTCAACATATTCAATCTCAATTTCTCTACTTTGTATATGATCTCTAATGAAATGATGTCTGATTTCTATGTGTTTAGTTCTTGAGTACATTATGAGATTCTTAGTTAGGTTAATTGCACTTGTATTGTCACATCTAATAGGAACTTGGTTTAGTTGTACACCATAATCAACTAATTGTTGTTTCATCCATAAAACATGTGCACAACAGCTACCAGCTGCTCCATATTCAGTCTCTGCAGTGGATAAAGCCACACCAGATTGTTTCTTACTGAACCATGATACTAATGAGTTTCCTAGTAAATGGCAAGTTCCACTAGTACTCTTTCTATCTAGTTTACAACCAGTAAAATCAGAGTCTGAATAGCTAATTAACGTACATGTAGCTCCCTTGGGATACCATAATCCCATGTCTTTTGTTCTTAACAGATACTTAATGATCCTTTTAGCTGTTGTTAAGTGTGATTCTTTTGGATTTGCTTGATACCTAGCACACATGCATACACTAAATATGATATCTGGCCTACTAGCAGTAAGATAAAGTAGTGAGCCTATCATGCCTCTGAATTTAGAAACATCAACAGGTTTACCTTGCTCATCCTTGTCCAGATAACAGGAGGTACTCATTGGAGTAGCCATCTCCTTAGCTTTCTCCATGCCAAACTTCTTGATCAACTCATTGCAGTACTTGGTTTGGCTAACAAAGATTCCATTTTCAGTTTGCTTTATTTTCAGTCCAAGGAAAAAGTTTAGATCACCCATCATTGACATTTCAAACTCACTCTGCATAAGACTTGCAAACTCATTGCACAACTGCTCATTAGTAGCACCAAAAATTATATCATCCACATATATTTGTACAAGTAAAGTGTTGTCTGCCTTTTTCTTAGTGAACAAAGTTGTGTCAACTTTACCTCTTTTAAATCCTTTTTCAATGAGAAAATTACTTAACCTTTCATACCAAGCTCTAGGAGCTTGCTTTAAGCCATATAAGGCATTAGACAGTTTAAAAACATGGTTAGGTGATAATCCGCTGGCTTATGATATTTTATCTATTATTTTAGAGCGGATTTCATCAATTAAATTTTGTTAAATGCTTGATTTAGACCAAATTAGACTTTGTTTTCCTATTTTGGTTATTTTAGAGTCAATGTGTGCATTTAATTAGATTTTTATTAATTTTCTGATATTTTCTTATTCTTATTTTTAGGAGAGGACAAAGAAGAAGGATTGAAATTAAATTGAAGATTGCCAAGTAAATTGCAAGGGCCCACATGACGGATTTGAATCCAAATCAATTTGGATTTGAATTATTATGATTAAAAGATAATTCAATTGGCATTGAGATAAAAGATTGGATCTAAATTAATCAATTTGGATTTGGATAATAATTGCCTATCACAACAATAAAGGATATGATAAGATTTGGCAATTAATTTGGAGATATTAATTTGGATATGAAGATTAAAATGCTCAGGACCAATTATGATGGAGCTTGCATGAAGATGGGGCTTGAAAAGTGAAGAAAATGAGCCAAACAGAGCCCATCACGGCCAGGCCGTGATGCCCATCACGACCGTGACATGTCAACTGAACCAGACCCTCACAGGCAGAACTGATCACGGCCTAGCCGTGATGGTGGTCACGACCGTGATAGACCAACCAGTGAAGCAACCTCCAAGGCAGAACCCGTCACATCACGGCCGTGACGCGTAATATATGGATCTGTAGAAACTGATTTGATCTAAATTTGTGTTTGATTGAGATTCAAGTTACCCTAATATATAAATAGAGCACTTAGGCTCGAAAATAGGGGACTTGAAGGGACTTTTGGGCTGCTACCCCTTAGGCAAATTTTTAGGATTTCTCTTCTCCTTCTTCCTCTCCTCTCTTAGGTTTTCTTTCATGTTTTTGTTAATCAAGCTTGTCATCACCATGGCAATGCTTGAGTAGTAGCTTTATTTCTAGGGATTGGGGCTATGCCCAAGATCTGTTTTATGTTATGAATTGATGTTTTCCCTTTGTTAATTTCGATTTCGCTTTCGATTTAATTCCTATTGCATGAATTACTTGTGAATCTGGTGCGCACTTATTTGCATGTCATAGATACTCTAAGGACGAACTTAGCGGTGAACTTAGGTATCGGATCTACAGGAATCAAACTTAGGACTTAAATCACGAGAGTTAGAAGCAGTCCTTCGAGGGTTCACGAATTGTCACAAAGCTTAAAGGGTTCAATCTAAAACCACGAGAGTAGGGGTTGGTTTAATTGGGAACGGTTTTTGTAACCCGAGAGGGAGCATTAACTTATTAAGGATAAATTCGCCTTCAAAGCAATTTTGGTAATTAACAAGGGGTGGTCAATTTGGTAACATGAACAATCTTGTTGGTAACCCAAATTCCTAGGAATCTCTTTTTAATTTGAAAATCCCAAAAATATTTGATTTTATTTTATTGTTTCTTTTATTTTCTTTGAAATCTTTACACATCTATTTCTCAGTCTAAATAGTTGTTTAATTTGTGAAGTGACACTTGGTTTCCCAATCCCTGAGTTCGATACTCGGTTTCTCACCGTTTTATTATTACTTGCTTCGATCCGGTTCGTTTGCCGGAGCACATCAAGCTTTTGGCGTCGTTGCCGGGGATTGGCAATACCAATATCATTAGTAACAAAGGAGGAAACTACTTTAGTCTTTTTAATTTTTATTTGTATATATTTGACCTTTTCTTTTGAGTTTTGTTTGTGCAAGGTTGATGAAACACATGGACTATCGTTACTATCCAACTTGGGAATATCAACTTGATTGGATCGTGTTTGATGGTATCACTGATAAGCACGTGAAGATATACTCCAAAGAGGAATGGAGATCCTATTTGTCATCCTTACAACCACCACCAGACATTAAGATGGATCCCGATGTGCTGGAATCACTTTGGGATATAGATGCTCAACATTTGATCCAGATCATAGAGCGTTGCAAGGAGGAATTTAGTGGCATGATTCAAAGGCATAAAATGCGTAAGAAACGTTCTCAACTGGTAACGGAGATGCTAAGTAACAACTTTCAAAAGTTAGAAGAACAAGCTAGTGAATTTTCTAAATTGCTAGCAGAAAAGCAACATGGAATTCAAATTGAAGAGAATCTATTTGCTAGCATGGACGTGAATGAAGATGAAGTGGTGGTGGAAGATGATTCAAGAGGAGAGGATCATGAATAGGAGTACAAGGATGAAATATCTCCTATTGTTCCTTTGCAAGGGATAAGAGAAATCAATCATGTAGAAAATACTTCTCTCACCATTCCTATTGAGGAGCCTAGAAATCCTGAGTTGGATAAATATGTTGGTTTGCATGCATGTGTGGATGTTGCAAAGTTGGTGCCTTCAATTTGTCTATCACATTACTTTGTGAAAATACCAACTTTGGAGTTCAAATCATTGCCTGAGAATTGGGAGTTTTCATCAACAGCGGCAAAGGCTCTAAGGTCGCCTCAAAAGGTTATGGTTCTAGTACTTCATGGAGAAACTAATTACATAAAGGCCATTCTTGGAGTAGGTAACTTACCATTTGACCTAGGAGGAAGTGAGCTCATCATATCACTTAAAGAAGTCAATGAAATCTCATCACACTTGCTTCTTCCATCTCCACTCCACAAGTCATGGGATCCGGGAGGAAGGTCTTACATCTTGGGCATCTCTTGGTCTTTTTACCACAGGCTATGGGATCCGGGTGGAAGCGTCTTCAATGAGCTTTTCTAAACCCTTCTCTTTTTAATTATTTTGCTTTTCTTGAGTCATATGTGTGAGTCTTCTGTCGGTGAGCTTGAATGGATTTTATTAAATTTAGCATAGATGGATTGCATGATATATGTTGATTTTTGATGATTTCCCCTATGTTTTGAAAATTGAAAATTGAAAATTGATCCCCATGTGAAAAATTGAAAATTTAACTTTGAGAATTTTTGTTTGGATTGCATGATTTATGATAAGTTTGGGGTGAAGGGATGCACACACTAGGGATTGTATCTCGGTTAAATAATTTGCTAAAAAATGTCCGGGTGAGGAATTTGAGCCTCCAACATTGTTTTTAAATTGTGTGAATCACTTTTAAGTTGCACTTTCCTGGATTTGCTTGAATCTCTTCATGGTTTGCATGGTTATATGTTTGCATCAAATGATTTAGGCAATTTTCTTTGAAATAGCTACTTGGCCTAAAAAGAACCATCCCTAATGCATGTTCCCTAGTTAGCGACATTGAGCCTAATAGCCTATTGTTTCTTGATGACCTTATGTTATAAGCCAAAAATCCGGAAAAACCATGTTAACCCAATCTTAGGATTTAGGAGAGCATGGATGCTTAGCAAGACAAGGGTTGAAGGAAACTAAGTTTGGGGTGGCTACAAGGATATGATATGTTGTTTTGGATTGAGAAAAAGAAAAAAAAATATAGGTTGAAGCCAAAGGCAAAAGGGAAAAAAGAAAAAGAAGAAAAATAAAAAATGCCAAAAAGGGTAAAATAAAAGGGTGTCAAAGGAAATAGGTTGTAGCCACCCAAAGCGTAAAAAATAAAAATGGAAAAAGGAATTAGAGTGAAAATAATAGTGTAAAAAGTTTCATGCTCTCTTAATTCCTAGGGTTGTAAAGCCTAGCACCTTTGTATATCCTACCTTTAGCCAGGCCACATTACAACTTATGAAAGACCTTTTGATGATGCATGCATGTTTTCGTGGGAACTTTGTTTGAGATGAAAATCAAATTCATGGAAAGTGCTCTTGAAATGTGAAATTGAGTGAAATTTGATATCCTAGGCAAATTGAGCGAATGAGTGAATTAGTAAATGCCCTTGTGAGGAAGGCAAATGTTTGAAATTGGTGATCTCCCTTTTGTGTGTAACTTGAACCCTTTGCTTAGATTAATAATTGCATGAATGATGGAATTCTCTTTGTTTGAAGTAAATGAATGTGGGGATTACTATAATGAAATAGGGGGAAAACATTGATTGGAATTGTTTTGGTAAAATTGCATGAAGATTATGTGAAGTTTGATTGAGTCCATTGAGCTTGCTAAGTTTTGAGTCTTTTTGAGCTTTAGTTTGCTTGAGGACAAGCAAAGTTTAAGTTTGGGGTGCTTGATAATCCGTTGACTTATGATATTTTATCTATTATTTTAGAGCGGATTTCATCAATTAAATTTTGTTAAATGCTTGATTTAGCCCAAATTACACTTTGTTTTCCTATTTTGGTTATTTTATAGTCAATGTGTGCATTTAATTAGATTTTTATTAATTTTCTGATATTTTCTTATTCTTATTTTTAGGAGAGGACAAAGAAGAAGGATTGAAATTAAATTGAAGATTGCCAAGTAAATTGCAAGGGCCCACATGACGGATTTGAATCCAAATCAATTTGGATTTGAATTATTATGATTAAAAGATAATTCAATTAGCATTGAGATAAAAGATTGGATCTAAATTAATCAATTTGGATTTGGATAATAATTGCCTATCACAACAATAAAGGATATGATAAGATTTGGCAATTAATTTGGAGATATTGATTTGGATATGAAGATTAAAATGCTCAGAACCAATTATGATGGAGCTTGCATGAAGATAGGGCTTGAAAAGTGAAGAAAATAAGCCAAACAGAGCCCATCACGGCCTAGCCGTGACAGCCATCACGGCCATGATCTAGTAGAGCTGAAAAGAAAGAATGGAAAAGTCAGAACCCATCACGACCGTGACATGTCAACTGAACCAGACTCTCACAGGCAGAACTGATCACGGCCTAGCCGTGATGGTGCTCACGGTCGTGACAGACCAACCAGTGAAGCAACCTCCAAGGCAGAACCCGTCACGGCCTGGCCGTGATGGCCATCATGACCGTGACGCGTAATATATGGATCTGTAGAAACTGATTTGATCTGAATTTGTGTTTGATTGGGATTCAAGTTACCCTGATCTATAAATAGAGCACTTAGGCTCGAAAATAGGGGACTTGAAGGGACTTTTGGGCTGCTACCCCTTAGGAAAATTTTTAGGATTTCTCTTCTCCTTCTTCCTCTCCTCTCTTAGGTTTTCTTTCATGTTTTTGTTAATCAAGCTTGTCATCACCATGGCAATGCTTGAGTAGTAGCTTTATTTCTAGGGATTGGGGCTATGCCCAAGATCTATTTTATGTTATGAATTGATGTTTTCCCTTTGTTAATTTCGATTTCGCTTTCGATTTAATTCCTATTGCATGAATTACTTGTGAATCTGGTGCGCACTTATTTGCATGTCATAGATACTCTAAGGACGAACTTAGCGGTGAACTTAGGTATCGGATCTACAGGAATCAAACTTAGGACTTAAATCACGAGAGTTAGAAGCGGTCCTTCGAGGGTTCACGAATTGTCACAAAGCTTAAAGGGTTCAATCTAAATTCAATTACCACAGAGTAGGGGTTGGTTTAATTGGGAACGGTTTTTGTAACCCGAGAGGGAGCATTAACTTATTAAGGATAAATTCGCCTTCAAAGCAATTTTGGTAATTAACAAGGGGTGGTCAATTTGGTAACATGAACAATCTTGTTGGTAACCCAAATTCCTAGGAATCTCTTTTTAATTTGAAAATCCCAAAAATATTTGATTTTATTTTATTGTTTCTTTTATTTTCTTTGAAATCTTTCCACATCTATTTCTCAGTCTAAATAGTTGTTTAATTTGTGAAGTGACACTTGGTTTCCCAATCCCTGAGTTCGATACTCGATTTCTCACCGTTTTATTATTACTTGCTTTGATCCGGTTCGCTTGCCGGAGCACATTATTAGGCAATTCATTATTCTCAAAACCAGGTGGTTGACCAACATACACTTCCTCTTGTATAAATCCATTTAAGAAAGCACTCTTAACATCCATTTGATACAATTTAAATCCCATTATGCAAGCATAAGCAAGTAGCATTCTTATAGCTTCTAATCTTGCTACTGGTGCATATGTTTCATCATAATCTATGCCTTCTTCTTGGTTATACCCTTTGGCTACCAATCTAGCCTTGTTTCTTACAATTATACCATTTTCATCTAGTTTATTCCTAAAAACCTATTTTGTACCTATTACTTGACAGTTCTTGGGTTTAGGCACTAGTTTCCGAACTTGGTTTCTTTCAAACTGGTTTAACACATCTTGCATAGTCATCATCCAATGTTCATCCATTATAGCATCATCTATGTTCTTAGGTTCTACTTGAGACACAAATGCCATATGATTACAAACATTTCTAAGAGATTGTCTAGTAGTTACCCCCTTTGTAATTTCACCGATGATGTTATCAATTGGATGATTTCTGACAGTCCCCTATTCCTTTGGTAGGCCATGCTGTTGTTCTATTTGCTCCTGCTGCAGTGATTCGTTCTTTAAGCTTTAATCTTCTTCATTGTCCTGTTTCTCTTCTAGGAGAGTTTTCTCAATTGAATCTGCAAGATCATCAATAACACAATCCTTTCCCAACCTTTTGGGGTTAGACTCATCAAATGTCACATGCACAAATTCGTCAATAGTTTGTGTTCTCTTATTATATATTCTAAATGCTTTACTAGATAAGGAGTAACCTAGGAAAATTCCTTCATCAGCCTTTGCATCAAATTTTCCATGATTATTATTTCCATTGTTAAGAACAAAGCATTTGCAACCAAAAACATGTAAATGTGCTATATTTGGTTTTCTTCCTTTGTAAAGCTCATAAGGGGTTTTCTTTAAGATTGGTCTTATCAAGACTCTATTTAGCACATAGCAGGCTGTATTGACAGCATCTGCCCAAAAATGTTTTGGCAAGCTAGAGTCGTTCAACATAGTTCTTGCTATATCCTCTAATGATCTATTCTTTCTTTCCACTACTCCATTTTGTTGTGGAGTTCTAGGAGCAGAAAAATTATGTTGAATGTCATGCTCATCACAAAAGTTTTCAAACACTTCATTTTGAAATTCTCCCCCATGATCACTTCTTATAAAAACAATTTTTACGTCCTTTTCATTTTGCACCATTTTTACCATTTTCTTAAATGCCGCAAATGAATCACTCTTATGAGATAGAAAATATGTCCATGTATATCTAGAGTAATCATCTACTATTACCAATACATACAAGTTACCACCAAAGCTTTTGGTTCTAGATGGACCAAATAAATCCATGTGTAAAAGTTGCAAGGGTCTAGTTGTTGAAACAATGTTCTTTGGTTTAAAAGACACCTTAACTTGCTTTCCTTTTTGACATGCATCACATATTCCATCTTTCACAAATTTTAGTTTAGGCAAGCCAATTACAAGATCTTTACGAATCAGTTTATTCAAGTGGTTCATATGAATGTGTGCAATTCTTCTATGCCAAAGCCAATTCTCTTCTTCTTTTGAAATAAGACAGCATGCAGTATTTGAAGAGATATTATCTGAATCAAGCATATAGATGTTATCTGTCCTATGTCCAATTAATTTCAAATTTTCATCATGCCGATTTTCTATTAAGCAACTATTGGAATTGAATTTTACCTTGAAGCCTTTGTCACATAGTTGACTGATACGTAGCAGGTTATGTTTCAGTTCCTCAACATATAGTACATCCTCAATGGTTGTTGTTGAGTCACTTCCAATGTTGTCAATGCCAAGTATTCTTCCATTATTATTGTCTCCATAGGTAACACTACCACTCGACTTAGGGGTAAAGGAAATGAACTTGCTTTTGTCTCCAGTCATGTGCTTGGAACAACCACTGTCAAGATACCATTTCACATTCTTGGCTTTCCAACACACCTACAAAACAGAATCATGTTTTTGCTTTAGGTACCCAAATCTGTTTGGGTCCTTTTAAGTTAGTTGCAACAATAGTTCCTTTAGGAACCCATGTATACTTAGACTCATTATAAGCAGATTTTCTGTAATGACGTGTAGAAGCTGTGTGACCTTTTCTAGCACAGAAATAGCATTTAACAAATGGTGTGTTTGATGTCATAGGTGCAGCAAAAAATTTCTTGAAAGATTTCTCATGTATCTTAGGTTTATAGCCTATTCCAGCCTTATCATAAACACATTTTTGCTGTCCTAACAATGCATCCAAATTATCTCTACCATTTGTGAACTTGGCTAAGTCATTTTTCAGTTTTTCAACCTCTTTAGTTAATGTACAGCTAGATGCATTCCAGATTTCTTTATCACTAGTAATTCTAGATAGATCACCATTCAAATGAATTATATGTTTCTCCAACTTAGGACATTTTTCACATATAGATGCATCTAAAACAGTAGCTAGTTTTTCTTTTAAAGCACAAATTTCTGTTTTTAATTGATCTACCTCTTTGTTTAAAACAGAAGTTTTCTCCTCTAAGCATGGGATGGTTTTCTTAGACTTATTTAGCAATCTAGCAAGTCTAATGGATTCTTTATGAAGTTCTTCAAAAGCATTTTGCAATTCATCATAAGAAGGTTGATAATCAGAACTTACTTCACTTTCTGAATCACTGTCATTTCTGGCCATCAAGCACAAGTTTACCTCCTGAGATTCAGATTCTTCAGTTGATTCTTCATGTGTTACTTGCAATGTATCCCACATCTCCTTTGCTTATTTGCATTTTGAAACCCTGAAAAACTCATCACGGCTTAAAGCAGATGTTATAATATTCTTAGCACGTGCATTATATTGAATTATTTTCTTATCATCCTTATTCCATTCAGTTTTAGGCTTATTTCTTGGAGCACCATTAGCATCTACGGTAGAGGGGACAAATGGTCCATTTTCTACTGCATCCCATATGTCAACACCTGCTGCCTCAAGAAAGATTACCATTCTTTCCTTCCAATAGATATACTCAGATCCATTGAAGGCAGGCGGGCGTGCAAGGGAAGCCCCTTCATTTAAATAGTCATTGTAAGCCATGCTCTTATAGCTGTTAAGCCAAAATTAAGAGTTTAGCTCTGATGTCAATTGTTGTTTTGGCTTCAACGACTCAAGAGGGGGGGTGAATTGAATTTTCAAAGAAAATATTTCCCTCTTTAAACTTTTTCACAAAGCTTTATAAATCAGAGTTGCGGATTTGTGTTCTCAGTGTCTTTTATAAAATCGATGAAGGGTTTTTATAAAATCTTGAATAGAAGGTGATGATGATAAGAAAGATTAATAACGAATAGGTTCAGGTTCAATAACTCAGTAATAACAAAATACAGTTTATACAGATCAAGGACAGAAATTATACTTGAACTTTAAACATCAAAGTTGCAGGTTCTTGAATCATAAACAGAAATTAAAGAGTCTGAGTTTAGAGATAGTACACAACCAGATTTATCCTGGTTCAGTTACCACCACTGTGACCTACATCCAGTCCCCACTCCACCTGTGGGATTTCACACACTAACACACAAGCTTTGTCAGGTAGCTTGAAAAACCTTTACACCACAAAGCACTCCTTCACCTCGAGATACCACACTCTTGTGAAGAGCCTCAATGTTTTTCCTTAGGGATACCTCACCCTAATCACTCAGAGAGACTCCCTCTATCTTTACAATCGAAAAGTAAAAACAAAAGTTGATTCCTAACTCTCAATAGTCAGATAAAACAAATTGAAGCACTTATGAGTATTGAAACACTCTTTTCACAGTAAGCTCAATGAAGATGATGAATGATATGTGTATTGTTATAATTCTTTTGTTATTCATTATGATTCTTCTTAAAGTGTTCCTTTGATCCCTCTTTATATAGAAAACAAGTTATAGTCGTTGGGATCAATCAAAATATATTTGGATCTGATTTAACAGAATCTGTTTTCTTGATTCTCGTTCTTGAGATAAGATTCTAATTGTTCTTATAGAATTCGCGTCCATAAAATAACCGAGTCCATTTGGAAAAATAGCCGCGTCAATCTTAAAAGAATAACCGCGTCCATTTTAAAAAAATTGCCGAGTCCATTTGAAGAAAATAACCTCGTCCATTTGGAAAAAATAGCTGAGACACCCCGTTGTGCCCCATTGTATTATTAAATTAAAACCTTAATACTTATTTACTTAATCGCGCGCTTATCGTTGAAAATACGTAAAAATTAAAACTTAATTAATAATTATATAACTTATGCAGATATAAAACACACCAAACTATATTACATAAATACACACATAAGTATCCTTTGTTTTACACAACACTGTTTACGGTATCCTCTCAGTAGGATCCCTCACAGGTATAAACTTAAACAAAAGTTGTACTTAGCTGAAAATATAAATACTCCTTAGACACACTGGCCATAATATCTACACTCTAATCGCCATGAATCACCGCTCGACCTCCAGCATCTGGTTCGTAAGGAGTTCCATCTAACTCCTCAGCAATTGGTTCCTCCATCGGGTCTTCTCGTACGATCACATCAGAAATAAAATACAACACACAGAAATATATAGGGAATAAGAAACAGTTCTATCATCAAAAAGCTGAAAAGAGTAATAGTAAATTATACAGTAATTGTCACAGACACGCATCACTCAAAATCAGCAATCATCCTCAATTCACTATATCATCCTCTACCCTCAGCTCATGTAGTCTAAACACTTATACTATCTTAACTGTTGCTATTCCTTTCACATTCGTTAGTAGTTCATGGCAGTCTGATGCAAAGAACTCAACATAGTACACTTCTATCTTTTGATAGGATAAGACTCGACATAGTGCCCTTCTATCTTTCGACCAGATAGGATCCGGTATAGTGCTCTTCTATCTTGTGATAGGATAGGATTCAGTTTAGTGCTCTTCTATCTTTTGATAGGTTAGAATCTCAATATAGTGCACTTCTATCTTTTGATAGGATAAATCAGATCGACGTGTCATGGACTGAAAAAGTATTTGCATCAAAGCCTCTATATGAATCTCACTATCTCAAATCAATAATAACCTTGTACCTCAAGCTCCCTTCATAACCTCAACTCGCATTCTATGTCACATCTCATCCATTAGATAACTTAATTAAGCTAGGCACCTCTAAGTCAATTCATTCTCTCACCCAAACAATCATCTCCCGAACAACATATATCCTTACTTAAAATCAACTAGGCATAGTATTAAAAACCAGGCAGATCATGCATCACACAATATCAGGGAATATTCAAATATCTTAATATCATATAAAGCAATTTAACACAACCAACGCATAATAATCAAATCAAATAAATAACAAAGTCAGACTCTGTCACAGCCAGGCCGTGATAGCCATCACGGTCGTGACAGACAACAAAGGCAAGAATTCTACAAAACAGAACCTGTCACGGCCTGGCCATGACAACCATCACGGCCGTGACAGACACTGAACATCCTCAATATCATAAATATTCAAACACCGCAATAATACGTCACATGCAGATGGAATACCTCAACCAGCGTATCGCAGTAAATTTGATAACATAAAATCAAACATCCTCAAATACTTAAAATCAACTTAATGTCGATAAACCTACAATCCCTGAATCACCATTGGTTTTACAGAAAAGGTTTCCAATGGGATTTTGGTCTTGTCGATTACTCGACTACTAGTAGGGTTTAGGTCGCCCTACACAATTATCATATAATCTACTACTTATTGATTCCGACGATAGGTTGATTCTTTTCCCCACCTGAGCTAGCACCGGAAACACGTACATGACGATCATCGTTATCCCGCCACGAGTTAACACAACCACCTTCATCCAAACAACATAACTATAATTAATCAACTAACAACCATCTATGACACTTTAGGGCTAGATTCGGCCAAGACTTAGAAAATAGGTTTAGGATTATCTTCTTAATGCCATCTTTTGGATATATCCTAGTTACTAGAGTCTTAACTAACATAGATTACTTATTACAAGACTAAAATTTGAAACAAAATCCTCTAACCTTTAGGGTTAGGGTTTCGGCCAACATAGAGATTTTTGAGTAAAGATTTTCCTTTTAAGAAACTAACATGGATTAGAGTGTGTAGACATACATGCCATATAGAATACATGATCATACATGACAACACATAAACAAAACTCTACCAAACCTACTTTGATAGATTCGGCCAAGGCTTGGTTTTTAGGAAATACATTTTTGATTACATCATGCTCTTGGATTTAGATAATATGCATGATATCAAGAAGATAGAAAGTAGTTTCATCATCATGAGATTTTTCTAGAATTTATTATGACTTTTCAAAGTTCAAGGCTTAGAAACTTGAAAATGATGAACACATATAAAACAAGCTTTGAATCAAGAAACTTATTGAAGAACATAGACATGATTAAGGAAGAAGAATAGGATTCACCTCTTGAAGATAAAAAACAAGTGAAGATTCAAGAACTTGCTTCACAAATCTAACACTAAAGGACTTATGAACTTTAGGGTTTTTCAACACAAAGGCAATAGAAACTAAGTGAAAAGTGAGAGAAGGTATTTATAGAGATCGGTGGCGCCATCTTGGAAGGATCTAGAGAGGATGAGTTGTCTTGTTCAAAGGATTGAAATGCAAATACTTCCTAGGGACCATTTTGCAAAGATTCCAAAAGTGTAAGGACTAGTTTGCAAATTGCCAATAAATTGTCATGATGACTATTTGCCACATTTAATGTGGTATTATCTTGACTATTTTGGGCTGATTTTGTCAGAGATATTTTAGGAAAACCCTAGAATGTTGAAGATTTGAGAATGTTGTAGAATAATGTGGAAGAATGTAGAACATTCTAGAACATTCTTGATTCATCCAAAATTTATGAGGGCAGCCCCTTATCCCTCATGGGCTTGCGCATGGGCCTAATATATTTGGGCTTGGATTCATTTTTTTTTTGTGTGGGGCCCACTTAAAGATTTAAACTTAAGCATGACATAGGAAACTTGTATAGTTTCCAAATGGGCTTTATGGAATCAATCCATGGACAAGAAATTTGGGCTTCATAGCCACGGTCCAATAAGAGTTTGGGAACAAAGATTCTGGCCCAATTCACTAAAAAAAACACTTAGAAACTAACTTTGGGACAAAAGGGTAATTAACAGAAAGTTCAGGGACTTAAGCGTAAAATTCATAAATTTTCACTTTAACCCTGTAGAACCTTCTAGCCTTAGAAATATGATTCATCCCCTTGAATCATCTCAAAATCCTAAGATAAACCCTCTATCGGCTCTTAGAAACTCCAAAATCTCCTCCATCGTCTACCCGATTACGTGTGTGTTTGGTTCCACTTCTAGAGGCAACAGAAGTGCTTCTGCACCTGTCAAACGTGATTCTGGTAATAAAAGAGGTGTTTGGCAACATGTTTGTGGAATCAATTTTGCATCCAGAATTGATTCTACCAGAAGCAGCTTGGAGTAGCTTCTGCTTTTGAATTGAAAAATTACACTAGGTTTTACATCAAACTTGCTTTCAAAGTAAAAACATCTGAACAAAAATTACTTTACTTCAAACTCAATTGTATTGAAATCAATTCTAAAAAATCTATTCCATCCAAAATCACGTTTGTCAAACGTTCATCCAAACACACACGTACGTGTTTCGCCCGAAAAACATAATTTATTTTATTTTTTTCTGAAATAATTCTAAAAATACAAAATTGTAGGAAATAAAATATTAAACTTAAGTCTTTCGTTCACGAATTAAAATTAGGTCTTTTGAGCAGTATTATTATACTGTCAATGGAATTCGCGGGCCGGGTTTCGCCCTTCGTTTCAACCTAAATTTTAATCATAGCTTCCTACATTCAAGTAGGATTGAGTGATGAACTCCGTTTATTAAAAATAATTTTCTAATACTCATATAAATATATACAAATAATCGTTCGCATTTTGATTATTTTGAAACAGTGAAAATCGGGGTGTTACAATAGCCGCGTCCATATGCCACGTCAGCAGACAGGAGTACTAACACAAAGTAATTGGACGTGCTCCAACTAGTAGACGAGCTCCATATGCCATGTCAGTGGATGGAGCTTCTCATTAAGATCTTAGCAAGTCCAAAGACTTTTGTGGACGAGCGCTTGTGTCACTTTAGTGGGGGGCGCTTGTATCACTTTAGTGGACGAGCACTTCTGTCACTTTCTTGGATGCCAGCTTTTACCACTGTTGGACAAGCGCTTCTATTATTCCCAGTGTTGGACGAGCGCTTATATTATTCCAGTGTTGGACGAGCGCTTCTATTATTATTTCCAAAAATCGTTTTCATTAACGAAAACTTATTCCTTTTAATGCAAGTTATGAAAAATGATTTTCTTCATGCATCTTTCTTAATTGAGCTATTTGTGAATAAGAGATTTCATCTCTTACAAATCATCTAAGACTTAACACTAATTTCTTCGTTTAAGCTCTTGTCTTGATGATTCCTTGATCTTCATCCTTGCTCTTTGATTCCTCCAAGTTCTTCCTTGAATATTCTCCTTTGATTGCTCACTGAACTTGTTGAATATTGCTTGATACCCGTCTTTACTATTTAACACTAAACACGTGCATACACATTAAGTTGTATTTGTCATATATCAAAATCTTTAAGTCATTGAATCTAACAATGTCATATTCAAAATTACTATTAAATTTAAATTATTTTGACAATTGACGAAACTTTCCACTTTTAGGTAATATATATTTATATAATTTTTTTTAATCAAAATAAAAATTATAAATTATCAAATATTTCTTCTCCTACTTACAATGGTATTGAAGATTATCAATCATTTCCAATGTAATTAATTAAAGCAATTAAAAATTAATTGTTGTGCATGAATTATGATAAATAAAGATTCCTAAATTAATATCAATAAAAGTTGTTATCATAACTTTAACTCATACCAATAAAATACGACACATATTTCCAATGTTACATTTTAAAGCAAATAAAATATTTTTTTATATTTATAATTATTTAGGATAAATAATTATAAGACCTTTAGGGAAAATAAGACAACTTTATAAATATATCATATATGTTTTTTTTTTCCTTGACATGAACTTTATAGATATATGTTAAAATTCATGGATGAGCTAATTAATAAATCTATATAATTAGAATATTTATAGATTTATATAAATATTCAAAGCAAATTAATAATTCCAAGATGATGAATGATTTCCCAATGTATTTACTTAAATCTTTGAGTTATTTCTCCTATATTCCCGATGTGAATTTACTCTTTATCCAACCTAACAGAGGTACTATAAAAATGTAGGCAATCAAATGAAAATATAAAATTCAATTAAACATCTCCTGAGAAAGTTTGTTTATCTAGAGTTTTGTTTTTATATCTTCCACTCATGGCTAAAACTAAATTTATTAGTGACCTTTCACCATCAAAAGATAAATGGAAGATCAAAGTAGAGTGTTACGGCTTTGGAAACAACCAAATTTCTTACAACCTCAATTGGGAGATAATGTAGAGTTGGTGTTTTTAGATGAGAAAGAGTTATCTATAACTATTGCTTAATATTTTTTAAGTATATGTTTTTTACAACTTCTTTCATGACTAATATCTATAACTATTGCTTAATATTTTTTGACTATATAGAGTCGCCTCTCTCTCTCAACCTTCCCTCTACTCCTCTTTTCCTTCTTCTTCATCCACCGGAAGGGGTGGTTTTGGGTCATTTTTTGGCGTGGAATCACCCCTCTACATCGTTTTTTTCTCCCCTTTTATCTAAATAAGTAATTTTTCCACATAGATCTGGTTTTTCTTTCATGTTTTTCCGTGTTTTCGTCGTCTTCGTGCAGCGGTGTTTTGTTCGTCGTCTTGTTGCGGTTTCCCGTCTTGTTGCGGTGTCCGTTTGGTTTAGATTGGCAGATCAGCTTCCATCCATTACAGATTCAATTAAGACTTAGGCGTCAACGTTACAGATCCAGAGGCATGGGTATTCCGGTCACTTTGATTTTGTCACATTTGTAGGCATTTTGTCGTGTTATGCTATTAACCTGGGTGTTGTGAGTTTGTTCGCAGATTCATCATTTTCGGTTTTTACCGATGTTGAATTTGTGTTGTTTTCGATGTATTTTACCAATTTGAATGAATTAATATCTTTTTTAGTCAAAAAAATATTTTTTAACTATATGTTTTTTACAACTTCTTTCATGACTAATATTTGAACTTCTTGAATTTTTTAATGTAGGATGGGAGGATCCAGGCTACTGCTAGAGGTACTCTTCAGTGATGATCTTTTGATTGAAGGCAAGGATGTGAAATATTTAACTTTGGAGTGACTTTGAATACCCAACTATATAAAATAGTAACGTATGCATACCAGTTGACCCTCAACTTAAGAACAACTGTAACTTTTATACCAACATCAATCATTCATTTGTATGGATTTTCCTTTGTCAATTGTGACAAAATTATAAATGAAATGAAGGAAAATATATATTTCTAAATAAAATATAATAAATATTTAACAATAAATTTCTAACAAAAAAACTAGAGTGCATTTGTATATGAGGCTAATCCAAGACAATAAATATTACCATATAGCTCATGAAGTTTTCTATGCTCTCAAGATGTTTAAATGTGTTGTGTGCATTTGAGAAAGATGGTTAAATAAACTGGTTTCCAATGCATTAAAAAACGAAAAAATAAAGATACGAAATGAGAAGGACACAAATGTTGCTTGGGAGAGGATTTAGTGAATTTGGGAAATTAAATGAATTGTCCCAATACATTGGAAGAAGTAGATAAATAAATAAAGTAAATGAAAAGAACACAACTCTTGAAAATCGTTATTAATGTTATCGAACACGACACTCAAAGTTAGAGCCCAATGGCCTTAATGGTAACAAAGTTATGTTAAAAGATTTAAATCGAGGGAGGAAGAAAAATGATGCTAAATTTGGAAGCATGTGAAAGAAATTCTTCCCTAATTGCATTATTACTAATATGACTTCATGTTCTAATTTGAAACATCTTACACGGGGTTGAAAATCTTACATGAAAACATACTTATATATAGATGTATATAATTATGTACAATCTATAGTATTTTATATTGAAGTTAATATTTTAAATGTGAAGATAATAATTTAAATATTACAATCGATGGGGCTAATTTTTTAAATTAGTATATGAATTTATAAAATATTTTCACATGATTTTTTATATATATATCTTCATTTTGATTTTGATTGGATCATATCAACGTGAGTTTTGTGACACCCTAACTCGGGTCATCACATGGCTACCCGTTTGCGGAAATAAAAACTTAATTTGCTGGTTGCTTTCGGAAAATAATGTTTTCTGAACGTTTGTCTTAAACAAAATGGGTGATAAATTTTTTTTCTTTTCAACATCGTCACAACAATGTTCACATAACCACACTTAGATATATCCATATATATATACATATATATATCATACAGCTATACTGCCTCATAAGTTTCACACTTAAACATTTGTAATAAAAAGATTATTCCCAAAACATAACTGAACTTAAACCTAAGCTGGTCAAAGCACTACGACAAAAGAAGCAGCACCAACACTTCCCGAACTACACATTCTTCTTCTTCTAGACGCCATAGCCCTTAAGAGGTTCATCTGAATTCCACCACGTAGAACCCAGAAAAGAAACCACAAATGAAACATGCAAGAGTGAGAAACCGACAATTTGATCATAACTCGAGAACCATATGTACGACACAACCAAACATATACAAACTCAGATTAGTTAATTTCTCATATTTAAATTGGCATACAACACAACATATCAAGGGGTTTCACACCCGAATATCGTCGTTTTTAAAATCTGAATGCATGAACACTTCATATTCGTCGTCTAAAACTTCGTACTTAATCTCATGAGATATCCCAACCTCGTGATGAGTTGATCAGACTCGATTGCCACAGGCACACCGCCACAGGCACACCCATCGCACACTGTCCAACATCGTGGCACAGTGATAACAATCTAAGATGGGGCCTCATTGTCCAAACCCCGGGCACAATGAGAACATCTTTGTATGATCTACCCAGACGCCGCAAGGTAATCCCTCTTCTAATCATGGCACGTCTTCCATATGCATGCAAGAAAACATTTTGTTCTCGACACTTTTCTTTGTGTTATATCTTTCTTTGTCAAAGCTCTCAAAGCTTTAGACCAACCATAATTTAAACGTCTTTAAAACCTTCGTTAAAACACAGGACCTCCAAGGCCGAGTGCTCAATCACGAACCCTAGACTGATGCCTCAGGCTTAGGTTCGTGGTAGTAGAAAACATCTAAAATGTTTTAACCTCTTTAAGTAGATACCCAATCTACAACACAACAACCTTAATACCCCGACGTCTCGGTTATTAAGTTCTATATCATCTTTTAAGTCATTAAGTAAAACTCATTCACCGTAATTTCTTTCTACTTGTAATTCGTTTATAAAACGTCAAATCGTTTAGAACTCTTTTACTGAAACTTCAACTTTTTAAATCAATTCAGATTAAATTTCTTCTTAAAATAAGTACTGCTGTTTTTCAACTTTCACTGTAAATAATTTCAAAACTTGCCGTCGTTTATCATTTTCCAAAAAAGTGTTCTTAAAGTCAAACTTTGACTTTTATAATATTTTATTATATTATAATATTATTATTATATTTTTATTTTTATTTTTATAAATTATTTTCGAATATTAATTTCACAAAATAAATTTTTATAATATTACATAATTTCTTACGTAAAAATCAGCAGTACTAAAAAAATTCCACGGTTACGCTCTCAACGTGACTCCTAAATTACTTTTACACTAATAAATCATTAAAATAATAATATTTCTCAAGACTCATTATTTTTCCAAAATAATATTTTCCACCTCTATTATATTCCAACATTTCCCATAAAACATTGAATATAATTCTTCATAGCTTATTAAATCTTTTATCTGATTAATCAGTTGTGCACTGACCACTGTCAGGCCCTCACAAACAACATCCAACATCATTAGAATTATATCACCAGGCAGATCATGCATCATAACAATATAATATACTACTGCAAATAATTAAATAAATTATAAGCAGAGAAACAACCCAACACAGATAAACAGCTATAAACACATAGCCAAACAACACAAACCAGACACCACAACCACATAAACAAATGTATACAAACCACAAACATGGACATATGGTCATCCGAATAATCCGTCAGGTAACCCCTCTTACCTCTCGAAGATCCACAGCAAGTTGAATTAAATTCGTCGGAAGCCGGAAACTCACGTACACCGCTTTATACTTAACCTTCAACCATTACAATCAAACAATCACAATTCAAGAAACTAAAAATATCCAAAACCCTACTACATGGTCACGGCCTCTAGGGTTTTTGACTAACTAAAATTCCTAATCATGATTAAGTCATGGATTAATGATCCTTGATTAACCTAAATCATAGATTAATGACTAAACAACTAAGTTTCAAACTCAAAACTTCCTAACTCTTTTATACAAGGATTCGGTCTCAACATGTTTATAGGGCTAGGGTTCTTAGTTTAATAAACCAACTTGGATTTATAAGGCATACATACTAAGAGTTTGATTAACAAGATCATTAAGGAAAACTATGAACAAAACTCAACAAATCTAACCACCTAGGGTTTCGGCCAACATAGGGATTTTTTTAGTAAGGATTTTCATTTTAAGAAACTAACATGGGTTAGAATGTGTAGACATACACGTCATATAGAATACATGATCATACATGACAACACATGAACAAAACTCTACCAAACCTACTTTACTAGATTCGGCCAAGGCTAGGTTTTTAAGAAAGAAATTTTTGTTTACATCATGCTCTTGGATTTAGATAATATACATGATATCAAGAAGATAGAAAGTGGTTTCATCATCATGTGATTTTTCTAGAATTTATTATGACTTTTCAAAGTTCTAGGGTTAGAAACTTTAAAGTGATGAACAACTATGATATAAGCCTTGAATCAAGAAACTTGCTAAAGAACATAGGCATGATTAAGGAAGAAGATTAGTATTTACCTCTTGAAGATCAATGACAAAGGAAATCCAAGAAACTTGCTTCACAAACTTATCACTAAAGAACTTATGAACATAGGGTTTTGAACAAAAAGGCATTAGAAACTAAGTGAAAAGTGAGAGTATGGTATTTATAGAGATAGTGGCGCCATCTTGAGAAGGATCTAGATGATGATGAGTTGTCTTGCTAAAAGGATTGAAATGCAAATACTTCCTAGGGACCATTTTGCAAAGATTCCAAAAGTTGAAGGACTAGTTTGCAAATTGTCAATAAAGTGTCATGATGACTTTTTACCACATTTAATGCAAACTTATCTTGACTATTTTGGGCTGAATTTGTGTCATAGATATTTTTAAGACAAATCATGAAAGTTGAAGAAAAATCAAGAATGATGTAGAATAATCAAGAATGATGTAGAAAATTGTGGAACACTCTAGAAAAATCTTGATTCATCCAACAACAAATGAGGGCAGACATCAATCCCTCATGGGCTTGCGCATGGGCTTAGCAAATTTGGGCTTGGTTTCATTTTTGTGGGGCCCACTTAAGGATTTAAGCATTAAGCTTAAGATAGGAAACTTGTATAGTTTCAAATAGGCTTTATGGAATCAATCCATGAACTAGAAAATCTTGGGCTTCAAAGCCACGTCCATTAGAGATTGAAAACAAGAATTCTAGCCCAATCCACTTGAAAAAACTTAGAAACTAATTTAGGGACAAAAGGGTAATTTACAGAAAGTTCAGAGACTTAAGCGTAAAATTCCCAAATTTTCACTTTAACCCTGAAAAACCTTCTAGACTTAAAAATATGATTCATACCCTTGAATCATCTCAAAATCCTAAGGTAATCCCTCTATCGGCTCTTAGAAACTCCAAAATCCCCTCTGTCGTCTACCCGATTACGTGTTCCGCCCGAAAAACGTAAATTATTTTAATTTTTTCCAAAATTAGTCTAAAAATACAAAATTGTAGAAAATAAAATAATAATCTTAAGTCTTTCGTTCACGAATTAAAATTAGGTCTTTTGAGCAGTATTATTATACTGTCAATGGAATTCGCGGGCCGGGTTTCGCCTGACTTTCCAACCTAAATTTTAATCGTAGCTTCCTACATTCAAGTAGGATTGAGTAGTAAACTCTATTTATTGAAAATAATTTTCTAAAACTCAAATGAATTTATAAACATATTTATATGTATTACTGTTATTTAAAACAGTGAAATACAGGGTGTTACATTACTACCCCTCTTAAAAAAATTTCGTCCTCGAAATTTCGGGACACGAAGCTAGACAGGAATGAAAGATCCTTAAGCCTTACTTTCACAAGAAAGTATATAAAAGAATTTCATCTTGAATTCAAAACAATGACATCATGGAAATTAAAGAAACAGTTGATTTCAACATATCCACACACAATCCATCAAAACAAGTATGAATTGTACTCGAGTTTGAAAATTATGGCTAAGAGATTACCGTCGTAGTTTGGAGTCTCAGTGCTGATCATAGTATAAACTCTCCCTGTAGTCTTTGGTCTAACAACATTGGTGTTATTGACAGTCGATCCACGCCTCGGCGCATTGCAATCTTTTGCCAAATGTCCTATTTGATTACAATTGAAGCACTTAGTCCCCTTTTCAGGGCAAGTATTCCTCATGTGACTTGGATCTCCACATCTGTAGCACCTTCTAACTTGGCCCCGACTTTGGTTTGTTTGGCCACCACTCTCCGATGCAACAAAATTCGAATAAGGTGGTTGTCGATTTTGGTTATTCCCTAGTGGACGGGAATAAGGTTCATTCTGTGCTTGTCTTCCCTTTTGGTTCTGGAATTGACCCTTTGACCTATCCGGTCCTCCTACAGTCCCTTTGTTGTCCTTTTCCTTCCTCATTAGTTCTATTTTTCTACTCTTTTCGACTAGGGCTTGGAAATTCCGAATTTCTAACGGTAGTACTGATTCCTTAATCTCAAAACGCAATCCGCTTTAGAAATGCTCGCACTTCCAATCTTCGTTTGGGTTGTTCTGGAAAAAGCAAAAATACTTGGCAAGTGATTCAAACCTCGCCGCGTACTCTCCAACAGTTAAATTCCTCTGCTGAAGTTGCAGAAATTCTTGCTCCTTCTCAGCTCGTGCACTTTGAGGAAAATACTTGTTTAAAAAGCTAGTCTGGAATACCTCCCAAGTAATCTCCTGGTTCTCTGCTTCCAGCAGCTGTTCGGTGCCCTTCCACCAATACTCAGCATCGCCTACCAACAGAAAAGTGGCATAAGATACCTTTACTCCTTCAGGACTGTGAATCAGACTAAAAATTTTCTCTAACTCCTGGATCCATAAGTCAGCTTTCACAGGATCCGCCCCTCCATGAAACTGTGATGGATCTTGACGTCGAAAAGCGGTTAGGTTTTTGCCTTCAGTTGCCTGCTCGGCTCGAGCCTGCTCCTACTGATTCTGGGCAGTCATTGTAGCAGTTTGATTAGCAATTGCAGCTGCTACGTTCTCCATAGCTTGAGCGGCATAGTCCACTCCATCTTCATAGTCTTCATTCATGTTACCACGACCGGCAATACGACCGCCTCTACGGCCTCTTCCACGACCGCGTCCATGTCCACGTCCCCATCCACGTCCAGCTTCTGGTTCCATAACTGACCTACAAGCCACAATCAGTTAAACCAAAACCAGAAACTGAAACGTAAACGTACTTATTACCGCACATTACTTCTAACAAGTAATTCAAACAAGTCTCACCTCAGAGAAAACACAACGTAAACACAACAGACCTATTTCCCAACATTCCCGAAAGACTTGACCAGCTCTGATACCACTAATGTGACACCCTAACTCGGGTCATCACATGGCTACCCGTTTGCGGAAATAAAAACTTAATTTGCTGGTTACTTTCGAAAAATAATGTTCTCTGAACGTTTGTCTTAAACAAAATGGGTGATAAATTTTTTTCTTTCCAACATCGTCACAACAACGTTCACATAACCACACTTAGATATATCCATATATATACATATATATATCATACAACTATACTGCCTCATAAGTTTCACACTTAAACATTTGTAATAAAAAGATTATTCCCAAAACATAACTGAACTTAAACCTAAGCTGGTCAAAACACTACGACAAAAGAAGCAGCACCAACACTTCCCGAACTACACATTCTTCTTCTTCTAGATGCCATAGCCCTTAAGAGGTTCATCTGAATTCCACCACGTAGAACCCAGAAAAGAAACCACAAATGAAACATGCAAGAGTGAGAAACCGACAATTTGATCATAACGCGAGAACCATATGTACGACACAACCAAACATATACAAACTCAGATTAGTTAATTTCTCATATTTAAATTGGCATACAACACAACATATCAAGGGGTTTCACACTCGAATATCGTCGTTTTTAAAATCTGAATGCATGAACACTTCATATTCGTCGTCTAAAACTTCGTACTTAATCTCATGAGATATCCCAACCTCGTGATGAGTTGATCAGACTCGATTGCCACAGGCACACCGCCACAGGTACACCCATCGCACACTGTCCAACATCGTGGCACAGTGATAACAATCTGAGATGGGGCCTCATTGTCCAAACCCCGTACACAATGAGAACATCTTTGTATGATCTACCCTGACGTCGCAAGGTAATCCCTCTTCTAATCATGGCACGTCTGCCATATGCATGCAAGAAAACATTTTGTTCTCGACACTTTTCTTTGTGTTATATCTTTCTTTGTCAAAGCTCTCAAAGCTTTAGACCAACCATAATTTAAACGTCTTTAAAACCTTCGTTAAAACACAGGACCTCCAAGTCCGAGTGCTCAATCACAAACCCTAGACTGATGCCTCAGGCTTAGGTTCGTGGTAGTAGAAAACATCTAAAATGTTTTAACCTCTTTAAGTAGATACCCAATCTACAACACAACAACCTTAATACCCCGACGTCTCGGTTATTAAGTTCTATATCATCTTTTAAGTCATTAAGTAAAACTCATTCACCGTAATTTCTTTCTACTTGTAATTCGTTTATAAAACGTCAAATCGTTTAGAACTCTTTTACTGAAACTTCAACTTTTTAAATCAATTCAGATTAAATTTCTTCTTAAAATAAGTACTGTTGTTTTTCAACTTTCACTGTAAATAATTTCAAAACTTGCCGTCGTTTATCATTTTCCAAAAAAGTGCTCTTAAAGTCAAACTTTGACTTTTATAATATTTTATTATATTATAATATTATTATTATATTTTTATTTTTATTTTTATAAATTATTTTCGAATATTAATTTCACAAAATAACTTTTTATAATATTACATAATTTCTTGCGTAAAAATCAGCAGTACTAAAAAAAATTCACGGTTACGCTTTCACCGTGACTCCTAAATTACTTTTACACTAATAAATCATTAAAATAATAATATTTCTCAAGACTCATTATTTTTCCAAAATAATATTTTCTACCTCTATTATATTCCAACATTTCCCATAAAACATTGAATATAATTCTTCATAGCTTATTAAATCTTTTATCTGATTAATTAGTTGTGCACTGACCACTGTCAGGCCTCACAAACAACATCCAACATCATCAGAATTATATCACCAGGCAGATCATGCATCATAACAATATAATATACTACTGCAAATAATTAAATAAATTATAAGCAGAGAAACAACCCAACACAGATAAACAGCTAGAAACACATAGCCAAATAAAACAAACCAGACACCACAACCACATAAACAAATGTATACAAACCACAAACATGGACATATGGTCATCCGAATAATCCGTCAGGTAACCCCCCTTACCTCTCGAAGATCCACAGCAAGTTGAATTAAATTCGTCGGAAGCCGGAAACTTACGTACACCGCTTTATACTTAACCTTCAACCATTACAATCAAACAATCACAATTCAAGAAACTAAAAATATCCAAAACCCTAATACATGGTCACGGCCTCTAGGGTTTTTGACTAACTAAAATTCCTAATCATGATTAAGTCATGGATTAATGATCCTTGATTAACCTAAATCATAGATTAATGACTAAACAACTAAGTTTCAAACTCAAAATTTCCTAACTCTTTTATACAAGGATTCGGCATCAACATGTTTATAGGGCTAGGGTTCTTAGTTTAATAAACCAACTTGGATTTATAAGGCATACATACTAAGAGTTTGATTAACAAGATCATTAAGGAAAACTATGAACAAAACTCAACAAATCTAACCACCTAGGGTTTCGGCCAACATAGGGATTTTTTTAGTAAGGATTTTCATTTTAAGAAACTAACATGGGTTAGAATGTGTAGACATACACGTCATATAGAATACATGATCATACATGACAACACATGAACAAAACTCTACCAAACCTACTTTACTAGATTCGGCCAAGGCTAGGTTTTTAAGAAAGAAATTTTTGTTTACATCATGCTCTTGGATTTAGATAATATACATGATATCAAGAAGATAGAAAGTGGTTTCATCATCATGTGATTTTTCTAGAATTTATTATGACTTTTCAAAGTTCTAGGGTTAGAAACTTTAAAGTGATGAACAACTATGATATAAGCCTTGAATCAAGAAACTTGCTAAAGAACATAGGCATGATTAAGGAAGAAGATTAGTATTTACCTCTTGAAGATCAATGACAAAGGAAATCCAAGAAACTTTCTTCACAAACTTATCACTAAAGAACTTATGAACATAGGGTTTTGAACAAAAAGGCATTAGAAACTAAGTGAAAAGTGAGAGTATGGTATTTATAGAGATAGTGGCGCCATCTTGAGAAGGATCTAGATGATGATGAGTTGTCTTGCTAAAAGGATTGAAATGCAAATACTTCCTAGTGACCATTTTGCAAAGATTCCAAAAGTTGAAGGACTAGTTTGCAAATTGTCAATAAAGTGTCATGATGACTTTTTACCACATTTAATGGAAACTTATCTTGACTATTTTGGGCTGAATTTGTGTCATAGATATTTTTAAGACAAATCATGAAAGTTGAAGAAAAATCAAGAATGATGTAGAATAATCAAGAATGATGTAGAAAATTGTGGAACACTCTAGAAAAATCTTGATTCATCCAACAATAAATGAGGGCAGACATCAATCCCTCATGGGCTTGCGCATGGGCTTAGCAAATTTGGGCTTGGTTTCATTTTTGTGGGGCCCACTTAAGGATTTAAGCATTAAGCTTAAGATAGGAAACGTGTATAGTTTCAAATAGGCTTTATGGAATCAATCCATGAACTAGAAAATCTTGGGCTTCAAAGCCACGTCCATTAGAGATTGAAAACAAGAATTCTAGCCCAATCCACTTGAAAAAACTTAGAAACTAATTTAGGGACAAAAGGGTAATTTACAGAAAGTTCATGGACTTAAGCGTAAAATTCCCAAATTTTCACTTTAACCCTGAAAAACCTTCTAGACTTAAAAATATGATTCATCCCCTTGAATAATCTCAAAATCCTAAGGTAAACCCTCTATCGGCTCTTAGAAACTCCAAAATCTCCTCCGTCGTCTACCCGATTACGTGTTCCGCCCGAAAAACGTAAATTATTTTAATTTTTTCCAAAATTAGTCTAAAAATACAAAATTGTAGAAAATAAAATAATAATCTTAAGTCTTTCGTTCACGAATTAAAATTAGGTCTTTTGAGGAGTATTATTATACTGTCAATGGAATTCGCGGGCCGGGTTTCGCCTGACTTTCCAACCTAAATTTTAATCGTAGCTTCCTACATTCAAGTAGGATTGAGTAGTAAACTCTATTTATTTAAAATAATTTTCTAAAACTCAAATGAATTTATAAACATATTTATATGTATTACTGTTATTTAAAACAGTGAAATACAGGGTGTTACAAGTTTGAGTAGAAAAATTGTGTTACGAAAACATATTTTAGTTGTGTGAATTTGATAAAGGTGTTTAAACACGCCTCGTTCCAATGCATTGAAAAAATAAAAAAAATGATAGGGAATTGAAAGGACACAACTGTTGATTGAGAGAGTGTTAAGTGAACTTGGGAAATTAAATGAATTGTATAAATACATTAACAGGAAAAAAAAAGAGCATGGAAAGAACACAACTCTTGGGATTGATTGTTAATGTTCTCAAATGTGACACTCAAAGGTAGAACCCAAATGCCCTAATGAAAACAAAATCATGTGAAAATAATCAAAATTTGTGTCATGAAGTCCATCCATCCATATATCCATCCATCCAATCTATCTATCTATCTATCAATATATAAAGACAAATCCCTTTTGCTACGGTAGATGACCAGTAAATGGGGAAGTTAAAACAATTTTTGAATTAGTTATGTCCATCTAATGTATGTGTCGCTGTCGTGTTTTCCGGAAATGATCATCCCTCTATGAGATGATTATAGTTTGCTACAGAGAGTAGACAAAGTTTATCTTTGCAGTTCCTTCTTCATCTATCCATAATCTTAAATTTCCGAAAACAATTTCTTCCTGAATCTCTGTTTTAATTTTCATCTCCATTCTAATCTCAATTGCTCAAAATTTTGTCATTCTTCCTTAATATGTATTTACATGTTGATTATGAATTTATTTTCTCATCTTGAGTGAATTTTCCGGCATCAAACTCTTATAATAGCTATATGTATTTTATTCGTCATTTTCCTAAACTAAAATCTTTGATAATCATACTAAGTTTCCCTATTTCACTCCATCATATTGGTAGCAATGAGAATATGTGGACCAATTATATGATTTAAGACGATTAGTTGATCATTGGTCATAATCAATGAGAAACGCTTAATACATATTGTTACATTACATATTATAATATCATTTTAAAATAAAATAAAAATTTGTTCTCAAATTATAGACAAGATTGTTTTAAGGCTTTTGCTGATCACTTCTGTCTATAAATTAAAAGTCTTGGAGATGAATGAGTACCAGCAGTGTGGGCGGGAAAAAAAAGTTGAAGCCAAAGTGTGAAACAAGAAAAGAAATGATTTGATACGTTGGTGTAATTTAGGATAAAGCAAAATAGGGTTTGGTAGATTTAGATGCACAATTCAAGTTATTAATGATAATAATACTACCAATTATAATAATAATTGATGATCCGTGCATCACACGGGTGCAAACAAGCTAGTAAATTGGGTGACGTCTTCAATACTCCATCCGTAAGATGGAGTTTGAATCCTCCACAATTTTATACCATAGATATAATATTATAATATTTTAACGGCCAGGATCAAAAAGGGCAACATAGGTATTATGAAAATAATAATTTATTTAATTTAAAATTAAATTAAGAAAACTCATGGCAGCAGAGCCGTCGGGGAAACCCTATGGTGGCGTTCATTACACCGTCGTCGTCACTGGTGGTCTCCTCCTCCTCCGTCGATGCCGCCATGAAGAACCCCTCACCCCTGTAGTCATGCTCACCACCACACCTGGAAGGCTGAAACCAACTGATAACAACAGTTGGCTCCTTCGAAACTCATGTTCTCTGAACCCTTCGATGGCTGTCGTTGTTCTCCTCTCATAGGTCGTCGCCGCCTACCCCTTCGACCTGGCACAGTCATGGGTAAGCATAACAAATCATGGGTCGCCGCCGCCTCCCCCTTCAACCTGGCACCGTCCTGGGTAAGCAAAAAAAATCATGGGTCGTCACCGCCCCCCCCCCCCCCCCCCGACCTGGCACCGTCATTTGGTTGTGCCCAACCACCCTTGTCGAACCCACTGGAGTCGTTGGCTTCAGACGCGGCAGCCTCGACGACGAGAGAGAGAGAGGAGTGAGAGAAAAGACACCAAGAAGACCACGACCGGTGTTTCGAACCGCAACCGGCAACACCCCCACCTCACCACCTGATTTGGACTCCATGGTGTCACGGCGGTCATCTGCTGGTGTCAGTCAATGGTGGGAGGACTGCATTGATGGGTTGTGAAGCAGGGAAAGAGAGAGTTGAACTGGGGAGGGAGAAAGTGTTTTTTGGTTATTTTTTTGTTTTTCTATTTATTTTAGTGAAATACTTCTATGCCCCTGGAGTATTAAAACTCAACTCCTAGGTTGGTGTATTGTATAGACTTCTCCAGTAAATTGTAATTTGTGCTACTGCTATCCAAACGGGGACCAAATATTAAAAAGGAAAATAATAAAGTTAGAGTATTAACGACGTCGTATCTGCCTTCTGAGTATAGCGCGTGTCTTCTCTGCAGGACTCTTTTCTCCTCTCTATTGTTCTCATTCTCACTCACCATATTCTTCCATTACACTCGCAGATCTCCACCCTTGTTTCTCAGCTCAGATCAGATCTTCCTAACTCCCATTCCCCAACTCCCTCCATTCACCTCACAAAACAAAAAAAAACACACACACAAAACCCAAAAAAAAAAAATGTCCCACAGCGACACAATACCCCTTCACGCATCATCCCAATCCGACATCGACGAGATCGAGAATCTCATCAACGCAAGCGTCCAATCAGCGCCCTCATCCGTCCCCCCAGCCAGACCACCAAGTCCGCCTCGCGCTTCCATCCCCGTCTCTTCTTCCCCTTTCATGCCTTCCAATCTTCCTCAATCCGTCCCGCCCGTCCGATCTGCTCCTCCTCATGTTGCGGCGGCAGCTCCTCCTCCCCCGCCGCCGCTTCCTACCTCCTCCGGCATCGCCTCCGATGGGTTCGGCCCGGCACCGAATACGCTTACCGAGCCGGTTTGGGATACTGTCAAGAGGGATCTGTCGAGGATTGTCAGTAATCTGAAGCTCGTTGTGTTTCCGAACCCTTATAGGGAAGATCCTGGAAAGGCTTTGAGGGATTGGGATCTTTGGGGTCCTTTTTTCTTTATCGTGTTTCTTGGTCTTACTCTCTCCTGGTCTGCATCTGTCAAAAAGGTACACACCGGCAGGTTTGCTTTGTTTCCAGATTTCTGTCTTAATTTTCTGTTACAATGTTAGTAATTGCAAAAATGCCATTCTGTTATCCTGTTTTCGAAAATATAGATGTAGACAAAGCAAACGGGTCCTTATTGTTTTGGATTGCCATTGCGGTAGTTGTAAAATTTAGATCACAATACTTGGTTAATTTAGATAGAGAGAGGATAGAGCTTGAGGAATCTGTTTATATGCTGAAGGATTTGTAAGTGCCTTGTTGAGTGGTGTCTTTATTTTCGTAAAGGTACATGCCTCGATCACTTTAGGGTCTGTTTGCATTGATTTCAGATTCCTGTATTAATTTCCTGTTAAAATGTTACTGATTGTGAAAATGCCATTTTGTTTTGATTTTGTTTCTGTTGACAAAGATTCATATAGGAAACTGTGAAAACAAGATTTATATTGGAAGCAAAGCAAAGAAGTACTTATTGTTATGCATTGCCATTGCTGTAGTTGTAAAATTCAGATCACCATACTTGGTTAATTTAGATAGAGTTTGAGGGATCTGTTTATATGCTGAAGGATTTCTAAGTGCCTTGTTGAGTGGTGTCTCTGTTTTCGTATAACACGTTTGCATTCATCCAATTCTGCTTTTGGAGTTAGATCATTATGCATGATCCTTAAGATTGGTGAATTTACTCCTCGCCGTTTCTTTTCTTATTGATTACAACAACAATCAAATCCTTTCTCACCAGGTGTAGTTAATTAAATGGATCAAACGATGCTATAATGTCCTGTCGTAAATCATGTCAAAGCTAATCATTCTTATTCATTTCGCCTGTAGTTTTTCTTGGTATTCTTCTACCTCTGAATGTTAGGTTATCCTCCGAATTATTTACGCCCCTTTCAAATTACAACTATTTCCCTGTTGATTACAAATTGCAAAATCTTGGACTAGAGATTCTGGATGTACATCGCTGACTTGTGAGTGTATCTAAAAATAATTGTTAGTTATCTATCAATGATTTTTAATGATGATTTATTTTTAATCTTGGACTGGATGTACATCGCTGACTTGGAGTCATGATGATCTTTGTTTGGTGTTTGGTTTCCAGTTAGTGAATGGATCTTGTGATTGTATGTGTTGGGATTTTGTAGGATTGTATAATTGTATATCTGATGTTGCAGAAAATGAAGAGTATATATTATTTATGGGTGATTTTGGTTCAGCTTAAATACTTTATAAACTGATTCGTTGGTCACCTGATTTCTTCATTACAATTGCATTAGTATCTAATGATGATTTATCCCTCTTAAAATTTAGTAGGTGGGTTATCAGTGGAAAAACAAATAGTTGATGGCTTTATTGTTAAATCTTATATGAATTGACTTTGAAAATTAAAGGGCTCTGTGCTTTCTTTTTCTTAGGAATGAATGTAGATTTTACATGCTAAACAGTGAGTTTCTTTAGTGACAGACAATTAATTTCCTTTCCGTCTTGGATCTAAATTTGGACATATGCATGGACATGCTGCACCTAACCAATTGGCACTGTTGTTGGTTTGGCATTGTTTTAAATTTGGATCCCACCATGCAGTGTTAGTCAAACCAGGTAACAAGCATCTTGTGCCCATTGGTCTGGTCCTCAGATGACATGCAACAACATGCCTATGCAAGAGTTGTCCCTAAATCTGTCTGCTTCTTATTCATGTACCTCTTATGAATCTCTGTGATTTAAACTGTTAATTGTCCTTAAACTGTTTAGATATTGCTAGATTATTGGGGTTCTTATTGTTTTCAATGTCTTGTTATGTTCGTAATCTTATTTGGGTTGTGCTTTTACTCTGCAGTGGTGGAAATTTTCTGACTTTTGGAAAGGGTAGATCAGTTGATTCTAAGTATGGAAGACTATTTTTCTTTTAACAGAAGCTAGTTTGTGTTTTCTGGTTTTTCTAACCTAGCTCTTGATACCATGATAGAGGAATTTAGGAATGTGAATGACTAACTTAATCGGCTAGTCTCCCTATCTATATATACACACTAAGAAATAGATATCAGTCAATACAAGCAAAATAGGTCTAGTCCAATAACACATAATACGCAAAATAATTATTCTCTAACAGGCATATTTTCTTATCTTACTTTAGAGTCGCATATTTTCTTATCTTACTTTAGACTCTTATAATTTATTTGACCTGCATTTGTAGTTCTTGGAGGTATTTTGCATTATTTGGAAAGCTTTATTACCCTTTACACTGCTTCATGTGTGCAAACTTATTTGATCTTTCAATGTGTCATCTCTTGCAAAGATAGAATAGTTATATCACATGATCATTCCAAAGTGCCTGCCATTTCTCTTTTCTGCATTTTTGCATAAGCAATCAACTCTTTGAGTGGTGGATGTGTGTGAAGTTGGAAATAGGTTGTCATTTGAAACCCCCTGGATTACTGAAATGCTAATAGTTTGGAAGCTTCTGGTTGTTAACAACTCCAGTGTAAGATTTAATTTTAGAGCTTAGGTTTTCTGTGCGTGCACTTCCTATTGACTGAGCAAGTACTAGTAACATTGTAGCTACTTAGAATATGTGATGTTACTTTTTTAGACTTCCTCTTCATTTCTTTTAAGTTACTGAAGTGGTGGTTGTGACACATGCAACAAAGAGCAGGTGATGGCTATGAAAGTACCAGTAGACTTGCCATTGTCAAAGGGCATCCAACTGTTGGGGTAGTTTGCTTGCATTCAGTATGACAGAGCACTTCAAGATGCTTTTGTTTTAATTACACTGTTGCATCTGTCCACAGAATCTTTTTTCTTATTAAAGATTCTGTATCAATTTCTTTTCTTTTCATCCTTTTTTGGGGCCTTTTGAATTTAATTAAATGCCAGTTGGGAATCCAAGTTTGATTAAGGAGCATGATATAGTTATTAGTCCATGGAGCCAGTTGTAGATGATTTTACTAAGTTATACTCCTATATGTGATTGTACTAATCGTTTACTGAAAATCCAGAAGATTAAACTTCTCTTTGCTTCAAGTCCTGTTTATCGTTGTACCTGGACTTCAGAAGTTCACCCCTTTGTACTATGTTCTACTAACTTCAATTGCTCCCAGCTCTTCTATTTGTTTTTCTGTTTCGTATTATGATTGTGTAATTACAAAATGAATTTGGTTGGTTTTAGTTGTGTCCTCACTAACAGCTTTTTTTCTCTTCGCATATCAGTCTGAGGTGTTTGCTGTCGCATTTGCCTTACTTGCTGCTGGTGCTGTAATTTTGACATTGAATGTACTTCTTCTGGTAATAGCTTTTTTCTCTCTTTCATTAAGTCATATGCCGAGTGCATACTTTTAATTTTTCTCACAATCTCAGCATTGTATATCTGTATAATTTAGATGTTTAGTAAAAGTATACTCTGATGCCAAATAGTTGACTCTGTCTTCATCTATCTTGCTCCAAAATTTTAGGGTGGTCACATCATTTTCTTTCAGAGCCTGAGTCTGCTGGGTTATTGCTTGTTCCCCCTGGACGTTGGTGCTTTAATTTGTATGTTGAAGGACAGTGTTATAGTGAAAATGGTTGTGGTATGTGTGACATTGGCTTGGAGCTCTTGGGCTGCGTATCCTTTCATGAGTTCTGCAGTCAACCCTAGGAGAAAAGCTCTTGCACTTTATCCAGTTTTCCTCATGTATGTATCAGTTGGTTTTCTCATAATTGCCATTGACTAGATTCCGTAGTTCATCTGATTACAATGTTCCCATAACCAATTGGAATCTGTTTCTAAATAGGAATTTTTGTCTATTGATCATCCGTTTTTATTCTTTATGCCCCTTCTTTTTCTGATTTTAATATTAGATATTATATTCTTGGAAACAGGAAGTTGTATAATATGAAGTGTAAGGAATATTATGTGATCAAGATTGTGTACTTGTTTAAAATACGAATATCATTGCTGCAGCTATCTCATCAAAGATTTGTTTTCCCTTATCATTTTCTACGTCAATGAGAATCCCGATAAAATAGATGGTCCATATAAACCTTTTTTTTTGGGGGGAGGGGGGGACTTATAAAGTAGGGACTGTCACCAATCCATGTGTGAGGAGAGGGATGTCAGCCCAAAGTGCAAGCAAAGATCAGGCTTTACAAAACCGGACCAGCCGGTCCGACCGGGACCTAGACCGGTTCGGTTGGTCCTCAAAATCGGCCTTGCTTGAAATTGGTCTCAGAACCGTCGAATTGGTTCAAAACCGGTAAAATCGGTTATAACCGGTTGTGGACCGGCTTGAACCGGTTTCCTAAAAAAAATTAGTATAAAAGGATTTGGGTCATTCTAGCCAAAACTCAATTCTTTTGTTTTCTAACATATGTGGGTTGGTTGTAGATTTTGGGTTGATTTTCCCTGTAAAGACGATTTTAACATATATCTTTATATTTATTTAGTTTAATTTCAAAATAAAAAAAATTGTGCTTAATAATTTTAGTTGTTATGTTGTTTTTTTTTTTAATATTGTTATAAATATTATATTAAAAATTAAAATAATATTATTTAATTATAATCGGTTCAATCACGGTTCAACCTCGGTTGGACCACTGAACCTCAAACCGTTGCTTTCACCGATTCGATGGTCGGTCCGGTTTTGTAAATTTTGGCAAAGACGGATTAAAACTTGGATCAACTGTTAGCACAAAAAAAAATTATGATATTTTAACACCAAAATTTGATATCATGGGGGATACTTTATTTTGAGTAGGTTGTGAACCAATGAAAAAAGAGAGAGAAAGAGTAAAGTGATAAATAAACTACTTAAAACTAGGGTGTTTCCTGTAGTGTCAAAATATCATAACTCAAAAAAAAAAAAAAAAAAAACTGGATCAATTAATATTTTAAAGGAAAGCCTAGTGCCGGCAATGAGCTAGGCTGGCCTCAAGTATGGCTCGAAGAAACAATTTGCATAGAGGGATGGAGTGATGTAGATTGGATGGATCATGGATCAAAGTAAATCTGATATGGTTTTGAAGTTTTGGTTTATTATTCTGAGAAATTCGTTAATTGGCCGATCCCATGTGGATGTGATGTGTGATATCTTGCCCTTTTTTTTTTGTTTCGTAACAAAATATGAAAATATTATTTATGGAACATTTTTGCATAACCAGAACGTTGGAAACACGGATACGACTTGCAATAAAGAACAAACTATTTTGCGTTTGTTTGTTTGTTTTGTTTTTGTTTTTTTTTTTTTTTTTTACAACTGAGAAAAAGAGAAAAACTAACTACGCAACACAGGCTTTTCTAAAGCATCAACAATAAGAAGTTCACTTATACTTGCAGGCAACTCATGAACTATGAGAAAAGCGTTACATCCCGCAGCTCCACTCTTGGGCATTATATCCGCACGCTGATTGGTTTCTCTGAACACATGAATGATGAGTGTGATTTCACCTCATATTTCATGTACATTTTGCATGTATTTTCATGTAGTTTAGGCATATTTAATTTGATTTTTAGTTAGTTTTCACCTTGGAACGGGTAAGGCGGTTTTGTGGTGTTGTTTTGCAGAAATTAAGGGTTAAATGCTCAGGATCAACCATGATGGAGCTTGGATGAAGATAGAGCCTGAAAAGTGAAGAAAATAAGCCAAACAGAGCCCATCACGACCATGATCAAGCAGAGCTGGAAAGAAAGAAGGCAAAAGTCAGAGTTCATCACGGCCTAGCCGTGATGCATATCACGGTCGTGATAGGTCAGCTGAACCAGACCCTCAACAGGCAGAACTGATCACGGCCTGGCCGTGATGAGCATCACTGTCGTGATCAACCAAAATTTGAAAGTGTGCCTATGGCAGAACCCGTCACAGCCTGGCCGTGATGGCCATCACGGCCGTGACGCGCGCCTAATCTATAAATAGGCATCTGGGCAGAACAGAAAAGTGGGACTTTTGGAGACTTTTACCCTAGGCGGCTGGAACCCTAAAAAGTGACGTTCTCTCTGCTCTTGGACTCGAAGAAGATTGGATGATTCTTCATGGAGTTTTCTTCATCTCTTCTTTCTTTCTCTTTTGTAGTTTCCTTTATCATGAGTAGCTAAATTCCCTTCTTGTTGGGGTTAGATGTTTGCTTTTCTGAACTTGGTTGTCTCTTGACTTGGTTTTAATGCAAGTTCCTACTTCTTTATGAGTATTTGATTCTATGCTTAATGCTTTTCTTGGCTTGATCACCCATGGAATGATTTGTTGCTTTGATAGACAATTGGAGAATTGATGTTAAGTCATGATCATGAATCAAATGCCAAGTAGTTCATGAATCTAGGAATATATCTTGGGGTGCTTGCAATCTTATAAGTCTTGGCTCTTTATGCAAAATCTCATATTAATCCACCTAAGGAATTAGGGTTTAATTTGGGGTTTTAGGCTCATTCAACCTAAGGAATTAGGGTTTGAGTATTTTAGAATGTTTGATTGTCATAAATGAATTAGGACTTGTGTTAGTAACCATTTCATTGCAATTAAGGGAAGATTAGTGTAGTCTAACCCTGATAATTTTATCCATTTGTTAACCACATCTCTTTTTGCTTGTTAAGTGTTTGTTAAAATTCCTAAAAGACCAAAAACATTTTATTCTTGTTGTTTTGTTACATGTTAAGAGCTCCCTTCCATCCAAACGATCGTCTAGATAGTAGTCCGATTTGCGAAGTGGTACTTGTCCGCGATCCCTGAGAACGATATCCGGTCTCACTACCGTATTACTTGTATGACTAGGTATACTTGCCTAGAGTAGTCAACAAGTTTTTGGCGCCGTTGCCGGGGATCGGTGTGCCAATATCACGAGTACCAAAGGGACTCCTAATTTAGGCACTTTTTCCTTGCTTTCCTACTGTTTTTTCTTTTTTCGTGTTTTCCTTGTAGCTGCATAATTTTCCACTTGAAGCTTGACTTGTAATTGCTATATTTGTTGCTGTTTTACTCTGTTTGTTTCATTGTATGCGAGGTACAATTGACCCAGGTGAACTTCAATTCAACCCTGAAATCGAGAAGCTTTGTAGAAAGAATAAAAAGGAAGCCAAAGCAAGAAAGAATAGAGGAGGAGCATCTTTTAGAGTACAAGAACCACAAGTTGAGTTACCAAGTGTGCAAGAATCGTAAGTTGAAGTATCAATTGTCACCATGGCTGACGACAATGCACAAAGGAGGACAATGGGGTACTATACTTCCCCTAAAGTCGATAGATGTGGAACTCCAATTGTTAGAACTGCAGTGACTTGTAACAACTTTGAGATAAAGGCATCACTTCTCAATCTTGTGAAACAAAATCAATTTGGAGGTTTAGAGAGTGAAGACACTCATTCTCACATTGGCACATTTATTGAGTTATGTGATACTATCAAGCTGAATGGAGCTTCCGAAGAGGCTATTCATTTAAGGCTCTTCCCTTTCTCTCTGAGGGATAGGGCAAAGTCATGGCTTCAATCCCATCCTCATGGGAGCATTATTACTTGGAATGATTTGGTGAGCAAGTTCTTATCTCGTTTCTTCCCTCCATCAAGAATGATCAAGTTGCGATCGGAGATCAATGCTTTTGCATAAAAGGATGGTGAATCACTTTATGAAGCATGGGAGAGGTTCAAATCTTTGCTTACCGCTTGTCCAAATCATGGGTTAGAAACATGGCAACAAGTTGCAACCTTTGTCAATGGTCTCAACCGAAATTCTCGAAGTATGATTGAAGCGGCTGCAGGTGGAACATCGAGTCAAAAGACACCCGATGAAGCAAAGGCCTTGATTGAAATTATGGCTAATAATGATTATCAAATGCCTAGTTCTCGATCATTGGCCAAGAGAGGTGTTTTGGAGCTTGACGAATATAGTGCTCTTAAGGCGCAGATGGCCGCTCTTACCAAGCAATTGGGGTCCATTCAACTACAAAATTCTCAAATACAAGCGGTCCAAGTTCAAGACGTCTCAATGTGTGACTTCTGTGGAGGTAAGCATGCCAACGGCAATTGTGAAATTAGTGTGGTTGGAGGTCCGGGGCAAGAAGAAGTGAACTACATGGGAAACCAAGGGCCTAAGCATGATCCTTTCTCTAACACCTATAATCCGGGGTGGCGTAGCCATCTTAACTTTGGTTGGAGACAAGGGCAAGGCTCAAGTTCTCAAGCAAAGCCTTCTCAAGAGAATTCAAGCAATTTGGAGAATATTCTAGCCCAATTCATGCAAGCAACTCAAGCTAATTTGAAGGGTCAAGAAGCAATGATGAAGAATCAAGATGCCTCCATAAAGAATCTAGAGCACCAAATAGGCCAATTGGCAAAGCAAATGACGGAGAGAGCTCAAGGAAAATTGCCGGGAGATACCGAGAAGAATCCAAAGGAGGATTGCAAGGCAATTACTACAAGAAGTGGGAAGGTGGTAGTTCCACAAGAAAAAGAGAGAGAAGAAAAGAGAATTGGTGAGGGAGTTGATGAGGTGATCATTGAAGATGCAACCAATGAAGAACTAGAGACTTCCCAAGCCACTACCCCTAGTCCTATTGTTGTTGAAGTTGAAAAACCAAAGAGAGAAAAATTGGTGGATGAAGAGTTTGCAAGAAAGAAGACTAAAAAGTAAATTCTTGAAGAAATTGACAATCCTAAGGAGTTGCCACCGTATTTCAAGATACCCTATCCTCAAAGGTTGAAGAAAAAGGTAAAGGATCAACAATTCTCTAAGTTCTTGGATGTGTTCAAAAAGTTGCAAATTAACATCCCTTTTGCCGAAGCTCTTCAACAAATGCCTTCCTATGCCAAATTTATGAAGGAGATTCTTTCTAACAAGAGGAAGTGGAAGGAGGAGACGGTCATGCTCACGGAAGAATGTAGTGCCATACTCCAAAGGAAGTTACCGGTGAAGATGAAGGATCCGGGTAGCTTTACTATTCCATGTGCTATTGGTCATTTGAACATTGGAAGAGCCTTGTGTGATCTTGGTGCAAGTATCAATCTTATGCCTCTCTCCATTTTCAAGAAGTTGGGAATTGGTGAAGTCAAGCCAACCGGGATTTCTCTCCAATTGGCGGATTTATTGGTAAAAGTAGACAAGTTCATCTTTCCGGTAGACTTTGTGGTGTTGGATATTGCGGAAGATAGTGAGACTCCATTGATTCTTGGAAGGCCATTCCTAGCCACGGGTAGGGCTTTGATCGATGTAAATCAAGGGAAGTTGGTGCTTAGAGTCCAAGATGAAAAGGTCATCTTCAATGTTTTTGAAGCAATGGGACATCCAAGTGACAAAGATACCTGTATGAGTGTGGACCTTGTTGAATCATTGACTGACAAGAGTGTTCAACAAACTTTTGAAGATTCATTGGAAGCGGCTCTTATGGTTGAGAATATAGAAGAAGAGATATGTGAGGAAGAAGTTAAGGTCATGGTTAAATCCCTTGAGGCCTGTCTAGTTTTGAATAATGACGAAGACAAAGTTGTGGAGGATGTGCGGATTGAAGACAAGGGTGAAACACCTGTGCTAGAGTTGAAGGAACTTCCATCTCATCTCCGTTATGCTTTCCGTGGAGTGAATTCTTCATTCCTGGTGATCATTAGTAGCGGATTGAACTCCTTAGAGGAAGAGAAGTTGTTGAGAGTGCTTAGAGAGCACAAATCCGCAATTGGGTGGTCTATGTACGACTTGAAAGGAATAAGTCCCTCATTTTGTATGCACAAAATCCTTTTGGAGGAAAACTTCAAGCCGGTTAGACAACCCCAAAGAAGACTTAACCCAAACATGAAAGAAGTTGTAAGGAAGGAGGTTGTGAAGCTTTTGGATGCGGGTATAATTTATCCAATCTCCGATAGTCCATGGGTGAGTCCGGTCCAAGTTGTTCCTAAGAAAGGGGGGATGACGGTTGTTGCAAATGATAAAAATGAACTCATTCCCTCAAGGACCATTTCTGGATGGAGGGTGTGTATTGATTATAGAAGATTGAATGAGGCTACAAGAAAGGATCATATTCCTTTGCCTTTCATTGATCAAAAGTTAGAGAGATTGGCGGGCCATGCCTTTTATTGCTTCCTTGATGGATACTCAGGGTATAACCAAATTGTGGTCGACCCAAAGGACCAAGAGAAGACCGCTTTTACTTGTCCCTATAGCGTCTATGCATATCGGAGGATGCCATTCGGGTTGTGTAATGCACCCGCCACTTTTCAAAGGTGCATGCTTTGCATATTCTCTGATATGACTGAAAATTTTATTGAGGTATTTATGGATGATTTTTCCGTATTTGGTAATTCTTTTGATGATTGTCTGAAAAATCTTGCATGTGTTTTGAAAAGATGCCAAGAAACCAACCTTGTTCTAAATTGGGAAAAATGTCATTTCATGGTTAGGGAAGGTATAGTTCTTGGTCATAAGATTTCATCGTGGGGGATAGAAGTTGATAAGGCAAAAATTGAAGTAATCGAAAAACTCCCCCCTCCCATGAATGTGAAAGGTGTTAGAATCTTCTTAGGGCATGCGGGTTTCTATAGGAGATTTATAAAAGACTTTTCAAAGATTATAAAACCCTTGTGCAAACTCTTGGTAGTTGATACTCCTTTTGTGTTTGATGATGATTGCATGCATGCTTTCCAACTTTTAAAGGAAAAACTCACCACCGCACCGGTCATTGCACCTCCAGATTGGAGTTTGCCATTTGAGTTAATGTGTGATGCAAGCGACTATGTGGTGGGAGCCATTTTGGGTCAACGGAAAAATAAAATGTTGCATGTTATTTACTATGCTAGTCGTGTGCTGAATGGTGCTCAATTAAACTATACCACGACTGAAAAAGAATTGCTTGCTGTAGTTTTTGCATTTGATAAGTTTAGATCTAACTTGATTGGCTCTAAAACTACTGTGTACACTGACCATTTCGCTTTGAAGTATCTCATGACTAAACAGGATGCCAAGCCAAGGCTCATTTGGTGGGTACTATTGCTCCTAGAATTTGATTTAGATATAAAGGACAAGAAAGGAGTGGAGAATGTGGTAGCCGACCATTTGTCTAGGCTTCCACAAGCAGATATTCAAGTAAAAGATGAGTTGCCAATTCAAGAAGAATTCCCGGATGAGAGGTTGTTTTGGGTGCAAGTGGCACCTTGGTTTGCGGACATTGCAAATTATAAGGCCGCAAACAAGATTCCGAAGGACTTCAATGCACAACAAAGGAAGAAGCTCATCCATGATGCTAAATACTATGTATGGGATGAACCTTACCTTTTCAAAAGAGGTTCAAATGGAATTCTTAGAAGATGTATTCCAGAAGAAGAGATTAATGGGGTTTTGACTCATTGCCACAACTCACCTTATGGAGGACACTTTGGTGGTGAGAGAACCGCCATGAAAATCTTGCAAAGTGGTTTATTTTGGCCTACCATTTTTAAAGACTCTAGAGCTTGGGTAATGAAGTGTGACAAGTGTCAAAGAACCGGAAGTATATCCAAGAGAAATGAGATGCCTTTGAAGGGTATTTTAGAGGTGGAGCTCTTTGATGTGTGGGGGATCACTTCATGGGTCCTTTCCCATCATCCTACAACAACAAGTATATTCTGGTTGCGGTTGACTATGTGAGTAAATGGGTAGAAGCTGTCCCAACTATTAAAGATGATGCAAAAGCGGTGGTTAATTTTGTGAGGAAGAACATTTTTACCCGATTTGGAATCCCTGGAGCCATTATTAGTGATGGGGGTACTCATTTTTGCAACAAAGAGTTCAATGCAGTGCTTGCCAAGTTTGGAGTCAATCATAAAGTTGCCACACCATACCACCCACAAACTAGTGGGCAAGTGGAGTTGTCTAATCGGGAATTAAAGAGGATCTTAGAGAAAATGATGAATAATGCGAGAAAAGATTGGGCAAAGAAGCTGGATGATGCACTTTGGGCCTATCGGACTGCATATAAAACACCTATTGGTATGTCACCCTACCAATTAGGTTTGGAAAATCATGTCACCTTCCGGTAGAGCTCCAACATCGTGCTTTTTGGGCAGTGATAGCCTTGAACTTTGATACGAAGCTGGCTTTGGACAAGAGACTTTTGCAATTGAATGAGTTGGATGAATTTCGACTCTTGGCGTATGAGAGAGCAAGAATCTATAAAGAAGGAACAAAGTTTTGGCATGATAAGTACATTCTTCCCAAGCATTTTGAAGAAGGCCAATCAGTTTTACTCTTTAACTCACGTCTCAAGATATTTCCGGGCAAGTTGAGATCAAGGTGGTGGGTCCATTCCATGTCAAGTCCATTTGGTGCGGTTGGATTGGAAGATACATCGTCCGGAAGAACTTTCACTGTTAATGGGCAAAGGCTCAAGCACTACCTTGGAGCAGACTTTGATCGTCAAACAGTCTCCATCCCTCTTAAAACACCCTCTTAGAGATCATCTGCCTGTCAAGCTAGTGGCGCTAAAGAAGCGCTTCTTGGGAGGCAACCCAAATTTTATTTCCCTTTTCCATTTGTTTTTGAATTTAACTCTTGAATAATTTGAGAAGATCAAGAGAAAAAAAAATCATAAATTAATAGATATGCCAAGTGTTTTCAGGTTAAGAAGGAAGGAAGAGCAAAAAGGGAAGGACAAATGAAGCAGCAACCATCACGCCCAGGCCGTGACAGTGGTCACAGCCGTGATGAGCTAACCAGAGAAACCAGAAAGAATCACGGCCCAGCTGTGATACCCATCACGGGCGTGATGAGCCAACCCTGAAGATCAGAGAGCATCACGGCCTAGCCGTGATGGAGGTCACGGCCGTGACAGGTCATCTCCTATGGACCAGAATTGATCACGGCCTGCCCGTGATGAGCATCACGACCGTGACACATTTTCCAGCATCCTTTTGCCTAGGCATGTGAGCCAGCACCCGCTACCACCTCAGTGAGTTGTTCCATTTTTCTCCTCTCTCCGACTTGATTATTTACATTGGGGACAATGTAAGTTTTTAAGCTTGGGGTAGGGGTATTTTTGCAAATTTTTGAATTTTTTTCATTTTTCATGTTGCATTCATATAGGCATAGTTTTGCATGATCACATGATTAGATTGCCCCTTGCTTAGATTATGCATCCAATTGTGAGAACTTAGTGCCAAATAAATTGAGATAGTGAATTTTTGAACCCAATTTTTTATTCTTGTGATAAGGCTACAAATAAAAATTCTTGAGATGATCTTTGATAGTTGATAATTAGCATATGGTTCCGTAAATTTGTGTTTCTCATTAATTTCTGAACTACTAAATGTGAGATTGTTGAGCCAAAAAGGGGTACTCACTAAAGCTACCCCATTCTTTGTGATAGAATGTTTTATTCCTCTTGGATTGTATTCTCTAGAACTTGACTTGAAACCGTTTTGAAGCTTAAAAATTTTTTGAAAACATTTTTGAAAATGATTGAGGCACTAGGTATTTTTCCGGCCTTCTGAGCTTTGATTGACTAAATGCTACCCCTTAGTTGCCCAATTTTGAGCCTGAAAGAATAAAATACTTTTCTTGATACCTCGAATTACTTTGATGAATATGCTTGGTATGACACTTTTAAAGTATTACAAAAAGGGTAGAAAGGTAGTTGAAAAAGTATGGGATGAGAAAGTCAGAAAATATTTCTCTTGAATTGAAAATCTCCCCTTCTTCAATAAAAAAAAAAAGAATATAGAGAAGGGGATGAAAAAAGGAAGTGAGAAATAAAATAAAAAGAAAGAAAGAAAGGTGGAAAAACGAATCAAAACCCGAAAAGGTATTTTATAAGGTGTCATGTTTTGCAATGCTTGATATTTTGTTTAGCCTTCTTGAAATTTCCTTTTCTTGATTTCCCCACCTAACGATTAATCTCATGACAACCAAAGTAAAAGACCTCTTGATTCTTAATTGTTTTCATTAATAAAGTAGAGATTTGGTTAATAGTCAAGCTTATGGTAGAATTCATTCCTTGAGGAAATTGAGCAAATTGTTATATATCCTTAAACACTTGAGTGAGGTGAGAAAGAGTGCCCGAATCAGTGAGAATATGAGTCTAAGAAACCTAAGCTTCTAATTGGACTTGAAATTGATTGTCTCTTGGTGAAGTATTTGAAAATGCCTGTTACTTGGATTAGTTACTCGGGTTCTTGGTTCACCATCCATGCTCTGATTATTTATATCTTCTGGCCTTGGTGATTGCTTGAGGACAAGCAAAGTCTTAAGCTTGGGGTGATTTGATGAGTGTGATTTCACCTCATATTTCATGTACATTTTGCATGCATTTTCATGTAGTTTAGACATATTTAATTTGATTTTTAGTTAGTTTTCACCTTGGAACGGGTAAGGCGGTTTTGTGGTGTTGTTTTGTAGAAATTAAGGGTTAAATGCTCAGGATCAGCCATGATGGAGCTTGGATGAAGATAGAGCCTGAAAAGTGAAGAAAATGAGCCAAACAGAGCCCATCACGGCCTAGCCGTGATGACCATCATGACCATGATCAAGTAGAGCTGGAAAGAAAGAAGGCAAAAGTCAGAGTTCATCACGGCCTAGCCGTGATGCATATCATGGCCGTGATAGGTCAGCTGAACCAGACCCTCAATAGGAAGAACTGATCACGGCCTGGCCGTGATGAGCATCACGACCGTGATCAACCAAAATTTGAAAGCGCGCCCATGGCAGAACCCGTCACGGCCTGGCCGTGATGGCCATCACGGCCGTGACGCGCGCCTAATCTATAAATAGGCATCTGGGCAGAACAGAAAAGGGGGACTTTTGGAGAGTTTTACCCTAGGCGGCTGGAACCCTAAAAAGTGATGTTCTCTCTGCTCTTGGACTGGAAGAAGATTGGAGGATTCTTCATGGAGTTTTCTTCATCTCTTCTTTCTTTCTCTTTTGTAGTTTCCTTTATCATGAGTAGCTAAATTCCCTTCTTGTTGGGGTTAGATGTTTGCTTTTCTGAACTTGGTTGTCTCTTGACTTGGTTTTAATGCAAGTTCCTATTTCTTTATGAGTATTTGATTCTATGCTTATTGATTTTCTTGGCTTGATCACCCATGGAATGATTTGTTGCTTTGATAGACAATTGGAGAATTGATGTTAAGGCATGCTCATGAATCAAATGCCAAGTAGTTCATGAATCTAGGAATAGATATTGGGGTGCTTGCAATCTTATAAGTCTTAGCTCTTTATGTAAAATCTCATGTTAATCCACCTAAGGAATTATGGTTTAATTTGGGGTTTTAGGCTCATTCCACCTAAGGAATTAGGGTTTGAGTATTTTAGAAGGTTTGATTGTCATAAATGAATTAGGACTTGTGTTAGTAACCATTTCATTGCAATTAAGGGAAGATTGGTGTAGTCTAACCCTGACAATTTTATCCATTTGTTAACCACATCTCTTTTTGCTTGTTAAGTGTTTGTTAAAATTCCTAAAAGACCAAAAACATTTTATTCTTGTTGTTTTGTTACATGTTAAGAGCTCCCTTCCATCCAAACGATCGTCTAGATAGTAGTCCGATTTGCGAAGTGGTACTTGTCCGCGATCCCTAAGAACGATATCCGGTCTCACTACCGTATTACTTGTACGACTAGGTATACTTGCCTAGAGTTGTCAACAATGAACCAACGTTCCAATCCTTACACATGTATCGTTTGGCATTCTGAATCACAGCACCATAATAATGAAAAGGCTCATCTCCTCCCTGGACAAGACGGACATCTTCTTGTGAGTCACTCTCATATATAATGTTTCGGTGTCCTATATCCCACGCCATCTGGAGACCATGAAAGATAGCTTTGAGTTCAGCCAAAAGAATACTTTCATTCCCCAGGAACTCTTTGAAACCAGCTATCCGACTCCCCTCATGATTTCTCAAAAGACAACCAAAACCAGTTCTGCACAAAGATACCTGAGCAATCCCATCAACATTCACCTTCACACACCATACTTCAGGCTGTCTCCAAGAAACCCACTATTAGAACCAAAGTGGTTTTGGCTAATTTAATCTCTTAAGTTTTGATATTAACAAAAAGGTTAAATTTGTATGGCAAAGTTATGTCAAAGATCTAACTTGTTTGTTCTATCTTGCAGGTTTGTTATAATATTGCAAGATAAGGAAACCTACATTTAGCTTCTTAGTTTTACTAAGAAACTGTATCGGGTCTAAGTTCTCAGTCGCTAGACGAGCCTTCAAAAACATGTTAAAACTCTAGGTCTATAAGGTTATCGCTAGACGAGGTATTAATGTTTGGCTAAGATAAATAACACTAGACGAACATCTAAGTCTAAGTGTAAAATAAGTAATAGATGAATCAATTAATAACTCTCAGGAGAGTCCAAAGACTTGAGTCTAGACGAGACATTAACTAGACGCCACGTCAGTAGACGAGCCCTCTTTCCTGGTAAATTAAATTGCGCATCCAAAGACTTGCGCGTCCACAGGCTACTGAAACTGAACCCGTCTATTGGAAGTGAACTTATTTCAAATGATTGAATATTTAATACGAAGGAATGTATGTCTCTTTCACTTGTTGCTTCAATTGTTTACTCTTTGTTTCTTGAGATTAGAAACATAGTACCATCGAGAATATAAACATTTGTACACTGTCACTTATATTGCTATAAAGTTAAACCAAGTACAAAGAAGGAAAGTCATAAAGCAACCTTCGGTACAACAGGAAAGTGACAGCTCTACTTTGAGTGTTTCTCTGATAACTAAGAGCACTTCTCCAGGAGGCATATCAAGCTACCAGTCTCAATGGATCTCAGCATTAAATGCTATCTCTAAAAATGGATATTTACTCAAGACCGTATTAGAAAAGATTAAGAAGTCTATATATAGTAGACGACCCCAAGAGAAGAAACAACTACATGCTATGAAATTTTCTTAGTGCCAAATCGCTGAACAGATTTCATTTGAATATTTTTAGTTGTGTTCTTCGTGATCTTACTTTCACATTCTTACATACGGTGAGTTCATAGATCAAAATCTTAAATCTCTTTGTTAGAGTTAGAGCCTGAAGAGGCTTAGTAGAGAAAAAAATACTTGTAGCCTAAAGAGGTGTTGAATACTTGTAATATATTTGGAGAATAGTGCATAAAAACCTTCAGATAGAAGGGACTGGACGTAGCTCTCGGTTGGAAGAGAGTGAACCAGGATAAATCACTCGTGTGAATCTTTTATCCCTATCTTTTACAGTCTTTGTTTATTCTAACTGTGAGGATTTGGATCTGAGTTTGTTAACTCTTTAAAAAGGTTTTCTTGTTTGTGTGTGCTTATCTTGTTTTGCTTGCAATTGCAAAAAGGTTTGAGAAAAGGCTTTTTCAAAAAGCTATTAAGAAACACAATTCAACCCCTCCTTCTTGTGTTTCCCTATGTCAACTTCAGTTGGTATCAGAGCTCAGCCTCGAAAGGGTTGAGCATCTAACAAGTGCTGAGGAAGTAGGACCCAACAAGTATGGATACAGAAAGACAAGCAATCAACATACCTCCACTCTTTGATGGTGATTATGACTACTGGAAAAAGAGAATGATGGCTTTTCTTGACTTGCACAAAATGTGGATATCTGGGAGCTGATTGAAACTGGCTACACTAAGCCAAGAGGTGATGCTGGAGCTGCTATTCCTAGAGCTCAATGGACTCCGGAGGAGAAAACTCAACATCAACTTAATCTGAAAGGTAAGCACTACCTGATGTGTGCTATCACTAGATCTGAGCATGATAAAGTCCATAGTTGTAACACAGCTAAGGTAATATAGGATACTCTAGCCCTAGATCATGAAGGGCCATCCCAAGTCAATGAGTCAAAGATAAGCATGCTGGTTCACCAGTATGAGTTATTCAAAATGGCTGAACATGAAACCATAGATCAAATGTTTGGAAGATTCCAAACTATCACCAACAGTCTTAAATCTCTTAGAAATACCTATGAGAATAGAGATCATGTTAGAAAAATTTTGAGGAGATTACACTAACAGTGGAGACCTAAGGTCACTGCTATTTAGGAGGCAAAGAATCTAGATATTCTCACTCTAGAAGAGCTTCTTGGATCTCTCAAAGTCCATGAGCTTGAACTCAATAAAGAAGAGAGTACTAGAAAAGGAAAGTCTATTACCTTAAAGGCAAAGAAGGCTAGCTCATCCAAAATTCTCAAAGCTGGGGAATCCTCAGATGAAGCAAACCCTTCTGATAGTGATGAAGGATCTAATATTCAACATATGTGGAGAAAGAAAGGTGGTTTCAGAAGGAAACGGTTCAACAAAAAGTTTCCCAGAGGAAATGCAGACTCTGAGGAAAAAGGTCCACCTTTGTGCTTCGAGTGCAAAAAGCCTGGTCACTTCAAAGCTGATTGTCCAGAACTAAAGGACAAAAGGAAGTTCTTTGAAAAAAAGAAAGGCTTAATGACTACTTGGGAGGATATGGATCTCTCATCATCATCAGAAGAAGATGAAGCCGAGGAAGAGGCAAATATCTGCCTCATTTTTCAGAAAGTGAATACACTGATGCTGAGGTGATGTAATCTGATTCATTCACTTTACAAGAAGCATTTGATGAATTGTTACACAACTCTTCCATTTTGTCATATGAATATAAAAATCTCTAAAAGAAATTTTGAAGGCTGACTAAGGAATATGATAAAGTTTGTATGGAAAGGCAAGCTTTTGAAAATGAAAACAAGAAGCTTGAGTCAGAGAATGTCAGTCTAACTAACAGACTCAAAGTTGAGCCTGATGTCCCTTGTGAAGTTGCAAAATTGAAGCAAGATGTGACATATCTGACAGACACCCTGTCTAAATTTGTGGGTTGGTCAGAAAAGTTAAGCTTGATACTGAGGTACTCTAGGTCACCTCATGATAAGTCTGGCTAAGGCTATGACAAAGAGAAGCTGGAAGATTATCACAAAACATCAAAACCTCATGCACACTATAGAGTTTCTAAAACTCAACAACAGCATACTAAAACAAAATCAAGCTCGTCCAACACCTACTATAAAGTATGTGGAAAAATGATCATATAACATCTAGATGCATACATAATAGGGATATCAAACATGCTCGTCCAGTGACTACTAACAAAAAAGGACCCAAGTCAATCTGGGTCCCTAAAGATAATATTATACTGGTCGCGCTGTCGCGCACGCGCCAAAAAAAGCGAGCGGTTTACAAAATATGTAGTTAAGGGCGACAACTCGGATATCGTCTCACAAGGACTCTTGAATTGTTATTTATCACAAAAATCAGTTTTTTTTTGGGGGGGGGGGGGGGGGGTGGGTTTGGTTTTGGAATTGAAACAAAGAAGACGAAGCAAAAACAGAGCAAAAAAAGCAGAGCAGTTTAAAAGATTAACAAAAAGAAAAAAACGATTAATCTCATCGTTCTCGATTTCCCAACTATCATCGGTTCATGTAAATTCCAAGCCCTAAGCAGATTCTAATCCCCTCCCGGTTGTAGCAACAATTAACAAGCGAAATCACTACTACAGATATATGTTCCTATTCCCGAATTAAGCAAACGGGGTTAAGCCCTTCGTGAACTAAGCGAACACGAATTGTACACACGCGAATTAAGCAAATGCGATTAAATATAGGAACATAACATCACCGAAATAAATCAACACAACACTATACACTCCTGAATTAAGCAAACAGAAATATATAGCATAGCATTGAAAAGGGAAAAGCATACAAAACAGGAATTACAAGAACCTCAAGTGTGATGGAAATCGATTACAGTAGACTAATCAAAGAAATTTAGTTCTCCATAAAAACGAAACACAACCAGAATTCTATAAAGAAAAACGGTGGAGAAGCAAAAGTCCTCCCAATCTGCCCAGAACAGCCATTTATATCTTTCAGGAACTGCGCCTACTCGCGAGGCGAACCCTTGCTCGCGAGGCGAATATTATGAAGAGTCTGCAACGTTTGGTCTTCTCGCGGGGCGAAGTACTGCTCGCGTGGCGAGGAATTGAAGAGTCTAACCGTGATGCTTTCTGACTTCCAGGCTCGCGTGACGAAGAGATGGATTCGCGAGGCGACACAGAAATCTTGCATTTTTCTGGAACAGTCAGCCATCAGGGTCGCGAGGCGAGGTGCTGTTCGCGGGGCGAACCAGAGAGGATGACATTTTGCTGTTCAACTGGCTTTCAGGTTCGCGTGGCGAGAAGACTCTCGCGAGGTGAACACCTCCAGGATTGCAATTTCCCCTGCTTCTTTATTCCCTTAACTTCTAAGTTAACCTGAAAACAATAAAATAGTCATAAGTGCTTTATTTGACTCAAAACTGGCTAAATTAACCTAAAACTACTTTAGAGACTCCAAACCTTGCTTGAGGACAATCTAATCTAATTTGGGTGAAAATGAGATATAATTAGCACAAAACCCTGGTCATACTAGCCATAAAACTAGATGAGCCAGAGGCTTATCAAAATACCCCAAACTTAAACTTTGCTTGTCCCCAAGCAAACTACAACTCAAAAATCAAAAAGACTCAAGACATGGCAAGCTTAAAAGATTCAATCAACTTTGCACAAATTCAAGCCATTTCATCAAAACAGTTTTCTTCAATGTTCCCCCCTTTCAAACAAAGCAATCCCCACAATCGTTTATTCTGAACATTTGAGAATTTCATCATTCAAACACTCATTAATCTAAGCAAGGGATCCAAGTTACACACAAAAGGGAGATCACCAAATTCAAACAACTGCCTTCCTCACAAGGGAGTTTAGTGTTTCACTCAGTCGCTCAATTTTTGTCAGGCAATCAACATTTCACTCAATTTCACTTTTAAGTGCACTTCCCATGAATTTGATTTTTATCTCAAAATGATTCCCACAGAAAACATGCATGCAACATCAAAAGGTCTTTTAAGGTTGTAATGGGGCCTGACTAAGGGTAGGATATACAAAGGAACTAGGCTTAAGTCCCTAGGAACTAAGAGAGCATGAAACACTTCAAAACATTGAAATTCCACTCAAGTTCCTTTCCTCATTTATCTTTATGCCTTGGGTGACTACAGTCCCTTTTTTTTTTCTTTTTTGGCATTTTTGCACTTTTTATTTTTTTATTTTTCTTTTTTCTTTTTTATTTTTTTTCTTTCTCTTTTTTTTTTTTCTTTTTTCTTTGCCCTTTGGCTCCAACCTTTTTATTATATTTTTTTTCTTTTTTTTTTCAATCCCAAAATGACATGTCATATTCCTTGTAGCCACCCCAAACTTAGTTTCTTGCAACCATTCTCTTGCTAAGATTCCATGCTCTCCTAATCCTAAGATCGGGTTAACATGGTTTTTAGATTTTAGGCTCATAAGATCAGGTCATCAAGAATTAACGGGCTAATTAGGCTCAAAGGGGCTAACTATGGAACATGCATTAGGGACTGGTTCTTTTTAGGCTAAGTAGCTATTTACAAAGAAAATGCCTAAATCATTTGATGCAAACACATAAACATGCAAACCATAAAGAGATTCGGGAAAGTGCAACGTGAAAGTGATTCTCACAGTCAAAAACATGTTGGAGGCTCAAATCCTCACCTGGACATTTTTTTGCAAATTGTTTGACCGAGATTCTATCCCTAGTGTGTGCTTCCTATCACCCCAAACTTATCATAAATCATGCAATCATAACAAAATATCTCAAAGTTCAGTTTTCAATCACATGGGGATCACTTTTCAAAAAAAAAAATTCAACCTAGGGGGAATCATCACAAAATCATGCAATAAATCTGTGCAAAATCAACAAAACCAATCAAGCTCACCGACCAAAGACTCACACAATTTATTCAAGAGCTAAAAGAAAAACAAGACCAACCAAACACAAAACAACACTACAATTGGTTCCCTCCCCCACACTTAAAACATACATTGTCCCCAATGAAACAACATAACTATAAAATCAGAGTGAGGGAAAGGAAAGGGTGTTCCCTGATCAAGTGCCAGTGTAGGTGGGAGCTTCCGCCTGGATCCCATTGCTTGTAGCATAAGGACAAAGAGAAGGAGTTCCTTCCATGGTCCCATAACTTGCAGCCTTGATATAGGACTGAGCACGTGACAATTATGGTGACCTTGCCCAATGCGGCGGACTCATCACTCCCTCTTGGGTCAAAGATGACCTATTTCTCAACAAAGTCCTCCCAATAAAATTGGGGTTCAACCCCTTGGACTGGCCATGGTGCAAAATCTAGTCTCTCTGGTGGTTCCACAGGGGAAGGTGGCAAATAGGCGGAGGGGGTCTCCGGTGCTGCTTCATCTTCTGCACGTTCTTCATTCACTGCGCTGACAAATCCATCACCTGCTATACATGCAGAAATCTCAGCACACACCACACAAGAGTTAGTGTTAGTACAATCAGTACATGCAAAAATATCATCAAAGCCAGAAACAAATGGAAAATCATAAACCAAGTCCTCATGGGTGTCATCAATAATCTCAGAGAGCAACTCTAATTGGAAAACAGAGTGCTCTTCCAGGGGATGCTTCATAGCATCAAAGATGTTAAACTTTGCCACAATGTCTCCAAACTCCATAGACATGGTCCCATCATCAACATCAATCTTAGTCTTTGCCGTCTTCATGAACGGTCTACCCAGGATGATTGGTGATCTACTGGAATTTGTTTCCCCTGCCATGTCCAGGATGTAGAAGTCAGCAGGGAAAATCAACTCATCAACTTGTACCAGCACATCTTCTACCATTCCCATGGGGCGGGCACTGGTCCTGTTGGCCAACTGGATAGTGAGACCTGTATACTGCAAGGGACCAAGATCAAGGTTATTGAAAACAGAGGTGGGCATGACATTTATGGAGGCTCCCAAATCCAACATGCAATTTTCAAATTTTCTGTCCCCAATAGTGCATGGAATAGTAAAAGTGCCCGGATCCTTGCACTTCTGTGGTAGTGCCTGAGTTGGGGCTGAAACAGTAACTCTTTCTGGTGCAGGCTTAGACTGGATAAGAGCTGAAACATTTCTTCCCAAATTAACTCTCTCATTACTCTTCAACCTCCTCTTGTTGGTGCATAAATCCTTCAGAAATTTAGCATACTTAGGAACCTGCTTGATCACATCTAGAAGCGGAATATTCACCGCCACCTTTCTGAACACATCTAAAATTTCCCTCTCCTTGTCTTCCCCACTAATCTTCTTATTTTTCTGCACTCTGTGTGGGAAGGGGATCGGTGGTATGTACACTTTCTCAGCTTCAACAATAACAGAAGGCTCAGGAGTTACCTCAACAGTTTCTTCATCTTTTCCAGAGGCTGCCTCAACAACTTTTCCAGATCTCAGAGAAATGGCACTCACATTAGGATTGGAGACATTGGGATTTATCACTGTTTGTGCAGGCAGTTGATAATATTATACTGGTCGCGCTGTCGCACACGCGCCAAAAAAAACGAGCGTTTACAAAATATGTAGTTAAGGGCGACAACTCGGATATCGTCTCACAAGGACTCTTGAATTGTTATTTATCACAAAAATCAGTTTTTTTTTGGGGGGGGGGGGGGGGTGGGTTTGGTTTTGGAATTGAAACAAAGAAGACGAAGCAATAACAGAGCAATAAAAGCAGAGCAGTTTAAAAGATTATCAAATAGCTAAAAACGATTAATCTACTGTTCTCGATTTCCCAACTATCATCGGTTCATGTAAATTCCAAGCCCTAAGCAGATTCTAATCCCCTCCCGGTTGTAGCAACAATTAATAAGCGAAATCACTACTACAGATATATGTTCATATTCCCGAATTAAGCAAACGGGGTTAAGCCCTTCGTGAACTAAGTGAACACGAATTGTACACACGCGAATTAAGCAAACGCGATTAAATATAGGAACATAACATCACCGAAATACATCAACACAACACTATACACTCCTGAATTAAGCAAACAGAAATATATAGCATAGCATTGAAAAGGGAAAAGCATACAAAACAGGAATTACAAGAACCTCAAGTGTGATGGAAATCGATTACAGTAGACTAATCAAAGAAATTTAGTTCTCCATAAAAACGAAACACAACCAGAATTCTATAAAGAAAAACAGTGGAGAAGCAAAAGTCCTCCCAATCTGCCCAGAACAGCCATTTATATCTTTCAGGAACTGCGCCTACTCGCGAGGCGAACCCTTGCTCGCGAGGCAAATATTATGAAGAGTCTGCAACGTTTGGTCTTCTCGCGGGGCGAAGTACTGCTCGCGTGGCGAGGAATTGAAGAGTCTAACTGTGATGCTTTCTGACTTCCAGGCTTGCGTGGCGAAGAGATGGATTCGCGAGGCGACACAGAAATCTTGCATTTTTCTGGAACAGTCAGCCATCAGGGTCGCGAGGCGAGGTGCTGTTCGCGGGGCGAACCAGAGAGGATGACATTTTGCTGTTCAGCTGGCTTTCAGGTTCGCGTGGCGAGAAGACTCTCGCGAGGCGAACACCTCCAGGATTGCAATTTCCCCTGCTTCTTTATTCCCTTAACTTCTAAGTTAACCTGAAAACAATAAAATAGCCATAAGTGCTTTATTTGACTTAAAACTGGCTAAATTAACCTAAAACCACTTTAGAGACTCCAAACCTTGCTTGAGGACAATCTAATCTAATTTGGGTGAAAATGAGATATAATTAGCACAAAACCCTGGTCATACTAGCCATAAAACTAGATGAGCCAGAGGCTTATCATATACCTGTTGCAGATTTGCTTAACAACAGGAAAGAAACACACATCTTGGTACTTGGACAGTGGATGCTCACGTCACATGACGGGAGAAAAGTGTATGTTCCAAGACCTTAGACATAAAGATGGTGGCTGGGTTACCTTTGGAGGTAATCAGAATGGAAATACCATTGGAGTAGGTAAAATTGGTAAACAACCTTTTTCCTCCATTGATAATGTTCTTTTAGTTAATGGTTTAAAACACAATCTGCTGAGCATAAGTCAATCATGTGATAGTGGGTTTGCTGTTTCGTTTGATAAAAACATGTGTAATGTCAAGAAGGCTGATGGATCACTCTAATTCATTTCCAAGAGGCAAAACGATATGTATAAGATTGACTTGGAGGACCTCACAAATCAAAGTGTCTCATGTCTAGTGTCCATTGAAGATGAGCAATGGATTTTGCACAAAAGACTGGGTCATGCAAGCTTGAAATTAATTTCAAAGCTAAATAAGCATAACCTCGTGAGAGGCTTACCAAACCTTAAGTTCAAATCTGATGCTCTCTGTGATGCATGTCAAAAGGGAAAACAAGTCAAAGATTATAAGAATGTTGTTAGTACCAATAAACCATTAGAGCTGCTACACCTTGATTTGTTTGGACCAACAAGGACTGCCTCTGTCGGTGGGAAGAAATATGGTCTAGTCATAGTAGACGACTACACTAGATGGACATGGGTTATGTTCCTAGCTCACAAGGATGAGTCATTCAGGGTCTTCTATGTATTTTGCAAACGTGTACAGAATGAAAAAGGCACGTGTATAACTTCAATCAGAAGTGACCAAGGGGGAGAGTTTGAAAATGAGCTATTTGAAAAGTTCTGTGAAGAAAGTGGTATACTTCACAACTTCTCAATACCTAGAACACTATAGCAAAATGGTGTGGCAGAGAGAAAGAACAGATCTCTTCAAGAGATGGTTAGAACAATGCTCAATGACAACTCTGTCCCTAGACACTTCTGGGCTGAGCTGTAAATACTGCCTGCTACATTCAGAACAGAATATACATTAGACCAATCTTGAATAAGACTCCTTATGAATTGTGGAAAGGACTAAAACCCAACATATCTTACTTTCATCCTTTTAGTTGTAAGTGCTTTATAATAAATACTAAAGATCAACTAGGTAAGTTTTATGCTAAGGTAGATAATGGAATTCTGTTAGGATATTCTGAATCATCTAAAGGTTTTAGGGTTTACAATTCTAGTACTTTAGTAGTTGAAGAATATATACATGTTAAATTTGATGACAAGCAGCCTGATAAGAAATTATCAGAGCTTGATGAAGCTTTTGCAAATTTGAATCTCAAGGACTCTGAAAATCAAGTAAACATCAAGTCTGATGATCAAGTAGACGATCAACAACAACTTGAGTCAGAAACTTTACAATAAGAAAATGTTTAGAGATCATGGTACTTCAAGAATTACCATCCTCGAGATCAAATCATTGGAAGCCCTAATGATAGGCTAAGAACCAGATCTACATTCAGAGAGCAAGATGATTCTGCTTTAGTCTGAGTTAGAACCAAAGACAGTAGACGAGGCTCTACTAGACGAGTGATGGATTCTGGCAATGCAGGAAGAACTGAACCAGTTTGAAAGAAGTGATGTTTGGACTCTTGTGTCTTTACCAAAGGATAAATCAGTTATTGGAACCAAATGGGTTTACAGAAACAACCTTGATGAAAATGGTGAAGTGGTAAGAAATAAAGCAAGACTTGTTTCACAAGGTTACTCACAGGAAGATGGTATAGACTATACTGAAACTTTTGCACCAATTGCTGGACTAGAAGCTATTTGCATATTATTATCATTTGCTGCACATCACAATATCATGCTATATCAAATGTGAGACACCCCGTTGTGCCCCATTGTATTATTAAATTAGAACCTTTATTATTTATTTACTTAATCGTGCGCTTATCATTGAAAATACGTAAAAATTAAAACATAATTAATAATCATATAACTTCTGCAAATATAAAACACACCAAAACTATATTACATAAATACACACATAATTATCCTTTATTTTACACAACACTGTTTAGGGTATCCTCTCAGTAGGATCCCACACAGGTACTTATTTATACAAATTGCTTATAACTAACGGAAAATAAAAATGTCTTATATGACTCACTAGCCCTAAACTTACTACACTATATTATTAGGATCAGTAGGTTGTTCTCTAGCGTCAGCTTCATACGGAATGTCATTCAACTCCTCAACAACCTCCGTCTCGTACAGGGTTCCATCCATCTCCTCGGCAACATATTCGTCCATCTGGTCTTCTAACGTAACAAAGTCGACATACACAAAAATACAGAAATAGGGAGATAAGAAACAGTTCTATCATCATAAGCGGAAAAGATTCATAGCATATAATACAATAATAGTCACAAACATGCATCACTCACAATTTACAATCATCCATACTTTATAACATCATCCTCTACCCTCCAACTCATGCAACTAAACCTTTATGCTGACATGGCCACTGCTAATCCTGTCACACATCCCTCGTTAGGAATGTCAGTCAGTTGTCCAAGTGACACGTTCCCAACGCCGATGCACATTCTCATCCATGGTGAGAATGCTCATGCAAAGCAATGACACTATAGTTGCACAGTACCGTCGATGCACACCCTTATTTTCTCTCTCATCTCTATCAAGGATGCTCATGCATAGCAATGACACTATAGTTGCACAACTTAACTTCTAATTTGGAACGGTCCACGAGAACTTCGGACCTCGTGTATCTCAAATACACGGTTATGAACAACAATGCAACATATGATTCTCACTGACTTTTATCAATAACAACCTAGTACCTCAAGCTTTTCCTCATAACCTCCACTTACATTCTATATCACATCACTTCTATAAAATAATAGCGAGGCACCTCTAATTCATGTTCAAAACTCTCATAGATAGGGAATTGTCCTAACCTAGATTAAGTTTAACTAACCATGGTTAAGTTAAGATATAAATATCTAGATATTTTCAAATAAATATCTAGATATTTTAACCAAATATCTAGATATTTTAAAATAAATATCTAGATATTTTTACTAAAATCTAGATATTTCCGTCCGTTCCAGGTCCCGTCGATTACCCGTTTTAATGACGAAGTGCCTGAACGTCGTCGAATATCTTACTTTTTTTACGAAATTTTGAAAATAGCCTATCTTGTTGGAAACATGATAAAAACATACTTTATTTTGTTCATGAGTCAAAATAAGGTTTTCTGCTCAGTAAAATTATACTGTCAGTGAAAACGCAGACCGGGTTCCGTCTGAATTTTCAACCCAAATTTTTATCATAAGCTTTTACCTTAAGATAGAGTATGAATATGATTTTTATTTCATAAAAATCAATCTCCATGAACTCGGATAAAAATATAAATAAATACATTTATACCGGTTAATACAGCGAAAATATTTTTACTGAAAAAATAAAAATCGGAAAATAAAAAGTAGGGTGTTACAAAATGGATGTAAAGAGTGCATTTTTAAATGGCTTTATAAATGATGAAGTGTATGTTATGCAACCTCCGGGCTTTAAAAGTGAAACCCAACCTGAACATGTATATAAGCTAAAGAAAGCTTTATACGGCCTTAAACAGGCTCCTAGGGCTTGGTAAGAAAGGTTAAGTTCATTCTTAATGGACGATGGATTTAGTAGAGGAAAGATTGATACAACCTTGTTTAGAAAATCCAGTAAGTCTGGTTTTATTATTGTTCAAATATATGTTGATGACATAATCTTTGGTGCTACTAATGAATCTCCATGCAAAGAGTTTTCTAAGCTAATGCAGAAAGAGTTTGAAATGTGCATGATGGGAGAACTCGAATTCTTTCTTGGACTTCAAGTTAAACAAATAGTGGACGAGGTGTACATCCATCAAAGTAAGTACACAAAGGAACTATAAAAAAAATTCAAGATGGATGATTGCAAACCTATGAACACTCATATGCATCCCACGTCCATACTGAACAAAGATGAAAAAGATAAAAAGGTAGACCAAAAGGTATATAGAGGTATGATAGGATCACTTCTATATCTTACTGCATCTAGACCTGATGTTATGTTCAGTGTATGTTTGTATGCTCGCTTTCAATCTGATCCTAGAGAATCACATCTATCAGCAGTTAAGAAAATATTTAGATATTTGAAAAGTACTACTAATCTGGGTTTGTGCTTTAGGAAAAATGATGATTACATATTAGTTGGTTTTTGTGATGCTGACTATGCTGGAGGTAGAATTGAAAGAAAACGTACCAGTGGAGGATGTCACTTCATTGGAGCTAATCTAGTCTCAAGGTCAAGCAAAATACAAAGTACCATTGCATTATCAACTGCTGAAGCTGAGTACATTTCAGCTGCAAGTTGTTGCTCTCAACTCTTATGGATCAAACACCAATTGGAGGACTACAATGTATTTGTAAGTAGTATTCCACTCATGTGTGATAACACTGCTGCAATCAATCTTTCTAAGAATCCAATCTTGCATTCAAGAGCTAAGCACATAGAGATTAAACATCATTTTATTAGAGATTATGTGCAAAAAGATGTTATTGATATACAATTTGTAGATATTGACCATTAATGGGTAGATATCTTTACTAAACCTCTTGTTGAGGACAAAATTATTTTTATTAGAAAGCATCTTAACATGATTTCTATGAATTGATTGTTCGTCCAACATTCATCGTGTCTATCAAATGTTAAACGTGCGTCCAATGCTTACCGCGTCCATTGACTGTCTGCATGCTTTTATCTGACTCGTCTATGCTATATATTATTATTTACATTTATTTTGTCTCAAAGACATATTTAATTAAAATTCTCATTGCTGAGTCAGTTACTTCCATCAATCCCATCACTTTCTTTTTACAGTTTCAAAAAACCTGCGTCGTGTAAGCATTTAATGCATGTCTCTTCACACGTCTATCATTTCTTTTCTTTTTGAATTAATTTCAAGGAAAAACTCTTCACATTTTTGAAACCTTCTTAAGAAAGACGTTTCCCTCTAAAAAACCTTTACTCTCCATGTTTTTGAAATCTCTTACAAAGAACTCTCCGTTTCCCCTGCTTCTCAAACCCTAACCCTCAAATCTCAAAAATGGCTTCTCCAACCACTGTTTCGACCTACGATGTCAACAAGCTGAACATTGGCATTGAGTATCACTTCGAGTTTGGGATTCTGAAGGAGTACAATGTTGATGTAAGCAAATACATCACTGCTGCTGGTTGGGATGGTCTCTTCATCGAGAAGGTCTCGGTGTATCCAGACCTAATCAGGGCATTCCGGAGGAAACCAAATGTATTCCAGACTGAAATCTTTGCTAAAGTCTTGGGAATCAAGGTGGTCGTATCTGAAGCAACCAATGCTGCTGCTATTAACTGTGCCCAGGAAGGTTTAGTTATCAATGACAAATGGGAAGAAGAATTGGGAGGACCAGTGGTCATAGCTGCATTTCTGATGATGCATGACAAAGTAAGAAATCATTCGTGGAAAGCTGTGGAGATGAAGGATGAGGTTCGAATCATTCACCAAAATTTGAACAAGACCGTTCTTCACAACTCTGGGTCCAATGACAATCTCTCAGCCTTACATAAATTTTGTCTTTGTCACTTGCTAACTGAGATAAAGGTCAACTTGCCTCGTATTCTCTTTGGAAAATTCAGAGAATACATGATCCACAGGGAGAATGCATCTGCAATCCCCTTCTGTCACTTGCTGTCAAAAATCTTCAAGGCTCAACAGGTCTATGCCACTCCGGAGGCCAAGACTCCTGAGGAACAAGCTGAAATCCTCAAGGAGAAGGGCATGTCTGCCTTGATATTTGGCAAGGTAAACCTGACAAATATGAAACTGAGTACTGTTGCTCAAGTGGATCTGGCCAAAGAAGAGGAAATGTTGAAGGTAAAAGAGGAACAGATGGAACTCAATGAAGCTGAGACTATTGACATGAAAAATAAAACAATTGGACGAAGAGCCAAAACAACTCATCTAGCTACTGCCAAGAAGCCTGCTGCTGGAGTGGTCATCAGGGAAACAAGGTCTGATGCACCACAGAATGTTCCAAGGCAGAAAAGATCAAGAAAAGTGATCATGTCTCACAATTAGGAAGATGATGATGAGGACAATGTCCCCATTGGATCAGTGCTAAAGAAACAGAAATTAGCTGCTGCTGCTGCTGCCCCAACAAAATCAAGGTAGCAACCCCCAAGAAAAGATAAGTGAATTGTGACTTCTGAGGTAAGCATCCCTGCTAATGATCCTATACAGTTAGCAGTAGATGCATTAGTTCAAAGCTTTGATAATCCTGTCAACGCATCTGCACCATCACAATCACCACCTCACCCTGTCACATAAGTCCAAACACTTCCACCACAACCTCCAAATGAATCACAAACCTCCCCACAACACATAGACTCACCCCAATATTCACATGTCCACTCACCTATCCAAACTTCCCCAACAAGACCTCAATTTCAACCAATCATACTTGCTGATGATCCCTGGTTTAACCAACCAGATGATGTAGGGATCAATCCTGGTACACCCTTTCCTAAAATTCCCAAGGTTATATTTCCTTACAGAAAAACCCTTCAATCCTATACGATGGCAAAGCTGAAAGCTTATCCAAAGTTAAAAGGGATTGGAGAATCCTCTACCACACTCACCAACCCGAACCTGAATCAACCAGACCTTTCTATCCCTTACCAGTGTATGAGTATGAACCTGAACCCACATACTACCCATGGCATGTACCTATTCCTTATGAAGGAGATGGTCACCTTCCATCTATTCTGTATAATGCCAATGGACCCTTCTCACTCACCTACCTCAACAGAAATTCCCACCAAGAAAAATCTACCCTAACATTATCAAATTTCCACCCTTCAAACCACACACAGATGGTGTAGACAGGCATATCATTCCCGAATGGTGGACAATTCCTCTCAAAGTTGCATCCCAGTATGTTGAATGCCAAAGATCGAGAACATATAGGAGGAAAAAGTTCATTCTAGATAGAAACACCAAATGGAAGAATTTTGTGCATCCTAGGGAGTATGGCAGTGCTGCTAATGTAGTGGATCATATTATGTATGCATATCTGAAGGCAGAAATTGAGCTGCCAAGGTACATAAGAGCTGCTAATTTTGTCCCACCTTCCTGGTTGTACCACTCTTCCAAGGACACTCAAATTGGAGTGAGACCTTTGGGATCTGCCCCGGATTACCTATGATTGATCTGAATAAGGATAAGGATGCCAAGTTTAGGAGGAAGAAAGAGAAAATGCCTGCTGATGGCTCTTTTTTTATGGCAGTTAGTCCCGACCCTTTGATTGATGAGCAGATGATGAAGTTTTTATTGTCAAAATGGAAATGAGGATTAGAGGACTAATTTTGATGCAAGAGGCTTCTGGGCTTGTCACTTAAAGATCTGCAGTAGGGAAGCATCATCTTCTGGACTCAGTGAAGCTGACAAGATAACCACTCCAACGGTTAGAGGAAAGTTTGGTTTCTCTCATGTCAGATACTGTATTCACGAGGACACTCTTGGTATACCCTTGATCAGTCCAGTATATGAGGAAGATCCAGTCCATTGGGTTCCAGACTTGCCTACCCCTGACCCTCTCCACAAGCTTCTGTAACATCATTTGAGCACATTGAAGAGATTATTGTTGAAGCTGTTCAGACTGAGGTTATGAATGAAGAAGTTGCTGAATTAGTTAGCAGACAAGGCACTTCTGGCAAACATTCTTCACATCCTTTGGCTCTGGCAGTTGTGCATCCTCATGACCAACCTCAACAATCTCAGGCTTCGAGTTTAATGCATGAGCAAGGAAACATTGCTACCACTACTGAAAGCTTCAGATCTTCTTTGCCACCAGACTTGGATGAAATCACAACCAGGAAGGTTAAAGCACAAGTAGAGGAGTCACTGAAACCCACCAATATTCTTCTCAACCAAATGCTTCATCTGCTTTCGAATTTCCAACAGACTCAGGGTCAACAACCTCCACCTCCTCCAAATCAGAACCCTTATCCACCTCCTCCACCCTCTTCTTAGTCTAGCTCTTTGAAGTTTCTTTAACTGACAATGATGGTCCACTCCTGTTTCCTTTTTGTCTGATGACAAAAAAGGGGGGAGAAAGGAATAGAGAATTAAATTTTATATAAAGTCAGCTGTTAATTGATCCAAGTGTTTTCTGCATATGCATATCATATCTGTCTATTTGCTGCTTATATGATTTTCTGATTAAACATATGCTCTGATAATATGTTTGCCTGGATACATGTTTTCTCTAATACCGTGTTACTGTGTACTTATTTTTAATGCTTTGTCTTAGGGGGAGCCTCTGTAGCTCTCTTAGACTTTGCTGACTCAAATTCAATTGTTTTTGTCATCATCAAAAATGGGGAGATTGTTAGAACCAAAGTGGTTTTGGATAATTTAATCCCTTAAGTATTGATGTTAACAAAAAGGTTAAATTTGTATGGCAAAGTTGTGTCAAAGATATAACTTGTTTGTTCTAGCTTGCAGGTTTGTTATAGTATTGCTAGATAAGGAAACCTACATTTAGCTTCTTAGTTTTACTAAGAAACTGTATCGGGTCTAAGTTCTCAGTCGCTAGACGAGCCTTAAAAAATATGGTAAAACTCTAGGTCTATAAGGTTATCGCTAGACAAGGTATTAATGTTTGGCTAAGATAAATAACACTAGACGAGCATCTAAATCTAAGTGTAAAATAAGTATTAGACGAGCCAATTAATAACTCTCAAGAGAATAGCAAGTCCAAAGACTTGAGTCTAGACGAGAAATTAACTAGACGCCACGACAGTAGATGAGTCCTCTTTCCTGGTAAATTAAAATTGCGCGTCCAAAGACTTGCGCATCCACAGGCTACTGAAACTGAACCTGAACCTGTCTATTGGAAGTGAACCTATTTCAAATGATTGAATATTTATTACGAAGGAATGTATGTCTCTTTCACTTGTTGCTTCAATTGTTTACTCTTTGTTTCTTGAGATTAGAAACATAGTACCATCGAGAACATAAACCTTTGTACTCTATCACTTATATTGCTGTAAAGTTAAACCAAGTACAAAGAAGGAAAGTCAGAAATCAACCTTCGGTACAACAGGGGAGTGACAGCTCTACTTTGAGCATTTCTCTAATAACTAAGAGCACTTCTCCAGGAAGCATATCAAGCTATCAGTCTCAACGGATCTCAGCATTAAATGCTATGTCTAAACGGATATTTACTCAAGACCGTTGAAGAAAATATTGAGAAGTCTATATATAGTAGACGACCCCAAGAGAAGAAACAACTACATGCTGTGAAATTTTCTTAGTGCTAAATCGCTGAACAGATTTCATTTGAATATTTTTAGTTGTATTCTTCCTGATCTTAAACTTTCACATTCTCACATACAATGAGTTCATACATCAAAATCTTAAATCTCTTTGTTAAAGTTAAAGCCTGAAGAGGCTTGGTAGAGAAAGAATACTTGTAGCCTGAAGAGGTGTTGAATACTTGTAATCTATTTGGAGAATAGTGCAGAAAAACCTTCAGGTAGAAGGGACTGGACGTAGCTCTCGGTTGGAAGAGAGTGAACCAGGATCACTCGTGTGAATCTTCTATCCCTATCTTGTACGATCTTTGTTATTCTAACTGTGGGGATTTGGATCTGAGTTTGTTAACTCTTTAAAAATGTTTTCTTGTTTGTGTGTGCTTTTCTTGTTTTGCTTGCAAAAAGGTTTGAGAAAAGGCTTTTTCAAAAAGCTGTTAAGAAACACAATTCAATCGTCCCTTCTTGTGTTTTCCTGTGTCAACTTCACCCACATTGGAGTATGCTGCTGCATGTTCGCATGAGAGTTGAAGACAATCGAGTACATGCTATGCACCAATTGTGTTTGTTTACAATGATAAAATAATTACTTTTAAAAGTAGCTAGTGATTTTAAGTGATTTTTTCCAAAAGTTAATGAAGATAGCTTTTCATTTTAACCATAAAAATAAATTTTAATAATTTTTTTTTATTTATGAAAATTTAAATAAATACAATTAAACTCATTAAAAATATGTTATTTTCATTAAAAAATATGTAACAAACGCACTCATAATATGAATAGGGGATATGATAAATTTTAAAATTTATATAATGCAATATGACAAATTAGTATAACATTAATTTAAAAGTACAAATATAAAATAAAAAAGAAGTGATGTTTTAAAAATGAGCGGAGATCAAGTTATTTCAAAATTAGGTTTAATAGAGTTATTTTAAAATTGTTTTTTAATTTACTGTCAGATAGATCAATTTTTTTTTTTTATATTCTTGGACAAAATTTAATCCCACCCTTAAAAAATTAACTTGAATATAATAAAATGCTCATTTGGATTTCTTTATTTAAATAAAATGTTCCCCAAGAAGGTAGGGATATTGTGTTTTAACGGGAGAAATGATTCTTAAACATCTAGATAAAAATACCATACGGGTGTCCTATTTGATTTTGGAGAAAATTTAGATACTTTTACTACAGTTACACCTCTTAAATAGTTTCTCAGTTTTTGATATATTTTCAATAGGAATATGATAGATAAACTGGATAGAACATGATACAAGTTTTGTCCTCTGTTTTCCATGTTATTTTAAAAATGTGTATGTATAAAAAAAGATAAAAAATAGATGAGAGATAAAAATTTTCATAATCCAAATTTTGTTTCATAGTCGTGGAAGAAGTATCCAACTATACAAAACCAAAAGGACAAAAAGGGATGCAAAACAGAGCAGAGCAACTAAAACACTATACAAGCCTGCTTCCTTCTATACACTTACTGATACTATATTCCCATCCCCACTAGAATAAATTAGAAAAACCCAAAATAATTCACAACTAATAACACCAAATGGTCAATTATGCCCTCTCCTCCTGCTGCTGCTGCTGCTGCATCTCCACGCCAAAAACCCCTTCTCCTGTTATCATAAACTCACATGAAGACTCAGGCAAATGAGGAGCAAACAAAACGCTAAGCCTCCTCGTCGTTTTGCTTCCCTCACAAACCCCACCATCCCGTTTAACCTCTTCATATTCCCTCGACAAGAAAAGCCTCGTGTTCACACAATTGGCCCAACCCAAGCCCAACGCAGGCCCAATCCGTCTACCCGAAGAAAACAACCCGCTCAAATTCCCAATCCTCACCCCATTCATCCCCTCACACTCACCACCGATCAAATCAACCACCTGGTTCGTCACCACCACCGCCAACCCATACCTATTCGCCAATGACTTAAATGCCCCTGAAATCTCGAAAAATAACGACGACCTCCGTCTAAGATCCGAACCGGTGTTATCAAAATCAGACCGGAAAAGAGCCGCTATAGAATCGATCACGATGATTCTAACCGGCAACCGGGACCTCCAGCGAACCAACTCCATGTGCATTTCAATCTGCTTAATCAGTTCAACCAATGTGTTCACGGAATAAATACCTTGGAAGAAAACGGCGTCGCGCGGGTCCGTTGCGATGAATAGATCGGGGTGTGCGGAACGGAAGGCGCGTGAGAGTTGTCGGAGGCGGCGCGTGGGGAAAGGGGACTCTGTGTGGATGTATAGCGACGAGGAGGAGAGTCCGCCGCGCGATGGCGGTAGCTGGGCGGAGAGGACGAGTTGGAGGCAGAATTGGGTCTTGCCGGAACCGCTTTCGGCGACGAATTCCGTCACGGAGTTGACGGGGATGCCGCCGCCGAGGCAGCGATCAAGTACGGGACAGCCCAGGGTGCACTTCTGGGTTCTCAGATGAAGATTCTGTAATAGGTTCTCTGGGTTCATCTCCTACTCTAACTCTTCGCGTCGGGGATTCAGAATCAAGACTTTGGAAGATATAGGATAACCTATAATATTGTTTGGTTAGCGAGCACGTCTCTCACTTATCATATCTTGTTCATGTTATAATTTTATTATGAGGCAGAACCCAATAGAATAAGATAGGATAATTTAAATATAGTAAGATATAAAGATATTTTATATAAAAAAAATTAAATTATAATAAAATATAACATGGTTAAAAAAAATTATAATAAAATATAAGATATTTTAAATAATAAAAGTATTAAAAATTAATTTTAAAAATTAATTTTATTTTGTCACACGACTAATTTTATTATTTTATATTATTTTAAAAATTGAAACCATATAAAAAAATTATTTTAATAATTAACTATATGTAAAAACTAAAAATAAATATTTAAAATTATAAAAAATTAATTTAAGTTAAACAATATTTTAGAAATTTAAAATATTATTTATAATTTTATCTCAAAGGGTAATTTCATCTTTTTATATAATTTTAAAAATGAAAATTATAAAAAAAAAAATTAAAATTTAATAAAATATGAAAACATTTAGAATAAATTAAAAAATTTAAAATTGATACTAAAATTATAATGCTATCCCGTTTGTTATCAAGTGAACACTAAACGTTGGATAGGATAACAGCTTATTCTGCTCATATCATATCGTACTTCTATCATGCTCTCTTATCATATATGTCTCTATCTTATCCTGACCACCAAACGAGCCATTAGGGTATTGGCCCATTTTGGTCCATGACAAAAAGTGCGGAGGCCATTTTAGTCCTTGACAAAAAATAAAACTATTCCATTAGTCCCTGACAATTACTAATGTGGGTCACGTTAGTCCATGCTTTGACTTTCATTAGCCAACGTCCGTTAGTTGGGTGACGTGGTCGTTAAACCGTCCTAGTTGGTCCTGTTATCTCTGCCCAGTTGGATTTTAATTTATTTTTCAATTTTTTTTAAATTTTTTAAAGGCCCAAAACGGCATCGTTTTGATCCCTTAAGAAAAGAAGACTTCAGCTTCTTCTTCTTCCTTGTGTTTGCTGTTTCAAGAACCCTAAATATAGCTTCAACGTATCTGTCCTCTATTCATCATTTCATCATTGAAAACACAATGGGCTACATCTTCATCTCACATTTCCTTGCAACCAAAAATGCCACCTCTGTTCTATTCATTATCTCCATCCTTTTCCTCTTCCTTTTTAACAATCCTTTTTAACAATGTCAAATCAGACTTCTCTTTCAACTTCCCCACTTTTGGTCCAGAAGTTGTTAACATCATAGGTTTGCAAACCAAGCCACTTTATCAAATGGAGTCATACAACTAACAAAGAAGGACAAAAGTGGCAATCCACTCCAACACAGTGTTGGTCAATCAGGAATCATAAAACCAATTCACCTCTATAACAAAAGCACTAAAGAAGTAGCAGACTTTACTACTGAGTTCACCTTTGTGGTGAACAAAAATGGTAGAAAAGATAAAGGTGATGGGTTCGCTTTCATTTTCGCATCACCATCTTTTACTTTACCAGACTCAAAGGAATCAGGTGGTGGATTCCTAGGAATGTTTAACCCTCACACGGCTTCTTCCATATTGTAAATCACCTATTAGAAAAATTAGGCTTCTTGAAGCAGCAAATACAGGGAAGAAAAAGAAGAAGAAGCTGAAGTCTTCTTTTCTTAAGGGACCAAAACGACATCGTTTTGGGCATTCGAAAGATTAAAAAATTGAAAAATAAATTAAAATCCAACCGGGCAGAGATAACTGGGTCAGCTAGGACTATTTAACGGCCACGTCACCCAACTAACGGATGCTGGCTAACGGAAGTCAACGCGGTGATTAACGTATCCCACGTTAGTAATTGTCAGGAACTAACGGAGTAGGTTTTTTTTTGTCAATGACTAAAATGGCCTCCGCACTTTTTGTCAGGGACCAAAATGGGCCTTTACCCAAACATTTATTAGTTGTGTTTTTAGGGTTTTTGGCTTCCCCGTGAGTCCACAGAGTATCCACAAGCTCATATCTTCCGTCTTTGTCACCATTTCATTGGTAGGGACAGGGTTCTATAGTACCCATCCCGATACCCACATTTGAAAAAATTACACGTACCAAGACTCGTAACCGTGTGGGCAGCAACTTTAGTAATCTTATCCGTACCTTCTTGATACCTAAGTATCTGTACCCGCACCCATTACCCGCACTTTAACAATGAAAAAACAACAAGTAACAAGAGAAACGTTATAACAATTAAAAAACAGTTCAAAGGTCTTTTAAATCTACTCATAAAACATTACAAATCAAAATATTTAAATAAATAAAAACATTCAATAAATAGATGCAACTAGAATTTAGAAAGTTAAGAATCTTTAAATTCATTTTGGTTTTAAAATTTGTTTTATAATTACAATTATATATATTAGTAATATAAATAAATAAATAATTGTATCACGCATCCGCACCCATACCCATTCAAATTTGCGGGTAATTACCCGTACTTGAACTCTTATACATTGTGCAGGTAATTACCTTATCTATCATGGGTAATTGTTGCGGGTATCCAATGAGTAGGATACAAATTGTTATCACTACTCACCGACCACACACAACGCCTCACTCCATCACCGCCATCATTGCAGATCTGCAAACCCCATGCTGACGAGAATGCTACCAGAAATGGAGCAGGAGGTAACAGATCTTGCGCTTAGGCGTATTCTCAAAATATCTTACCCCTGTTTCTTTATTTTTTTTTTGGGTTTTTTCTTTTGGGAGGGAGAAGGTATGGGCTGAGATGAGAAGAAGGGTTTTACGACGGAGATTAGACGATGCACAAAGGAGGTCGAGGAGCGCGGCTCGTGGTGGTTGCTGGCAAATGAGGCGGAGTCCGCGGTCGGCAGAATATTTGGTGGTGGTTCTGTGTAGTGGTGGTGGTCTGAGGCAAGGGAGTGGAGGAGTGGGGGGGGGGGGGGGGGGGGCTCGAATTTGGACCGCGTCTGATTCGGTGCATGTGAGGCGCAACTAGCAAGAATGGTGGTCGTCGGTGATGTGTTCTGGAATGGGTGCAGTGGCTGGAAGCGTGAGGCGAATCTGGGGAAGGACGCGCAACGCATATCTAACGGCGGTTCATATAGGCGCGATGGAGTTTATGCAAGGTGGTGGGTTGGTGGCGAGCCTCTGCTACGATGGTGGAAGAGATGATGGGTGAGTTGAGGGAGGAGGGGGAGAGTATCACGGTGATGGCGGAGAGGTTGAAGGTGAGTAAAAGTGAGGGATAAATGAAATAAAGTGTGGAAGAGTGCATGATAGAATCATTGAGACTGCATCATCCAACGGTTCTCAAACTTCACAATGGTGAGAGACCTATCAAGGCCTCTCATCGTAGAAGCCGCCATCATAAAAAAAACATTTGGGTAAACTCATATGCAACACATTATCATCGCGCCACTAGTGCAGAAAATGGATTCCACATCGATTATTTTTGGCTTTTCACATCGGTTTTCAAACTGATGTTGAAAAGACCGATGTGGTTTGTTGCCACTTTTCACATCGGTTTTAAAACCGTTGTTTAAAGTATATTTTTAACAGTGGTTTTTACATAAACCGATGTAGAAAGTTCACTTGTCAATTGGTAAACTATTGAAAATATCACTTTCCACATCGGTTTTCAGATAACCGATGTGGAAATTAGACTTTACACATCGGTTTTAATGAAAGCCGATGTGGAAATTTCACTTTCCACATCGGTTTTCAGTAAAACCGATGTGTAAAGTCTAATTTTTTTTTTGAAACTGTTATTTACATTTCTATCATTCCTTTCCCCTGTTTCAGTAATAATGCAGATCAATACCAGAATAACATACTCTAAATATTCTCAACAGTCATTTTTGTACAACAAAAACACAATTAATATATATTGAATTTATTACGAACAATACATATGTACGCTCAATTACATTCAGACAATAAAGATAATTAGAAACCAAAAAGCTACATGATATATTATAGATTTCATATCAAAATACATATGATCAGTCAAAAATACACTATAGCTAGTACATGATAAGTTTTTAAACTAACTACACACACACATATATATATATATATATATATATATATATATATATATATATATATATACAAACTATGGTTGGTACACTTCAAGAAAGAAAGTTGCCCAACGCCTCCTTATGTTGTTGATGTCGGAATCAGATAATGGAGTTGGATTGTTGAATATCTGCAAGTTTAATTGGACAAAAGATTATATCTTTTAAGTAATAAACTAACATAAAACATATAACGAATCTATAACTGTTACTTCTAATTGTTATCAATTAACATTTACCTCGTGCCATCTTTCAGTGATCCTGGAGGAGATAATTTCCAACATCCACTGCATCACATAGTATCCACATTCCCATGATCCACGTTGTATACGTAACTACGTACAAATGAAACCCAATTAGAATAGAGGAATTAAATAGAAATCAATAATTATACCCACTGCATTTGATGCATTTGAACTAATAAATATCTTACGTTAGGAATAATCCATCTGATAGCCCGACGCCTTTTACCACGCAACATGTGGTTTACATTAATAGAACTATCATGACAAAATAAACATTAATTAAAGTATATCTAATAGATTTCAGATAATTAAAACAACTGCATTAATGATTAATTATAAAGTATTTTAATGCTTACGTTTCGATGATCGTCTTCAGTTCATTCGCCGGCTTATTTCCAATTGAGCAGAAGAAGATCACGACGTTCATCCTAGGGTACAAGATCAACAGTTGCCAATGCTGGCTGTATTTGCGGAACAGTTAGTGACTAAGTCATATATAGTTATAATTAAATAACCGGTACTTACTTATTGAGATAAAGCGCGAGGTAGAATTGATGATCGTCTCGGGCAAGTATATCACGTATGGTGGTGACCCGGTCTTCTGATGCTAGGAGAACATCACCCTGAATGAACATGGGGTCAATGAACCCATAAAGGGCGAGGTTACCCTGATCAACTAACATACGATGCAGATACCTAATATATTGAAAAAACATGTTAATTATCATAGTATTTAAAAATTAATTACTTAACTTATAAATAAAATGTACTTACGTGCACCATAACGATAGGTGTACAGAACTAGCCATTTATTTATTGAGTACAATCTCCATAAGTTCCTTCTTTGGGATATACAGTTCATCACCTGGACTGACATCATGTTCCAACCTTACCAAAGCTGCGTCATTCTCCATGGTCACAACCTGTATAGCCAGAAGTTTAAAAACATCACCAGATGCCCCTTTGTCGATCCCCTAAACAACAAAGATATATATTAGTAATCACAGATAATTAAGTTATTTCATTCGTAATTAACTAAATGGTCAAATGAATACCTTGGCAAGAGCAGGCATCTCTGGTCTTCCTGGATCCGACCATTTAGTCACAATATCATTTCCAACATCCTATAACGAATAAAAATAAAGCATTATCTTTAAACAATAATAAATAATTTCAACTATGAATATAGAAAAACACAACTAACTGAATACCTCAGATGCAACAAGAAAGTTGACCAGTCTTCTTGGCCAGAGGATGAAGTTACCAGGGGCCTGACCCACTGTTTGAACCTCCTCAGTGGGCACAGGGACTCGAGCATCAACATCTCGAATAATCTCAACAACGACCCTCAGCTGATCATCCGGTAATAAACGATGGTGTATGGTATTACCTAAGTTATTATGTGCCCTCCCCAATGCCACTAAGCGGCAATCATGATGATCATCAACATACAGCTCACACCTATCAGGGTCGTCATCATCATCATCATCATCATCACCATCATCATCATTTTCAGGCTGATGAGGAGGATCACATGAGCCCTTAGTGCTCACATGGACAGAGGGTTGGACACCGGCTGTCATCTGCTGGGACACAAGTCAATATTGCCATCTGCTGGGCAAACTGCTCGACCATCTCCTGTCTAAGCTCAGCTGCAATCTCCTATTTTAGCCGTGCTCTATCTGCATCAACATCCCTATGGCATTGGTGTGAAGATGAACCATGGTATTGGCGAATGCCGACGCCCCATCCAACACCAATGACATGGCCCGGGTGGTCTGGTTTACCGATGGCAGTAGCTAAGATATCATCACGTCCTCTAGGAACAAAGGTTCCTTGGGTTACCTGATCGTCCAAGGCATCCTATCACATATAAAATATCAGGTCACATTACAATTCGGTAACAATCTTAAAATGACAATTACAATTCAAACTATACTTACAATCTTCTCAGCTACTTGGCGGGCCTCCTCAGATGTATATTGTCCCATTTTTCTTTGTCGGGCCCTCTTCCATTTACGATGACGTGGGAGTGGAGGTGGATCAACAACCTCTGGACGATTTTCAGCGTTAGGATCCGCCTGAGATGCTGCTTCCTGACGTGCTTTCTTTTCCTCTTCCACCATTATCTGACCAAGCTTTTTATATCCCCCACGAGACACGACATGGGGGTAGACATTCTTGCTTTGGTTTTCCTGCCCCTTTTTCCTCTTCTCCTTTATAAATAGAAGACAATTAAATTACATAAGTAAATAAAATTAATGAAATTACATAAATTTAGAGACAAATCAAATAAGTTAACCTGAAAGTCGGGATCATGTCGGCTCTCAACAAAGAGATCCCACGTCGCCTGGTCAAGAAAGGGGTACACCTCAAGTGGGTTCTTTTCACATGTTGGATTGAATACATAGTATCTGCCCAGGTCGACCTTAAAAGCCCTCCAATGCTCACCAGCATACTTTAGCAAACGTTTTTTCATAACCGTCGTATCCGGTATGTCAAAGGTGAGCTACATTAAGACCAAAAGAATCAACGAATTACTGTATGATATTAGTAATATTAAAATAAAGTAGATACAGACAAACACAGGACGTAAAAGTATAGATACCAGAATACTCTCCCATATCTGATCCTTCACGTCCGCCGGTACATCTTTCCAAATATCAATGAGTATACTAGGCCTGCTCCTAGCAAGGGTCGCCACAAAACTGTTAAACTGCTCTGCCATTGGCCCAATAGGATTGAGGTTATTATCAAAGTCTATTCTTATCCTTTGATTTGAACCACGGTTGGCGGTCAAATTCCTCATTCGTGTGGCACGTCTACCTTTTCTACCCGTAGACGGGGTCTCCGACCCGCTGCATGAAGGAGGGATATCCTCAGGATCAGCCATGTATACCTGTTTAAACAAAAAAAAACTTGTTAGTATGTCAGGATAAATATCATACATAACTTATAAATATCGATCAACGTACATAAACATAACTTATAAATATCAACGTAAACATATAATATGCCTTTAAACATAACTCAAACTAAACTTACTTTGTGGTCAATTAGTAAAGTTCTCCTATAACCCTTCTTGGTGATCATTACGAGTAGCATGTACATCATCCACTTCATTTTCCTCATTGAAATTAGGCACTCATGTTGAGAAAGAAGGAGTATCAGAAATATCAAGAGTTGAATCTTGATTTCCCTCACTACCATTATACATGTTTTTTCCCTGGAGAACCACTGACCACCTTTTGTTAGAAGAATCACGGATATAAAACACTTGTTTTGCTTGGGATGCCATGATGAAAGGCTCATCTTTATTACCTACCTTATTAAGGTCCACCAATTTGAATCCTAACTCATCGGTTTGCACACCATTGTTATTGTCGACCCACTGACATTTAAAAACAGGTACTCTAAACTTCGTGTAATCAACCTCTCATATCTCTTCAATGATTCCAAAGTATGAAACGGATGCCATAACAGGGTTTTTATCTTTCGAACTAGAGAAATGCATGGACTCAGTGACGACCATAACCCCACTGTTTTGCATAGTACTTTTGTCATCCTGGGACTGTGTATAGAAGGAAAACTTATTGATATCGTATCCACTCCAGCATATGACATCAAAGTTAGGCCCCTGTGCTAGCCATTTTAATGTATCAGAAGCAATACCATCCTTTGCAATTTTTTCTTTAAACCAGTTCAAGAAAGTCTTGTTATGCTTGTTCAAACACCATTTTTCATTCATTCTAGGGTAAGTTTCATTGATGATGCTTTTGTGCTCACATAAGTATGGTTCAACCTCATCAGTGTTATTCAATATATACAAATGTGCTTGAAGCACTTCCTCCCGATCCATGCTCTTAACAGTGATACCTCGTGTACCCTTACCATCATATCTTCCTTCGTGACGAGACTTTGGAAGCCCTACAGGTTCCACTTCTGACATGTAGTCTGTACAAAACTCAATAGCTTCTTCTGCAACATACCTTTCAACAATAGATGCTTCGGGACGGTGTGGATTCTTCATACATCCTTTCAAGATCTTCATGTATCGCTCAACCGGGTACATCCACCTTAAATAAATGGGGCCGCACAATCTAATCTCCCTCACTAGATGAACAATCAAATTAACCATGATGTCAAAAAATGAAGGTGGAAAATACATCTCCAATTGGCACAAGATAATGGCTGCCTCATTTTCCAAGTCATCCAACTTTTTAGTGTCAATGACCTTGCTACATATAGCATTGAAGAATAAGCACAACCTAGTAATGGCATGTCTGACTTTTTTAGGCAATATGTCACGAATGGCCACCGGTAATAGTTGTTGCATCAAGACATGACAATCATGAGACTTTAAGCCAACTAATTTGAGATCTTTCATTGAGACAAGTCTTTTGATATTTGAAGAGTAACCCTGTGGCACTTTGACTCCCCGTAGACATTCACAGAAACTTTTCTCTTTTTTTGATAAAGTATGACATGCTGGGGGCAAATAAGTCTTCTTATCCCCACTTTATGTGGAGCTAACTACTCTCGTATACCCATCGCAACTAGATCCAGACGAGCATTCACACCATCCTTTGTCTTGCCTTGAATATTGAGAAGCGTTCCGATTAAACTGTCACACACATTTTTCTCCATATGCATCACATCAACACAATGTCTTACATCAAGCTTGCACCAGTATGGAAGATCAAAGAAGATCGACCTCTTCTTCCATATTTTCTTCTCGGTAGCCTTCTTCTGGGTCTTCCCATAGATAACATTAGTGTTGTTCACCCTTTCATAAACTTACTCTCCAGTCAAGGCCACCGGAGCAATTTCATTCTCCGGAAGTCCATTGAAAGCTTTTCTCAATCTACGATAAGGATGATTACGTTGGAGAAATCTCCGATGCCCAAGGTAAACTGTCTTCCTTCCATGTTGCAGTTGATGGTAACATGTGCCTTCTTCACATATTGGACATGCTTTATGCCCCTTAACACTATACCCACACAGGTTCCCGTATGCTGGAAAGTCATTGATGGTGCAAAATTACATGGCACGCAATCTGAATGTCTCACGGCAATACCCGTCGATCACATCAACGCCTTCATCCCACAATATTCTCAAGTATTCAATCAAGGGACTCAGATAAACATCAATATCATTTCCTGGCTGTTTAGGACCCGAAATCATCATACTTAACATAATGTATTTGCGCTTCATGCACAACCAAGGAGTCAGATTGTAAATTACAAGGAGAACAGACTATGAACTATGAATACTACTTAAGTTTCCATCTGGATTCATTCCATCGGTAGCAAGTCCAAGCCTAAGGTTTCTGGGCTCATTGCCGAAATCCGGAAACAAACTATCAATTCTCTTCCATTGCAAAGAATCGGTCGGATGGCGAAGCTGTCCATCACACTTCCTCTCATCTGCATGCCATCTAATGTTCTTTGTGTCATTTACATTAGCAAACAATCGCTTGAACCACGGAATCACGGGAAGATACCATAACACCTTCGCAGGAGGACCTTTGGTGACCACATCACAACTAGAATCACCATCCTTCACTTTGTAGCGTGATACCCCACACCTGGGGCACTCGTGCATCTCTTCAAACTCTTTCTTGTACAATATGCAATCATTTGGGCAAGCGTGTATTTTCTTATACTCCATACCCATCGGACATAATATCTTCTTCGCCTCATAGTTTCGAGATGGCAATGTGTTGCCTTATGGAAGCATGTCTTTCAACAACTCAAGCAATTCGGTAAAGCTTTTATTGCTCCACCCATTTCTCCCCTTCACATTGAACAATCTTAACATCGCTGACAACCGTGTGAAATTAGTGCACCCCGGATACAAAGCCACTTCCGCATCACTGCACAAAGTATCATACACATGTGCACGCCGAAAAGACTCTTGCCCAACATCACGGATCATGTCCTCTAGTCCATCGTCCATTTGCACGTCATCAACTTCCTCTCTATTCGACACCCTCGACCTGTCTAACGATTCACCATGACATATCCATGTTGTATAACTCTTGCAAATCCCCTCACAAATAAGATGATCGCGTATCTCCTCAGCTTCTAGTTGTCTCTCATTCAAACAGTTAACACAAGGACAATAAAACCTTCCGTTACCACTATCAGTAGCATTTGTTTTTGCAAATTGTAGAAAATCTTCCACTCCATTCTCATACTCATCACTTGTCCGTCTAGCATTCATCCAACCGCGATCCATGACTAAACCAATAACTTCGTACTTAGTCCAACATATTCATCAACCACTTCTTATGACAGGGTATGACCCTATCCCATTCGAGAAGAAACTTTTTCAACATTCGGTTAATAGTTAGTCCTTAACTCTCATGCACATACTCGACAAAATTTCGGCAGCATTTCCCTTCGGTCTCCGACGTACATGACTTGAACGCGATGACATCCACCACGATAAAGTATGCACCCGGAGAACGAAAGGAAATGTATCAATCCGAACTTTCATCAAGTATATAACATTAGAATCAATGAATAACTATTTTAGCTGAATGAAGAAAAAGTTTTTTCCCAAACTGTCCAACTTTGGACAATTCAAGATCCAACACAATGAGCGGTACATTAAGCACGTACACGTGTGCTCATTAGTATTGCATCTCAAACGGGAAACTAAGGCTTTACTAATTATGTAGCTTGCATGAATATGGGGCTTGAAAAGTGAAGCAAATGAGCCAAACAGAGCCCATCATGGTCTAGCCGTGACAGCCATCACGGCCATGATGGAGTAGAGTTGGAAAAGTCGGAACTGGTCACGGCTAGCCCGTGATGTCCATCACGGTCGTGACATGCCAACTGAATCAGACCCTCACAGGCAGAACTGATCACGGCCGTGACAGACCAACCAGTGAAGCAACCTCCAAGACAGAATCCGTCATGGCCTAGCCATGACAGGCATCACGGCCGTGGTGCGTGATACCACCAGTACCGGTGTTCCTTTCTATGTATCACTAACACACTCATGACAGAGCCTAGACATGCAGTTGTACATGGATGCAGTTCACCATTAGTCTCACAACAACCAGGTTTTCACGGACACAAAATCAAAAATCTAAAAAATCTCAAGAATTTGAAAAAAGTTCACAGATGTTAGGTTTTCGTTCAAACCTTGTTGAGACGAAACTCAGTATTGAAGAACAAAATCACAGAGGAAGAAACGAAATCTTAGTCAGATCTGCAGAGGAAGAAACGAAATAGAAGAGGAAGCTAAGTCAAAAGAGAAGAAGAAGACGAATACCTGGCGCAAATGGAAGAGGAAAACGCGAGTGGAAGAAGAAGAAGAATACCTGGAGCAAATGGAAATCGCGAGTGGAGGGAATGAAAAACAAAGGAATGCTCTGTTCTTAATAGCAACCACAGGAAGCCCTCGTCAGTGTGAAGCAACAAACGTGATTTCTGCTTAGTGTGGAGAAAAATGTGAAGCAACAAACGTGATTTTTGCTGGGTGTGAAGCCTTCGTCAGCTGAAGCCCTCGTCAGCTGAAGCCAACGTGATTTTTTCTGTCTTGATTATAGATTTTATGACAAATTTATGCCCTTATTTTTTTTCATATTTTTTGAATTAGTTTTTTTTTATAGAATCGAATCAAACCAAACCAATAAAACCAACACCTTTTTTTATTGGGTTGGTAAGTTTGGAATTCTCTAAAAAAAATTGCATATCCAAATCACACAAAAACAAATAATTTTGATTGATTCAGATTTATTTCTTATGAAATTAAGCCAAACCAGCTTATGAATCTTCCTGTGTAATACATTGACATGAGTTCTAACCACGATATCATATGATAACATAAATTGCTAAATGCTAGGTATGTACTCAGGGGCGTGGCTAGTTTTGTGCCTTTCTTAATTTTTTTAAAATTATTATTTTCATATATATAATTTTTAAATAATATAAATATAATTTTCTAAAATTAAGGACTGTTTTTTAAATATCTTAATCTTAATACGAATCATTTAGCTCCATGCCTATATACCGTTATACTATATTATCTTATTATTATATAATTTTTATTTTCTAATTTCATCTAATGCCATATTATTTTATATATTCATATTATGATTTTAACACACATTGGAAGAGAGAGCAATAACGACATACAATTAGCATATTTCCTTTTCTATTATCAAGTTTATAAATATTTTATGAACGACTTTTTGACCAATATATATATTGGCACCGCATGTCTTGGTTCTTTCATTAAAAAGTAATTCTATCTATTCACACCATTCATTCATCAAACAAAAAATAGTGTTCTCTATCCTAAGTAGTCATGTCAGAATCTCAAGCTTTGGCAGAGGTAGTATTTGGTAAGCCTGTCCAAGATTTGGTCTTGAATTCTGAAAACTTGCCAAAAAATTATATCTATGATGAAGGTGGAGCTGGATTTCGAGATGCTCTTCTACCATCAGAGGATGATAATATTCCAGTGGTTGACTTTGACCACCTCAATTCTCCATCTGAGCTTGCAAAACTCAAGCATGCCCTCAATTCATGGGGCTGCTTTCAGGTATGCATGTCTTTATAGCAATTGCACATAAATTGTTGTTTTTTAATAGAGCCTATTAATTAGGTTCTGTTCATCATAATCATTTTTTACTTTATTGATTGTAATTTTATTCCTTGATACATCAAATATCAGAGAAGTTTAGAATTCTGTTTGTCAGGCAGAATACAAAATATTTAGATGACCTAGGTTCATAAGATTATCTTAGGATATAAAAGGTTAGAATCTGTTTGTCAGTCAGAATACAAAATAATTAGATGACCTAGGTTCATAAGATTATCTTAGGATATAAAAGGTTAGAAGATTATGAAAGATGTTAGATGTGAAGTAGAACCTATTAGGTTATTTTCATCATAATTCCTTCAATTTATAGTTTTGTAGCTGTGTAATAACATAACATGCTAGAAACTAATGTTTGCTCCATCATCCAAACATTAGAGAAGTTTAGAATTCTGTTTGTCAGGCAGAATACAAAATATTAGATGACTTAAGTTCATAAGATTATCTTTTGATATCAAAGGTTATTAGATATCAAAGTTTATCCATAGTTACTGGGTTCTCTTGTTATCGCATATTGCATAACAGGTTCACTTTTAAAAGAATTATTGTAATAATAAAGTAAAAAATAATGAACCGCATATTCAAATGAACCATGTATCCATTAAGTATGAGTTTATCTAATTAAAGATATTAGATGTGAACCAGAACCTATTAGTTACTTTTCATCACAATCGCTTGTACACCTTATAGAAGCGGTACAATAACAGAACATGCTAGGAACAATTTGAGGAAATAGAAGTTTGTGTGGGTGTGTGCAACATTCAAGAATCAACTTAGGACTCTGTTTCTTAAGGATAATACAAAAATTAGAAGAACTGCTTTACCTCCTACCCAAAAAAAGTTAGAAACATCAGATAAGATATTGGATGTTATATAGAGCCTATCAGGTTCTGTTCATCATAATCAATTTTACTTGATTGATTGGATTGTTGCTATTTGCTTCATCATACATCAAGCATCAAACAAGTGAACTGAAACATCAACTTTGCCACAACAGTGTGAAATTCAATTTCAGAGAACAGCATAATATTTAATTTGAATTCTTCATCTCTTCTATTATGAATTTATGTTAAAGTCAGAGAGAATTATAATCTCTATTCTCTACTTTGAGTATTCTATCTGTCCCACAATTATCAAATCAGAGAATAAGAGCAGTAAAAGTAAAATAATATGATTTTCACAAACCCAATAATGATATGCTAAATTTTAGTTTATTTATTTTTGGTAGATATACAGATGTAGAAACTAAATATTATTGAAGTGAGAAATATCTAAGATACAAATGATACCCTACACCAACAGCCTCACTCTCAATCTCTCTAACTTAAAAGTGCAGCAAGTGGTTTTTAGTTTCTCACTCACTTTTTACAAGTATTACTCACACAAATCATCTAACACATATGTCCTATTTATAGCAAATTATTTCGATACACTTAAATGGTTTCTATTCTTCTAGTTTGTTGGCAAAACTAGTTTCAGGACCTACAACTTATTTCATATTTCTTTTAGTTTGTCAACAAAGTGTTACCCCATTGTTATAGGACCTTCTACATCATTCTTCAAAATAATTATTGGATTTTTTAACATGCCTAGGTTCAATGATAATGTCAATTATTTTTGGTATTCAGGCAATAAACCATGGCACGAACAGCTCATTTCTGGACAAAGTTAGAGAAATTTCAAAGCAATTCTTTGAACTTCCAAAGGAAGAAAAGGAAAAATATGCAAGAGAACCAAACGGGATTGAAGGATATGGAAATGACATAATATTTTCAGAAAACCAAAGACTTGACTGGACTGACAGAATATATATCCAGGTGCAGCCTGAAGACCAGAGGAAGTTCAAATATTGGCCGGAAAAACCCAATGATTTCAGGTATCTATTCTTGTCACCTTTAACTGAGAATAACACTCAATGTTCTAATTTCTAAGTTATACATGGAATAACTGTTAGCTCTACCAAAAGATTATGTTGTATATTTGAATAAAGAAAAAAATTCAAAAGCACCCTTTCAACTTAGTGTCAAGTACATAGTTTGGTTATTCAATTTAAGAACATATAAAAAAGTCTATAAATTCTGAAAGGTATGCAAATGAGTCCAAAATCGTCACATCCATATTAACATTTGGATGAAAATGTAGCTTATAGGAGGTGTGTGTCATAGGTTGTATAACTTCATAGTGACCTTCTGTTCATCACACATTTGAGTGCCTTTTTGATAAAGCAAGGGGTTGGGAAGTTTAAGTATTTGTGGTATATGTTAGTGGGTCAAACTTTTGATATTGGACTGAATATATTATTTGGTGATGATATATGAAAAGATTTATTAAAATACTGATGAAACACCTAATCCAATGCTTGAGGTGCATGCTAAAGATAAAAGTGTTTTGCACAATTATTACAAGACTAAAATGTCCAGCCTTGTAGGAACCTAAAATTGAACCTCACCACCCACCTGCAGTTGAGGCTGAATGTCACCATGAACCTGATATTGGAAATTGTTAGAAAAAACAGAACAGTGAAGGAAGAGGAAAACAGAACTGAGAAGGTCTTTTTTCTGTATCAAAAACAGAGAATAGTTCTTCATTTTTTTGTAGAATGGAAGATGGAAGAAAAGTGATGATACATTCACTAAAAAGCTGAACGTAAATACAAGCAGAAAGTTTAACAAAAGGCTAAGATAGCTAGCCTATGGAAAGTACTAAAAAGCTGATCTAAAACTCCATAAATCAAGGAGTATCTCTCCTTTTCACCTAACCAAAAATACTTTAACAATAAACTAACATTGACTTAAAGTATATAGAAAAATCTCAATTTCTAACACTCCTCCTTGAGATTTTTCTTGGATGCTCCAAGCTTTGATCTCAAAACTTCAAACTTGCCCTTGGAAAGGGCTTTTGTCATTATGTCTGCAATCTGACTTTCTGAGTTGCAATGCTCCAAGATTACTTCCTTTGATTTTTCTGCTTCTCTAATGGCATGATATTTCACATTGATGTGCTTGGTTCTTCTATGTTGGACAGGATTCTTTGCTATAGCAATAGCTGACTTGTTGTCCACATAAATGATAGTAGCTTCACCTTGAAACTGCCCCACATCTGATAAAATCTTCCTCAGCCAAATAGCTTGATTTGTTGCTGCTGCAGCTGAGATATATTCAGCTTCAGCTGAGGATTGGGCCACCACATCTTGTTTCTTTGAATTCCATGAGAAAACAGCACTGCCAAATGAGAAAACATAACCAGAGGTACTCTTAGCATCATCTACATTCCTGCCCAATCACTATCTGCATAACCTAGGAGGTCTCCACTTTCTTTTTTCAGAAAACACAAGCCATAATTAACTGTACCTCTAACATATCTCAAAACTCTTTTTGCTGCATTATAATGAGCTTGACTAGGAGAATGCATGAATCTGGACAGCAGACTTGCAGCAAACATTATGTCAGGTCTTGTGGCTGAAAGATACAATAAGCTACCAATCATGCTTCTGTACATAGAAGCATCTATTTTGCTATTAGTATCATTAATTGACAGCTTCTCATTTACAACAAGGGGTGTGTCCACAGGTTTACATTTCTCCATATGAAACTTCTGTAATATCTCGAAAGCATACTTTGTTTGTGAAATGAACATTCCAGCATCTGATTGATCAATCTCCATTCCAAGAAAATACTTCATTTCTCCCAAATCAGTCATTTCAAATTCATTCTCCATATCATGCTTAAATTGTTTTAGGTAGATTGAATTTTTACCTATAACAAGTAGATCATCAACATACAATGACACAATCAGCTGCACTTCATTCCTTGACCTTTGCACATACAAAGTAGCTTCACTTTCACTTCTTTTAAAGCCTTTCTGCATAAGATAGCTATCAATTCTGCTGTACCAAGCCCTTGGTGCTTGTTTCAAGCCATAGAGAGCTTTATGAAGTTTGTAGACTTTATCTTCACTTCCTGAAACCTGAAAACCTTCAGGTTGATCAACATAAATCTCCTCCTCAAGCAAACCATTTAAGAATGCAGACTTCACATCAAAGTGATAAATTTTCCAACTCAATTTTGTTGCCAATGCAACTAACAACCTGATTGTATCATGTCTTGCTACAGGAGCAAATGTATCTGAAAAATCAACACCATGTTGCTGAAAATAGCCTTTTACCACCAATCTTGCCTTAAGTTTGTTTACGTAACCATCGGCATTGAGTTTAGTTCTCAGAAACCCACTTAACACCAATTACCTTTTGATTGCTTGGTCTGTCCACAAGCTGCCATGTTTTGTTTTTCTCTATCATATTCATCTCCTCCTTCATGGCAGCTCTCCAACCTTCTATTTCAGCAGCTTCACTATATCTTGTTGGTTCTAATGCAGCAACATTACATCTTTCATAAATATCTTCCAAGGTTCTAGTGCCTCTAACTGGAAAATCAGCATCACTATCATAATCTTCTTCTTCATTTTCAGAATTATTTCCTTGGAGATTGCCTTCTCCAGGTTGATCTTTACTTGAGGCTTCTACTTTGCAATTCTCCCAATTCCATTTGGAAAGCTCATCAAACTTTACATTTCTGCTAACAAGAATCTTTTTGGTATTTAAATTGTATATTCTGTAGCCTTTAGAGTTGCTGCTATATCCCACAAAAATGCCAACTTCTGACTTCTTATCTAGTTTATCTCTTTTCACTTCTGGAACAAGAGCATAGCACACACATCCAAATATTTTGAGATGCTCCACTGAAGGCTTCCTTCCAAACCATGCTTCAAAGGGTGTTTTGCCATTTAAGGCTTTTGTAGGCAACAAATTCAGGAAGTACACTAAGGTGTTTACAGCCTCTGCCCAAAAGGTTTTAGGAAGACCTTTTTCAAAGAGCAAACATCGAGGCATCTCCATAACTGTCCTGTTCTTCCTTTCACTCACTCCATTTTGTTGAGGAGTGTAAGGAACAGTCAATTGATGCTGGATTCCAGCTTGTTCACAAAACTTTTTAAATTCCCCTGCTGTATACTCAGTTCCATTATCAGATCTGAGCCTTTTAATTTGACATCCAGCTTCATTTTCAACTATAAGCTTGAACCTCTGAAATGCAGCAAAAACTTCTGATTTTTTCCTTAGAAAAAACACCCAGCTCATTCTTGTAAAATCATCTATAAACAGCAGAAAATACTTGCTGCCATTTAAAGATATTGTGCTCATTGGACCACACACATCAGTGTGTATAAGCTGTAATTTTTCAGCAGCTCTCCATGTTGCTATAGCAGGAAATGACAATCTACTTTGTTTTCCAAATTGACATACATCACATACATCAACATCATCTTGAATGGTTGGTAAATTTTCGACTAAATCATTTGAGCTCATTTGCTTCAAAGTTGAATAACTAAAATGACCAAGTCTTTTATGCCACAAAGAAGAATCATCTTCAACACTTGGAAAAGCATGCATAGCAGTTTGTTTCCACTCTATTGGAAAGCTTTTGCCTCTCATTTTAATAGACATTAGCACACACCCGGAAGGATCAAATATGGTGCATCTCATATCTACAAAATGCAAGGAATAATTTCTTTCTAGCATTTGTCCCACACTCAAAAGACTTTGATTTATCTCAGGCACAAATAAGACATCAGAAATATATTTGATACCTGAGGGAGTTTCAACAGCAACAACTCCTTTGCCTTTGACATCAACACACTCTCCATTGCCAATGGTGACTTTGGAGTAGTAGGACTGGTCAAACTCCTTGAAAATGCTAGCATTATGTGTCATATGATTAGTGCATCCACTATCTATTAGCCATGCTTCTTTGCTACTGCTTGCTGAATAACATGTAGCAACAAACAACTGCTCTTCATCTTGTTGATGCTCAACAACTTGAGCTTGTTGTCCCTGTTGGTTTGCTTTATTTTTGCAAACCTTCTCCACATGACCAAGTTGATTGCAGGCCCTACATTTAACTCCTGGCCTGTACCAACAATATTTTTCTGTATGGTTGTCTTTCTTACAGTGGGGGCAAGGTGAAAACTTTGTTTTCCAACCTCCTCCTTTGCTGCTTTCTACTTCTTTTTTTTCTTTTCCTTTCTTCCCTCCAAATGGCTTTTGCCTATGACTACTAGAGCCTTGGACTTTGCCTTTGTTGCTAGCCACAAGAGCACCTTCTACATTTTCTTCCATTCTCAAAGATCTTCTATGTTCAGTAGCTTGCAAAGCATTCATAAGCTTTGCAACTGAAATTTGAGAAAAATCTTTATTTTCTTCAAGAGAGGAGATTTTTGACTCAAACCTCTCTGGAAGACACACCAGAATTTTCTCCACCATCCGTTGATCACTAAGCTCCTCACCTAGCAATCTGATTTGTGTGACTACCTTTGAAAGTCTATCTGAAAACTCCTTAATAGTTTCAGTTTCTTTCATCTTCAATGCTTCAAATTCTCTTCTCAAGTTCAGCACCTGCATCCTCTTTGTTCTTTCACTCCCTTGAAACTCCTCCTTCAGCTTCTCCCAAGCTTCTTTTGCAGTTTCAAGATTCAAGATCTTGATAAATACATCATCATTTAGTGCAGCATGTATGATGGCAAGTGCTCTGCCTTCCTTTGCCACTTCATCATTATGATTCCTCATTTGAGCTACTGTTGGGTTGTTTGGTAAAGGAGGTGGATTGCTGCCATTTTCCACCACATCCCATAAACTCTGAGCTTCGAGGTAGGTTCTCATTTTTGCTGCCCACAAATGATAGTTTTCTCCTGCAAATATAGGAGGTGGAGGTAAAGAACTATTGCTGGAAGCCATTCTAGTGTTGGAAGGTTTTTTGTGGAGGTTTTCTTGCTGGTTTTCTCTCACACACAGACTTGCCCACTGATCTTGTTTCACTCACAGACCCTTTAAGATCAATGAGGCTCTTGATACCATGTTAGAAAAAACAGAACAGTGAAGGAAGAGGAAAACAGAACCGAGAAGGTCTTTTTTCTGTATCAAAAACAGAGAATAGTTCTTCAGTTTTTTGCAGAATGGAAGATGGAAGAAAAGTGATGATACATTCACTAAAAAACTGAACGTAAATACAAGCAGAAAGTTTAACAAAAGGCTAAGATAGCTAGCCTATGGAAAGTACAAAAAAGCTGATCTAAAACTCCATAAATCAAGGAGTATCTCTCCTTTTCACCTAACCAAAAATACTTTAACAATAAATTAACATTGACTTAAAGTATATAGAAAAATCTCAATTTCTAACATAAATAAAGCAAGCTAAAGCAATTGAATTCCACATAAATACAAAGTACTTATGTGGTTTAACTGCCAAGTAACCACTGGCCTAAAATCAATTACGTACGTCCAGCCACCAGGTGCAAAGCTTTAAGGACAATTGATCTCCAGGCTTCATGGTGCCGGTAATCCGTCATGCACTCAACTGACCAATGGCTAGGGAACTCAGCAATTAAGGACCAAAACAGAAAGGAAGATCATTTTTGAAGAATAGGAGAATGTTTTTAATTTTTTCTTTAACCCCCTAGAATGACGAAAACCTCCGATTTTAAGGTAAACCAGAATCTCCCAAAAAAAAAAAGAGAAAATAGTGAAAGAAATATGTTTTTATTGGAGAAAAAACAGGCTGCAATTGATATTAAACTATTAAAAGATTGCAAAGTATTTTTATCAGTTGTTAAGAGAGCTATTTTGGCAAGTTTTCATTACAGATTAATAAATTTGGGTGACAAAAAATAAAATAAAAAAATACCACACTACACCACACCATTTCCCACTCAAGTAAAAAGCTTTAAACTTTTGAATTACATCCAACACCTGCATCTAAAATTTAACCTGACCATAGACATTACAAACCTTGAACCTTAAAACGAACATCTTGTAGACCCAAATCCTCTTGGGTGTAAGTTTAGTTGAACCTACGATTGTTAGACAGAAATGGAAAGAAAAGAAGGGTGAGGATGATCAAAAAGGGGAAAAGAAGAAGTGAGAGGATAAGTAAAAGGGGAAGGACAAGGGAAAATCTAAATCAAGACAGAAGAAGGGAACAAGAATCTTGTTGCTAATGAAGAAGACAATGAGAAGTTGACTTGAATGGTTGTAATTTTAAGGACAGTAACAATGACATTCCTGACCAGTTCTTTGAAGATCACGGAAAAAATTGAGGGGGAAATGGGGAACTATATGTGTTCACATGAGCTATCATTTGATGATGAAAATGTTGATGTTGAGGGGAAAGTACATGTCCATAATGTTGAGGAAGGAGCAGTACAGTCCAACAATCCAATGCTCATACAAAGACTGAAATTGATCTAAATTGAGAGGGAGAATACCATGTGACTATGAAGACAGTGACACTTATGTCAATACTCAATACTCTCGTTTCTGAAAAGGAAGAAGGCGTTAGGAGGATACGACCGGAGTTTAACCACTATACTGATATGAAGAGGAAGATTAAAATACAAGTGGGAATGAAATTTGCAAACCACAATGTTGGCTTTTATGGGGGTCAGCACCACCCTCTGATCCGGGAGAACGTCACTGGCCATGGACTAACCGCTTGACCTATGATTAAGGAAATAAAGTTGTGCCCTTGCTAAAGGCTATAGCTTTTGGCCTAGTGGTAAGATCTGATCCTTCACACAAGATCTTCAGGGGGCTCTTGGGCATTATGGTTTTGATAATGGAAAGTGCAGTTTTCAAAAACTAAAAAATAAGATGCTTTTCATGATAAGTCATGGTACAACATCGAACACAGGATGTGATGGAATAAACAAAATTTGAAGGCCACAACAAGATGGTTATCACCAAATTTCAAAGATCATATCGAAGACCATAAGAAGAAATGGGAGAACGAACCTTTCATTAATCAAGTAGGCAAAAAATATAAGATATTTGTCTCAACAAGGTTTAAAGTCTGTAAGCTAACATTAACAAGATGGCTATGAAGAAGCTCCATGATATCCGTGAAGCCCATTCCTTATTTTCATGTTGTATTGCATTAGAATCCTAGTTCATCAATGCTGATCAAGTTGGATCAGCACCATTTTCAGAGGCTATTTGTGTGTTTGGATGCTGCAAAAATCGGTCTCAAGTTCTGCAAGCTGATAATCACATTCAACGAGTGCTTCTTGAAGGTTGGCTATTGGAGTAACCTACTGGTGGTTGTAGCAAGGGATGCAAATGGTAATGTTTCCTATAGTAAAGGCAGAACTGAAGGACAGTTGAGGTTGGTTTTGGTCTTTTGGATAGGCTGGTTGTAGACATCAGGCCAAGTGGGGATCATGGATAGGTCTTCATGTCTTATAAACTGAAAGTGAATGTAAATATTTTCAGTTATTATATTCACTTTACACTTTATATGAGTTAAATGTGTTCTAGGGTACCTAAAAACATAGGGGTTGAGCATCATTTCTATGTAATCTTTATGCCGACTTCAAGCTTCAGTCTCAAACACTTGCTCTGGAATGCTGCTGAGGCCTCAACTAAGTATGAGTTTGATTTCCATATGCAAGAATATTGATGGAGTAGCTAAATGGTTAAGCCAGAGGGACCCAAAACTTGGTCAAGGCATGCTTTTACTATGAGGGCCAAATTTGGTAGGCTGTTGGACAGCATTGTAGAGTCTTTCGACTTTGCTGTACTGCCTGCAATAGATAAACTTATTGCATAAATGATAGAGACCGTTAGAAGAGTGTCATTGAAGAGATTTGCTACTAAACAGGATGCTCAAGTGAAATCAAGTCATTAGTCCAAAACTCCAAAAGAAGCTTGAAAAATCCAAGGAAGATGTTGTGTTGTGCATTGCTCATACGAATGGCAATGGGAAGTTTATGGCATGGAAGCAAGAAAATGGTAAATTTGGTGAGAAGGACATGTTCTTGCGGGATTTAACTAGTTTTAGACGAAGTTATTTGACCAATTCAATTATAAATATGTTAAGCAACTTTTGTGTCTAATTTTAGGTATCCTGTGTGCACATGCTGTAAGTATTATTTTGTGCACACAGAGATTTACTGGAGAACTATATGATGAATACTACTAGAAGGAAACCTTTCTGTACTACTGTTGGCTTATGATAAACCTTATACCACTTGTAGATTAGTGTCCTCAAATTGACAGTGACAATCATTCTATCATTGGTGAAAACACCTGTTGACAAACTTATGGAAGGCAAGGAGAAGGGCTTCTGATGAGGAACCAAATATTCCAAGAAAATTGGAAACAATATCAAATGTGGAAATTGTCACCTGTGGGATTACAATTATCTCACTTGCAAAGCACTAAGAAATCCAAATAGAAGAATTTTTAAGAAGACAATATTAAGTGGTGAACAGGACAACGTGATTAAGTGAAGCAATGGGTAATCTGTTAATGAGATTCTGATAGAAATGTGATTAGTGAAGTGGGGCCTAGGCCAAGGGTGTGGAGAGTTTATACTAGGAAGAAGACAAAAGGGATAAAAAATAATGACGTGGCTGTGAACGCATGAATAGCATGAGAGTGGCTATATATAGTATTGCTGGAAGGGAATAATCAGGAAGGAATTTAGTTAGGATTTGGTGGGGTCACCTTTGGGTGACTTGGGAGCACTGTGTGCTTGGGAATTGGTAGCTGTTACCAGTTTGTTATTTTTTCCTCCGTTTCTGTTCTTATCTTCCTGTAATTGTGGATCTCATAGCAATACAATTGCAGTTCATTATCCATATTATACTGTTATATCCATTTGATCACTGTTTTGTGCATTAAGACCCATCAATTGGTCCGACCTGCCGGATCAAACTCACACAACGAAGAAGATTGTAGATGCCAAGGCAGCCTAAGATGGGTGACCGAGTTGGCGCTTTGGAGACACAGATGGGGAATGTGACAACAACGCTGCAAGAGCTCGCTCTACAGATGCAGCAACAAAGCGTGGTTCTAGCAGAATTAAGCAAACAGATCGGAAAGAAAGGAGGGACTCTAGAGGGGGAAGCCTCTGTTGGTGACTCTGCACAGAGTGAATCTCGCCTCGCCGGGAAGAAGGTGAAATTGCCTCTGTTTGATGGTGATGATCCTGTGGCTTGGATTACACGGGCCGAAATTTATTTCGATGTTCAGAATACATCGGATGATATGCGTGTGAAGTTGGCTCGCCTGAGCATGGAAGGTTCAACCATTCACTGGTTCAATTTGTTGATGGAGACAGAAGATGAGTTGTCATGGGAGAAGCTGAAGCGAGCGTTAATTGCTCGTTATGGAGGACGTCGTCTGGAGAATCCGTTCGAGGAACTTTCGACGTTGAGGCAGAAGGGAAGTGTGGAGGAATTCGTCGAAGCTTTTGAGCTGTTGTCATCACAAGTTGGAAGGCTTCCTGAAGAACAATACCTGGGATATTTTATGAGTGGGTTGAAACCTCAAATTCGGAGGAGGGTGCGTACTCTGAATCCTCGAAATAGGATGGAGATGATGAGAATTGCGAAAGATGTTGAAGAAGAATTGAAGGAGGAAGACGACGATGGGGAGCGTCGTGATGTGAAAAAAGGGGGGTACGAGCGTGTGGGCCAGAAGGATTGGGCCGGGTTACTAATGAGGAAAGGTGGGTCTCAACCCAGGGATGCAACTCGTTCGTTTCAGTCGAGTGGGTCAAACCCGAGTCATAAAACGGGTTTGATTGGATCCAACACAAATTCAACTTCGTCTTTGGTTTCCTCAGCTCGCAAAAACGATGGAGGGCCGCGTTCCAGCGCGACGGAGAGGTGGAAGGGGATACGAAGTATCCACAATGATGAATTCGAAGAGAGGAGAGCGAAGGGTCTTTGTTTCAAATGTGGGGGAAAATACCACCCTACGTTGCATAAATGTCCAGAACGAGCTCTTAGGGTTCTAATCCTAGGAGAAGGTGAAACCATGACAGAGGAAGGGGAAATTGTGAGTATGGAGGACGTGACGGTGGAAAGTGAAGAAGAAGTGGAGGTGGAATGTAAACTGATGGGGGTATTGGGAAGCATGGGTGAGTCTCACACCATGAAGGTTGAAGGGCGAGATCTGAGAATGTAGATTTGTTGGTGTTGATTGATAGTGGTGCGAGCCACAATTTCATTTCTCCCAAAATTACTACTGCTTTGGGTCTTGTCATCACGCCTACAGCAGCCAAGAGTATCAAGCTAGGTGATGGTCATAAGGTGATAACAAATGGAGTGTGTAAAGGGGTCAATATGAAGACGGGAGGGATTGAAGTGAGTGTGGATGCGTTGGTGTTGGAGCTAGGGGGAATGGATATGGTGTTAGGAGTGGCCTGGTTGAGCACTCTTGGGAAGGTGATTATGGATTGGAAGGCCATGACTATGCAATTTTCTTATGAAAATCAGTTGGTGAAATTGCAAGGCCAAGGCAGTAAGGTGGTCAGACAATGTTACTTGAACTCTTATCTTGAGGACACTCATAGCAGTACTGAACTGGGCTGGTGGTGGGTTCATTTACAGTCAATGGAAGTTACCAAGTCAGTGGTTCCCAAAGGCTTGAATCCTTTATTAGAAGAATTCCAGGAAGTGTTTAGAAACAACATTCAGCTACCTCCTGAGAGGAGTCAGGTGCATCGGATTAAGCTTTATCCTGATCATGGTGCCATTAATGTCAGACCCTACAGGTACCCTCATCACCAAAAAGAAGAAATTGAGAAGCAAGTGTCGAAGCTGTTGAAAGTCGGGTGTCATTCGGCCGAGTATGAGCTCATTTTCAAGTCCTGTGATATTAGTCAAGAAGAAAGACAAGAGCTGGAGAATGTGTGTAGACTACAGGGCCTTAAATAAAGCTACAATACCGGATAAGTACCCAATCCCTATAGTTGATGAGTTGTTAGATGAATTATATGGAGCTACTATGTTCTCTAAAATTGATCTAAAATCTGGATATCATCAAATTAGAGTGCATGAGGATGACATCCCTAAAACGGCGTTTAGAACACATAACGGCCACTATGAATATTTAGTAATGCCTTTTGGACTAATGAATGCCCCAGCTACCTTTCAAGCCACCATGAATGACATTTTTCGGCCATACTTAAGAAAGTTTGTCTTGGTGTTTTTTGATGATATTTTGATTTACAGTAGAGATATCAAGGAACACCAAATGCATTTGAAGATGGTTTTGTCTGTTTTAGTTGAGCATTGCTTTGTGGCAAATCAAGCAAAGTGTAGGTTTGGTTGTGCTCAAATTGATTATCTTGGCCATATCATTTCTGGAGAAGGTGTGGCAGTGGACCCTGAAAAGGTGAAGTGTATTCTTGCATGGCCTACCCCAAAGAATGTGAAGGGGGTACGTGGTTTTCTGGGTCTCACAGGGTATTATAGAAAGTTTATCCAGGATTCTGGTAAAATAGCAAAACCTCTCACAGATTTGACTAAGAAAGACAATTTTTCTTGGGGAATAGAAGCTGTCAAGGCTTTTGAGGAGATGAAGAGGATCATGACTTCTCCTCCTGTGCTAATTCTTCCAAATTTTGATTTACCTTTTGAAGTTGAGTGTGATGCGGCTGGCAGAGGTATAGGTGTTGTTCTAATGCAGCAGAGGCGACCTATTGCTTTCTTCAGTAAAGCTTTATATGATGGGAATCTGGCAAAATCTGTTTATGAGAAGGAATTGATGGCCCTTGTGCTTTGTATTCAGCACTGGAGACATTATTTATTGGGCAGAAAATTTATTGTGCACACGGATCATAACAGCTTGAAGCATTTTTTACAACAGAGAGTTTCATCTCCCGGATCAGCGGTGTTGGTTGGCCAAACTGCTAGGCTATCAATTTGAAGTTAAGTACAAGCCTGGCTTAGAGAATAGAGCTGCGGATGCTCTGTCCAGATGTCATGGTGAGGTCGAAATGAATTCTATTATTTCTTTTCCCTTGTGGGCTGATAGACAGAAACTTTTGGATGAAATAACTACTGACCCGTACATTCAAAGGTTAATGAAAGAAGTGCAGGAGTCTCCCGATGTTAGACCTGGATTTCGGTGAAACAAGGAGTTTTACTTTATCATGGCAGGCTGGTGATTTCCCCGAATCACCCTCTATTCCTTGGCTATTGGAAGAATTTCATAGCACTCTGTTTGGAGGGCACTCGGGTTTTTTAAGAACATACCAAGACTGGGCAGATTCCTTATATTGGGTGGGGATGCGAGAGGAGTGTAAGGGATTATGTTAGATCTTGTGATGTTTGTCGGAGGCAAAAATATAGTGCTACTACGCCCGGTGGTTTGTTCTGACCTCTACCTATTCCTAATGGTGTGTGGGAGGACTTGTCCTTAGACTTTATCACCGGGGTTGCCTAAGTCTAATGGTTATAAGTCTGTGTTAGTGGTTGTGGATAGACTATCTAAGTATAGTCATTTTGTTTTACTCAAACATCCATATACTGCTAAGTCAATTGCTGAGCTCTTTGTTAAAGAAGTGGTGCGACTTCATGGAATTCCAAGTTCTATAATCAGTGATAGAGATCCTTTATTTGTGAGTCATTTCTGGATGGAGCTGTTCAAGTTGCAGGGTACTAAGCTGAAAATGAGTTCAGCATATCATCCGGAAACAGATGGTCAAACGGAGGTGGTTAACAGGTGTCTGGAAAGTTATCTGCGGTGCTTTGCTTCTGATCATCCAAAGACTTGGTCATTGTGGGTCCCTTGGGCTGAGTTTTGGTACAACACTACCTTTCATGTGTCTATTGGGAAGACTCCGTTCGAGGTGGTATATGGGAGACAACCTCCTGCATTGTTGAGATTTTTGTCTAATGAGACTAAGGTGGCTATTGTGCCATTGGAGTTAAGTGAAAGAGATGAGGCTTTGAATCAACTCAAACTTCACTTGCTCAAAGCTCAGGAACAAATGACCAGGTATGCTAACAAGAAGAGGAGAGACTTATGTTTTGAAGTTGGGGAATGGGTGTTTTTGAAACTTAGACCCCATAGACAACAATCAGTGGTCAAAAGAATTCATCAGAAACTCGCTGCAAGATTCTATGGACCTTTCCAGGTGGCGGAGAAGATTGGTGAAGTAGCTTATAGGTTGTAACTTCCATCAGATTCTAGAATTCATCCGGTTTTTCATGTGTCATTACTCAAGCGAGCTATTGGGAACTATCAGGTGCAGGGGTAGTTACCTAAAGATTTGGAAGTGACTGAGGAAACTGATGTGTACCCAGACAAGGTGTTGGGTTCAAGAGTCATAATACAGGGGGGTAATGAGGTTCAACAGACCTTGATACAATGGAAAAATAAAGCTTTAGAGGATGTGACATGGGAGGATAATGAATTTCTGCGTGGCCAGTTTCCTGAATTTTGCCTTGAGGACAAGGCATTGTCTAAGGAGGTGGGAGTTGATAGAAATGTGATTAGTGAAGTGGGGCCTAGGCCAAGGGTGTGGAGAGTTTATACTAGGAAGAAGACAAAAGGGATAAAAAATAATGACGTGGCTGTGAACGCATGAATAGCATGAGAGTGGCTATATATAGTATTGCTGGAAGGGAATACTCAGGAAGGAATTTAGTTAGGATTTGGTGGGGTCACCTTTGGGTGACTTGGGAGCACTGTGTGCTTGGGAATTGGTAGCTGTTACAAGTTTGTTATTTTTTCCTTCGTTTCTGTTCTTATCTTCCTGTAATTGTGGATCTCATAGCAATACAATTGCAGTTCATTATCCATATTATACTGTTATATCCATTTGATCACTGTTTTGTGCATTAAGACCCATCAGATTCACTGCACTGAGAAAGTCATGGTTCCAAAATTTGAGAAGAAGGGAAACTTGAGCTAGAAGTGTTAATCCCATTTCTACTATGTGTCTATGTTTTCGCTTAACTCTCCCATTTTGGTGATGTGTGCGTGGACTTCTAGATTCCAACATGCCTCCATGTGTCCAAGATGTCGGCAAATGTCACAGCTTGGATGTCTTTTGCGAGGCTTACTATGACCTCCTTGTCTCTAGTTTCCATGAACAACAAGGGTAGAACCTTCAGCTGTATTAAGAGGTCTTTGATTCTCCATCATGATTTTCCTTCTGCTTTCTTCTCTTACCTCTACAAAAAGCTTCGCGAAGGGAAGCCAAGGGCTTTATTCCAAGACTCCTCCCTCAAACTTCATTGAGTTTTTTTTGTTGAGACCTATAAAATATTTGAAGATTCTCTCCTTCTCCACAATATGTTATATGTCATTTTATCATCTTTTGGATGACTGACAGATTAAGACATGTCAAGCTGGTGCCAATTATGAGCAAGAACATTGTAACATTGAGTCACACAGTTTCACCTTGCTGGAGATTGTGGAGGATACCTTTGATCTCAGAGAGTTAAGTTGTGTTTTCGTTGTTGGAGTCATTTTTTTTTATCCCATATCTCTTTTGCAGTTGAATAGAACAAAACGTTCTAGCCTATTTCTAGGTTCATGGTGCTGATGATCTTTTCCTTTATCCTTGATGAACATGAGGACGAATTGATACCACTGAAGGTAGTTTTGGTCGTTGAGTTTGTGCGTGATTATTGGCATCACAGAACTCTTGGAGGAGTTGGTGGGATCAAAAGCCATAGCAGGGATTTTAGGCTCTTTATAGTGTTTGGGAGCACTTTGATACCTTAAAGGTTCAAATGATAGAACTCACTAATTTGTATTGCATTAAAAAGGTACAATATATTCTAAGCTAAATATGGTACCTAAAAATTAGGATAGGATCTGCCTATACTAAGCTAATTAAAGAGAATAAAAAGCCTAGCTAATTATGAAACATTAGGATCCTAAAAGATATCTGATACAATAATTCCTAAATTAGAATAAGTCATATTAACTCCAAATTAAACATGATTCTTTAACCACACATAGCATTATTACTTTTGGACAAGGAATAAGAAATTCCCCCGATTTCTTTTGGGTTTATGATGCAAGTATTCACTCTATCTTATCCAAAAAGCAATAGCAAATGAATAATATAGTTAATCTTAGTGGGTGTTACAATGCAGGACTACTATACTAGAGTATACAAAAAGGCTACGGCTCCTAACTGAAGTAACTTTGAAGGCCATCGCAAAGTCACTGAACTTGGAAGAGGACTGCTTCATGAAAGAATGTGGAGAGAGAGCTGAAATGCTTCTAAGATTCAACTACTACCCTCCATGCCCAATGGCTGATCATGTTCTCGGCCTGAAACCACATGCTGATGGATCAACTATCACTTTCCTGTTGCAAGATAAAGAAGTAGAAGGCCTCCAAGTCCTCAAAGATAATCTGTGGTTTAAAGTTCCAATCATCTCTGATGCTCTCTTTATTAATGTTGGTGATCAAATAGAGGTAATAAGTGAAGGTTCTTACATTGAGGCACATACAACAAATGAACAAACTTGTCACAATAAAATTGATAGAATAGGAAAGCTTGTCCATGATAACTGGCAAATGGATTTTCTGCATTCAAAAAATAACGGTTCATACATTCGCACGTTAATGCACCGTTGGATCAATCTTAGCTAGGTATCCTCAAACACTTTTAGTGATTGATCCAACGATGTATTAATGCATGAATGCGTGAATGTCTGATTTTTTAATGCAGGGAATCCGGATCCATGATAACTGATAGGATTAACAGAACCTTGTTGAATGTGACAAACAGATAATGAGCAATGGAATTTTCCAAAGCCCAGTACACCGAGCTGTGATAAATGCAGAAAAGGAAAGGCTCACCCTAGCTATGTTCTGCACCCCAGAAAAAGATAGAGAGATTAAACCAGTTGACAAGCTAGTGAACGAGTCAAGGCCAATATTATACAGATCGGTCAAAAATTATACCGAGATTTATTTCCAGTACTACCAACAAGGAAAAAGACCAATTGAAGCTTCAAAGATTTGACTTCTCAGAATTTATTCAAAAAAGAGAGAAGAAAAATGCAATAAAATCTGGTAAACAAAAAATCAATCTGTGTGTGACATTCGATGATGTTGCTTATGTATATACAAACTTGTGTGCTCTATGTATTTCTTATTCAAAATATTTACCTATGTATGAACTAAATTAGTAGATGCGTTAATAGTTTTGAATTAAGTTCATTGTATTAGAGAGCCAAATCCATGTATTAGATGTGTCAAGGGGTAATTTGTACACTTAATAGTCTTGTATATATGTGTGCTTTTCAAGCAATACAAGCAAATAAAACAGAACTTAGTTTAATAGTGTTTCTTTACCATCTTACAGATGATAATGTTTCTTCAATTGTTTAACAATCAGCAAGTTTAAATAATGTTGCAACAGAAAATAATAAAGTGAAAAACAATTAATAACCAAAGGCTGCATGAGATTGCTTGGCCGCCCTTATCCCTTTCTTATAATTTTCACAAATGCTTATTGGTATGAACATGAATTGGTAATACGACGTGTGAATCTAATCTACCGCTTTTATATATTTGAGTTTTATTGTTTATCTAACTGGTATATTTCTGTATGTAGTTATTGTCTCAATTATTATTAGTCTTCCTTGTTGTTGTTGTGCTATTTTTTTAGTGAGGACCTGAGGTACAAGGTCAAATAAAGAAATTAACGAGTTTGATATCACGTGGAACCACCGTGAAAGTGTTCCTCCACGTAAGCTTTTAGCTAAATACAAGTATTGTTTAGATATATACTTGTTAGGGTGGTGTTGCAAGGACAAAGCATATCATCTTGATGAAATAAAAGAGAATGTGGGTGTTTGTATATCTGTTCTTTATGAAGTTAGAGAGATATTTGTGAACTTGTTAGAAACAAAAGAAATTGCTAAAAGAAGCAGCTAGTCCAGAACGTTTTGAAGAAGTTGGATCCAAGATGGTATTGCAAAAAAGGAACAATGGAGTTTTGTAATGAAGGAGAAAGAAGAAACTCTTTAATCTATCAAGCAAAAGACAATGCAAGTGAGGGAGTTGGCGATTTAAGACATTTCTAAATGAGTCTATGTCACTACTTCACCATTTAATTTAGGGAAAAGAGCATACAACCCCTAAACTATAGTCCATTTATAAATAGGTACCTTCAACTAATGATTGTTCCCAAATAATCCTCAAACTTTAAGAATTAGTGAAATTGATCTCTCCATAAGTTTAAATCACTAAAATCTAACCGTCCATTTTTTTAAGTCTCAACCATTGATTATTTTTTTACTTTTTTTTAAAAATTTTCTTGTAATGTTTTAATTTCTAGAAAAAAACTGTAAAAAGGAAATAAAGAAAGAACATGAAAAAGAAACAAAGAAAGAACTCCGACTTTCTTTCCTTTCCTCTAGGTTCTTTCTTGTTTCCAATAGGTTGGAGCCTGAGAGATGGTAATATTCTTTGGCTCTAACATGGTCATGGTATGCATTTTTATTTTCCTTTCTTGCACTCGGAGACAATTATGGTTTATATATAAAAGCTTGACATTTCTCCAGCTATTGAAATATGCAACATCTTTTTCCTTGTAAAAGCATTCATGAATATGACTGATTTGTGACTACAATTATGGTACAATGAGCAAAAAAATGTCTTGCAAATCCTTATGGGGGAACCAGGATTCATGGAGCACACAAAATCATCCTCATGATTGATAATAGAGTAGTGTTATTTTGACATTAAAATTGGACACCCATTCATAGCCTACTAAAGAGTAGGGTGTCCCAATAGATGTTCAATTTTAATGTCAAAATAACACTACTCTTGATAATAACCCCTCTTTCAAATTTATTAGTGAGACGTCCAAAGGAAATGCAAGAAACAAAGGTCGAGCTCGCTCTTTGTTTTTTTTCTACAGTTTTTTCCAAAAGTTAAAACAATAAAACAAAATAAATAATAAATAAAAACAATGAATGGTTGAGTTTTAAAAAATGGATGATTAGATTTTAGTGATTTAACTTTAAGTTATTGGAAGGACCGATTTCACTAATTCTTAAAGTTTGATGATTAATTGGGAACAATCAATAGTTTAGAGTGCCTTTTTACAAATGGACTATAGTTTAGGGGGTTGGATGATCTTTTCCCTTTAATTTAATAAGAAGACTTTGCCCAAATGTTAAAATCGGTTGGTGGATATGGAAAGGGTTTGAAACCTCACACCAGTAATGAGGTCAGAGTATCTTGCTTTAAAAATTTAGTTGAGACAAGTTAGAGAAATACAAGATTCACATAAAAATGGGGCAACATTGTATTGTGTGATGGTTGGACCGATGAAAATGTTTTCTAGTTTACGGTCCAGGTGGAATTTTTTTAAAAAAATTTTAGACACTAATAATGTGATCAATGATGCTAAGCAAATGCTTAATTTATTATACCATATGTTTGTGGTGAAATTTGGGTTTGAGGATGTTGACAAAAGTTCACCAAATTAAGATGTTTGCAGTATTCTCAATTTTTAATGTTAATCTTGTGTAACATGTTTTATTTCAGAAAAGAAAATATTTTCAACAACAAAAGTAACTTGGCGGAAATTTAAAAGAGGATGAAAGTTAAACTAATAGTACTGGAAAGGAAAAGTGCACACATAATTGGTATCTCCTAGATCCTATCAATTGTGTAATTTTTTAGAACGGATTGTAATCATTTTATTTTGATAAAATAACTTGTTTTCCATTAATTTTGATTTTATTTATCATATTTATTATTTATATTGATTGGATGCATTTATGTTTATAAGATTTTAAAATCGTGAGTACAATTCTGCAATATTTAGAATTACTTCGTAATTGAAATTGTGTGGAGAAAAAGTCACCAATAATGACGAGTTAAAATAGATATTATCCACCTTTCATCCTCTGATGTGCTCTTGCAGCAACAATATCAAGAAAAATGATTTAAGCAATATTGAGTTAACTTCTTGTCTTTTTGTTGCTGAACAAAATAATGAGCTTTTGATGGAAAATCCTGAGGCCTGCCCGTTTGGAAGTGCTCCATTCCCAGAAGTGAATGTAGTAACTCACGACCATTATAGCTATGGGAAAAGTCATGGTGGTGGTCGTGGTCATGGTTGTGGTGGAGATTCCAAGAACACTCTTTCTCTCCAGAAATGGAAAAATGGTGAAAAAATGAAAAAGAAAAAAGTGGCCAGAACAACAAATATTATGATGAAAACATATGCTATCGTTGTGGTGGCAAAGGCCATTGGTCACATACCTATCGTACACCAAAGCATCTTGTTGGCCTTTACCAAGAATCACTTAAAATAAAGAGAAAAAAGATAGAGACACATTTTGCTTATGAAGATGGTGATTCTGATTATGGAGTTGATGGGCTCCAGTAAGTACACCAGATCGAAGCAAGTAAAAAAAACATGATAAGTATACCGAGGTCGAACACAGGTATTGGGTAGTTGTACCAATAAATCATAGTAATTAATGTACCTAGTAAGTCACATATTCATGTAACTAAGAAATCAGATGCATGTACTCAGGAACTAGAACTTCATTAATATTCCTGTAAATTACACATTGTATCTACTCCCCAAGTGTATGTAAATATAGATCAGTTGAGTGGGTTGGACACTCAAGCATTTCACAAACCTTAGGTTTTTCAATTGGACAACCTAGTGGGCACTTTTGGATTTTCAAATGAAGATTATGCAATAGGCTCTTTGGCTTCATATCCTACTCCTCCCCGTGCTAGATTCAAGGTTAATACTTTGATTTGGAACATATATACACCATTGGTAGTTTAATATAGGCAAAATTACACTTTTGGTCCCTTAAGTTTTTTTTTTTGTGACAAACTAGACTCTTAAGTTAGGTTCGGGTGACAAATTGGTCCCTTAAATTATTTTTTATGACAAACTAGACCTTTAAGTTAGGTTCGGTTGACAAAATGTGACCATTCCTGCAGAATTGGTGCACCCGAGCCTAGCCGACACACTGTTAGGACAATTAAAATAATAAATTAATAATTTTAAAAAATTAATTAATAAATAAATATATTTTTTCATTTTTAATCTTCTCTCCTTATTCTTCTTCTTCTTCAACAACCCATCTTCTTCAACAAACAATCCATTGCATATCTTATCCGGCGGCGGACCACTAAGAGGCGGCGGCGGCTGGGAGGCGGGGCTGGGAGGTAGTGATGGCTGTGACACCCTCTACCTCGCATACATATAAGGCATTAAAAGATAGGATAAATTAAAAATAAAACATGTATTATTTATTAAAACCAAACAACGGGTAGAGAACACCATATTGTGTCAAATCTCAAAACGCGGAAAATAAACATAACATAACACAAAAGAAAACCCAACCCCGATGTCACATTACAGAGCTGATATAACCAATCCGAAAAAACATCCTAGGATACAAATTGAAAATAACTAACTAAACAAACTATTGAAAACTGGAAATCCTAACTAAAGAGTCACGACTCCTCGGAGTCACTCCTCAACTGGCTGCTCGCCGTCCTCTGCAGAAAAGATACATGCCACAACAAGAAAACATAGAGATAGGGAGTAAGAAACATGAATATGAATATAATGGCAAGGAAGCAGTTAGCAAGACGAGCATACATCAAACAATAATGTTATAGCAAGCAACAATATAACACAGATACATCATAATATAAAAGGGTATGCTATGCAATGCAACTCTGCTCCACTACTCCATTATGCACTTGGATCCATTCTATCTCAGGGAGTCAACTTCGGGGTTACATTTCCACATTGACCAATAAGCACCAACGCCTTACTCACGGATGCGCCACCACGAGGTACCAGCTCCCATGGACGGCCAGATCGTCTTACTCACGGACAACCTCCCCTATGTTGAACATCCTCCACTAACATCTCCGATGCATGAATGCATGCTCAACACAACACACAAGCACAATCTCCACCTATGCTTGGGCCCATAGGCTACCCAAGTTTTAACACCATCAAATCATCGTTGTCTATCGTATTCATTAATTAAACACTCTAGTTGTTTTGTACTAGAGATTACCACCTTGACCATCAAGCATTAAGGTCCTCTTGGCCACCAGGCTACCAAGGTACCACATGATCATTAACACTCTAGCCATTAAGCACTAGAGATTACCACCTTGATCATCGTGTATCAAGGCCCCCTTGGCCACTAGGCTACCAAGGTACAACAATCTTATCACTTGTATTTGGTCTTCATGTTCCGTTGGTATTTTATTAAGTCTTTTAGAGCATTTGGGGTGAAACCCCTGCTTCTACACCATTCTGGTTTTTTGTTCTGTACAAGTGAGCACGGGCGTGCTCACCCTTCAGTACGGTCGTGTTGAGCTCACAGTCAAGCATGGTCCTGCTGACTGTTGAGCACGAGAGTGCTTAAGCAGTGCGCCCAGTTCTGGGTTTGAATCGGCGCACGGGCGTGCTGGAATGTGCGCCCTACTGCTATGGGCAGAAGGGTCGCAGACCCTATTGCCACTTGTTTGGGACATTCTCAGATTCAATCCTAAGGCTCTTCTAATCCATAACTCATCAGTTTCGTTAATATTGAATTAATGTTCATGTCTTACACATTAAAGGGGGATTATTCATTTAGTTTCATTTCATTAATTGTCCCTAATCACTCAAGATCAATCCCTAAGGTCTAGTCAAGAACCATCAATGGAAACCTCACCTCTCATTACTACGATTCAGTCTTATGAACAAGAAAACAACCTCCCATAACATTGTTTAACAGTTTTACTCTTTTAAAACTAACACGTCACAACGTCAACAAACAATACATCATAATGACATAATCTTGTTAAAAGCATTCAATCATGTCATCATCACATTAACATGTCATAACAGACAATATTCAATAATAACGTCATTCATAAAACCATATAATCAATTAATAGGAGTCATGCTAATATCATAATAGCAAATAGTCTAACATCAGATAACAATTAAGCATATAGGCATACAACATGTTATCAAACATAAAGGATTACGGGAAACCTTCATCTTAAGATACCCCCAAGCCTACTTACTCATACTATTCCTTCTCCCCATATCTGGTTTGAATAATTCCCGTTAAACTGACGACGTTCCTAAACCGGTTTCCTCGAACGGCTCGAAGAACGATCCCAAGCCTTGGTCATCACAAACAGGGTTAACCCCTTAGTTTCCAATTCATGAAACAGAAAAGGAAACAGAAGAGGGAAATGTCATCACCTTATAAGACACTAACGTGTGCGTTCCTCTCTCAAACACCGCAAGGATTCCAAGAACTGAGAAGGGTTCAACGGAGAGAAAGAGAAAGAGGAAGAGAGGTTTTTGCTGTTTTGGAGGCAGAGAAACCAAGATAAGGGTTGCACACAAAACCCCCGAGCACTGTTCCTATTTATAACCACTACAACTCGAGCACGGTCTTTACTTAGCGTCAACGAGACGCGTCTGACTGCTAAGCATGGTCGTGCTCACATCAACGTCAATGAGACGCATGCAGCGTTAAGCACAGGCTTGTTGACACATGAGCACGGACATGCTCATGCATCAGGAAGGGATTTTTAACTTAAAAACCCCCACTTAGCCCACTCTAAACCTTCCTAACAAACAAGGCACACATAAAAGCATTTATACGGAAAACGGGGTGTTACAGTGGCGAGGTCATTTGAAGTGGAAGTGGCAGAACCCATTTGAATTGAAATTGGGGCAAGTCCCCTGCTTCAAGTTTTTAGAAGCTGCTATAGAAGGGTTTGAAGCAGAGAACACAGAGTCACATAGGGTGCACTTGAGTTTCACCGATTTGGGCAAAATGTGTCTGGGTTCCAAACCAAAATGGGTTCCAAATGCACCCAGTACCAAGCACCTTTGCCCTTGATCGCTCTGGTCCGAACCGTGACAAGACCGTCGTAGAGTTTGTTAACGGCTTTGGCGGCGATTTCGTCGGAGGAAGAAGAAGTGAGAGGGTCGCTGGATATGGAGTTGGTGTAAGCCATTGTTGTTGTTGTTATGGCCATACAGGTGTCTGAATTGGTGCCCAAAATTGGTTGGGTCTCTGAGATGAAGGGTCAGAACTGGGTGGTGGTTTTGTGGTGATTGATGCGGTGTATTTTTAGAAATATAATTAAAGGCAAGTGCACCTCGTCGCAATCAAGTAATACGGTGGTGAGACCGGTTATCGTATCCACAGGGATTGGATGTCAATTACCAATTCACAAATTTAACAACTATCTAGACTAAAACAAAGTATGAGAGATTAAACAGAAAATAAAATGTTTTTGGTCTTTTGGGATTTTTAACAAACACTTGGTATGCAAACAGGGATGTGGCTAGAATTGTCAGGGTTAGACTACACTAATCCTCCCTTAGTTGCAATGAAATGGTTATCAACACAAGTCCTAATTCAATTATGCCAATCAAGCCTTTTCTAAAGTACTCAAGCCTAATGTCTTAGGTGCATTGAGCCTAAAACCCCAAATTAAACCCTAATGTCTTAGGTGGATTAATCTGAGATTTTGCATTAAGTCAAGACTTATGAGATTGCAAGCATTCAACACCTATGTCTAGATTCTTGAACTACTTGGCATATGATTCATGAGCATGCCTTAACACCAACCTTTCAGTCATCTATTAAAGCAACATATCATTCCTATGGGTAGCTAATCCAAGGAAAGCATTAAACACAGAAATCACATACTCATAAGGAAATAGAGACTTGCATTAAACAACCAAATCAATTACAACAAGTTCAGAAAAGTTACATCTAACCCCAACAATGGGGAATTAACTACTCATGATAAAGAAATACAAAAAGGAAAAAGAGAAGGGATGAAGAACACTCATAGACAAGCTTCCTCCAATCTTCTCTCCATCCAAGAGCAGAGAANACGCCCCCCTTTTTGGGTAGAAACCCTCTCCAGCCACCAGCCTCACCTGCCTCCAAGTGCAGATTGTTTTAGGTTAGAAGTTAGTTTCCTTTTCAATCATAGCGGTCTTGTTATTTATAGGTCCGTCGCCCGTCAGGGCCGTGATGGCCATCACGGCCAGGCCGTGACGCTTTCTGACTTAGGCGCCTCTTCATTCACTTATTCATCACGGCCGTGATGGATATCACGCCAGGCCGGTGATCGTTTCGACTTTTCCAACTAGCAGGTCACGGCCGTGATAGCCATCACGGCCAGGTCGTGACGCCTTCGACTTTTGGCTCAATCTTTCTTCACTAATGTTCCCTCACGGTAGTGAGGGCCATCACGCCAGGCCGTGATACTCTCTCGCTTGGCTCATAATCTTCACTTTTCAAGCTCTTTTTCATCCAAGCTCCAACAAGGCTGATTTCTGGGCATTTTTCCATTAAATCCTGCAAAACAACACACAGAAACCACCTCATCCGTTCCAAGGGAAAAACTATACAAAATCAACACTAAATTAGCCTAACTATATGCAAATGCATGCCGAAATGTACATGAAAAATGAGGTAAAATCACACTCATCAAATCACCCCAAGCTTAAGACTTTGCTTGTCCTCAAGCAAAAACTAAGGCCAGAAGAGATAAACAGTCAAAGCATGGATAGTGAACTAAGAACCCGAGTAAAATGATCCAAGCAATAGGCAATTCAAACAATTCAGCAAGAGACAATCAATTCAAGTCCAATTAGGGGCTTAAGTTTCCTAGACTCACATTCTCACTGATTCGGGCACTCTTGCTCACTTGAAGCTCACCCCAAGCTTGTTTATTTGCTTGGCTCTCTTTCTTGCCTCACTCACTCAAGTGTTCAAGTATATATACAATTCGCTCTATTTTCCGCAAGGAATGATTCCTACCATATGCTTGACTATCAACCAAATCTCCACTTTATTTATGAAAACACCTAAGAATCAAGAGGTCTTTATTTGGTTGCAACGTGGCCATGGGATTAATCTTTAGGTGGGGATAACAAGAAAGGGATATTTCAAAAGGCTAAACCAAGTATCAAACATTTCAACACAAGAAACCTTCTAAAATACCTTCTTGGGTTTTCAATACATTTTTCCACCCTTCTTTTCTTTCTTTTTCTTTTCTTTCTCACTTTTCTTTTTTTTTTTTTTTTGTGTCATCCCCTTCTCTATTTATTTTTTTCTCTTTTTTTTTTCTTTTCTTTTTCTTTTTATTTGGAGAAGGGGAGAGATTTTTTTTTTTTTTTTTTGATTCTTATCCCAAACTTTCAACTACCTTTTTACCCTTTTGTGATACTTTAGAAGGTCCCTTGTCAAGTATATGTATCAAAATTTTTCAGGGTACCAAGAAAAGCATTTTTCTTTCAGGCTCAAAATTGGGTAACTAAGGGTAGCATTTACACATTCAACGCTCAGAAGGCCAGAAGAATACCTATTGCCTCAATCATTTTCAAAAATGTTTCCAAAAAATTTTAAGCTTTAAAATGGTTTTAAGTCAAGTTCTAGAGAAAACAAACCAAGAGGAATAACACTCTACACAAAGAATGGGGGCAGATTTAGTGAGTACCCCCTAATGGTTCAAAAGCTCACATTTATCAGTTCAAGAACCAGTGAAAAACACAAGTCTAAAGAAACATATGCTAATCATCAACTATCCAAGATCATCTCAAGCATATTCATTTGCAGCCATATCACAAGAATAAACAATTGGGTTCAACAATTCACTATCACAAATTAATTGGCACTTAGCTCTCACAATCATAAGCTCAATCTAAGCAAGGGTAATCAATTCATGTGATCATGCAAATTTAAGCCTATATGAATGCAATATTTACAATGCAAGCAAAAAGATTACCCCTACCCCAAGCTTAAAGATTTACATTGTCCCCAATGTAAACAATCAAGTTGGAGAGGGGAAAGAAAAATAAAATAAAGCAAAAAAATTGGAACGGCTTACCGAGGCGGTAGCGGGTGTTGGCTCACATGCTTTATGGCTTTGTTTCTCCCTGCTCTTTTTCTCCTTCCTTTATTCAAAATCTGAAGACACTTAACAAAATTATTAACAAACCTCTTGAGCTTCTCAAATTATTCAAGAGGTTAAAGCAAAAACAGAATTAACTAAAGAGAAGGGTTAAGAAAAGTTGGGTTGCCTCCCAATAAGCGCTTCTTTAACGTCACTAGCTTGACTCATCAAGAAGCATCCACCTGGATCCCATAACCTGTGGTATAAGGACCAAGGAATGCTAACCATGTGAGATCCTTCACCTGGATCCCACGATTTGCAGCAAAAATGTGGAAGTGAGCACTCGAAATTCATGCCGACTTCTTCAAATGGGAAGCGCTTTTCAATTCCACTCGGGTCAAAGATGACCCCTTTATCCATAAAATCTTCCCAATAAAAATGGGGTTCAACCTCAGGTAGAGGCATGAACTCCATTGTTGACTGCTTTAAAATATGAGGTGGCAAACAAATCGAGAGGATCATTGGTGCTGTTCTGGCTTCTGTACCATCTTCACTCTCAGCATCGCCAAATCCATCACCTTCCAAATATGCAGAAATCTCCGCACAAACCACACAAGTGTTTCTCCCATCACATTCCACACATGCATAGGGGCCAATAGCATCATTTAATTTCACAAGTTCTTCATCATCCCCGAGCATGGTGACATAGCTATCCTCCAAATGCCTCTTTCTTTCAGGCTCTTTAGTCAAGGGTTCAATGGGGGGTGGTGCACCTATGTTCTCCAAAACAGGGTCTTCACTTCTTGACTCGGTTGCTCCCACTTCTTCTTCTTCCTCCTCATCCATCATTGCATCATCTTCATCATCATCCATCAAGTCCTCATTTGGCGTTTTGGGTAGTAGGTTAGAGAGTTCCTCAATACGTACCCCGAGACTTCGAATGGCATCTTCTTGATTCTTTAATTCTTCCATTGTTGTTGCCATGAAGTTCTCCAAAACAGCCTCTAAGTGAGGTTGACTATCCGGGATAGGTTGCTCAACCTCGACTGGGAATGCAGATTTGAAGTTCTCCCAAACAACTTCCAATGGGGATGGCTCATCATACCAAGGTGTGGAAGATTCCCAATGTTCCCCTTCATCCATCAAAGTGTTATTTGGAGGGTTCCCCCACCATGGAGTAGAAGTGTTGGGAAATTGATTTCCCCATTCAGAATAACCTACCATTGGTGGAGGAGGGACAGTTGCCCTTGACAGCTCATCACTCACTTGTTGGATTTTTACGGCCAACTGCAGCATATCTACCCGCAGCTGCAGCTCAGATAATTCACTTTCTGCATCAGATGGTTGATACCAATTGTAGTCCATGATCCTATCTAATCAATTTTTCACCTCACAGACAATTAAGCACAAGATCAAAGAACACAAAAACAAATATATACAAAACTAACAAAAGAAAGATATCAAATATATACAGAAAAATAAAATAAAAAATGTCTAAACTAGTTGTCTCATTTGTTACTAATGATATTGACAAAACCAATCCCCGGCAACGGCGCCAAAAACTTGATGCGGTGTATTTTTAGAAATATAATTAAAGGCAAGTGCACCTCGTCGCAATCAAGTAATACGGTGGTGAGACCGGTTATCGTATCCACAGGGATTGGATGTCAATTACCAATTCACAAATTTAACAACTATCTAGACTAAAACAAAGTATGAGAGATTAAACAGAAAATAAAATGTTTTTGGTCTTTTGGGATTTTTAACAAACACTTGGTATGCAAACAGGGATGTGGCTAGAATTGTCAGGGTTAGACTACACTAATCCTCCCTTAGTTGCAATGAAATGGTTATCAACACAAGTCCTAATTCAATTATGCCAATCAAGCCTTTTCTAAAGTACTCAAGCCTAATGTCTTAGGTGCATTGAGCCTAAAACCCCAAATTAAACCCTAATGTCTTAGGTGGATTAATCTGAGATTTTGCATTAAGTCAAGACTTATGAGATTGCAAGCATTCAACACCTATGTCTAGATTCTTGAACTACTTGGCATATGATTCATGAGCATGCCTTAACACCAACCTTTCAGTCATCTATTAAAGCAACATATCATTCCTATGGGTAGCTAATCCAAGGAAAGCATTAAACACAGAATCACATACTCATAAGGAAATAGAGACTTGCATTAAACAACCAAATCAATTACAACAAGTTCAGAAAAGTTACATCTAACCCCAACAATGGGGAATTAACTACTCATGATAAAGAAATACAAAAAGGAAAAAGAGAAGGGATGAAGAACACTCATAGACAAGCTTCCTCCAATCTTCTCTCCATCCAAGAGCAGAGAAAACGCCCCCCTTTTTGGGTAGAAACCCTCTCCAGCCACCAGCCTCAGCCTGCCTCCAAGTGCAGATTGTTTTAGGTTAGAAGTTAGTTTCCTTTTCTGTCTGCAGTGCTGTTATTTATAGGTCCGTCGCCCGTCACGGCCGTGATGGCCATCACGGCCAGGCCGTGACGCTTTCTGACTTAGGCGCCTCTTCATTCACTTATTCATCACGGCCGTGATGGATATCACGGCCAGGCCGTGATCGTTTCTGACTTTTCCAACTAGCAGGTCACGGCCGTGATAGCCATCACGGCCAGGCCGTGACAGCTTCTGACTTTTGGCTCAATCTTTCTTCAGCTAATGTTCCCTCACGGCCGTGAGGGCCATCACGGCCAGGCCGTGATACTCTCTGCTTGGCTCATAATCTTCACTTTTCAAGCTCTTTTTCATCCAAGCTCCAACAAGGCTGATTTCTGGGCATTTTTCCATTAAATCCTGCAAAACAACACACAGAAACCACCTCATCCGTTCCAAGGGAAAAACTATACAAAATCAACACTAAATTAGCCTAACTATATGCAAATGCATGCCGAAATGTACATGAAAAATGAGGTAAAATCACACTCATCAAATCACCCCAAGCTTAAGACTTTGCTTGTCCTCAAGCAAAAACTAAGGCCAGAAGAGATAAACAGTCAAAGCATGGATAGTGAACTAAGAACCCGAGTAAAATGATCCAAGCAATAGGCAATTCAAACAATTCAGCAAGAGACAATCAATTCAAGTCCAATTAGGGGCTTAAGTTTCCTAGACTCACATTCTCACTGATTCGGGCACTCTTGCTCACTTGAAGCTCACCCCAAGCTTGTTTATTTGCTTGGCTCTCTTTCTTGCCTCACTCACTCAAGTGTTCAAGTATATATACAATTCGCTCTATTTTCCGCAAGGAATGATTCCTACCATATGCTTGACTATCAACCAAATCTCCACTTTATTTATGAAAACACCTAAGAATCAAGAGGTCTTTATTTGGTTGCAACGTGGCCATGGGATTAATCTTTAGGTGGGGATAACAAGAAAGGGATATTTCAAAAGGCTAAACCAAGTATCAAACATTTCAACACAAGAAACCTTCTAAAATACCTTCTTGGGTTTTCAATACATTTTTCCACCCTTCTTTTCTTTCTTTTTCTTTTCTTTCTCACTTTTCTTTTTTTTTTTTTTTTGTGTCATCCCCTTCTCTATTTATTTTTTTCTCTTTTTTTTTTTCTTTTCTTTTTCTTTTTATTTGGAGAAGGGGAGAGATTTTTTTTTTTTTTTTTGATTCTTATCCCAAACTTTCAACTACCTTTTTACCCTTTTGTGATACTTTAGAAGGTCCCTTGTCAAGTATATGTATCAAAATTTTTCAGGGTACCAAGAAAAGCATTTTTCTTTCAGGCTCAAAATTGGGTAACTAAGGGTAGCATTTACACATTCAACGCTCAGAAGGCTAGAAGAATACCTATTGCCTCAATCATTTTCAAAAATGTTTCCAAAAAATTTTAAGCTTTAAAATGGTTTTAAGTCAAGTTCTAGAGAAAACAAACCAAGAGGAATAACACTCTACACAAAGAATGGGGGCAGATTTAGTGAGTACCCCCTAATGGTTCAAAAGCTCACATTTATCAGTTCAAGAACCAGTGAAAAACACAAGTCTAAAGAAACATATGCTAATCATCAACTATCCAAGATCATCTCAAGCATATTCATTTGCAGCCATATCACAAGAATAAACAATTGGGTTCAACAATTCACTATCACAAATTAATTGGCACTTAGCTCTCACAATCATAAGCTCAATCTAAGCAAGGGTAATCAATTCATGTGATCATGCAAATTTAAGCCTATATGAATGCAATATTTACAATGCAAGCAAAAAGATTACCCCTACCCCAAGCTTAAAGATTTACATTGTCCCCAATGTAAACAATCAAGTTGGAGAGGGGAAAGAAAAATAAAATAAAGCAAAAAAATTGGAACGGCTTACCGAGGCGGTAGCGGGTGTTGGCTCACATGCTTTATGGCTTTGTTTCTCCCTGCTCTTTTTCTCCTTCCTTTATTCAAAATCTGAAGACACTTAACAAAATTATTAACAAACCTCTTGAGCTTCTCAAATTATTCAAGAGGTTAAAGCAAAAACAGAATTAACTAAAGAGAAGGGTTAAGAAAAGTTGGGTTGCCTCCCAATAAGCGCTTCTTTAACGTCACTAGCTTGACTCATCAAGAAGCATCCACCTGGATCCCATAACCTGTGGTATAAGGACCAAGGAATGCTAACCATGTGAGATCCTTCACCTGGATCCCACGATTTGCAGCAAAAATGTGGAAGTGAGCACTCGAAATTCATGCCGACTTCTTCAAATGGGAAGCGCTTTTCAATTCCACTCGGGTCAAAGATGACCCCTTTATCCATAAAATCTTCCCAATAAAAATGGGGTTCAACCTCAGGTAGAGGCATGAACTCCATTGTTGACTGCTTTAAAATATGAGGTGGCAAACAAATCGAGAGGATCATTGGTGCTGTTCTGGCTTCTGTACCATCTTCACTCTCAAAGATCGCCAAATCCATCACCTTCCAAATATGCAGAAATCTCCGCACAAACCACACAAGTGTTTCTCCCATCACATTCCACACATGCATAGGGGCCAATAGCATCATTTAATTTCACAAGTTCTTCATCATCCCCGAGCATGGTGACATAGCTATCCTCCAAATGCCTCTTTCTTTCGTGCTCTTTAGTCAAGGGTTCAATGGGGGGTGGTGCACCTATGTTCTCCAAAACAGGGTCTTCACTTCTTGACTCGGTTGCTCCCACTTCTTCTTCTTCCTCCTCATCCATCATTGCATCATCTTCATCATCATCCATCAAGTCCTCATTTGGCGTTTTGGGTAGTAGGTTAGAGAGTTCCTCAATACGTACCCCGAGACTTCGAATGGCATCTTCTTGATTCTTTAATTCTTCCATTGTTGTTGCCATGAAGTTCTCCAAAACAGCCTCTAAGTGAGGTTGACTATCCGGGATAGGTTGCTCAACCTCGACTGGGAATGCAGATTTGAAGTTCTCCCAAACAACTTCCAATGGGGATGGCTCATCATACCAAGGTGTGGAAGATTCCCAATGTTCCCCTTCATCCATCAAAGTGTTATTTGGAGGGTTCCCCCACCATGGAGTAGAAGTGTTGGGAAATTGATTTCCCCATTCAGAATAACCTACCATTGGTGGAGGAGGGACAGTTGCCCTTGACAGCTCATCACTCACTTGTTGGATTTTTACGGCCAACTGCAGCATATCTACCCGCAGCTGCAACTCAGATAATTCACTTTCTGCATCAGATGGTTGATACCAATTGTAGTCCATGATCCTATCTAATCAATTTTTCACCTCACAGACAATTAAGCACAAGATCAAAGAACACAAAAACAAATATATACAAAACTAACAAAAGAAAGATATCAAATATATACAGAAAAATAAAATAAAAAATGTCTAAACTAGTTGTCTCATTTGTTACTAATGATATTGACAAAACCAATCCCCGGCAACGGCGCCAAAAACTTGATGCGGTGTATTTTTAGAAATATAATTAAAGGCAAGTGCACCTCGTCGCAATCAAGTAATACGGTGGTGAGACCGGTTATCGTATCCACAGGGATTGGATGTCAATTACCAATTCACAAATTTAACAACTATCTAGACTAAAACAAAGTATGAGAGATTAAACAGAAAATAAAATGTTTTTGGTCTTTTGGGATTTTTAACAAACACTTGGTATGCAAACAGGGATGTGGCTAGAATTGTCAGGGTTAGACTACACTAATCCTCCCTTAGTTGCAATGAAATGGTTATCAACACAAGTCCTAATTCAATTATGCCAATCAAGCCTTTTCTAAAGTACTCAAGCCTAATGTCTTAGGTGCATTGAGCCTAAAACCCCAAATTAAACCCTAATGTCTTAGGTGGATTAATCTGAGATTTTGCATTAAGTCAAGACTTATGAGATTGCAAGCATTCAACACCTATGTCTAGATTCTTGAACTACTTGGCATATGATTCATGAGCATGCCTTAACACCAACCTTTCAGTCATCTATTAAAGCAACATATCATTCCTATGGGTAGCTAATCCAAGGAAAGCATTAAACACAGAATCACATACTCATAAGGAAATAGAGACTTGCATTAAACAACCAAATCAATTACAACAAGTTCAGAAAAGTTACATCTAACCCCAACAATGGGGAATTAACTACTCATGATAAAGAAATACAAAAAGGAAAAAGAGAAGGGATGAAGAACACTCATAGACAAGCTTCCTCCAATCTTCTCTCCATCCAAGAGCAGAGAAAACGCCCCCCTTTTTGGGTAGAAACCCTCTCCAGCCACCAGCCTCAGCCTGCCTCCAAGTGCAGATTGTTTTAGGTTAGAAGTTAGTTTCCTTTTCTCGCATGCAAGGTCTTTGTTATTTATAGGTCCGTCGCCGTCACGGCCGTGATGGCAATCACGGCCAGGCCGTGACGCTTTCTGACTTAGGCGCCTAGTCATTCACTTAGTCATCACGGCCGTGATGGATATCACGGCCAGGCCGTGATCGCTTTCGACTTTTCCAACTAGCGAGTCACGGCCGTGATAGCCATCACGGCCGGCCGTGACGACTTCTGACTTTTGGCTCAATCTTTCTTCAGCTAATGTTCCCTCACGGCCGTGAGGGCCATCACGGCCAGGCCGTGATACTCTCTGCTTGGCTCATAATCTTCACTTTTCAAGCTCTTTTTCATCCAAGCTCCAACAAGGCTGATTTCTGGGCATTTTTCCATTAAATCCTGCAAAACAACACACAGAAACCACCTCATCCGTTCCAAGGGAAAAACTATACAAAATCAACACTAAATTAGCCTAACTATATGCAAATGCATGCCGAAATGTACATGAAAAATGAGGTAAAATCACACTCATCAGTGATGTTGGGGTTGTGGTGAGGGTGATGTCACAATTGAGGGTGTGGGTTTCGTTTTAGGGCATTTAGCCATAAAGGGTCACTCACCCACTGCCATAAACATGGAGGGGATTGAGATTGATGATGAGGTGGAGGGTTGTAGAGTTGGTGAGGAGGAGGAGGAGGGGTGTGGATTCAGCGGTGCTGAGGTGGTGGTGGTGGTGGTGGTGGAGGAGGTGGTTGTGGCGGAGGAGGATGGGTGGGTGGCAAGGTGGTGGTGGTACCCAGATTGGAGAGAAGATTAAAAAAGAAAACATTTATTCATTAATTAAGTTTTTAAATTATTAAATTATTATTTTAAAAGTCACATTTTGTCACCCGAATCTAACTTAAGGGTCTAGTTTGTCACAAAAAAAACTTAAGGGATCAATTTGTCACCCGAACCTAACTTAATGGTCTAGTTTGTCACAAAAAAAACTTAAGGGGCCAATTAATTTGAACAAAACAAATAACTTAAGGGACCAAAAGTGTAATTTTGCCTTTAATAGAAAAGAGAGGTTATTTCTTTTATTAGGGAGGAAAATCAAGAATTATATACGATGTCGTTTCTACAAAATTAAAATTACATCAAAAAAAACCAAAATACTCCACTTTCCCGGGTTAGATTGATAATGAAGTAATGAATCATGACTCTGACTCTTTCGTTCACACGGGGCCCAAGAGTCTTTGTCCAAAATTATTTTTGAGATCCAATAGGTCGTTACTCTAGTAAAGAGACTTGGTTACTCGAGTAAGTGTTACATTTTCAAATTTGCTAGTGTTCTAGAAATGTGAGCTAATGATTTCTTTTACAGGATCATGGCTCGAGGTAGAGGTAGAGGTAGAGGACAATGGGGACGAGGTGGTGGTAGAGGTCCAGAGAGAGTTGGCGGAAATGGTGATGGACAGACTTCTCACACCGGAGGAGGAGCCGGTGGCTATGTTACAGCAAACACAGCAGAACGCTCAGTTGCTGCAGATGACTAGAGAGCAGTAAGAGCAGCAGAACCAGTGGAGTGCTGCAAAGGTAGAGGACGCAGGGATGGCTACCTTCCTGAAAGGGAAGCCACCACAGTTCAGATGTGACTATGACCCAGAGAGGGCAGAGTGGTGGATACAAGAGCTGGAGAAGATTTTTGATACTATGCATTGCAGAGAGGATATGAGAGTGACTTATGCAGCTTTCATGTTGACTGGTGGAGCAGAAGCCTGGTGGAGAGGCAAGAGGAGATTACTGGAGGCAGAGGGCAGATTGATTAGTTGGCAGTTGTTCCGAGAGTGATTCCTGAAGAAATACTTCCCGCGTTTGGTTAGACGTGAGAAGGAGAGAGAGATTATGAGTCTTCGACAGGGTAACATGTCTGTCGGGGATTATGCATCACGGTTTGAGGCTCTGATTCAGTTTTCAAAGTTTTACCAGAGGTTTCCAGATGAGGATTGGCAGTGTAGGAGGTTCGAGGTGGGTTTGAGATATGAACTACATAGAGCTATAGTACTGCTTGATATTCAGAGTTTCCCAGAGTTGGTGGAGAGATGTAGTGCCATAGAGGGCATAGATCAGAGGCAGGCTGCTGAAACAACAGCGTAGCGGAGGCCCGATCAGATCTAGTGATCAGAGGAGGATCAACAATGATTCTCAGTGGAGCCAGGGACCCTATACCAGATCGGTGCAGATAATACAAACATCTTCACCATTACCAGTTTCAGTACCAGCTAGTGGAGCATGCCAGCAGCAGTGAGGCCCAGTTTGCTATAGATGCGGGGGACTGCATTATCAGAGAGAGTGTAGAGAGAGACCTAGTTGCTTTGTTTGTGGTAAACCAGGTCATCTGGCTCGTGACTGTAGTCAGAGAGCTATGGAGCAGTCAGTAGCTGCTGGTCTGGGAGCCGGAGCAAGTAGAGGTGGAGCTAGGAGAGGAACCCCAGTAGAAGGACACCAGGTGGCTAGACCTCAGGCCACGGGGAGAGTGTTTACCGCGAGGGGAGCTGAATCCTCTCAAGCTGTGGATCTTATACAATGTATGTATTTGATATCTGGTCGACCCTCGTCAATATTGTTTGACTCAGACGCTACACATTCATTTATCTCGCATGAGTGTGTGGATAATTTACAGGTGTAAATTATGGATGGAGGAAGTTTATTTCTTAGGATATGTAGGTAATAGGGAGTAAGATTTGGAATAAGTCTTAGACAAGAAGTTTATTTTGAAGAATTAGTTCTTGTTGGTAAGGTGTAGTGAGTAACTAGTTGTTTAAAGAAGTTGTTATTAAGGGAATTGATTTTTTTTTTAGTCATGAAAATAATGTGGGTAGTTGTTAAAAATTATAGGGAGATAACAACATTAGTTTAGGCCTTAACTAGTATAAGATTGATTTAGCTAAAGCCTTGTAGCCTTTTATTGTTGAGTTGATGGTTGGAGTTGTGGACTCACTAGTGGAAAATATACATTAGACGGTAAAGGTTTACGTCAGTTAACCAAAAGCTAGACGTTAAAAAGGGGGCGATGGTAGTTTTGTAAATATCAGACTTCATTAATTCAATTTTAACGTCAGTTGTTTTAAGGACTGACGTTAAAGGTTATTTTAATAATTTTTTTATCTAGTATACGTACCCTTCCGCATTGCCTTCCTCAAAGTTTCAGTTTCACAATTGCTTTGATATTTTGTGTTTCTGTTTTGAAAACTAAAATATATGTGCGAAGTATAAGTTGAATCAATAACCCAAACCGGATCTCATTCATGAAGTGTAATACAGACTGATACAGAAGATTGAAAGGGTTTAAAATCCTATAAAAAGTTCCATTGAAAGGGTTTAAAATCCTAAACATTAAAGCTACATCCCATCAGAGAGTTTTATGAAATATGCCAAAGGTAAAACTATACTCCGAAGGGTGCACTCGATCTATTTTAGCAATGGTCTTGGAACAGTCACTTGCATCCTTTAAGACCTCAGAAAACTGGGGGGCATGAGAGATCTCAAGAGAGGCAAAAACAGGTGCACTAGATCTGTTTCAAGCAAAGGCAGTGGTTCTAGAGACTTCCATGACGGTCACTTGCTGCCAAAGCTGACGTTTTGGAACTGTGACGCCCGAGCACCTGATTTGCCCTCCAGCAGCTGATTCTCCGGAAGGATGATAAGGTGAGCAACTCACATTACGTGGTTTACACAAGCTTATCACCCATGTTACGTGATTTACACAACCTCAGAAGTTGTTTGACCATTAAGACAAAGATCTTTGAGTCTAGGAATAGGAAGAAAGAGTGATGAAGTTAATCTCCATGGCAGAGCCATATTGTGAAGCCGAGAATTAAAAGGATGGAAGGAAGCTATTTATAGGAGCAGGGGATGAAGTTACTAAGCTATTCTGATTTTCTTCAAAACTTATCTATAAACTTAATGCTCATTAAGAGGATTAAGTTACAAGGTGCATGGGTAAGTAGCACAGTAGTCAAAGGAATGAATGTTTTTGCAGATATCTATACACTTTTAACATCGATTGTTTAAAAAACGACGTTAAAAGTGTTTTTAAAATAAAAATATTTATTGTTAACGTCGATTTTATACAACCCGACGTTAAAAGTATGATTTTTACTTGATTAAATAAATAGGCGACGTAAATAATCCTATATATTATAAACGTGCAGAATGAATATTGGAAATAATGTAATTAATATACGGGAACTTGGCAGTCATAAATTAAGTTGACATTAAAAATGAGGTGGTGGCAGTTTGTAAATATTAAATCACTATTTGCGTCAATTCTATAAATAACTGACGTAAATAATTATGAAACTCATTTCATTGGTTGTCATGTCCCTGTTGTCCCTCTTAACGCAGATCACTCCATATAGTGCAGTTTATTTCTAAACCTTTTTTTTAAACAAGTTTATTTCTAATTTTTATTAATTAGCTTGAATTAGTAAACAAATTCTTGTGCAAATTAAAATAAATAAACACTTAACATAAAACAAGTTATATGTATAATCAAATCGTATCTCATTGAAGCGATTCATAAGTTAAAATTACATGATTAAAAGATAAAAAATTTCTGCAATATAGCCCTAAAATATAAAAAAGTTTCTTCTTCAACATCATTTTCTTCTCAGTCCTGTCATCAGAAACTCCAATGGATGCATCACCTCCCTCACTTGAATTCCATGATGCAAAGTAAATCCTCAGTCACTAGCAGCGAAAGCAAAGTGAAATGGATCTTTGCATCTTTCTTCTTCACTGGAATTCCTTGATGTATCGTCTTGAATCCACAGTCACTTGCTTCCAAAGCAAAGTGAAAGGGATGACGGGGATGAAATAAAGTGAGAGAATCACATTACGTGATTCACCCAACCTTACCATCCATGTTATATGATTTACACAACCTCAGAAGTTGTTTGACCATTAAGACAAAGATCTTTGAGTCTAGGCATAAAAAGAAAGAGTGATGAAGTTAATCTCCATGGCAGAGCCATATTGTGAAGCAGAAAAAATTAAAAGGATGGAAGGAAGCTATTTATAGGAGCAGGGGATGAAGTTACTAAGCTATTCCGATTTTCTTGAAAACTTATGTAAAAACTTAATGCTCATTAAGAGGATTAGGTTACAAGGTGAATGGGTAAGTAGCACAGCAGTCAAAGGAATGAATGTTTTTGCAGAAACTAATAAACTTTTAACGTCCGTTGTGTAATACAACTGACGTTAGAAGTGTGAGTGTTTTTAACGTCAGTTTCTTAAGACAACTGGCGTTAGAAGTGTGAGTGTTTTTAACTTCAGTTTCTTAAGACAACTGACGTTAAATATATGACCTTTAACATCATTTTTTACTAACAACTGACGTAAAATGTTGTTTTATTTTGATATCTGCACTTCTCTGTACGTCTTTTTTCTCTTTTCATCACGCTCAACCCCCACTCTCAACCCTCACTCTCACTCTCACTCCGCCTTAATCGCGAGCTCATCGCCACCGTAACCACCGCGAGGGCTTCTTCGCCACCACCGTGAGGTACACTCTTAACCCCTAACTCTGTCTTTCCCGCTCATTCTTTGCAATAACTTGACATCTTTCTTTCCCCTTCCCGCGCACTAACTCTCCTTATCCCTCTGCTCTCAGTAACCACATCGAACGTTGGCCACCACTCGAGCTTCCCACCCACCACCACGCGAGCGCCTATTTCTGGTGAGTCTTTAGGGCACATTTTTTTATTTTTGGTTTTGAGTGTATGTTGAAACTGTAGTCTCAGTAGTTGAAACTTGAAACTGTGAGTTTGAGTTGTTTGGAATGTCTCTATTTTTGGTTTTGAGTGTATGTTGAAACTGTAGTCTCAGTAGTTGAAACTTGAAACCGTGAGTTTGAGTTGTTTGGAATGTCTCTATTTTTGGTTTTGAGTGCATGTTGCTCTGCTGGTTGATCTGTCACGGCCGTGATGCTCATCACAGCTAGGCCGTGATCAGTTCTGCCCTTGAGGGTCTGGTTCAATTGGCACGTTACGGCCGTGATGGAAATCACGACCAGGCCGTGACCAGTGCTTGGCAATCTTCAAAAACTATAGTTTTCAATCTCCCGTATTGTCCTTATATTGGATAGATGTTTTGTATATCTACAGGACCTATCTAGTTATTTTTATTTATACTTCTGTATTTATTTTGAGTTATAACCTATGTTAATACATATATATTGTTTCTGAACAGGCATACATATGGATCAATCGGATAGCCCACATGCACGGGAGGACACTGTGGGGGCTTCGCAGGACCCGATCACGCCTACGCCTGATTCTAGTGTAAGTTTACATGTTATATACTATCTTTAGTCCTTCTTTTTAATGTAAGTTTATAATGTTACAACCCTCTGCTCTCATAGGAAACGGGGTAGAGGAGCCACCTCGTTGAAGAAACTAGAGAAGGACAGGCAAAGCGGACAGAAGCTTGAGGTGTCCTTCGATGCTAATCTAAATGCCCAGGGACCCCGTGCTAAAGAATTTAATAAGTGGGTGTTTCTACAGGCGAAGCATCACGTAAGCATCAACTACAACCACTGGAATGACGTTCCACAGAACGCTAAGGATCAGATTTGGGAGGCTATCACGGTATTTTACCTTTACATTCGTTTGATTTACACTATTAGATAATTATCCGAGTTATAATCCATCCAGTTGTTATGTATTTAATGTGTAGGTAGCTTGGACTGTGCCAAATGACGAGGATCATCGTCATAAATGTATGAAAATGGCATCAAAGCGTTGGAATGGGTTCAAGCATGATCTTACCAGGTACTATGTATCTGGGAAGAAGCGGCTTGATAAAATGTTCTCGGATTATCCCTGGATTGATCAGGATACTTGGGATATGTTTGCCAGGAGTCGACAGGATGGAGAATTTCAGGTTGGTTGATTAAGTTAATTTTGTATGCTTATTATAGATCATTTAACTGTATTTAATTATGTGTTTTTGTTTGAATAGGCTAAGGCAAATAAGGGTCGGCAGAATCAGGCGAAGAACGTCCACCGCCACACCATGTCTCAGGGTGGGTACCAGACTCGGATCGAGCAGATGATGGAGATAGGCTGAGGGCGAAGCAGAAAGAGCACTCTGCTAGGATTGAAAGAGGAGAGGTGCTTGAGGGCACACCATTAAGTCCTCCGTCGGACATCGACAGCGAGGATATTTGGTTAGCCGGCCGCATGACAAAGACGGGATCTTTTAAAGTTGATGCCACTCGCGAAGTGGCAGATAAGATTGTAAGTAAATAAATAACTTGATTTTAATTGATATTTGTATAGATATTTGCAACACTTTTCACTTGCACGTTTTTTCATTTTTTTTCATTGTAGATGGATCTTAAAGCACAATCCTCCCAGGGCGCATTCGTCCCTTCTGGACGGCGGGACGTCTTGATGACTGCTCTAGGCAAGAAAGACCATCCTGGTCGGGTTCTCGGTGTTCCTGGGAACGTGACCATCAAAGAATATTATGGCAAGTCTGCCTCACGAAAGCGGGTGGTCGATGAAGCATCAATTTTGGCTGACATTACTCAGCACCTCATGTCCAACCCAGCTATTACAACACATCTGATGCAAGGCTTAATATCCAACCCAGAATTCAAGCAGGCGCTTGCTAGAGAGCTTTCCTCCGTCGGTACATCCCAGGACACCGCAGGGCATGCCAACCCTTCACATGTGAGCACAAAAGAGAGTTTTAGTAGGGCACATGTGGAGGACGATGAGTTGGCAGCTAGGGAGCGGGAGTTCGAAGTCCAACGCCATGAGCATGAGTTGGAAATGAAAAGCCGTGAGCTTGAGTTGGACTCCAAACGACGTGAGCTCGAAATGTTAACAATGGTATGTATTCATTATTAATGTCCAAATTAGTCAAATAATTACTTGTGTTTTTTTTAATTATCAAAAACTTATCTATTTTATTTTTCCTAAACTGAAGGCCAAGTCGACGTCGGTGTCGCTGTCACCTATCACTCGTTTGTTCTCACTTGGTGAGGATTATGCGTTTGAGATTTTTGAATGTCCATTGGAGCACGATGGATGGGTGGCACGCCCAGATCAACGGAGGATATTTACCTTCTGTGGTGACGATCTCGGGAACTCCTGCAGAAATAACGTCTGGATGAACAACAAGTTTTCAGTCTCTGGTGGACGTAAGTTAATTTTAATTTTATAACTTATTTATTTTTGGTATTTTTCCATTTAATAATTTATTTTAATTTCAATATATATATTATGTAATTAACATCCACACCTTTTCATATCTTAGGTATCTCCATCGTCTTCAGCTTGATAAGGGCGTTGCATCAGTTTACGGTTTCTTAGATCCGTCAATCCTTCTGCCCGATTTCTTTACTGGCGATGCATTGAGTAAATACTTAGGGAACTTGTTGGGAGACAATCCTAAAGAATTATATCTGGCTCCCTACTGTATGAAAAGCCATTGGCAGTTGTTCGTACTTCACCCGTCTAGGCATACTGTCATATTCTTTTGCTCTCTCCACCAAGATCCGCCACCGAAGGTGGTGGAAGCTGTAAATAAGTAATTAACTAATCTTAAATTTAATTTAAGTTTTAATATCAGTTGTTTTTAGTTTATTACACACATGATATATGAATTTGTTAATTGATCGACATGATTATTTGTTTATGATAGCGCGCTGAAGGCGAGTAGCATAAGTTGCACCAACGGGATAAGTAGGACTTCTAAGGCTAAAGCAAATCCTGTATGGAACATCCTCAAGGTTTGGTAGTTTATTTATCAAATAATTAATATTATAATTACTAATTTATATGTATATTCAACTGACGTTGAAATTAATTTTGTTGGTAGTCTCGATTTCAAATTGACGGGTGGTCGTGCGGCTATTATGTGATGCTTCATATGCTGAACATAGTCTCCGCATCTATTACGGATGGATGGAATAAGGTAATATTTAAACAACTTGTTAAATTATATATTATAGTTTTGAAGATGACTTGCATTGATGTTATTGTTATTATTTGAACGTGTCTAGGCATTTATCGACCAATCGCCTATTCAAGAAGATGAGTTAAGAGACTTGAGGATGCGCTTTGCTGAATTCTTCTTCAAGTATGCGGCTGAAAAAGAAATTGACAGGATACCTCCGCAATACTTAGATAAATAGTTTTTTTGTTAGACTTTAGAAACTAATTAATAACATGTATATATATATATATATCCTTAGATTGGTAGTTTTGTTTTTTAGACATTGGAACTAAAATTTATTTATATATATACATGGGTTTTGGTTTTAAGTCCCCCCATTGTTCCATTTTTTCTTTGCAATTCTGCAATGTGTGTGATATTCTGTGTTACAGGGATATTTACTGAATGCAGGGATAGCTGAGGGGAGTGATATTTTAAAACTGAATTAAAAAAAAATCTATTAATGTCAGTTGTATCAAACAACTGACGTTAATAGTATTTTATAAAATATACAGTACACTATTAATGTCAGTTGTTTATTACAACTGACGTTAAAATTAAACCTTTAAAGTCAGTTCTTTATAACAACTGACGTTAGTTTTAACAAAATTAACATCCGTTGTCTTAAACAACTGACGTTAATAGTTTTATGTTTAACGTTAGTTGTTTAAAAAACTGACGTTAATTTTTACAAAATTAACGTCAGTTCTCAACTGACGTTAAAATATTAACTATTAACGTTAGCTGTATTTACGTCAGTCAGTATTCTGACGTAAAAAATCAATTTTAACTGATGTAAAAAGCACTTATTGCACTAGTGACTTGATTTGGGATATAGGTTTATAAAGTGAATTTAGTAAGATATAAGGATCGTAAGTGTTGTTAGATTGTTACAAATATGTCTTGTTAGTGAGAAAAATGATGATCATGTTAAGTGTAGGTTGAGGTGGAGTAGTTCTTGGGTATATGAAATTGGGATTTGAGGATAAAGATTATAAATAGGCATGTTGTTCTTGTTAAGAAGGTGATTTTAGAACTTCACTTGAAGCTATGATTGAATTAGCTTAGTGTACTGTTCCAATGAGGTTTGTAAGTTGAGATTTTATTGGAATCCTTGATGAATAAAGATAAAGTTCAAATGCATCTTTAGCGTTTAGCTTGTGTTAATTGATTAGTTATGATTAGGTTTGGAAAATTTGAAGATAAGACTTGTATTGAATGTTATATACATGTTGATTTTTGGATTTATGATGAACTAGAAATTTTAAGTTTAGATTGATAGATTTTAGAGAATTTTATGATAAGATAAGGGAATCTAAGAGTCTAATATAGTGGTAGAACTTCAAGTTTGTAATTTTGTCTCTAAAATAGTGTTTAAAGATGAGAAAGGAAGTAAACTTAAGTTTATGGGATTAATGCTTTGATGCGAAGATGGATTTATTTTCTAATGATGATAAGTTGGTTTAAAGAAAAAGAGGTTTAAGTATATGGTGTTTATAGGAGAAGTTGATTTGAGTGTGGCATGTCCATGTTAGTATTTAAGTCCTGATGTTAAGAATAGAATTATGAGGCCATTGAAATTTATTAAGATAAATTCGGATTTGGTTAGGATTAAAATCAGATTTGGTGAAAGATTTACTACTCTAAATAGTATCGGGTAGGATTTTGAGTTTTAAGGTTAAATCAAGAGGAGTAGAGATATGATATGTGTACCAGAGGACTTAGAGCTTAGGAAGATGATATTAGAAGAAGCACATAAGACTAAGTTGAGTTTTTACCCCAGAGCCACGAAGAAGTATCAGTATCTGAAGATGTTTTGGTGGTCGATGATGAAGATTGGAATTGACAGAGCTAGAAAGCTTACTTCTAGATTCATTGGATATTAAGGAGCTTCGTGGTATTGAGTTATTTTGAGGAACGTAAATTTCGAGGACGAAATTTCTTTTAAAGGGTTAGTAATGTAACATCCGTGTTTTAAGGCATTGTTTATATGTTTGATGACTAGGTTTAAGACTTTGATTTAAGGTCTAATGTGCATGTTTAGGAATTGGGAACCTTGCATGGAAAGTACGATATTAATCGGCGTTTAATTGAATTAGAATGTGTCACTACAAAAAAAAAACCTATTTAGCGATCGAATTTGTATTTCGGTCGCAAATTTGCGACCGATATTTCGGTCACAAAATTATATATTTCGGTCGCCATATAGTTGGTCGCATGCTCACATAACCAAATTTGGTGACTGATATTCGGTCGGTATTTCGGTCGCAAATTTTGTTTTTTTTTTATAAAAATTTTCCTGTAACTTAATCCTACTGACCAAATTTTGTTTTTCAACTATTACTCCATTGATTTTTAATTTCTGATATAAACAAAATACACCAACATTTTTTTGAATAAATAAAAAACGTAAATATGATGTACTAACGATCCAAAACACCACAGTCAATATGATCAAGAAAACACATACATTAATTAACGCAAGTTTAATAATTGTTTATAAAAAAAGTTTAATAATGTACTAATTAACGATCAAAACATAAAAACACACCATAGTCAATAAGTACTGATCAAAATATCAAAACTCATCAATCTTCCAAAGGGATGAACATGTACAAGCGAGAACCCCCAAGGTACTTAAACTTTGCTAATACACCAGTGGACAACAAATACAACTCCCTGATACCATTTGTATCTGTTGCAAAATATGAGCGATCCTCATGGATTACTATATTCCCATTGAACAGATTTCCGCATTTGTCTTCAATAGTCACAACACGCGGTATTCCTCTTCCCCAATGACGGTAGAATGATCGCGGGATTGAAATCAAATCCTGCAAATACACAAGAACAATTTAGTAATGATTAGTTTATGCCTTAACCATCATTACGTGAATCCGATCGTTATTCTTAAGTTGATGAGATACTGTACCTGGTCTAAATGGATGACTGTCTCAAAACATTTAGTCGGATCCATTTTCTGATAAAACAATAAGGAAAACAAGTCATATGTCTAAACTTCATCAAGTGATAATAAGAAAAGATGGAAAGATCCATGTAGCATACTAGCATGTTAAAATAGAACAAAGAAATGCAACTTCACATGCAACTTTACAGATTAGCAAACATAGTAGTTTTCAGGAAAGCAGATGCTTTTACGTCGTTTTGAAGGATGGTCATAGAGAGGACTTTTCCTACTGGAAATGCCTAGATAACCTAGTAAGGATGGTCATCAACAACTATTTCTGGAAAGCTCCATTGCCTAGTGAAACAAATGAGTAGAAAATCAGAGTTGCTTTCATAATATTGTGTACAGAGCTGCTTTCTAATGTGAATAATGTTTGAATGATGACGGCACGTCATGTGCCTGGCAAATTGTGCCCCACCCTTCATTTTATCTAACCCTATACTTAATCCTTCATTATCTAAGACCTTGGCCTTAAGGCAGAATTAAAGAAAAACCTCAAACTTCAAGAATCCTTTAAGCACATCCAAAATATTGAATGAGCATGCGTGCCCTGAGAAGGTACGCATGCTCATTAATATTGAATATCAAATAGGAAACTAATTAAGGCTTTCGTAGCTTAATAATTAACTCTAGCAGAAAATAAAACCATTGACTTATAAGGATTGCAGCATACTTCAACAAATATATATTGAAGCATATTTCAATACAAACTTAGATAAAATATAGTAACAAACATCCTATTGAGCTCCGCTCTCCACTAACAAGTAACACATAATTGTCAAACACATGCATAACTTCTAAATTAACAACACACAATAAGTATCCCGACTTTTTGACAGGATCACATCCTATTGAGCTCTGCTCTCCACTAACAAACAACACATAATTGCAAATACATGCATTCTCAAGTATGCTTAGTAAAGATGTATTTGGATTCACTATCCAAATCATCTCACAGTTGAAACAACAATGTACTTGAGTAATCTAAATAAGAGAAACAAGGATGAGCAAGCCTTAAAAAAATATTACAGGACATAGATGGACTCAAGTTGTATTGCAGGGTGTAACATAATCATTTTCAAGGGACATTGACCTTGTAATTCAACGGTTCAAGAAGTTTGAAAACAAATGTTACCTCCCACCATCCCTCACTTACCAATCTCCATCGAAAAAAATGAATCTCAAAGGCCAGCCATTAATTAGCCATCAAATTTTTATCAAACCTCCATACATTCATATACCCAAAGAACAAATATAAAGTGTTCAACTCAACAATGAAAATTTACAAAATTTACAAGTTAGGGTTAGGACCCTTGCCTCCACATTGACTTGGTCTTCAAACTCATATTAAAATAGTCTTCCTTATGTCTAATACAATGTTCCTGTAATTTACTAATTACATTCTTGGCTTCATATTTGCTTATTTTATGCAGGGATGGCCATGAAACTTATAGTAGTCCTACTTCCAAGCATTACAGTCGAAGAGATAGTGAATCAAGAGGAAGCTAACTTATATTATCTATCCAATAAGTTATTTAAATCAATATACTCCTATTGTCAAAATTTCTCTACTCTGGATTTCACTAGAACAACATCAATGATTAATTTGACAGCATAAATACCCATACTGACAGAACTTCCCAAAACCCTAACCTGAGACAATTGATCAGAGGAGACTGTGGGGGTGGTGGTTGCGCAAACAGAACCCCTTGAGATGGGGGTGGTGGCCGGAGGAGGAAGCGACAACACCTGAGAGAGACATTGAGAGAAACTGAGACAAAGAGAACCGAGCAAGAGAAAGAGAGAGCAAGATACACACAGAGAGAGAAGAGGAGACCTTACCAAAGAAGGAGGTCACGGTGCTACAGTGGTGGTCGTGGTGGCACGGTGCTGCTGGGAGGAGGATAGTGAGAAACAGAGAAGGAGAAACACAAAATGAGAAGGATAAGGGGAGAACCTTACCAAGTGGTGACCGGAGGAGGACGAGACGGTGAGAGGTGGTGATGCGCGACCGGAACAGGGACGGGGCAGAGCAGCTGCAAGAGAGAGAGTAGAAGAAAAGAGAGAAATGGGGGAAGAGATAAAGGAAATCACGATTTAGGGATTTCATTTTTAGCGACCGAATAATTCGGTCGCTAAATCGGTCGCTAAATGGGTTAATTTGAAATTTGAATTCATAAATTTAGCGACGGATTTTTAAATCGGTCGCTAACACCTGCTATTTTAATTTTTTTACGCGCCGTTTAGCGACCGAATTAATATCGGTCGCAAATATAAATAAAGTTTAACCGTTGCATTTAAATCGGTCGCCAGTTCGGTCTCTAAAAAATCATAAATTTCTGACTTTTACTTTCCTTTATTTAGCGACCGAAATAGTGACCGATAACTCTGCTACGCTCTATTTCGGTCACAGTATCAACTCTAATCAGTGTTTCATGTAGATCCTACAATCGGTCGCCATTTCGGTCGCAAAAAGCAACCAAAAAATTAGGTCACTATTTTCGATCGCTAAATAACCTTTTTTTTGTAGTGTGTTCTAGGATCCCCGTTATACCGTTTAGAACGCTTAATAGTACACAATAGGAAATTTATTTTTGAGGAATAGATTAGGCAAGTGTGAGGACTTGATCTTATTCCTTTGGTATATAGGAGTCTGTGTTTCAAATTTCCGATCAATCGAACTTCAAACGAGCTCATAACATTGTAAAACGTATGAATTCGGAGTGCTGGACAACATGGGCGCTGAGCGCTGGAAAAGGGAAATGTGACATTCTGTGATTGGGGGGAGGAAGGCGGTGCAGCGCTGGCTTATTGGCGCTAAGCGCCAGCAATGTAAAAAAAAAGAATTTTTAAGTGAGTTAAATGTGAGTCACCTTGGAGATGATGGTAGAAACTTGGAGAAATAGAAAAGTATAGAGAGAGAATAGAGGAAGTGAAGGAGAGAGAAAACTCCAAAGGAGATTCTGATCAATCCGTTCGTCCTACTACGAAATCCAATATACCGTTGTGATCCTCGTGACGTGTACTTCATCATCCTACCTTTTTTTTTCTTGATTAGGATAATGTAAGCTTATGTTCTTTTTATGCCGAAATGCCATCAGCGACAGTATTGAGGTTATCCTTCGATCCTTTTATCGATTTTCAGTTCCGTCTTTAGATTTGGGTTACATGTAACGTGTGCTTCACAATGATGTGTTCAGGTGAATTTTTGGAACCCCGGAGGGTGGTGAACAAAGCGTGGAAGATTTGAGGAGCTTTAGAGAGGGCTCGTATTGTTGCTCCTAAGCTAGCCTATGACACCTCAGGTGAGGGAAAAAAGCTTTCTATTGTCGGAAATGGCTAAGTAACATTATATGCAATAATGGTGTAGGGCGGTCTAAACCTTACTAGTAGGCGAGTAATCAACAACATCAATATCACTTTGGGGACTACCCTATAGTACCAATGATGATATGGAGATTGTAGACTTATTCCCATTAGGCTAATTTTATAATATTCGAGGTTGTCTGATTTTAGTATGTCTGAACTGCATGTGAAGTGTTGACTGGATGATATGTTTTACGTGTATTTTGTGATATTTAATTATTATATTATTATTTTAAATTGTGTGATATTTAATTATTATATTATTATTTTAATGTATATAATATCCTTGATGTGATTTAGGTGATATTTGAATATTTGAATATTTTTAATGTGTACGATATACTTTTTATGATAACATGTAATATTATTTATTTTATGTTTATTTGGCATCTAGGCAATTATAAATGTTGATTGGGAGATATGCATGTTGGGGGGAGTGTGATATTTGATTTAGTAGTGCCAAGCCTAATAAAATATTATTTTATATTGATATGACTTGAGATATGAGTTGAGATTGTGAAGGAAGGTTGAAGCACTAGGTTGTGACCCGATTGGAGTCAGTGAAACTCATAGATGCATTGTGTTGTTCATAGCCGTGTGGGCGGACGCACTAGGTCAGTGTATCTGATTACGGATACCGGATATCACAGGTCAGTTCCCTAACGGAAATGGGGGAGACTACTGTGATACTCCTGTAGTCCTTGATGAGTTGCTCTAAGTGCTTATGCACTATTCCTTCATAGGACGCGTTGAGGTCTATGGAGAAAAGGGGCGCACCATTATGTGCTTATAACGCTATTCCCAATGGGGGAATAATGGCGCACCGTGCTTATGCACTACTCCCTACTAGAGATGAGGGAATATGGGCGCACTGAGATCTTTGGAAATGCACCACTTGGACGACTGACTAAAAATCTATGTGACAGGATTGTGGTGGCCACGTCAGCATATTGGCATAATTGCATGAGAGTAAGGGTAGAGGATGACTCTGAAATTTTGAGGATGGTTGCTAATTACATGTGCTTTATGTATGTGATGCATGTTTATGACTATTATTATACACTAGGTATACTTTCTTTTCCACCTATGATGATAGCATGTTTCTTATCCCCTGTTTTTTTTTCTATATTGTGTATGTTTTATTTATGTAATTGTTATGAGAAGACCTGGCTGAGGAGTCAGCTATTGAGGAGTTTGATGGGACCCCCTTACGAGCCAGATGCTGGAGAACGAGCAGTGGTCCCTATTAGTGGAGTATAGAGTCTATGAGCAGTGCGTCTTTTTGAGACGTTGTATATTCCGTTGCTTATGTCTTTTTGGTATCAGTATTTATATTATGGGACCCTACTGATGAGGTATCCTCTCACAGTGTATCAGCAGAGTATGTTTGTATTTATATATATGTGTGGTGTGATGTTATAGTTTGTTATTTATATTTAAAGTTTATTTATTATGATTTTCTGTATATCCGTCTAATGCTAATATCACGATTAAGTTTTAGTTAAATTTAGGTTTTTCTTTAATGGAACATCGGGGTATCACAATCATTTGGTATTTAGCTCCTCTAAAATGAGATTGTCGCTTGATTTGGGGATTTGCATGAAGGTCAATGATTACACGATTACTAATAAACCTAAATCCATTCCTAGATACAAGGTTTATTAGGTGATTGATTTCAAGTCTAGTCCTAATATGAACTTTCCAATTGCATACCAAAATAATAATCAAGTTATGGCCCTTCGATGATGATGATAATAATAATAATAATAATAATAATAATAATAATAATAATAATAATAATAATAATAAAGTTATGGTTGATCAAGCCACAACAAGCATTAAACATGGAAATCAAACACTTATATAAAAATAGAAACTACACTAAAAGATCAAGTCAAATACATGAGAATTCAGAAATTAACTACATCTAACCCAAAAAATGGAGAGTTTAGCTACTCATGATAAAAGAAACTACAAAATGAAAAGAAATAAGGAAGAAAAGTGTAGAAGACTCCATGAATAATGTCCTCTAGCTCCAACAGCTCCAATTATAGAGAAAACCTCTCCTTTTAGGGTAAAGTTCGTCAATGGTACTTCTTGAATGAATGAATTTTTCTAAAAGAAGAAATTATAGTTCATGCTGTCATCATCAGAAAACTTGGCTAAGTGTAGCTCTCACTCAAGTTGGTTCTTGGGTGTGCCTTGGCTGAGCGCACCAATTTCTTGGCTGAACACAGACAATCCCGATATGTGTTTGCTCTTTGGTGCACCTTGACTGAGCGAAATTGCATATGGGCCCATTCTTCATCCTTTTTGTCATGCCTTTCTGTTGCTTCCTAAAACACATAAAATCAGACAAAAAATCATTAAATTAGGCAAACAATAATATTTTAAAATTAAGTAGCTATCTTAAAATTTTTTGTGCCTAGCTATCTTATTTTTTTTTAAATATAATTTTTATATATAATTGTTTTAAATAATATAAATATAATTTTCTAAAATTAAGTATTGTTTTTTTTAATATCTTAATAAGAATCATTTAGCTCAATGCCTGTATACACTTATACTATATTTTCTTATTATTTTTATTTTATAATTTTATCTAATGTTGTATTATTTTATATATTCCTATTCTGATTTTAACACACATAGATGGATTGAGATCAGCTCTCCAAAAATGGCCTTATTTCCTATCCCACCCCCTTAGATCGTACTATTTGGAAAACTAATTATATTATTTATTATAAATATATTAAATGATATGATATAATATAAATGAATAAGATAGAAAATAAGATACCATTTTAAAACACATGATCTCCTGCCTTCAATGAGATACGAGCAATAACGACATACAATTAGCATATTTGCATTCTATTATCATTTTGATAAATATTTTATGAACTAGGCCCCGCATGTCTTGGTTCTTTCATTAAAAAGTAATTCTATCTATTCACACCATTCCTTCATCAACCAAAAAATAGTGTTCTCTATCCTAAGTAGTCATGTCAGAATCTCAAGCTTTGGCAGAGGTAGTATTTGGTAAGCCTGTCCAAGATTTGGTCTTGAATTCTGAAAACTTGCCAGAAAATTATATCTATGAGGAAGGTGGAGCTGGATTTCGAGATGCTCTTCTCCCATCAGAGGATATTCCAGTGGTTGACCTTGACCACCTCAATTCTTCATCTGAGCTTTCAAAACTCAAGCATGCCCTCGATTCATGGGGCTGCTTTCAGGTCTGGCTTTATAGTAATTGCACATAAACTATTATTTTGACTAGAGCCTTTTAATTAGGTTCTTTTCATCATAATCATTTTTACTTAATTACTTAATTGATTGTAATTTTATTCCACCATACATCAAACATGAGAGAAGTTTAGAATTCTATTTGTCAGGGAGGATACAAAATATTTAGATGACCAAGGTTCACAAGATTATTTTAGGATATGAAATGTTAGAACTTATAAGATTATAAAAGATATTAGATGTGAAGTAGAACCTATTAGGTTATTTTCATTATAATTCCTTCAATTTATAGTTTTATAGCTTTGTAATAACACAGAACATGCTAGAAACTAATGTTTGCTCCGTCATCCAGGATTGGGCTAAGATGCACCACCCATATTTTGCACCATCCACTACACCACCCATATGTGGCAAATTTTGGACCAATCAAATTGCTACATGGGTTTGGTCAAAATTTCAAACTTTTTAGTTGTATTTCTACTGTAGTCAAATATATGCATACAATATATTGTAGTATAGTATATACAATCTTTGTATTCGCAAATTTAATCCATATTAACATAATATTTTTTGATTAAAAAAACTGATTATATTGCAAAATAATATTTTAATATGAATTAAAATAATGTTCGTTGGCAATAATATTTTGCAATATAATCAGTTTTTTTAATCAAAAAAATATTATTTTAATATGAGTTAAATTTACAATTACAAAAAGCACATATATTATACCACAATATATTGTATTCATATAGTTTGACTACAGTATAATACAATTAGAAATTTTGAAATTTTGACCAACCTATGTGGCAATTTGATTGGCCCAAAATTTGCCACATGGATAGTGTAGTAGGTGGTATAAAATGTGGGTGGTGCACCATAGCCCAACCCCATCATCCAAACATTAGAGAAGTTTAGAATTCTCAGGCAGACAAAATATTAGATGACATAAGTTCATAAGATTGTCTTTTTTGATATCAAAGGTTATTAGATATCAAAGTTTATCCATAGGTACTAGGTTCTCTGGTTAACCCTACCTATCACATATTGCATATCAGGTTGACTTTAAAAGAATTATTGTAATAAAAATGTAAAAAATAATGAACTGCATATTCAAATAAACCACGTATCCATTAAGTATGAGTTTATCTAATTAAAGATATAGATGTGAACTAGAACCTATTAGTTACTTTTCATCACAATCGCTTGTACACCTTATAGAAGCGGTACAATAACAGAACATGCTAGGAACAATTTGAGGAAATAGAAGTTAGTGTGTGTGTGTGATCTAAATGCTTGAGGTAGACTGAATATGGTTCTATTGGAGAGAGAGACAAATTTTAGCATTCAAAGGCTCATTATGATTATTTTTAGGATTGACTAATTGTATTTTAAAAAAATTTGTATCTTTCTTTCTTTGACAAGATCGTATCCCGTTTTTCAAAAACATCCAATATTAAGTATATTTCTCTTCCAACAATGCAACATTCAAGAATCAATTTAGGACTCTGTTTCTTAAGGATAATAAAAAAATTAGAAGAACTGCTTTACCTCCTACCCCAAAAAAGTTAGAAACATCAGAGAAGATATTAGATGTGAACTAGAGCCTATCAGGTTCTGTTCATAATCAATTTTACTTGATTGATTGGATTATTGCTATTTGCTTCATCATACATCGAGCATCAAACAAGAGGACTGAAACATCAACTTTGCCACAACAGTGTGAAATTCAATTTCAGAGAACAGTATAATATTTAATTTGAATTCTTCATCTCTTATATTATGAATTTGTGTTCAAGTCAGAGAGAACTATATTCTCTATTCTCTACTTTGAGTAGTCTATCTGTCCCACAATGATCAAATCAGAGAATAAGAGCAGTAAAAGTAAAATAATACGATTATCACAAATCCAATAATGATATGCTAAATTTTTGTTTATTTATTTTTGGTAGATATACAGATGTAGAAACTAAATATTATTGAAGTGAGAAATATCTAAAAGATACAAAATGGTACCCTACACCAACAGCCTCACTCTCAATCTCTCTCACTTAAAGTGCAGCAAGTGGTTTTTTGTTTCTCACTCACTCACTTGTTACAAGTATCACTCACACAAATCATCTAACACATGTCCTATTTATAGCAAATTATTTCTGTACACTTAAATGGTTTCAAAGTGTCCTCTATGTTCTTTAAGTTTGTTGGCAAAACTAGTTTTAGGACCTACGACTTACTTCATATTTCTTTTGGTTTGTTTGCAAAGTTTTATCCCATTGTTTTAGGACCTTCTACATCATCATTCTATGAAATAATTATTGGATCTTTAACAAGCCGAGGTTCAATGATAATGTCAATTGTTTTGTGGTATTCAGGCAATAAACCATGGCATGAACAGCTCATTTCTGGACAAAGTTAGGGAAATTTCAAAGCAATTCTTTGAACTTCCTAAGGAAGAAAAGGAAAAATATGCAAGGGAACCAAACAAATTCGAAGGATATGGAAATGATATAATATATTCAGAAAAACAAAGACTGGATTGGACTGATAGAGTATACCTCAAGGTGCAGCCTGAAGACCAAAGGAAGTTCAAATTTTGGCCGGAAAAACCCAATGATTTCAGGTATCTATTCTTGTCACCTTTAACCATCATTAACACTCAATGTTCCAAGTTTTACATGGATGTCTTTTGTGAGGCCTACTATGAAGATAGTTTTTGTCGTTGAGTTTGTGCGCGATGATTGGCATCACAGAACTCTTGGAGTTTATATAGGATCGAGAGACAACATCCTCTGGAAGAGATGACATTGGAGGAGTTGGTGGTAACAAAAGCCATAGCAGGAATTTTAGGCTCTTTCTAGTGTTTGGGAGCGCTTCGATACCATAAAGGTTTAAATGATAGAACTCAATAATTTGTATTGCATTAAAAAGGTACGATATATACTAAGCTAAATATAGTACCTAAAAATGAGGATAGGATCTGCCTATACTAAGATAATTAAAGAGAATAAAAAGCCTAGCTAATTATGTTTTAGGATCCTAAAAAAAAAAAATTAGGATCCTAAAAGATATTCGATATAATAATTCCTAAATTAGAATAAGTCACAGTAACTCCAAATTAAACATGCTTCTTCAACCGTAGTCGACCATAATCTTCATACACACATATCATTATGACTTTTGGACAAGGAATAAGAAATTCCCCTGTTGTGTGTTTGGATGAGGTATTTCAAAATTCTAAGGAATTTGAAATACAAGATAATTCAGTTACTTCAATTGAATTACTTTCATTTTGAAAATAATTTGTTTGGATAGGGTAATTCAAATACCTTGTATTTTAAATTTTTTGTTTGGACAAAGCATTTCAATTATCTTCAATTATATTTTTTTTAATATTCATTTAAAAAATTGGGATTTCAACTGTCTGGGAGCCGGGCCCCAGCATCGGGTGTTCGGGGAACCGGGGCCGGCGACCCCCCACCGGGTTTCCGGGGGATGTCGTCGACGGTGGTAGTTGACACATTAGTAAAGAGAGGGACTTTCAAAATACCACCTATTTAGGAGGCATTTCAAATTCCTCAAATTTACCTTAAACAAAATACCCCATAAAATCCCTTAGATTTCTAAAATCTTTCATATTTAATATCCAAATAAAGTATTTTAGAGTGAAGTATTTTAATTATCCTCTTAAAATACTTCATCCTCTACAAATACCCCATCCAAACACACCATTTCTTTTGGGTTTTTGATGCAAGCATTCCCTCTGTCTTATCCAAAAAGCAATTGCAAATGAAATAATATAGTTAATCTTTGTGGGTGTCACAAGCAGGACTACTATACTAGAGTATACAGAGAGGCTAAGGCTCGTAACTGAAGTAATTTTGAAAGCCATGGCAAAGTCACTGAACTTGGAAGAGGACTGTTTCTTGAAAGAATGTGGAGAGAGAGTTGAAATGGTTCTAAGATTCAACTACTACCCTCCATGCCCAATGGCTGATCATGTTCTTGGCCTTAAACCACATGCTGATGGATCAACTATCACTTGTCTGTTGCAAGATAAAGAAGTAGAAGGCCTCCAAGTCCTCAAAGATAATCTGTGGTTTAAAGTTCCAATCATCTCTGATGCTCTCCTTATTAATGTTGGTGATCAAATAGAGGTAATAAGTGAAGGTTCTTACATTGAGGCACATACAACAAATGAACACACTTGTCACAATAAAATTGATAGAATAGGAAAGCTTGTCCATGATAACTGGCAAATGGATTTTCTGCATTCAAAAAATAACGGTTCATACATTCACACATTAATGCACCGTTGGATTAATCTTAGCTAGCTTTCCTCAAACACTTTTAGTGATTGATCCAACGTTGAATGTGTGATTTTTTAATGCAGGGAATCCGGATCCATGATAACTGATAGGATTGACAGAACCTTGTTGAATGTGACAAACAGATAATGAGCAATGGAATTTTCCAAAGCCCAGTACACCGAGCTGTGATAAATGCAGAAAAGGAAAGGCTCACCCAAGCTATGATCTGCACCCCAGAAAAAGATAGAGAGATTAAACCAGTTGACAAGCTAGTGAACGAGTCAAGGCCAATATTATACAGACCGGTCAAAAATTATGCTGAGACTTATCCCCAGTACTACCAACAAGGAAAAAGACCAATTGAAGCTTCAAAGATTTGACTTCTCAGAATTTATTCAAAAAAGAGAGAACGAAAATGCAATAAAATCTGGTAAACAAAAAATCCATATATGTGTGATATTCGATGATGTTGCTTATGTATATACAAACTTGTGTGTCTCTATGTATTTTTTATTCAAAAATATTTACCTATGTATGAACTAAATTAGTAGATGCGTTAATTGTTTTGAATTAAGTTCATTGTATTAGAGAGCCAAATCCATGTATTAGATGTGTCAAGGGATAATTTGTACACTTAATAGTCTTGTATATATGTGTGCTTTTCAAGCAATACAAGCAAATAAAACAGAACTTAGTTTAATAGTGTTTCTTTACCATCTTACAGATGATAATGTTTCTTCAATTGTTCAACAATCAACAAGTTTAAATAATGTTGCAACAGAAAATAATAAAGTGAAAAACAATTCATAACCAAAGGCTGCATGAGATTGCTTGTCTGCCCTTGTCCCTTTCTTATAATTTTCACAAATGCTTATTGGTATGAGCATGAATTCATAATACTACGTGTGAATTTAATCTACCGTTTTTATATATTTGAGTTTGATTGTTTATCTATCTCGTATATTGTTGTATGTAGTTATTGTCTCAATTATTATTAGTCTTCGTTGCTGTTGTTGTTGTGCTATTTTTTTAGTGAGGTACAAGGTCAAATAAAGAAATTAAGGAGTTTGATGTCACGTTGAACCACCGTGAAAGTGTTCCTCCACATAAGCTTTTAGCTAAATACAAGCACATTGTTTACATATATACTTGTTAGGGTGGTGTTGCAAGGACAATCTTGATGAAATAAAAGAGAATGTGGGTGTTTGTATATCTGTTCTTTGTGAAGTTAGAGAGATATTTGTGAACTTGTTAGAAACAAAAGAAATTACTAAAAGAAGCAGCTAGTCCAGAATGTTTTGAAGAGGTTGGATCCAAGATGGTATTGCAAAAAAGGAACAATGGATCAGAGTTTTGTAACGAAGGAGAAAGAAGAAACGCTTTAATCTATCAAGCAACAGACAACGCAAGTGAAGTGCATATCCTCTCCGGTCCTTGCAAGAAATAGAGAGAGTCCAGTCCATGAGATCCCGATCATACACGTGGCACTAATTGAAATCAATGACTGAGATTTTAATTCAATTTTTTTAAAAAATTAAAACAGAAATTGGAAAAAAGGTTCACTCTCCCTATTTCTTCCTCCTCCGTCAATCTATGTATCGCCGCCATCGCCCCTGGCGCCTTATTTATATTCTCTTTGGTACCCTCATCCCATGCTCTCGGCTCCGGTACCACCCTCGCCGTCATTGACGCCTCCGCCACCGTATGCGGCATCGTCGCGGACCACCACCGGGTTGCATCGAGTGTTTCCGCTGCGGCCAAACCATCTCCGTCGTTCCCAACGTTTCCTTCTCCGCAATCGCCGGCGACCGAAACTTCTTCTCCGGCTTCAGATCCGGCAACCACAGTTTGCATTTCTGGGTCGCTTCCAATGCTACTTTCCAAAGGAAAAGGCTTTACAACAATGGTAGGAGCCTGGTTCTGAAAATGGTTCTTTGCTTCAGTGTTGGGGTGAAAGGAGCATTGCTATTGCTAGTGAGATAGAGAATGGGTTTGGTAACATGTCTATTACTATTTTGAAGGAAGTAACATTTCTTTGAATTGATAGTTTCTTGGCCACAATTTCACCTGTGGATATGGTCGAGCACGAAAGAATGGGGGAGAGGGAGAGAAGACCTTTTTTCCTTCCAATTTCTGATTTAATTTAAAAATAAAATAAATTGAATTAAAATCTCAGATTTCAATTAATGCCACGTGTACGTCCGGGTCTCATGAATTTGACTCTCCATTTCTTTTAAGGATTGGAGAGGATCTGCACTCATGCAAGTGAGGAAGTTGGTGATTTAAGACATTTCTAAATTAATCTATTTCAAATAGTTTACCATTTAATTTAGGGAAAAGATCAGACAACCCTCTAAACTATAGTTCATTTATAAATATGTACCATCAACTATTAATCGTTCCCAATTAATCCTCAAACCTTAAGAATTAGTGAAATTTGTCATTTCATTTTAAGTCTCAACCATTGATTATTTTTACTTTTTTTTTTCTTCTAATGTTTTAATTTCTGGAAAAAATTGTAAAAAGAAAATAAAGAAAGAACAAGAAAAAGAAACCAAGAAAGAACTCCGACTTTCTTTCCTCTTTCCTCTAGGTTCTTTCTTGTTTCCTATAGGTTGGAGACTGAGAGATGGTAATATCCTTTGGCTCTAACATGGTCATGGTATGCATTTTTTTTCCTTTCTTGCACTCGGAGACAATTATGGTTTATATATAAAAGCTTGACATTTCTCCGGCTGTGTAAAAGCATTCATGAATATGACTCATTTGTGACTACAATTATGGTTCAGTGAGCAAAAAAATGTCTTGCAAATCCTTATGGGGGAACCAGGATTCATAGTGCACACAAAATCATCCCCATGATTGATAATAACCCCTCTTTCAAATTTATTAGTGAGTCGTCGGGAGGAAACACCAATAACAAAGGTCGAGCTCTTTCTTTATTTTCTTTCTACAAATTTTTTCAAAAGTTAAAACACTAAAATAAAATAAATAATAAATAAAAATAATGAATGGTTGAGATTAAAAAAATGGACGGTTAGATTTTAGTGATTTAACTTTAAGTTAATGGAAGGATCAGTTTAACTAATTCTTAAAGTTTGATGATTAATTGGGAACAATCAATAGTTTAGAGTACCTTACAAATGGACTATAGTTTAAGGAGTTGTATGATCTTTTTCCTTTAATTTAGTAAGAAGACTTTGTCCAAATGTTAAAATCGGTTGGTGGATATGGAAAGGGTTTGAAACCTCACACCTGTAATGAGGCGAGAGTATCTTACTTTAAAAATTATGGTAGTTGAGTCAAGTTAGAGAAATACAAGATTCACATAAAAACGGGGCAGCATTGTATTGTGTGATGGTTGGACCGATGTAAAAGTTTTCTAGTTTACGGTCCAGGTGGAATTTTTTTTAAAATTTTTTAGACACTAATAATGTGATCAATGATACTAAGCAAATACTTAATTTATTATACCATATGTTTGTGGTGAAATTTGGGTTTGAGATGTTGACAAAAGTTCACCAAATTAAGATGTTTGCAGTATTCTCAATTTTTAATGTTAATCTTGTGTAACATGTTTTATTTCAGAAAAAAAAAACATTTTCAATAACCAAAGTAACTTGGCGGAAATTTAAAAGAGGATGAAAGTTAAACTAATAGTACTGAAAGGGAAAAGTGCACACATAATTGGTATGTCCTAGATCCTATCAATTGTGTAATTTTTTAGAACGTATTGTAATTATTTTATTTTGATAAAATAACTTGTTTTCCATTAATTTTGATTTTATTTATCATATTTATTATTTATATTGATTGGATGCATTTATGTTTATAAGATTTTAAAAGGAGAGTACAATTCTGCAATATTTAGAATTACTTCTCAATTGAAATTGTGTGGAGGAAAAGTCACCAATAATGATATGTTAAAATAGATATTATCCACCTTTCATCCTCTAATGTACTCCTGCAGCAGCAATATCGAGAAAAATGATTTAAGCAATATTGAGTTAACTTCTTGTCTTCTTATTGTTGAACAAAACAACGAGCTTTTGATGAAAAATCATGAGGCCCACCCGTTTGGCAGTGCTCCATTCCCAGAAGTGAATGTAGCAACTCACGACCACTATAGCTATGGGCAAAGTCATGGTGGTGGTTGTGGTCTTGGTCATGGTTGGGGTGGAGATTCCAAGAACACTCTTTCTCCCCAGAAATGGAAAAACAGTGGGAAAAAAAAAGAATAAGAAAAAAGTGGCCAAAACAACAAATATTATGATAAAAACATATGCTATCGTTGTGGTGGCAAAGGCCATTGGTCACATACCTATCATACACCAAAGCATCTTGTTGACATTTACCAAGAATCACTTAAAATAAAGAGAAAAAGATAGACACACATTTTGCTTATGAAGTTGGTGATTTTGATTATGGAGTTGATGGGCTCCACTAAGTATAATAGATCGAAGCAAGTAAAAAAAAACATGGTAAGTATACCGGGGTCGAACACAGGTATTCGGTAATATCTAAATCTAAATCAATAATTAATTTGACCAAGTCAAATGAGAGAGAAGATATGACGAGATTATGAAGATTATGATATTAACCACCAAATCGCAATGAAAATCAAACAAAATCGCAAACAGATTATTAAGAGAGAGAATGTGATGGGAAAGATCTAAGGGCACGATTTCACCTACACAATCAAACTTAGATCCAAATGTGATTTGTTCTCTATTCCTAATTCAATTCATTGTCAACCAGGAACCCTAAATTATTCAAATGTCTTTGTCAAGCACAAAATAAAACACCCTTGCATACCAATCAACTATACCTCTATGATGTTAACATACAAGAATTCATTAAGCACTTGGTTCTCTATATCGATTGCACAAGTCTCCTATTATATCTCTATCAATATTCAACTTGTGTTCTTAATTCATACCCTAAATCATGAATCTCCTTTCGGACTCATCACGATTGGCAAGTCAATCACGAGCTCTTTTGGTTAACGCAATAAGAAAAGAATTAAGAAACAACAATGTAAATGATGTGTCTCAGAAATCAGTTATAATTATTTAGGAAAGTTAGTTTGTTAGTTTGTTAGTTTGTTTAGTTACTAGCCACAACTATCTATAACTGCTTAACAACTAACTTGGTTATCCCTTAGCCTAACTATAATTGGTTTTCTATTCTCTATATAAATAACAGTTTTCATTGTTGCGATAGATAGATTGTAATCATTTTCATCAGAATTCTGTTTGTAAGGTTAGAGAGGAAAGATAGAAAAGATCAGGGAATTGTGTGAAAATGAAGTATGAAAGGCTTGGGGTTATTTCTGTATAAGTCAGTGCTAAGGGTATAAATAAGGAACCAAGGAACTCTATTGGAAAGCTTGATCTTTGTTGAAGAATCATAGTCTGAAGCTGCTCCTCCCCGTGGACATAGGTCATAGATATATGACCGAACCACTAAATCTTGGGGTCATCTCTTTAATTTCCATTCCTTTTACTTAGCTGTGTTTGTGTTAATTTCCTTTAATTTTTGTATTCTATTTTTATGCTAGCATTCTTGGTACTGTGTGTGTTCTTGGTACAATGTTTGTGTGTTATTAGTTGCAGTCCTTAGCTTTACAATTGGCGTCATCTATGGGAAGGCAAGAACCTAAGAGAAGGTGCAACCATGGGAGTAACTAAGTTTGATATTGAGAAGTTCACAAGCTCCAACGATTTTGGATTATGGAGGATAAAGATGCAAGCAATCTTGGTGCATCAAGGTCTGGCAGATGCACTGAAGGGAGAGGCTGCTCTACCCAAAACTCTGTCCAAGAATGAGAAGAAAGATCTGATAGAAAAGGCCAGAAGTACCATAATCTTGTGCCTTGGAGACAAAGCTCTAAGAGAAGTGACTCGAGAATCAACTGCTACAGCATTGTGGCTCAAACTTGAATCATTGTACATGACCAAATCAGTGGCAAATCGACTCTTCTTGAAGCAACAACTGTATTCATTCAAAATGACCGAGGATTGATTACTCAGTGATCAGATTGCAGACTTCAATAAGACCTTGGATGATCTTGAAAACATTGATGTGAAATTGGATGAAGAAGACAAGGCCCTAATCTTACTCAGTGCTTTGCCAAATTCATATGAGCATTTTAAAGATGCTATATTGTTTGGAAGAGAACAAACTATCTCTCTTGAAGAAGTGCAGTCAGCTATCCAGACTAAGGGACTTCAGAAAAGGCAGGAAACCAAGAATGACAACAATGCAGAAGGGCTGAATGTTGTGAGGGGCAGATCAGAGAATAGAAGCTACAAGGGAAAAAATCATAGATCAAAGTCCAATAACGGGTCACAAAGCAAGTATAAATGCTTTCATTGTCACAAGAAAGTACACTTTAAGAAAAATTGTCCTGAAAAAAGGAATAAAGATGCAAAGAATTCTCAAGAACCAGGTGATGCTGCTATAGTTACTGATGGATATGATTCAACAGAGGCCTTGGTAGTTTCAAATATTGAAATAGAGAAATGTTGGGTAAAGGGCTCTGGGTGTACCTATCATATGTGTCCAATAAAGTATTATTTTGAAACCATATACATGAAGGAAGGTGGAGTTGTGCTGTTAGACAACGACAAGCCTTGTAAAGTACAAGGTATGGGCTTAGTAAGACTAAAGATGTTCATTGGCCAAGAAACTCTACTTCAGGGAGTAAGGTATGTACCAGAACTCAAAAGTAATCTCATATCCATAAGCATGTTTGATAGCTTAGGTTATACTACTAATATTGAACATGGAACTAAGAAAATCACTAGTGGAAATCTGATAATTGCTAAAAGAATAAAAAGGAATGGTTTATATATACTTGATGGCTGTACTATAATTGCTCAAGCTGCTGTAGCTTGCCAAATGCTAATTGATAAAACCAAATTATGGCATATGACGTTAGGACATGTAAGTGAAAAGGGTTTAATTGAATTAGCAAAGCAAAACTTACTAAATGGTGATAAAATAGACAAGCTAGAGTTATGTGATCACTTCATATTAGGAAAAGCTCAAAGAGTTAAATTTGGCATAGGATTGCATGTTACACATGGACTTTTTGAATATGCACATTCATATCTTTGGGGTCCAACAAGGACTATCACTACCAAAAAAGGGCTATTTACCGATGGAATATTATCGATAGACGCCATAGCGTTCGGAAATTTCTGATTTACCGACGGAAATAGCCGTCGGAAATTCTGAAGATGAACAGTTGACAAAGATATCGATGGATTGGTCGTCGGTAACGTTACCGATGATTTTACCGACGGAAAAACCCATCAGTAACGGAGGCGGGAATGGGAAAAATATTGGCACGAGAAGTACCGACGATGTTTCCGTCGGAAATTGTGAAGAAGTTACCGACGGATTTGTCGTCGGAAATTTTAGGTTACATTACCGACGGAACAGGCCGTCGAAAATTCAAAAATGGACGTTCCGACGGAAAAAGCCATCGGAAAACTATAGTGTCCGTCAGTAATTTCCAAATAACCCAGCGTCTGAAACCCTTCCCCTCATTTCCTTTTCTCTCTTCCTTCTCACTCTCAGAGCTCACCGCACCACCTCCGGTCTCACCTCCCTTTCTCCTTTCTTCGTTCGAAACCCTTCCCCCCATTTCGTGTTTCCTCTCTGCCACCGTGCCCATCGCGATCTCCACCACGCCACCACCACGACGCCTCTGTCACCACTGCGCCACTGTCACCACCGTGCGAAGTCTTCTCCTTCCTTTTTCTCCTTCTCTCTTCTCCTCCCCTCTCTGCCACTGCCCCCACCAGTGCCACCACCACCTCTCTGTGGTATGGATTCCCTTTTTGATAAATTTTTTTATTTTTATTAGCCACCACCGTGCACCACCACATCTGCACACCACCACCACTGTGCACCACCACCACTTTGCACACAACACCACTCTGCACACAACCACCACCATCCCTTTTTTATTTTCATTTTTTATTTTTATTAGATTTTCCCCTTTTTCTGATTATTGGTTTGGATTGTAAAAGGGTATTTTTTTGCATTGTTGCAGTGTCACCAGCTTCATCCGGCAGCAACTCTCGGCATCCAGTGCGGTACATTGAATCTTTTATTCCTGTTTGTGGTCTTATAATTTTTTTATGAACATGTGCTATATGTGTCTTTGTTGGTATATTTTATTTCAGTGAATGATATTACTTTTAATTAGTTGTATTATGTGCATGTATTTAATTTATTTATCATAAAAGTATCTGTCTAGTGTGTGTGAAGTTAGTTTGTGTATTTTTTTTTTGTTATTTAATTTTTTTTATTAAGCAAAATGGCATGCAAAAGCATCACTGTGATTTAATTAGTTGTATCACTTGCATGTAAAGTTATTAAACGTGCTATGTTTGTTTCTGCCAAATGCATAATTTTTTTTTGACAAAACCAAATGCGTAATAAACTTAATGAATTTCCTTAATATAATAAAAACGTAACGACAAAATTTAGTGTTGATAAGATTTAGCATAGATAACATTAGAGAATTTGTAAAATCGTTTTCCTCCATACCTGTAGCTGTGATGGAGCATATTCGGCATGTTCATTGATTAATTAAGCACGATTTGGAATAATGAATTAAGTATTTAACGGATAAGAAAATTTATTAATTATTTAAATAAATAAAAAATAATGTGTAATTAATTAAGAAGTTAAATAAAACATTCATCTCACAAATAAGTTAATAGTGACACATGGCGTATCCGGAATATCTGTTGATGGCGCGTCGGGAATATCTGCTCATGGTGTATCGGGAAGTGTGGATGACGAAATCTCTTAAAATATTTGGTTAACAATAAAATTATATTGAATAAATAATTAAAAATATTAACGATTAAATAAGTGAAAAATAGAATATGAAAATAGTTAAATATATAAGTATAATTATTATTTTTTCAACAATAATAAACTTAAATATGTAATAACTTAATAATTTACATAACACCAAAAATAAATTAATCAATCAAATAAAAATGATTGAATAAAATAAAATAGTATAAAAAAAAAAGATTTAATCTAAAGAGTGGCGAACAATTTAATAAATTTTGATTATAGTAAGTGATTGTTTTTTTGCTAATGCTTTGTTTATGATGGTTTCTTAATTATTGGTTTGATTGATTGCTAATAATGTCAAACGTAACTTTATGCAAATTATTTCTTTTACTTAAAGATTTATTTAATCTTAGAGTGTATATATATATATATAGTTAATACGTTATTGAGAAAAACCGTAGTTTCCCATTCAAGGCTCAATATTTGAGCATGTGTACTTGTGGTCTTGGTATCGCTCATTTTATTAAAAATTTGTTTTATAACTAATTGATTTTATTGGTGTGTCAGTTGCTGACAGGAGAGCTAGCTCGGTCCGTTGATGTCCCTATGGTCTTTGAGCAGACACATATTCGCTCGGACACCGACGAGTTTGTTGATGAGATGTTAAGGTAGACAGTGGTGAGCTAAAGTGTTTTTTTATATTTAAACTATTGGTAATTATTATTATTATATATATATAGTTTAATAAATATTGATTGTAATGTATTGATCGCAGGCGGAGTACAACGCCAGGTTTAGTCAGGTAGCATTTGAGGCTGCCTCCTGCTCTGGTGTTTCAGATCCTTCTCAGCTGGACCTTGCCGAGGTTGAACGACTACAGACCCATGCCTGGATGGATGTGGCGGCCAGAAAGAACAAGGGACAGATTTACGGTACTACGACCCTATCTAGGTCGATCCATCGGGGGTCGACACCAAGCTTGACCATTAAGGAGCCTACATCCTCCGGCTCACAGGACACGGAGGAGGTGCAGCAGCAGAGGGAGACGAACGAGCGCATCATGCAGCAGATGGAGACATTCTCTACGGTCAAGACCACTGTGCTTGATTTCCTCCTACCAGACAGGCGCAACGCTCTGCAGGGGGTCCTCTATGCCACCCAGGCCCAGCCCCAGCCCTCCACTACTACTATTGATCCACCACCGTAACCTCATGATGCCGGTATGTCTACTAAGCCGCAGCTTGATGGTCTTGTGACGTCGGCAGACTCCCCCCGACAGGACGATGATGACGGATATTATGGTGATGGGTATTAGGATAGTTATAGGTGCAGTAGAGTTTTGTATATAGACATATATTTTATTTATGGTTTATATGTCGAGTTTGTTTTTATTTTAAATTAATTTTAATTTAATTACTTTTTAAATATTATTTTTAATTTCAATTTTGTTGTGTAATTGATAATATAATAATATTTAATTAAAATATAATATAATAATTAAATTATATTTAATTATAATAAAATATAAATTAATAAATAAATTATAATAATAATTAATAAATAAAATATAATTAATTAAAATATAATATAATAATAATTAATAAATAAAATATAATATTTAATATTGAATATATAAATTCTAATACAAATAATTAATTATTAATATAAAACAAAATAAATAAAAATTAAAAAAACCTTGTTTTCGACGGATATTTTAGTCGGTAACTGTTGGTTACATTTTCCGATGGAATTTTCCGTCGGTAACTTCCATAGAGAGTTACGGACGGAATTTTCGTCGGTAATTAGGGGTTCTGTGTGGCAAGTTTTCCCACGGTTAAAGCCATCGGAAATTTCCGAAGAACGAATTAGATCCGTCGGAAATGCTTTCCTACGCGCCTATTACTGATAGAATCGTGTCTGTCGGAAAGTCCGTCGGTAATGTAGTTTTCCGATGGAATTTCTTCATTTCCGACGGGTTTTTTCCGTCGGTAAGTTGTGTTTTTTTTTTGTAGTGTATGACTCATGGTGGAGGATTCTATTTCCTCACCATCATTGATGATTACTCTAGGAGAGTGTGGCTCTATGTTTTGAAAAATAAAAATGATACTTTTGAAATATTCAAAGAGTGGCACACTCTCTTAGAGAATTAGACGGGAACAAAGTTGAAACATTTGAGAACTGACAATGGTATGAAGTTTGTGTCAGAACCGTTTAATAAGTTTTGCAGGGAACATGGAATTCAAAGACATAGGACTGTTGCATGAACTCTTCAACAGAATGGATTGGCAGAAAGAATGAACTGGACAATCCTTGAAAGGGTAAGATGCATGCTGATAAGTGTTGGAATGCCAAAAAGCTTCTGGGGTGAAGCAGCTACCACTGCTGCACACTTGATCAATAAGTGTCCTTCCTCTTCAATACGCTTTAAAACACCTATTGCATTATGGAATGGAAAACCGGTAGACTACTCAACATTGAGGATATTTGGTTCTCAAGCATTTTCTCATGTCAAGCAAGACAAGCTTGGAGCCCGTGCAATCATATGTGCCATGATGAATAAGGAACAAGAAGGAACATACATCAAAGCAAGCATATCAGATAATGCTCTAGAATACAACCTAAAGAAGCATTTGAATATCAGCAACCTGAACCAATTGCAAATGACTATAACTTGGTTAGAGATAGAGCTAGAAGAACCACAGTTCCACCAAAGAGATTTGGATATGCAGATCTCATCTATTATGCTCTAAATGTTGCTGATGAAATACAGAACAATGAACCTAGCAATTTTATAGAAGCATTGTAATGTAAAGATAGTGATAATTGGATGACAGCAATGGCAGAAGAGATGAACTCTCTTGAAAAGAATAGGACCTAGGATCTGGTTGATCTACCAAGGAATCAAAGAGTGGTAGGCTACAAATGGATTTACAAAAGAAAGGAAGGTGTTCCCAGGGTTGAAAAAGCCATATTCAAGCAAGGCTTGTTACCAAAGGATTCACCCAAATTGAAGGAGTTGATTTCAATGAAATCATCTTACTAGTAGTTAAGCACTACTCAGTAAGGATCATGTTGTCCATTGTCACTCAGTATGACCTTGAATTAGAGCAACTTGATGTCAAAACAACATTTCTTCATGGAGACCTTGAAGAAACTATATAAATGCAGCAACCATAGGGTTTCACTAAAGGCAATGATAAGGTTTGCTTGTTGAAGAAATCTCTATATAGACTAAAGCAAAGTCCTAGCCAATGGTACAAAAGACTCGATGACTTTATGATAAAAATGGGATTTAAAAGATGCAGTTACGATAGCTGTGTGTATATCATGAAAAGATATGAGGAGTTATTTATGTATTTGCTACTATATGTAGATGATATACCTATAGCCATTTAATGTAAAAGTGAGATAGAAAGACTCAAATCAGAATGGAATTTTGAATTTGAAATGAAGGAGCTTGGTGTAGCCAAGAGAATCCTAGGCATGGATATCAGCAGAAATAGATCTAAAGGAGACTTATCCTTATCTCAAGAAAGCTACTTAAAGAAAATTGTTGAGAGGTTTAGAATGCATGAATCTAAATCTGCCACAACTCCTTTTGGGCAGAATGACAAACTCTCTTCACAGCAAAGTCCAAGTACATATGAAGAGATGACTCGAATGGCATCAGTACCATATGCTAGTGGAGTTGGCAGCATAATGTATGGCATGGTGTGCAGCAGAACTGACTTAGCTCATGCTGTGAATGTAGTAAGCAGATTCATTGCAGATCCAGGACAAAAACATTGGGGAGCATTGAAATGGATTCTAAGATACTTAAAGGGTACTTTATTTTCTGGACTGAAGTATAAAAGGAAGCTACAACCTGAAGATGAATCAAAGGATTTGTAGATTCAGACTATGCTGGAAACATTGATATAAGGAAGTCTTTGTCTGGATATGTTTTCACTCTATATGGAACTGCAATCAGCTGGAAATCAGTTCTTCAATAAGTTGTGGCTTTATCAACAACTCAGGCAGAATATATTGCTCTTACTGCAGGTTTCAAATAAGCAATATGGTTGAAAGGTATGCTTGGTGAACTTGGTATCACTCCAAACAGTATCACGATTTTCTGTGATAATCAAAGTGCAATTAATTTGTCAAAGCATCAAGTCTACCATGAGAAATCAAAACACATAGATGTGAGACTCCATTTCATCTGGAATGTTATTGAAGCTAAGGAGATTTTGGCGGAGAAAATAGCATCACAGGAAAATCCTGCAGATGATTTTACAAAGTCTCTCCCCCAGGGCAAGTTCAAATAGGGCTTGGACCTGATTGGACTTTGTGGAAAATAAAGGGGAGTTTAGTGGGAGAAGCAGCAGCATGTGAACTATGATGGAAGCTCTTTGATTTAAGCGACAAGGTGGAGAATTGTAAATGATGTGTCTCAGAAATCAGTTATAATTAGTTAGGAAAGTTAGTTTGTCAGTTTGGTTAGTTGCTGGCCACAATTATCTATAACTTCTTAACAGCTAACTTGGTGATCCCTTAGACTAACAATAATTGGTTTTCTATTATCTACATAAGCAGCAGTTTTCCTTGATGCGATAGATAGATTGTAATTATTTTCATGAGAATTCTGTTTGTAAGATTAGAGAGGAAAGATAGAAAAGATTAGGTAATTGTGCAAAAATAGAGTGTGAAAGGCTTGGGGTTATTTCTGTATAAGTCAGTGCTAAGGGTAGAAATAAGTAACCAAGGAACTCTATTGTAAAGCTTGATCTTTGTTGAGGAATCATAGTGTGAAGCTGCTCCTCCCTGTGGGCGTAGGTTCTAGACATATGACCGAACCACTAAATCTTGGTTTCATCTCTTTCCCTTCCTTTTACTTAGCTGTGTTTGTGTTAATTTCCTTTACTTTCTGTGTTCTGTTTTTCTGCTAGCATTCTTGGTACTGTGTCTGTTCTTGGTACTATTTTTGTGTGTTATTGGTTGCAGTCCTTAGCTTTACAAAATAGAAGAAGGGAATAGAAAACGTGACAAATTTAACTAAGCCGTAATGTGCGGCTATGTCGCTTCATTAGAAAAGAGGTTTAGCTCCTCACAGCAATGCTCAAAATCAAAAAATCTTCAAGAGAATACATCCAAACTGAGTTTTTCAACCTTAGCGAGACATAGCTCTATGAAAACTAGGATTAGTGTATAAAATTCACACTAAAACACTGCTTAAATACTAATCTGAAAAGATAGGATCTCACGGGGCGAGATGGGGCTCGTGGGACGAATTTAAAGATATAGCCCAGGCTCAAACTTGCAGTCTCGTAGGGCGAGACATGATTCGCGGGGCGAGACAGAGAGACTTCTTTTTTGGCCCTCAGGTTCACATGGTGAACTTCTTTTCACGGGATGAGATGACACGTTGTCGCACGCGCGTCAAAAAGCGAGAGGTTTGTAAAAACTATAGTTAGGGAGCGACAACTCGAGTATCGTCTCTCAAGGACTCTTGGGTTGTTATTATCAGAAAAATCAGTTTTGGGGGGGTTTTGGATTTGAAATTCAATTAAGAAAACAGTTAAGAAAAACAACGCAAACTAAATAATTATTAATAAGCTAAAAACGATTAATCTACTGCTTTCGGTTTCCCACTATCATTGATTCATATAGATTCCATGCCCTAAGCGGATTCTAATTTTCTTTTCGATTGTAGCAGCAATTAACAAGAGAAATTGACATTACGAGATATATGTTCCTAATTCCTGAATTAAGCAAACGGGGTGAAACCCTCGTGAATTAAGCAAACACGATTGAACACACGCGAATTAAGCAAACGCGATTAAGTATAGGAACATAAAATCATCGAAACAAATCAATACATATTCTATACAATCCTGAATTAAGCAAACAGAACATATAGAACAATATTGAAAGAGAATATCAAATCAATTGGGAATTACAGAACCTCAAGTGCGACGGAAACCGGTTACAGTAGACTAATCCAGGGAGATTAGTTCTCCATAAAAAACGTAATACAACCTAGGAAATTCGTAAACAGTGGATAATGAAAAGTCCTTCTAATCTGCCTAAAACAACAATTTATATCCTTCAGCATCTGCGCCCTCTCGTGAGGCGAGTAGCCTCTCGCGACGCGAATATTAAGAATGGCGCCAGTTTGAATTTGGATTCTCGCAAGGCGAATAGTGGCTTGCGAGGCGAGAATGAAAGGGTCTTCTCATTACGCCCGTGATGAGTATCAGGACCTAGGCGTGATGACTTCTGGTCCTCAGGCTCGCGAGGCGAGACATGGTTCACGAGGCGAGACAGAAATGGTTGCATTATCTGGCACAATCAGCCTTCAGGCTCGCGAGGCGAGGTGATGATTCGCGAGGCGAGACATAAAGGATGACATTCTGCTGTTCAGGCTGGTCTTCAGTCTCGCGAGACGAGTAGCCTCTCGTGGGGTGAACATTTCCAGAATTGCATTCTCCACTATTTCTTCATTCCTTTGACTCTAAGTTAACCTGAAAATATGAAATAGCAGTAAATGCTTTATTTGACTCAAAATCAATGAAAATACCCTAAAACTACTCAAGAGACTCAAAATGTTGCTTGAGGACAATTACATCCAAATTTGGGCGAAAACGAGATTAAACTCGAATAAAACCTATGGTCTTACTAGTTAAAAACTAGATGAGCCAGAGGCTGATCAAAATACCCCAAACTTAGACCTTGCTTGTACCCAAGCAAACTAAAACTAAAAAAGACTCAAACTTGGCAAGCTTAAGGGATTCAATCAATCCCGCACAAATTTCACGCAATTTCAACAAAACAATTTTTCTTCAATGTTTTTCCCCCCCTTTTCAACAATACAATCCCCACATTCATTTACTTTAAACAATTGAGAATTCCATCATTCATGCAATCAGTAATCTAAGCAAGGGATCCAAGTTACACATAAAAGGAAGATCACCAAATTCAAACAATCGCCTTCCTCACAAGGACATTTAGTGTTTCACTCATTCGCTCAATTTGTCTAGGCTATCAACATTTCACTCAATTTCACTTTTAAGAGCACTTCCCATGAATTTGATTTTCATATCGAACAAGGTTCCCACGAAAACATGCATGCAACATCAAAAGGTCTTTTAAAGGTTGTAATGGGGCCTGGCTAAGGGTAGGATATTCAAGGGTACTAGGCTTAAGTCCCTAGGAACTAAGAGAGCATGAGCAATTTGACACATTGAATTTCCACTCAGATTCCTTTTTCCATTTTCCTTTTTGCTTTGGGTGACTACAACCTTTTTCTTCCAATACCCTTTTTCGACATTTTGTTCTTTTCTCTTTTTTTCCTCCTTTTTTTTTTCTTTCTTTTTGCCTTTGGCTCCAACCTTTATTTTTTTTCTTTTTCTCAATCCCAAACAATACATCATATCCTTGTAGCCACCCCAAACTTAGTTTCTTGCAACCATTCTCTTGCTAAGCTTCCATGCTCTCCTAATCCTAAGATCGGGTTTACATGGTCTTTCCAGATTTTTGGCTTATAACATGAGGTTATCAAGAAACAATAGGCTTATTAGGCTCAATGTGGCTAACTAGGGAACATGCATTAGGGATGGTTCTTTTTAGGCCAAGTGGTTAATTCAAAGAAAATTGCCTAAATCATCTGATGCAACCACATAAGCATGCAAACCATGAAGAGACTCAAGCAAATTCGGGAAAGTGCAACTTAAAAGTGATTCACACAGTTAAAAACATGTTGGAGGCTCAAATCCTCACCTGGACATTTTTCGCAAATTGTTTGACCGAAATTCAATCCCTAGTATGTGCATCCCTTCACCCCAAACTTATCATAAATCATGCAATCACAACAGAATATCTCAAAGTTCAATTTTCAATTTTTCACATGGGGTTCAATTTTCAATTTCAAAACCTAGGGGGAAATCATCAACAGTCAACACGTGTCATGCAATCCATCTATGCAAATTTGATTAGAATCCAACAAGCTCACCGACACAAGACTCAATACACGTACGACTCAAAGCACACAAACAAGGAAAACAAAACAAAAACAAACAATTGGTTCCCTCCCCCACACTTAAAACATACATTGTCCTCAATGAAAGAACATAAATATAGAATAAGAGTGAGGGAAAGGAGAAGATTTAGAAAAAAAAAACTCATGGAGGCGGTTCCACCGGGATCCCACTGTCTGTGATACAACGGCCAAGGAATGCCCAAAATGCAATATGATCCTCCCGGATCCCGTGGTATGCAGCATAAGCATGAGAGTGAGCGCTTGACAATCATGGTGACCTCGCCCAGTGCGATGGACTTCTCACTCCCTCTTGGGTCAAAGATGACCACCTTGCCAATAAAGTCTTCCCAATAATAATGGGGTTCAACCTCCTGGTCTGGCCATAGTGCCTTCATAGTTAAAGACTCAAATTCTAATTTCTCAGGAAGAGGCTTGAACTCCATCGCTGGTTGTCCCACAGTGGGAGGTGATAAGCAAGTGGAGAGGGTTACTGGTGCTGTTTCCAAATCATCATAAGTTTCATCAACAATTTCAGAGAGCAGCTCTATCTGAAAAACAGAGTGCTCTTCCAAGGGAATGCTTCATAGCATCGAAAATGTTGAATTTTGCCACAATGTCACCAAACTCCATGGACATGGTTCCATCGTGAACATCAATCTTTGTCCTCGCTGTTCTCATAAACGGCCTGCCCAGAATGATTGGTGATCTGCTAGAATCTGTTTCCCATGCCATGTCTAGGATGTGAAAATCAGCAATGAAAATCAGGTCATTAACTTGCACCAGCACATCTTCTACCACTCCAATGGGGCGAGCATTGGTCCTGTTTGCCAACTGGATAGTGAGACCTGTATGTTGCAAAGGACCAAGATCAAGATTGTTGAAAATGGAAGTGGGCATGACATTAATAGAAGCTCCTAAATCCAACATGCAATTGTCGAATTTACTGTCCCCAATGGTGCATGGAATAGCAAAAGTTCCCGGATCCTTGCACTTCTGTGGCATTGCCTGAGTGAGGGCCGAAACAGTAACCTTCTCAGGTGCAGGCTTAGGTTGAATGAGGGCTGAAACATTTCACCCTAAATTGACTCTCTCATTACCCTTCAACCTCCTCTTGTGGGTGCATAAATCCTTCAGAAACTTTGCATATTTTGGAACATGCTTAATCACATCAAGGAGCGGAATCTTTACCGCCACTTTCCTGAACACGTCTAGAATCTCCCTCTCCTTGTCTTCCCCATCAATCTTCTTATTTTTCAGCACTCTTTGCGGGAAGGGGATCGGTGGCACATACTCTTTCTCAGCTTCAACAACAACAGAAGGCTCAGGTGTTACCTCAACAGTTTCTTTATCCTTTTCAGGGGCTGCCTCTACAACTTTACCGGATCTCAAAGAAATCACACTCACATTAGGATTTGGAGCATTAGGATTCACCACTGTTTGTGCAGGTAGTTGGTTCGATCCTTGAGCTTGCTGCATGGCATTCATCGAAGTGGCAAGCTGTCTAATCTGTGTCTGCAAAGTATGAATACTAGCATCCGTCCGCTGCTGAAACTGTCCAATCTCTGTCTGCAAGGTCTGAAACTGGAGATTTTGTGCAGTCATTTGCTTGAGCAGGTCCTCTAGTGAAGGTCCAGAAGGTGCAGAGGTGGTCACTTGGGGAGAATTCTGTAGTGGTGCCAGTGGTAACATTGGTTGTTGCTGTTGTGCAGATGAGTTCCCATACCGAAGGTTTGGATGATTCCTCCAGTTGGGATGGTACTTATTTGTGGAAAGGTCAGGAATGCTGTACCGGTTCTGATTATTGCCTTGATTGTAAAGATTGGCTGCATAAGCTTGAGGCAAATCAGTGACTGACTCATCTTTCAGAATGAGGCATGCATCGGTCAGGTGCTCAGGAGAGGTGCAAATGCCACACAACCTTGCTGGTTGAACCTTATCCATTGCCAACTGCCTCACCAAAGAAGTGAGCTCATCAAGTTTGGTCTCAAGGGCTTTGTTGGGAGAAGAAACATGGACCTCATTCACTCCCCTTGTCTCGGCAGAATTGCTTCTAGTTGTGAACTGCTGGGAGTTGAGTGACATGTTCTCAATCAATTGCTTGGCAGCGGTTGGGGTCTTATCAACAAGTGCTCCCCCACTAGCAGCATCCAAAATGTTTCTGTCCATCGGAAGCAACCCCTCATAAAAGTACTGAATAAGGAGCTACTCGGAAATCTGGTGCCGAGGACAACTGGACACTAGCTTCTTGAATCTCTCCCAGTACTCGACCAATGACTCATTGCCTTGTATAATGCCACATATTTCCTTCCTGATTGATGCAGCTCTGGAGGCAGGAAAGTACCTCTCTAAGAAGAGCTTCTTCAAATCGTTCCAGGTTGTAACAGAGTTTGGTTCAAGGTAATACAACCAATCCTTCGCAGCACCTTGAAGTGAGAATGGGAAGTCTCTCAGCTTGATATGATCTTCTGTTATTCCCTCCGGTCTCAAGGGTGTAGAGCAGACAACCTGGAATTCCTTTAGATGTCTATGTGGATCCTCACCTGCAAGACCACTAAACCTTGGCAACAAGTGTATCAAACCAGATTTTAATTCAAAGGGAGCAACAACATCAGCGTATTCAATACATAACCCATTATAATTAACATCAGGGGCAGCAAGCTGTCTTAATGTTCTTTGATCAGCCATGTTATCAAGTGCAGGTGCAGAATTAGAATTACTACTGGTTGGTGAACTAGTGCTAGCCTGAATTGCTCTACGGCGTGTGTGCAGTGTTCTTTCAATTTCAGGATCAAATTCAAACAATTCAGAACAACTAGACCTAGTAGCCAGAACTAATTCAGCAATGCATCTTCTTTTGTTTTTTTTTTTTTTAAATTTTCTGTTAATAACAACAAGAGTCCCCGGCAACGGCGCCAATTTTGACACGCTGTCGCACGCGCGTCAAAAAGCGAGTGGTTTGTAAAAACTGTAGTTAGGGCACGACAACTCGAGTATCGTCTCTCAAGGACTCTTGGGTTGTTATTATCAGAAAAATCAATTTTGGGGGGGTTTTGGATTTGAAATTCAATTAAGAAAATAGTTAAGAAAAACAATGCAAACTAAATAATTATTAATAAGCTAAAAACGATTAATCTACTTCTTTCGGTTTCCCACTATCATTGATTCATATAGATTCCATGCCCTAAGCGGATTCTAATTTTCTTTTCGATTGTAGCAGCAATTAACAAGCGAAATTGACACTACGAGATATATGTTCCTAATTCCCGAATTAACCAAACGGGGTGAAGCCCTCGTGAATTAAGCAAACACGATTGAACACACGCGAATTAAGCAAACGCGATTAAGTATAGGAATATAAAATCATCGAAACAAATCAATACATATTCTATACAATCCTGAATTAAGCAAACAGAACATATAGAACAATATTGAAAGAGAATAGCAAATCAATTGGGAATTACAGAACCTCAAGTGCGACGGAAACCGGTTACAGTAGACTAATCCAGGGAGATTAATTCTCCATCAAAAACATAATACAACCTAGGAAATTCGTAAATAGTGGATAATGAAAAGTCCTTCTAATCTGCCTAAAACATCAATTTATATCCTTTAGCATCTGCGCCCTCTCGCGACGCGAATATTAAGAATGGCGCCAGTTTGAATTTGGATTCTCGCGAGGCGAATAGTGGCTCGCCAGGCGATAATGAAAAGGTCTTCTCATTACGCCCGTGATGAGTATCAAGACCTGGGCGTGATGGCTTCTGGTCCTCAGGCTCGCGCGGCGAGACAGAAATGGTTGCATTCTCTGGCACAGTCAGCCTTCAGGATCGTGAGGCGAGGTGATGATTCGCGAGGCGAGACAGAAAGGATGACATTCTGCTGTTCAGGCTGGTCTTCAGTCTCGCGAGGCGAGTAGCCTCTCGCGGGGCGAACATTTCCAGAAGTGCAATGACCCACACAATCATGAAGGATAAAAAATATTTCTCTTATTTAGCAATGAAAGAAATCAATGTTAGTACTATATCCGGTACTACAAAAATAATTAAAGGCTCCGGAAGAGCTAATGTATTGTTACCTAGAGGAACAAATCTACACATTGACAATGCATTGTATTATTCCAAGTCTCATACAAACTTATTAACTTTCAAGGATATCCGTCTAAAAGGATACCATATGGAAACAACAAAATGAAGGAAATATTGAACATCTTTATATCACAAGACTTGCCTTAGATAAAAAATTTGCATTGGAAAATTACCAGCTCTTTCCCGAGGTTTGTACTACAGTTATATTAGTACAATTGAAACACATATTATTGTAAACCAGAAGTTTACAAATCATAATAGGTTGTTGTTTGGCATGACCGGTTGGGCCATCCAGATCTATTATGATGCAAAAATTAATTGAAAGTTCATATGGACAACCTTTGAACATATACAAGGTGATATTTGAGAACTAATAAATACACCCATCATGTGAACCATTTAGATATTTTTTGGTTTTAATTGAGGCATCAACTAGACAGTCACATGTATGTTTGTTGTCAACTCGGAACTAGGCATATGCGAGATTGCTTGCTCAATCAATTCAATTAAGAGCTTCATTTTCCTGATTATCTGACTAAGAAAAGATGCCTTGATAATGCTAGTGAATTTACATCTCATGCCTTTAATGAGTATTATATGTTTACTGGAATTAATATTGAACATCCTGTAGCATATGCTCATACACAAAATGGACTTGAAAAACCATTCATTAAGCATCTAAAATTGATCGCAAGACCATTGCTTATGAGATCAAAACTTCTACATTTTTCTTTGGGACATGCAATCTTGCATGCTGCAGTTTTTTTTTTCCGGTCGCAAATAGAGATCGAAATATCAGTCACTGGAATAATTAAATCGATCGTTGGTGGATTGGTCGCCTGCTTTGGTTAACCAAAAAATGTGACTGAAGTTTTGGTCGCTAAATCGGTCCCTAATTTTGGTTCTATTAACCAAATTAGTGACCAATTATTCAGTCGCTATTTGATAATTAATTTAATATATTAATTTAAATGGATTCAGATTTATACCTAGCGACCGAGTTATTGGTTGCAATTTCGGTCTCTAGTTTTTTTTTAGGTTTTATTTTAAATTTTTTTTGTACTTTAAGATAATTCTTTTAAATTTATTATTATAAATTACTATTAAAAACTAGTTAAAATATTAATTACTTTAATCATTTAAATAAATATGCCATACAAAGTCGAGTATACATCAATGTAAATAATGAAAATGTATAAACTCTATAAAATGTATAAATACACATGAATGTAAAAAATAATGTGGAGGCGGCCAATCGTCATCACCGTCGGTGGTGCCGACGTCTGCAATGTCCTTGTCCTCTGGAGCAAGATCATCGATAGCGAGAAGGTGGCGAAGCGGGAGGAGCAAGAAGCGATTTAAATCGGAGGAGCAGCAGAAGAAGATCACCACTCGAGCAAATGGAGGATGGATCCTCATCTACTCCAACACCAACCATAAAGTCTGGCCCTGCTCCATGGTCGTCTGTATTAGCTGCTGGTGTGCCCGCATCAATTGTACAATCTGCTCCATTATCAACTACTCTGTCACAACCTTCTCCATAAGCTCTGCGTTAAGCCAGGTGATGGTGTCCTGCATATGGTTGAACTGCTCCGGAGGGACAGTAGCCGTGTAGGAAGGAGCAAGCGTGCCGGACGAAAAAGCGATAAACTTGTCGCCTAAGTGTCCGAGGCCATACGCGTGCCCCTTCTTGTTCCTACCCCCAACGACCTCTAAATATATGGCATTGTCGTCGATGGAGACAAGAGAGTGGGGGCCCTCACCAGTCAAAGCCTCATCCTGTGAGGCACGTAATATGGCATCGTCCTTCTTCTCGCTAAAGTTGACCTGCAAAGTACAGTTGAAGAGATTTAGTTACACTTATAATTAATATTAACAAATTAACAAATAATAATAAATTACTAGTTTTAACAAAAATTATTTTTTACTTATCGTATAGTTATAGACCTTGCCGTTGACTCATTCCCCCGATTTTAACTTCTTCGTCCTCTTTACCAACTTTATAGCGGTTTTGTGGGGGGGGGGGGGGGGGGGGGTGTCGGTGAAACTGTGTAGCTTGCATATATTTAAATAAAGTTAAATTCAGAATAATAGTAATAAATGAAACTAAGTAGTACACTAAAATAATCAAGTTTAAACTTACCATCTCGTCGTAGTGAGCGGCGGCTGATTTAGAGCTGCCGGTGTAGGCACATGAGCCACCGTCAGCAGCTCAATTACGTCGAGCTGTGGCGGCCATCTCCTGGAACTTCTCAGAAGCCCGGTGCTACTCCAGGCCCTGCCTGATCTTAGGATCCAACCAGTTCCCCTTATCCTTACCTTTTCTGAGCTTGTTCATTGCGTTCTTCATAACCAATGAACCTTTATGCTCAAAGACGGTCCTATTGATGTTCTCCAAACGTGGGTTTCACCGATACTCTTTATGCAACAAACAATTGTTAGTCAATTCTTATATATATTAAAATTAAATTAAAAGGAAATGTAATTTAAATTTAAATAAAATAATAAATTTTTACCTTAAACTCTTTAAACAACTGGTCCCTATGGCCATCAGGGATGCCCTTCCAGGTAGGCCATGCAGCATCAAAGTTATGATTCAAAATTTTGGAGATCGAATCAGAAGAGCCCTTCACGGGCATAAAACTGCTGGAAAATTAAAGCATTATTTTTATGAATAATTAAACAACTAATATGGAAAATAATGATATTAATATATAAAAAATTAAATTAGCTTACTCTTTATCGCCCCAGGGGATAAGAAGAATCCACCTGTCAGATGAATCATGGCTCTCTTGCACCGCTGATTATGATGGTGGTGGCACGGGTGTGGATGATGTCGGTCCAACCTGTGCCCCGATATCTGAGGGCGGCGTAATGGGTGCTGATCCATTACCCTGAGGCTCATCCACAGATGTACTGGTATGGGCGACTCGATCATAAATCAGTGAGTCAGTGGTGGGAGGATGTCTCCCACCACGACCTCTACCGACACCTCTGCCACGACCACCACGCTATCCTCTGCCTCTAGAGGAATCTTCCATCTGTTTAAAAGTTGATAAAATGTACACATCACAGTATAAATATTAACTAATTAATAAACTATTTAAAAAAATGAATAAACACAACGCAATGAATAATACATAAATCACCTAAGTAGAATCTGCATCACTAATTTCACCCTCACTCTTAGTCTCACTTGATTGGAATGTGCCTTCGCTAGATTCGTCCAACTCAGACTGATCCATTAACTCTCTTTCAACTTCTTCCCCATCACCAGAAATGTCTGTTAGAGAATTAACAATTATGTCGGGCGTAATATCCAGCGATACGTGAGGCCCTGAAAACTCATCATCTTGGTAATGAGCTTCTTTATCAGGTTGGTTGATTATGTTATCAGTAATTGTATTGCGAGCCTTTATCTTAATGACACCCAACCAGCTTTGATGTCCCTCAGGATATGGCGTGTAATAAACCTGTTCTGCTTGTTGTGCAAAAATGAATGGGTCGTACACCTGATTATATCTACGAGCTTGACTAACTTCAACAATGCCATACTTTTTATCTATTTTTGTCCCTACGTTAAAAGTAGGATCAAACCAGTCACACTTGAAGAGAACTAACTTCATCACGAGGGAACCTGTATACTCAAATTCAAGAATGTCAGTTAGAACCCCATAAACATCGTCCTCTAATTGACCATCAGTGGCTCGCACTCAAACACCATAATTACATGACTGCATTCCTTCACTCCATCGTTTTGTGTTAAATTTATATACATTTACAATGTTAGTATTCCATGATGTAACCCATCTTTTAGGTCCCCATGCCAAATTAGTCAACAATGGATTTTGAACATTATTTACTGGTACCTATGAAATTTAATAATTGAACTTATAAACCATATATATTCAAGGAGAGAAAAAATATTGCAACAAATGAAGACACCGAACCTACATATTTACTAAACCACACAGGAAAGTGAAAGTAATTTCTCGATCAATCCGAACTTCTGAAATGTCATGTTGGATCTCCCTTAGAAAATTGGCATACACCCTACACATGGGAGGTTAAAAGCAGGGCGATTAATAGCCATAAATGATAATTGAACTTATGAAACACAATGTAGACACTTACTCCACAATTTTGAAGGATGTACAAATGGGCAGCATTAATGTCACGCTGCTCCAAGAAATATCCTTTTGATTTGCCACTAAATCTACCCGAATAGTTGAATATTGATATAAGAGGACCACTACAAGAAAAAATTGTATTACCGAAGGTCAAAAGCCCTCAGAAAACCCAAAAAGTCGTCGGTAATTGAAATTTACCGACGGACCCATGTCGGTAGGAAAAATAGGCGTCAGAAATTGTTACTGACGACTTGTTGGCCCTAGGTAATTACCGACGGTCTTGGACTTAGGTAATTACTGAAATCTTTAGCCCTAGGTAATTACCGACGACCATGCCCCTAGGTAATTCAGATTATTCTTTTTTTAAATAATTATTATAATTTTTTTGTATATATATTATAATTATATTTAATATTTTTTTAATTATATAATTATATTTATATATTAATTATAATTTATTATAATTTTTATATTAATTACATATTTTTAGAGTATCAGGTTCCCCTTCATCTTCTTTATCCTTCCTCCCCTTCATCCCTCCCAACCCACCACATCCTCCTTTCACTTTCGCCCCACGACCACCTCCGCAGCGCCACCCCACCCACCCTTTCCTCAACCCCAGCAACCTCACCCCACCTCCAATCGTGCGAAACAAATATGATGTGCGAAACAAATATCGTGGAGCCGCCGTTGCCACTGTCCACCCACCACAGACCCAGATTTTGTTCCCGTCGCCGCTCTGACCAGGTGGTGGTGGCAGGATCTGAGAGATCTAAGAGAGAGAGAGAGAGAACCAAGATACCTAGGTGGACGGATCTGAGTGAGAGGTGGTGGTCGTGATGGCTCTCGGTGGTGGTGGTAGTTGCCAGAACAGGTTGCTGCGGTGGGTGGGTGGGTGCGGCCGGAAGTGACTGGTTTATAGGATAGAGAGAAGGAGATTGAAATGAGGGAACCGAGGGAGAGGAAGTGACAAACGGTCGGTGCGATGGCTGGGGGCCGGCGGCGGAGGAAGGAGGTCAGTAGTGGCTGGGGGTCGGCGGCTGGAGAGGGATGAAGGACCAAGCTGGAATCGTTTCTTGAGAGGGACATTCTGGTTACAGTGAGAATTTGTTAGAAAATTTGGAGTCCAAATCATTTTATTGGAGAGTGACAATAATCAACTGATATTTTGTATATGGGACCTTTTCGACGAAAATTGGGTGAACGGTAGCGATGGCCATGGGCTGTCGCAAATTCGGTGAACGGTACAGACGACCATGTGTCGTTGGTAAACGGGTTATTAGCGATGGCCTAAAGTCATCATTATTGGGTAAGGTGTATTGAGGGACAAAGGACGTCGTAAAAGTGACGTTTAACGAAGACCTAAGGCCGTCGGTACTTGCGAGGGGCAGTGGCCATCGGAAAAGTGCCATTTAGAGAGGGCCTAAGTCCATCGGTACTTGTGAGGGCCTTAAGCTGTCAGAAATGAGGCGTTTAGCGAGGGCCTAAGACCGTCGATACTTGTGAGGGCCTAAAGCCATCGGAAATGGGAATAAGACTGTCATGAAATATTCGCGTCTTTTTTTTATCCTTACCGACGGGCTTGGCCGTCGGAAATGTACCCTCTACCGAGAGTTGTTTTGTTCGTCGGTAATACACATTATTCTTGTAGTGGCCTAGTTGAACAACCTTCACCCGAATCAACATTCTGAGGCATTCTAGTCCTTCTCGTGTCAATTTCATCCAGATAGAAATAAGAGGCAAAGGTGGATGTTTCCTCTAGTAAGTAGGCTTCACAAATGAAACCCTATACTCAGGCCTTGTTCTTGACGTTGTGTTTCAAGGAGTGCAAAAACATAATGAAGAGGGATACATACATATAATTAAAACATTTAAGGAAATCTCAACAACGACTTGTGAGCATAATATAACTTAAAATATTTGATGTCGTATAACTCTCAAATGGATACATCCAGCGGTATTGGATTGGACCACCAACTCTTGCTTCGTAATGTAGATGAATTGGGTGATGTTCCATTGAACCTTAATTGTTTCACATTTAGTGTTGTCGAAGTCAGCTCCCTAAAAAAGTGGCTAAGCTCAACAAGTGGGTTCTAAATTGGTTTCAGTAACTAGTCGAACGCAATGGGAAGCAACCGTTGCACGAATACGTGACAATCATGACTCTTCATTCCATGTAACTTAGCTTCTATAATGTCGACACATCTACCCATATTGGAAGCATACTCATCAGGTAACTTCAGTTCTTTAACCCACTTATACACACATACTTTCTGTGGTTTGCTTAGTGTATAACTTGCCTTCTGTTTGATAAGTCTGCCACCACCACCGTCTTTTAACTCCAGATCCTTTCGATTACAAATTTCAGCCAAATCCAATCGAGCTTTATTTGTATCCTTTGTCCTCCCTTTGATGCCTATCACAGTGTAAAACGGATTCATAAACACATTCCTCTTAGCATGCATGACATCAATGTTGTGACGGAGTCGGTGTGTCCTCCAATACGGCAACCTCCAAAATATACTTTATTTAGTCTAATTATGCTTAAAGTCCTAATCAGGAATATGTTCTCCTTGCGATTCATGGAAGAGTAGTAAATTCTCTACTCTCCGCATACATTGGGACCAGACAAACGCAGTGGAGGGGGTGTAGTCTTCACACAACGTTTCTTGAATGCATTTTTGTTCCTCGTATAAGGATGCCTTCGATTGATCCATACATATTGGGTAACAAAGCTTCCCTGCTGTCATCCAACCCGATATAATCCCATAGGATGAAAAGTCATTGATCGTCCACATCTAAGCTGCTTTCATCATGAAATTCTGCCTCAATGATACGTCATAAGTCAACACACCATCACTCCACAACATTGTCAAATCATCCATGAACGACTGCAAGTACACATCAATCTTCCCTTTTGGATTAGATAGACCCAGAATTATGTCTGTTAGGAACATAAACTCCCGCTTCATGCATATCCCAGGGGGAAAACTGTACGGAGTAAGCATAACCGGCCAACAAGAATAAGCTATTCCAGATTGGCAGAAAGGATTAAGTACATCCGTACATAATCCCAATCAGACGTTCCGAGGGTCCTATGAAAATGCCATATGCACCCTATCAAAATGCTTCCAAGCTTCTCCATCCGATGGATGACACAAGACATCCTGCTCTCTCTGGTTCTCACTATGCCACCTCATGTGAGATTCAGTGGCCATTAAAGAGTACAATCTTCTAAGTCTTGGGATGAGCGGAAAGTACCACATCTTTTTTAGAGCGATCTTCTCCTCAGTGCCCCTCCTAGTGGTTGTCTTGTACTGATCCGCTCCATAAAATTGACAATGTGTTATGCTCTCCACTGAATCATCCTTGTAGTACAACATACATCCATTCGGGCAACAATCAATTTTCAAACACCCCAGACCCAAATTCTCCACAGACTTATTAGCATGATAAAAACTAGTAGGCATCTGGTAGTATTCCGTCAACGCATTGGCCATTACCATGGCGAGGCGATTAAAACATCCTTCTTGCATATTGTAATCAGATTTGATACTCAAGAATTCCATACACATCGACAACTCCGTGCACTACCGACATCCTTCCCACAACTGAGCTTTTGCAGCACTCAGCATGTCAAAGAATCTTTGAGCTTCGGGATTTCCTGTGTGTATTGGGAACCCATTCCACCATCTTATTTCCCATCTTCTTCTAGTGCAACACCAAATGAGGGTCATGCATAATCCATTATCATCTGCTCGTATGAATTCAATTATTCCCTCTGCTCACCACTTCCATAGTACGAACCTTCGAAAACTGCAGGGCAAAAATCTGGCAAGGACTCACCATGGTTGCTCTACCAATATTAATCTGGCAAAAACCCCTTCTCATAAAGATCAGTCACCACTCCATCCATGCCTTTGAAAGCTTTACACTTGCATCTTGAGCAAGGACACCTCAAATAATCATCTCCCCGCCTTATAAATCTCTCATGGCTAATAACAAACTCTATAAACTCACCCACTCCAACTCTAAACTCTTTCCTAAGACGTTTATTTTGATCCAACCTACTATACATCCATTTCCAATTCTATGGAATCTCCTTTGCTGGCAATTAAATAGGCATAGTAACCTACAACGACATGTATATATTTTGGTGCATTCCAAGATCTCCATCAATCTTCTTCTTATGACAAGGTATGAACCTATCCCATTCAAGAAGAAACCTTTACCACACTCGGTTAATAATATTTATTCCCTTATTCAAATGCCTTATACTTAACGATATTTCGACAACATTTTTCATCGGTCACCAAGTACATGACTTGAGCACGGTGAGATCCACCACGATCAAGTATGCACCCGGAAAACAAAAGGAAATGCATCAGACCGAGATTTCATCAAGTATATAAGACATTTGAACATGGAAATGACTATTATACGAGTGTGAAAAAGGTTTTTTCCCAAACTGTCCCTTTTGGACAATTCAAGATTTAATACAATGAGCATGCGTACCTTGAGAAGGTACGCAAGCTCATTAATATTGAATCTCAAACAGGAAACTAAGGCTTTTGTAAATAATTAATAGTCACAGAAAATATAACCATTAACCTATAAATATTGTAGCATAGTTGAGCTTATATATATATGTAGCATAATTCAATACAAACTTATATAAAATAGTGTAGCATACATCCTATTGAGCTCCGCTCTCCACTAACAAACAACACATAACTGGCAAACACATGCATCATTTCTAAACTATCACCACACAACTAGCATCCTGCCTTTCGGACATGATCACATCCTATTGAGATCCTCTCTCCACTAACAAACATCACATATTGGCAAACACATGCATAAACTATAAATTATCAGCACACAAATCCTATTGAGCTCTGCTCTCCACTAACAAACAACACAATTTCACATTACACATTACATATACCACACAAATCAAGGCATAATATAGATGTATTTAACTTAACTCAGCTCCCAACAAAGAATGATAAATAGTGACAAAGATCGAGGAGTGCTGGAAGTGATTAAATTCAAGAGACTGTTCAAAAATAAGCGATTAAATTCAATTCACAAGTTTATGGTAAATATCTTGATTAAAATTGTTTCCCACTAACAGTTCATGTCGAGGTAAGGTAACAACTAAAATTCCAATGCGGATCAATATTCCAGAAGCAAGCACAATAAAATCCCAATAAAATTCTCTCTCTCACACACACTCTATCCCAATATTCATTAATGTTGTAAATATTCCTTCTTTCAAGTTTCATCTCTCTCTCTCTCTCTCTTTCTCACACACACACTCTCTCACACAATCACAATAAAATCCCCAAAACACTATGCTGACAAGCAAGCACTGAGAATTGAGAGGAACTACAAGATGCTATTCTTTGCTTTCTCTGCATTTTTCACCACAAAGCTAGCAACATCTAAAATAAACCCTAAACCTCAATAGTCAAATAAATTTCAGCTGTAACACCAACATCTAAAATTCAAGCAAACAAACAAACAAATAAGGAACCCTAAATCACCCTAAAATTTAAACTGAACAGAGAAGGGGGAAGGGGCTTACCTTGCGGTGGCAGGAGGAGAAGAGATGGGCGCAGTGGCAGGGAGGAGCAGAGACTCAGCGGTGACCGGAGTGGTGGGGGGCGATTTCTATGACGGAGAGGAGAAAAGATGAGAAGATGATTAGAAGAGAGGAATAAAAGAGATGAGAAGGAAAATAACTTTCCGGAGTGGCACGGTGGTGACCTGAGTGATGGGAGGACATAGTGGTGGGAGGAAGAGAGGAGAGTTTCAGAGAGGAAAATGCAGAAGTGAGGATGGAAAGGGGAGTTCACACGATTTAGGGTTTTTTATTTTTAGCGACTGACAAATTCTGTCGCTAAAATAGTCGCAATTCACATTAAATAAAATTTGGTCGCTGTTTCGGTTGCTACACGTCTATATTATGATTTCATTCATCGCGTGTTAGCTACCGAATTTAAAATTGGTCGCTAACTGGCTCCAACATTATCGTTGTAATAAAATAGGTCGCTAATTTGGTCGCTAAAAAAGTCAAATTATTTGACTTTGAACCTACTTGCTTTAGCGACTGACTTAGCAACCGATCATTTTGAGACCACTCCATTCGGTAGCTAAATCGGTCACTAAACAAATGTTTTGAATACAGTATGAAATTCATGTTATCAATCACCATTTCGGTCACTATTTGTGACGGAAATGGTCGGTCACTATTGGAACTTTTTTTGTAGTGTATGTTGGATATGAATCTCCACCTATAATACAATATCTTGAAGCATCAATAGGATATTTATTTAGGGCTCGGTTTACCGATTGCAATTTTGATGAATCAATTTTCCCAATATTAGTGGGAGAGATTAAGCAGTTGGAAAATGATATTAGTTGGTATGAATTATCATTGACTCATATTGATCCTTGTACAAAACAATGTTAACTGAAAGTTCAAAAGATAATTCATTTGAAATTCTTAGCCAACCTATTACCAAATGTATTCACTGATCCAAAAAGAGTGACTAAATCAAATGTACCATTTGCTAATACTCCAATAAAAATTGATGTCCTTGTTGGACAATCTAACATTGTAAATGAGTCTCAAACTTTCATGAAGCATGGTAGACCTATCGGTTCCAAAGATAAAATATCCTCAAACAAGAAAAAAAACTAAAAAGAAAGATGGCAAAAGTGAGGATATGGAAACTCCAAAAGATTCCTCAAACATAATTGTTGATTCATTTACAAAATAAACTCAGGTACCTAAAAATGAAAATGAAGAGATCTCATTAAATTATGTTATGAATGGAACACGATGGAATGGAAATGAAGTCAACGTTGACGATGTTTTTGCATATAATATAGAATTAAATGTTATAAATGATAATGAGGATCACGAACCAAGTCAATTAAGGATTGTAGACAAAGATATGATTGGTCAAAATGGAAAGATGCAATTGATGGAAAATTAACCTCCATTTCCAAGCGACAAGTTTTCAGATATGTAGTCCGTACACCTAAAGGTGTAAAGCCAGTTGGACACAAATGGATTTTTGTGATAAAGCGAAATGAGAATGGTGAAATCATGAGATATAAAGCTCGACTTATTGCTCAGGGGTTTTCGCAAAGACCTAGCGTTGATTTTGAAGAGGCATATTCATCTGTGGTGGACACAAGTACTTTTCGATACTTAATTAGTCTAGTAGCATATGAAGGACTCAATTCACAGCTAATGGAAGTTGTTACAACCTATTTGTATGGCTCACTTGAGAGTGACATTTATATGAAACTCCCTGAAGGATTTAATTTTCCCGGGACACATAATTCAGGCCCTCAATAAGACTACTCGATCAAATTCAACAAGTCTCTCTATGGACTAAAACAATCTAGATGCATGTGGTATATTCGTCTTGGTGAATATTTGTTAAAAAAAGACATAAAAATGATTATGTTTGTCCTTGTAATTTTATGAAAAGATATGAAAATGAATTTTCCGTAATTGTTGTTTATGTTGATGACTTATTAAATATTATTGGAACTCCTGAAGAGCTTTCAAAAGCTGTAGATTGCTTAAAGAAAGAGTTTGAGATGGAAGATCTAGGAAGGACAAAGTTTTGTTTAGGATTAAAATTGACTATTTAAAGAATGAAATTTTTGTGTATCAAGAAGGTTATGTAGCAAAGGTGCTAAAAAGGTTCTATATGGATAAATCACATCCATTATGCACTCCAATGGTTGTAAGGTCGCTAGATATGAACAAAGATCCTTTTACACCTCGATAAAAGGATAAAGAACTAATTGGCTCTGAAGAACCATATTTTAGTACAATCGGGGAACTAATGTATCTTGCTAGTTATACATGACCTGATATATCATTTGCTGTCAAATTATTACCAAGATATAGTTGTTCACCTACAAGATGACATTGAAATGGAGTCAAGCATATACTTCGTTACCTTAGAGTTATGATGGATATGAGTTTGTTTTATTCAAATGTACCCAAGTCAGACCTAATTGATTATGCAAATGCATGTTTTTTTTTGTGACCCTCATAATGGTATATCGCAAACACACTATTTGTTTACATGTGGAGGCAGGTACAACCATTTCATGGCGGTACCTGAGGCAAGTCGAGAATGTGTTTGATCAAGATATGTGATTCATCACATACGAGAGATTTGTTGTTTGTCTTTAGGGAAAATGACCCCAACGATCCTATACAAGGATAATACTATGAACTCGGGGCTGACGAGGGCGGGAAGTGGTCGCCGCTGCAAGAAGGCATGGACAAGGAGCGAATCCTGACAGGCTTCTAGGCGGAGGGACACATGAATAAACCGATTACACAACATAATGAGAGGTATCCTGAGAGTGTGTAGGTATCAGTGTGATACCCTCTACCCCTCAGGTATTCATAGCACATAAGAGCGATAAAAAAAAGAAAAGAAAGAGAAAACGTGCATATTATATCATAATAATAAAAACTGGGAAGAGGTTATCGCATTGTAACATAACTTCTAAGACGCGGAAAATAAAACATGTTTTAAAGAAACATAACGGAAAATATAAACAAAACCTAACCTCGATGTCACATTACAGAGCTGGTATAGCCAATCCGATAAAACAACTCGGATAACAAACTAAAACTAAAACAACCTAAACTACGAGTAGCAGCTCCTCAGAGTCACTCCTCAATAAGCTGCTCACCGTCCTCTGCATATAAAAAACAATACATGCAAGCAGACAACAAAAGATAGGGAGTAAGAAACATATATATCAACATAACGGCAAGGAAACTGTTAGCAAGATGAACATGCATCATAAAAACATAGCATATTAAACATAACCATCTCATCTCATCTCATCACACACACACACACACACACACACATACACACACACACACACACACACACACACACAAACACACACACACACACACACACACACACACACACACACACACACACATATATATATATATATATATATATATCATTCCAAACAAGGTATGTTATGCGATGCAATGCTACTCCACTACTCCAATGCATGAATGAGCAACACAATGCACGACTGTTGACGGCTCTAGGCAAGTATACCTAGTCGTGCAAGTAATACGGTGGTGAGACCGTTTATCATTCCCACGAGGACTGTGACAATTACTAACACGTACCGAATCAATTACTATCCAAGCGGATATTTGGATTGAAGGGAGATCGATAATAAATACCAATCCCAAATAAGATCTAAACCTAAAATAACAAAATAAAGAGAAAAGTTCTTTGGGAATTTCTGTCGAACACTTGGAAGGCCCTTAAAAGGATTTTTCAGATATAAGAACAACGCTGGGATTAGGTTCACTAAACTTCATCCCCATGCAATGACATGACTAATAAACAGTTTCTACTTCAAGTATGACAATCAATCCACTAAATTACTCAAGCCCCGATTCCTCGGATGACAAGAGCCTAAATCCACTAATAGACCCTAATTCCTTAGGTGGCCTAGATTAATGAAATTGCATTAAGATTAGGGATTACGCGATTGCTAATAAACCTAGTTCCATTCCTAGATACAAGGTTTACTAGGTGATTAATTTCAGTTCCGGTTCTAATACGAATTTTCCAATTGTATATCAAAACACTGATCAAGTCATGGGGGTGCTAGCCACAACAAGCATTAAGCACAGAAAATCAATTACTCAATAAAGAAGTAAAAACTATATTACAAGATCAAGTCAGATACATGGAGAATTCAGAAATAGCTATCCTAACCCCAACAATGGGAGTTTAGCCACTCATGATCATAGCCACAACAAAAGAAATAGAGATGAAAAGGAAGGGGAACTCCATGGAATCCTTGTGCAGCTGCCCCTGGTTTAGAGAGAGAGTTTAGGGTTTCAAAAACTGTTTTCCTTCTGTTCTGCTCGTGCTCCTTTATAGATCAGGATTCGCGTCACGGGCGCGAGGGCCATCACGGCCTAGCCGTGACGCTTTCTGCCTTGGCGCACTTTCAAATTTGGAGCATCACGGTCGTGATTCTCATCACGGGCAGGCCGTGATAGCTTCTGCCTTCACCAAATGATCTGTCACGGCCGTGATGGCCGTCACGGCTTGGCCGTGACAGATTCTGCCAAAAGGGGGTCTGGCTCCATTAACATGTCACGACCGCGATGGGTGTCACGGCCGTGATGGGTATCACGGCTAAGCCGTGACAGCTTCTGACTTTTGCCTTCTTTTCTCTCAATTATTGCTCGATCACGGCTGTGAGGGTCATCACGGCCAGGCCGTGATGCGCTCTGCCTGGGTCATTTTCTTCACTTTTTAAGCTCTGTCTTCATCCAAGCTCCATCATGGCTAATCTTGAGCATTTTTCCTTGAATTCCTGCAAAACAACACCAAGAAACCGCCTCACCCGATCCAAGGTAAAAACTAATAAAATCAAATCAAATATGCCTAAACTATATGAAAAATGTACAGGAAACAAGATGTAAAATCACACTATCAAATCACCCCAAGCTTATTCAATTGCTTGTACTCAAGCAATCACTAAGGCCACAAGATATAGACAATCAGATTACGGATAGTGAACCAAGAACCCGAGTAGCAAGTAATCCAAGTAACAGGCATCTCAAATAATTCAGCAAGAGACAATCAGTTCAAGTCCAATTAGAGGCTTAGGTTTCTTAGACTCATATTCTCACCGATTAGGGCACTCTTTCTCACCTGAAGATCAACCTAAGCTTGTTCATTTGCTTGGCTCTCTTTCTCACCTCACTCAAGTGTTAGGGAAATAAGACAATTCGCTCCACTTTCCTCAAGGAATGAATCCTACCATAGGCTTGACTATCAACCAAATCTCTACTTTATTAATGAAAATAATTAAGAATCAAGAGGTCTTTTGCTTTGGTTGTAACGAGGCCATGGGATTTATCGTTAGGTGGGGAAGTCAAGAAAAGGAAATTTCAAAAGGGCTAAACACAATCAAGCATTGCAAAGCATGACCTTCTAAAATACCTTTTTTGGTTTTGATTCCTTTTTCCACCTTTCTTTCTTTATTTTTATTTCATTTCTCACTTTCTTTTGTCATCCCCTTCTCCATAGATTTTTCTTTTTCTTTTATTTTTCTTTTATTTGGAGAAGGGGAGATTTTCAGCTCGAGAAATATTTTTCTGATTTTCTCATCCCAAGCTTTTTCAACTACCTTTTTACCCTTTTGTAATACTTTAGAAGGTCCCTTATCAAGCATCATTCATCCACATATTTCAAGGTACCAAGAAAAGTATTTTATTCATGTAGGCTCAAAATTGGGCAACTAAGGGGTAGCATTTAGTCATTCAAAGCTCGGAAGGCCGGAAAAATACCTAGTGCCTCAATCATTTTCAAAAATGTTTTCAAAAATTTTTAAGCTTCAAAATGGTTTAAAATTAAGTTCTAGAGAATACAAACCAAGAGGAATAACACTCTAACACAAGGAATGGGGTAAATTTAGTGAGTACCCCTTTTGGCTCAAAATCTCACATTTTGTAGTTCAAAAATCAGTGAGAAACACAAATCTACGGCACCATATGCTAATTATAAACTATCACAGATCATCTCAAGCATTTTCATTTGCAGCCTTATCACAAGAATAAAAAATTGGGTTCAAAAATTCACTATCTCAATTTATTTGGCACTTAGTTCTCACAATTGGATGCAAAATTTAGGCAAGGGGCAATCTAATCATGTGAACATGTAAAGCTTTCATGCAAAACTATATGAATGCAACGTGAACAATGCAAAAATACCCCTACCCCAAGCTTAAGAACTTACATTGTCCCCAATGTAAATAATCAAGCTGGAGAGAGGAAAGAAAAACTGGAACGACTTACCGAGGCGGCAGCGGGTGCTGGTTCACATGCCTAGTCAGAAGGAATTGCATGAAAATTGGGTCACGGCCGTGATGCTTATCACGGGCAGGCCGTGATGCATTCTGGTTCATAGGAGTAGCCTGTCACCGTGACCTCCATCACGGCTAGGCCGTGATGCTCTCTGATCTTCAGGGTCCTTCCATCACGCCCGTGATGGGGATCATGGCTGAGCCGTGATCCTTTCTGATCTTCAACTCTGGCTCATCACGACCGTGACCAGTGTCACGGCCTGGGCGTGATGGTTACTGACTTTGTTGTCTCTGCCCTTTTTGCTTCTCCTTCCTCCTTTCCCTGAAAACACTTAACAAACCTATTAATCTATGATATTTTCCTCTTGATCTTCTCAAATTATTCAAGAGGGCAAAATCAAAAACAAAAGGAAAATGAAAAGAAAACTTGGGTTGCCTCCCAATAAGCGCTTTTTCAACGTCACTAGCTTGACGTGCTTCTTTCAATTAACCGGGGTCTGCTGGGCGTAGAAGTGCAAGAACACTTCTCTTCCATGGAGCTCCTTCAAAGAGCTGGTTTTGCTTATAACGCCAATAATTGCGCTTCCGCCTTGGCCTTTTCACTCTGAGCCTCGTGGCCCTATCCTTACTCCCTCCTGGCGGAAGTTCTGTTTCCACATGACGAGCAAATCCAACTTCATCACCATTTGATGTATCATTTGTCTTGCAGAGCTTTAGAGTTGCTTTCATGTTGATCTCTTCCTTCTTCTCAGGAGTGGAGGAGTGGTGCTGATGTGCAACGACTTCTTTAGCCACTGTATCCATAATGTCCATGCAGAAACAATCCTCTTCATCACTCGGGCGATGCATAGCTTCAAATACATTGAAAGTGACTTCTTCATCTTGCACTCTGAATCGCAGTTGGCATTTTTGTACATCTATCAAAGCGCGACCAGTTGCTAGAAAAGGTCTCCCCAATATGAGCGGAACTTCTGCATCCTCCTCCATGTCTAATATCACAAAGTCCGCTGGGAAGATAAACTTATCCACCTTTACCAGAACATCTTCCAAAATACCATAAGGACGCTTGATTGATCTATCAACTAGTTGCAATGCCATCCTTGTTGGTTTCACCTCACCACCTCCAAGCTTGTTCAAAATTGAAAGCGGCATCAAGTTGATACTCGCTCCCAAGTCACATAAGGCCTTCCCAATAGCAACATTCCCAATAGTGCAGGGAATTGTAAAACTACCAGGATCTTTAAGCTTTGGAGGTAGCTTCCTCTGAAGTATCGCACTACACTCCTCTGTCAAGGCAACAGTCTCACCTTCTTTGAATTTTCTTTTCTTTGTGAGCAACTCCTTCATGAACTTTGCATAGGTTGGCATCTGCTCTAGTGCTTGAAAGAAAGGGTATGTTGATCTGTAACCGCTTGAAGATGTCAAGGAACTTGGCAAACTGTTCTTCCTTCTCCTTTTTCTTGCTCAAATGAGGATATGGCAACTTCACATAAGAGGGGATCACTTGAGGCTTGTCTCCATCTTTCAAAATCTGACTTTTAGTTCTCCTCAAAATCGAATTCTCATCCACTAGCTTTTCCCTCTTGTCTTCTTCCTCTATTACAACCTCTTTGCCTTTTTCCTTATTCAAATCAGTTTTTTCAGCAGCCACCTCTGTTTTTTCAGCAACTCTCTCATTTTTCAACAAAGGCTCACCGCTCACGTTCTCAAGACTTTTACCATTCCTCAACACAACAGCATTGCAATGCTCTTTAGGATTGGTTTGAGTATTACCTGAAAAACTGCTGCTAGATTGCTCCGCTAGGTGCTTTGCAATTTGCCCAACTTGAAACTTCAAGTTTTTTATAGAAGCATCTGTGTTTTTCTGGTTTGTCATGGACACTTGCATGAATTGATTGAGGGTGTTCTCCAATATAGAAATCCGGTCTTGAGGCGGTGGTGTGGGATGAGGCTTGCTTGCTTGTCCGGCATCTTGTTTCCAACCAAAACTCGGTTGATTCCTCCACCCTTGGTTGTAATTGTTGGAGTATTGGTTGTTGCCTTGACGCCCATAGTTCCCCATATAATTAGCTTCCTCATGGGAACTAGGTGGTGCCTCACAATTTCCATTATCATGATCTCCTCCACAAAAATGACATCTCATTACCTGTTGATGTGGCGTGGTTGTCCCTTGAACAGTTTGGAGTTGTTGTGGGAGTTGAGCTAGTTGCTTGGTAATGGACTCCAGTTGTCGTGTCATGAGCTTATTCTGAGCCAAAAGTGCAGTTTGTGAATCTAACTCCAACACTCCCCTTCTTGATGTGGGACCCCGATCATGATGCATCAAATAGTCATTCGATGCCATAGCCTCTATCAAAATCAGTGCTTCCTCTACTGTCTTTGTGTTCATGGACCCTCCAGCTGAGGCATCCAACATATAACTGGTTGACGGCCTCAGTCCATTGCAGAATGTTTGCATTTGGGTATGATCATCAAACCCATGATTAGGACATCTTCGGAGCAATTCCTTGAACCTTTCCCAGGTATCATGAAGAGTCTCACCTTCTTGTTGAGCGAAGCTTATGATGTCACCCCTTGTCTTGACAAATCTTGAGGTGGGGAAGAACCTTGCTAGAAATTTTGACTCCAAGTCATCCCATGTAGTGAAGCTCCCACTTGGTTGAGATCGGAGCCAATACTTGGCTCTATCTCTTAGCGAGAAAGGGAACAATCTAAGGCGAAGTGCATCATCGGAAACACCGTTCTGCTTGCTCGTATCACACAACTCCAGGAAGTTGGAGACATGACTATTAGGATCTTCGTTCTCCAACCCGGCAAATGTATTTTGTGAGACCATGTTGATGAGAGCTGGCTTGATTTCAAAATTTGCGCAGTTCACTGGAGGTCTCACTATGCTAGTGACATGCCGATTGATATTTGTATTGCCATAGTCACCAAGAGTCCTCCGTGGTGGAGCACCTTCACCATTGCCTTCCATTCTGAGTCTTTCTCGAGGAACTTGAGAGGTGGAAGTCTCTTGTTCTTCTTCTTGCTGTTCTAACAGTTTTTGCTCTCTTACTTGCCTTCGATTCTTTCTAGCAGTTCTTTCAATCTCAGGATCGTGGAGGAGTTGGTCAGCTGGGATAGTACCTCGCATACACAAACAGTCTAGCAAACAAGAGTGTTAGCAGTAAAAGTCCGCACACAAACAACAAATATACCAGAAAAATATGACAGCAAACCAAATCACAAAAATGACAGCAAACAGATCACCACAGTGGTGCAAGTAATACCTAGTCGTGCAAGTAATACGGTGGTGAGACCGTTTATCGTTCCCACGAGGACTGTGACAAATACTAACACGTACCGAATCAATTACTATCCAAACGGATATTTGGATTGAAGGGAGCTCGATAATAAATACCAAGCCCAAATAAAATCTAAACCTAAAATAACAAAATAAAGAGAAAAGTTCTTTGGGAATTTCTGTCGAACACTTGGAAGGCCCTTAAAAGGATTTTTCAGATATAAGAACAACGCTGGGATTAGGTTCACTAAACTTCATCCCCATGCAATGACATGACTAATAAACAGTTTCTACTTCAAGTATGACAATCAATCCACTAAATTACTCAAGCCCCGATTCCTCGGATGACAAGAGCCTAAATCCACTAATAGACCCTAATTCCTTAGGTGGCCTAGATTAATGAAATTGCATTAAGATTAGGGATTACGCGATTGCTAATAAACCTAGTTCCATTCCTAGATACAAGGTTTACTAGGTGATTAATTTCAGTTCCGGTTCTAATACGAATTTTCCAATTGCATATCAAAACACTGATCAAGTCATGGGGGTGCTAGCCACAACAAGCATTAAGCACAGAAAATCAATCACTCAATAAAGAAGTAAAAACTATATTACAAGATCAAGTCAGATACATGGAGAATTCAGAAATAGCTATCCTAACTCCAACAATGGGAGTTTAGCCACTCATGATCATAGCCACAACAAAAGAAATAGAGATGAAAAGGAAGGGGAACTCCATGGAATCCTTGTGCAGCTGCCCCTGGTTTAGAGAGAGAGTTTAGGGTTTCAAAAACTATTTTTCTTCTGTTCTGGTCGTGCTCCTTTATAGATCAAGATTCGCGTCACGGCCGTGATGGCCATCACGGCCTAGCCGTGACGCTTTCTGCCTTGGCACGCTTTCAGATTTGGAGCATCACGGTCGTGATTCTCATCACGGGTAGACCGTGATAGCTTCTGCCTTCACCAAATGATCTGTCACGACCGTGATGGCCGTCACGGCTTGGCCGTGACAGATTCTGCCAAGAGGGGGTCTGGCTCCATTAACATGTCACGGCCGTGATGGGTATCACGGCTAAGCCGTGACAGCTTCTGACTTTTGCCTTCTTTTCTCTCAATTATTGCTCGATCACGGCCGTGAGGGTTATCACGGTCAGGCCATGATGGGCTCTGCCTGGGTCATTTTCTTCAATTTTTAAGCTCTGTCTTCATCCAAGCTCCATCATGGCTAATCTTGAGCATTTTTCCTTGAATTCCTGCAAAACAACACCAAGAAACCGCCTCACCCGATCCAAGGCAAAAACTAATAAAATCAAATCAAATATGCCTAAACTATATGAAAAATGCATGCAAAAATGTACAGGAAACATGATGTAAAATCATACTATCAACGACCAACAATCACCACCTCCGCTTGGGTCACTCGGCTACCCAAGTTCATCATCATCATCATCAATGTTATCTTTCATCTTTAGTCTCTAATCTTTTATCACATAATCTTTTCACGTACACTCTGGCCAAAAAGTACCAGAGCTCAACACCGTGACCATTAAGCATCAAGGCCCCCTTTGGCCACTTGGCTACCAAGGTCCAATATCTTTTAACAACACCTTGACATTATGCATCAAGGCCCTCTTGACCACTCGTCTACCAAGGTACATAACAACAACACTCTGACCAATAAGCACCAGAGCTCAACACCTTGACCACTCGCCTATCGAGGCCCCCTTGGCCACTCAGCTACCAAGGTACAGAACAAAATCTTTTCACTTTAGTTATTAACACTCTGGCCGATAGGCACCAGAGCTCAACACCTTGACCATTAAGCATCAAGGCTCCGTTGGCCACTCGACTACCAAGGTATATTATTATCTTTAAGTTATCTAACTTGTCTTTACTTGGTTTGGTGTCTTCTTCATTATTATAAACGTTTGGGGTAAAACACCCCTTGTTACTGTTCCGTGTTCTGCCCTGCACAAGGAAGCACGACCGTGCTTCCCCCTGCAAGGGCACACCCGTACTGACTGTTGAGCACGGTCGTGTTGACTGTTGAGCACGACCGTGCTCAATAGAGTATGGCCGTACTGATCTGGGAAAAAAGGGTTTAAGAACCCTTGCTTTGTTTCCTAGGGCATCAAAGATCAATCCTATTGGCTTTTAACTATCCATGAGTCCTCAGTTTCATTATTCTTAATTAATTTCCATGTTTTATCATTATGGGGAATTAATCCTTTAATTCCAGCTTCATTATAATGTTCCTAAAACACTCATGAACCAGTCTTGGGGTCTTTAACTAAACCTTTGAACATAACCTTCCCTCTCATACTATATTCATGTCTTATGAACAAATTGGGAAAACATCCATTAATTCTTAAACATCATTATTATCGTATTTAACTGTCTTATTACCCTTATTAATAAGCCCTATTATTTAATTAGAGTCTTATTAATATCAACATTTATCTCAACAACCATAACAACCAACACTATCATCCATGTATAACAACATCATTCATGGCATAACAACATAACAACATTTATTGATATCAACATTTATCTCAACAGCCATAACAACTAACACTATCATCCATGGCATAACAACATCATTCATGGCATAACAACATAACAACATTTATTGATATCAACATTTATCTCAACAACCATAACAACCAACACTATCATCCATGGCATAACAACATCATAAGCATTCATGAACAAACATGTCAATTATAAGCAAACACAGATAAACATGTAACAAGACAACAATAGCCAATTAGCAAACAATAGGGTCATGGGTTAACCCTTCATCTTATGCTACCCCAATGCCTACATTCTCATGCTATCCCATTTCCCCATACCTGGTATGAAGATTGAAATTCCAAAGGAAGAGAAGAAAGTCTGTTAAGATCCAATCTCACGAACGTCTGTCTACTACCTCAAGGACGACAAGAAACATCTTGATTCAACTCTAAGATCAAGAATTCAAAAGGAAAATATCAAGAGGGACGAGGTGCAAGAATTCTACCTGGTTTGAAAGTCTAAACAACAATGACAATTGATCACGTGCTTGCAACGATGTTCCCCAATCGAAGAACAGTGGAAAACGGTGCACGGGTTGATCCTCTAGGAAGAGTTTTAGAGAGAAAAGGGTTAGGAATTCAAAGAGGAGGTAATGCATGCTGATCTAGAGTGGTTTAGATATATAACATTTGGTTAAGGTCATGGTTTTGGAGATTAAGGACGGTTTATGCACAATTGGGTTTAATTATAGCCCAAAACATGTTTCTAGATCTGCACGGTTTGTGGGGTGAACAATGATTGAAGTACGAGGCTAACTAAAGGACCAAATTGGACAAAACACATAAAATAAGACTTGTATCTAATTATCTTAGATTTAAAACACATCAAAGATCACCTCAATCAGACATCTAGAACTCAAGATATGGCATAAACGGTGAAACGGGTTACTAGGACTCTAAAAGGATTGAACCTTTTTAAGGCTAAACTTCCCCAAACATAAACTTAGACGTCAAAAACAAACATAACAAGCATATACAAACAATATGCATCATCTTTTCAGTAGTCCATCACTTAAGAACACCATAGTTAAGCATGCTTGACTTGGAGCAATTCTGGGATGGGTGACCTCCTGGGATGTTTTCCCAAGAAGCGTGTGAGTGAGGACAAAGCACACTAAAAAGACTTGTGTTGGTTTGTGGGGACAGTCATCAATCCCTAGAGCAGTCATGGATGTTACAAATGGTATCAGAGCAGCACCTCTCCCAGTACGGGGTGGCTCGGGGAGGAACCAAGCTGAGTGGGCATGTGATACCTAGGGCTGGCGAGGGCAGGAAGTGGTCGCCGGTGCAAGAAGGCATGGACATGGAGCGGCTCCTGACAGGCTTCTAGGCGGAGGGACACATGAATGAACCAATTATACACTGGAATGAGAGGTCTCCTGAGAGTGTGTATGTATGGGACTATATAGTTGATAATGGCTTATATGAATTGATTGGTACTACCTATACCAACAAGATGCATCTTCTTTTCGGTAGCCCATCACTTAAGAACTCCACAGTTAAGCGTGCTTGACTTGAAGCAATTTTGGGATGGGTGACATCCTGGGATCCCAGGAAGCGTGTGAGTGAGGACAAAGCATGCTGAAAAGACCTGTGTTGGTTTGTGGGGACAATCGTTGATCCATAGAGCAGCCAGGGATGTTTCAAATACTGCATGCATTATTGATTTGAAAGAAGGGTATATTAAATGAGATAGAACAAAATATATTTCACCAAAATTATTTTTCACTCATGATCTTCAGAATAGTGATGATATATTCATTCAACAAGTCCGTTGAAGTGATAATCTAGCAGATTTATTTACCAAGGCGCTTCCAACTGCCCTGATTTCATTAGCTTCGCGATATGTATCTACTCTGATAATTTAATGATTCATATTTTTAATTTGGGTATCAAAGATGGAATTGCTAATCTGAAAGGATCCAGAGTGCTGCATGTTCGGTACCATAAGCCTCTTTCCCTCATCAATGACCGCTCTCCTTAAATCATCATTGTTGAATCCAGAATCGTTTCCCCAATCCTCTTCATTTGCAGCACTGGCCTGATTAACAGCTTTGGATGAGGACCCACGAGGTGGCCTCTTACGAACTGGAAGCAGAAGTTGTGCTTTCAGTGATGTTATCTTTCGGCAAGAAACACTTCTTTTGGTTGTCGGCTTCTTGTTTTTCCCCCCACACGTCTTCATTTTCTGCCTTTGTCCATCCTGAAGGTTACTGATAACTCTTTTTATGAAGAGTTATTTAGCTCATTTTCTCTGTTAATTGTTGCTATCTTTGAGGATTTGAGTCTTGATTTTGGTAGGAAATGCTATTTTGTAAATATTTGTGTGAAGCATTGTTAATATCAGCATTTTGCTTTTGAATGCTCCATCGTTGTCTCAAAATTTGTGCCTGATTATGTAGTGAACTTTCCGGAGCATGAAAGAAGCATGGGTGAATTAACTACTGGTTGCTGCAGTGGGTATTACTTCCCAGTGGCCCTACACCAAAGGACAAATCTGACAAGGACACCTTTCCTCTCTCCTCAGAGGTCCTGCCACTGCCACTTTTATGGAATCACACACGCCTAGGGATCTGATTTTCCCACTTTTAAGGAATTTGTCAGGGTTTTTTTATTATTACTTTTTTTTTTCTGGCCCAAAATGGAATGAAAGAGACTATGGCACTATATAAGCATTTAGGGAAACCCTAGTTGGACACTTTTGATTTTGTTACACAATTAATCTGTCCTTTATTGGAGGTTGCGCTCTTCGTCTTCTCCATCCAGCTGCTGCGTTTTCATTTTTCATCAATCGTAATGACTTCCTTTTCATGTTTATGCTTTGTTTCTTGTAAGTTCATTATGACCCAAACACTTTTAAGCTTTAGTTATGCAAATGTAATGAATGCTTAGCCTAGTTATGCAATGACTATGTTCTTCATCTTCTTTTATTATGTGCTTACTGTTATTTAATTAAGAGTGATCAACTTAATTAGATATTTAGCTTGCTTGGTTTGGAAAAATTAAGTGGAAATTGATAAAGGATAGAGGTTTAATCATTAATTGGAAAATTAAATGATGTTGGATAGGCTAGGAATAGTTATTCAAGCCTCTAACCTAGCTGGAACATGCTTATAAAGATGGTGGTGTAATTAATTTGAATCTACAAAGAGAACATAGTTAATGAACCTAACCCTTAAGTGTTGGAAAACATACTTTTATTTCCTAGAGTTAGATGCTAGAGTATAGTTAGAGCATAATATAGGCAAAGCATGATTTATGCCGCGGCATACCTAGAGCTATTTTTCTCCATATTTGACAACATTTTCTCTTCGTTGTTGCAGTTCATTTTCATTGTTTACTTCAAAGATTTATTTATTTTACATGCACACACACCACAATTTTTGGTTACCATTTCTAACTCCTAGAACATATAATCTAATTTGGAATTTGCTGCATCATTATAATCCCTGTTGGAACGATATCTGAACTTAGTTTCTATATTACTTGAGGCATTTGTGTATACTTGCACATGCTTAAAGACATATGTTTTTAAGGCAACAAGTTTTTGGCACCGTTGCCTGGGATTGTTAATGGTGTTAAAATTCTGTTTTTAGTTTATTAGTTATGTAGTTAGAAGATCTAATACTCTGGATGATTTGTTGTAGCACAGGGTACTGAAACTGTATGTACAGGTTCTTGTCACCTGAATACAGACTTTTTCAGAGATAGAAAGGACATTCAGAAGGCTCAGGAGAGGTCAAGCTTCATCTCAGCCTTTACCTGAGTTGGTTCTGAATATTCCAACCAACTCCACACCAGATTCTGGTGAAGCATTATCTCCTGCTACCTCAGAAATGACCGAAGAAGTGCCACAAGACAGCATGGCTATGGCCAATGACAGAAACTGTGCTATTAGAGGGTATGCAATATTTGACCCTGAAGCAATGAATACTGGAATGGTGAGGACTCCCACACTGCACCTCAGTTTGAGTTCAAGTCAGTCATGTTTCAAATGCTACAAACAATTGGACAGTTAATGGTGCTTCAACAGAAGATCCTTACCTGCATCTAAAATAGTTTTTAGATGTAGCAATCAACTTCAAAATTCATGGAGTCACTGATGATGCATTCAGATTGAGACTATTCCCATTCTCTTTGGGAGGAAAAGCTAAGAACCGGTTAAACTCTCTGGATGCAAATTCAATTGACACTTGGATCAAGCTTGCTGAGAAATTCTTAATCAAGTTCTTCCCTCCAACCATGAATGTAAAAATGAGAACTGACATCACTTCCTTCAGGCAGCAATAAGATGAGCCACTATTTGAAGCCTGGGAGAGATTCAACCAACTTGTGAAGAAGTGCCCCACCATGGTATCCCATATTGTATTCATATGGAGCACTTTTACAATGGTGTTTTACCTAGTTCAAGAATGATGCTGGATGCCTCAACTGGAGGCAGTCTTCTCACTAAATCTTATAATGAAGCTCATGCTCTGACAGAGGGAATAGCAGCTAACAGTTATCAGTGGCCAACAACTAGACAATCTTCTGGAAAAACTAATGCTGTAGCAGGAGCCTATGAAGTGAGTGAAGTCTCTGCACTATCATCTCAAATGACATCCCTAACTAATCTGGTAAGGGGATTGACTATGGTAACTCAAGGAAACTCCTCAGCACCACCTATAATGACTGAAGAAATGATGAATGAACAGATATACAAGGTAGATGCTGTATCATGTGTATATGTGGAGGAGATCATCTGTTTGAAAACTACTCCACAAATCCTGCCTCAGTTAACTATGTAGGGAACAATAACTACAGAGGCAACAACTCATTTGACAATTCGGGATGACAGCCATCACAACATCCAAACTTGAAATACTCCAACTACAGTAACACACTGAATCCACCCCCTGGATACAATCAGCAGCAGCAGCCTAGGCTGTAGCAATAACAGGTTCAGCAGAAAGCTCCAGAACCATCTCTTGAATCCATACTGAAGGAATTTATGATAGAAACAGACTGGAATGAGAAACATAGAGACTCAAGTGGGACAACTGGCTAGTGCAAACAATTCAAGGCAAAGTGGTACATTATCTGCATCAACAGAAGATCCTAAAGCCTCAACTTCAGGAGGAGGAAAAGAACAATGCAAGGTAATCCATTTGAGAAGTGGTAAAGATGTGGAAGTAGCAGAGCCAAAGAAGAAACAGAAAGTGCAAGGCTCAGAACCTGAGAAGGAAACAACAAGAGAAGAAGATGCCGCATCAGTGCAACCTGCAGTGGTTGAGAAAGCACCTGATGCTGTAGCATCCCCTACTTTACCCAAGCTGATTCCAGAAAGACCTCATCCACCTCTCCCTCAGAGATTGAAGAAGGCACACCAAGAAAAGCAGTTCAATAAGCTCCTGGACATCAACATACCATTAGTAGAGGCTCTGAAACAAATGTCCAATTACACAAATTTCATGAAAGATGTGCTCACTAAGAAGAGAATATTGGGAGAATTTGATATTGTAGCCATGACTGAAGAGTGCAGTATGAAGCTGCAAAACAAAGTGCCAAGGAAGATGAGAGATCCTGGAAGTTTCACCATACCTTGTTCCATTGGAGATACTAACTATGGTAAAGCCTTATGTGACTTGGGAGCAAGCATCAACCTTATGCCCATGTCAATTTTCAAGAAACTGGGTAAGACACCCCGTTGTGCCACGTTGTTTTATTAGAATTAAACCTCATTAATTAAGTTCTTAATCTCGCGCTTAACATGAAAACACCTAAAAATTAAAACTTGAGTTAAATAGGCATACAAATTTGATTTTATTAAGCATCACACCATAGTTAAGTGCTTACACACATAACTTTTACAACGTAATACAAAACACTGTTGAGGGTATCCTCACAGTAGGATCCCTTACATGTTTATACTTAAACAAACTATTATTTAGCGGAAAATATAAAACGTCTTGTAAGACTCACTGGCCCTAAAACACTAAACTACATTGCCAGAATCCATAGATCTTCCTCCCACATCCGGTTCATACGGAGTTCCATCTAACTCCTCCGCAACTGGTTCCTCCGTGGGGCCTTCTTGTACGATCACATCAAAAATGCAATACAACAGACAACATATAGGGGATAAGAAACAGTTATATCATTAAAAGCGGAAAAGAATCATAACATAAAATATAATAACCATCAAACACACATCACACATAACTAGTAATCATCCTCAAATTACGATATCACCCTCTACGCTCAACTCATGTAATTCAACCTTTATACTATTATGGCCATCTATACTCCTGTCACACTAGTCAGTAGTACAGAACTATTTGGGGTCAAAACTCGGTGTGGACCTATTCCTTTATCTCTCATAGGAAATAGTGCATAAGCATAGTATGCATCACTATTTCCCCCATTGGAAATAGCACATTAGCACATAATAAATAATAACTCGGTGCGCCACTATTCCCTTACCTCTCATAGGGATTAGTACATAAGCACAAGTATGCGTCACTATTTCCCACATTGGAAATAGTACATAAGCACAAAACATATAGTAATTCAATGCGCCACTATTCCCTAATATCTAATAGGAAATAGTGCATAATCACGATATGCGTCACTATTTTCCCCATTGGAAACAGCACATAAGCATAAAAGACCTTATAATTCGGTGTGCCACTATTCCCTAATCTCTAATAGGAAATAGTGGATAAGCACGGTATGCGTCACTATTTCCCCTTAAAATAGCACAAAAGCATAGAAGACATTTTTACTCTATCTCCAATGGGATAATCATAACAACACGCCCAGGACTAAAATATTATATTTATCAATGCATCTATATGAATCTCACTACCTCGCATCAATAGCAACCCAGTGCCTCAAGCTCTCATCATAGCCTCCACTTACATTATATGTCACATCTCATCCATTAGGTAATTTAATTAAGCTAGGCACCGCTAAGTAAATTCATTCTCTCACCCAAACAATTATCTCCCGAACAACATATATCTTTACTTAAAATCATCTAAGCATATTAAAACCAGGCAGATCATGCATAACACATTAATAAACATAATAGTCAAATATCTCAATATCATATAAAGCAATTTATCAAAACCAACCCATAATAATCAAATCAAATAAATAACAAAGTCAGACTCTGTCACGGCATGGACGTGATAGCCATCACGACCGTGACAGGCATCAAAGGCAAGCATTTCCACAACACAGAACTTGTCACGGCCTGGCTATGACAACCATCACGGCCGTGACAGACAATAAGCATCCTCAATATCGTAAATATTCAAACACCAAAATAATACGTCACATGCAGATGGAATACCTCAACCAGCGTATCACAGTAAATTCAACAACATAAAGTCAGACATCATTAACTACTTTAAAATCAACCTAATGTCGATAAACCTACAATCCGCGAATGAACTAAGGAAATTGGTAACACATTTTTAGGATTTTTATACAATTTTCTAGAATTCTTTAAAGTTCTAGATCTAAGGAAATAAAAACCATGAACTAGGTAGATTAAGATCTTAGAAATGGAAGAGATGATTATTGATGAAGAACAATGATTAAGGAGGAAGAGATTACCTTAAGGAGATGAAGATCTAAGTAGAAAGTTGCAAAAGACTTGATGATTTCTTCCATAATGCTAGCTTATGTTCTTAAGATTTTAAGAGATGAAAATGAAGAAGATGAAGAGAAGTGGGGAAGGGGAGGGCTGCGGCCTTGGGGTCCTTTTATATGCTAAATCTTATGCCTTGTTTGGTTGTTAGATGTTGGATTAATAGCTTTTGTGATTATTTAATTAATATAAGCTTAACCATAGTTAATAATTAACTTAACTAAGGTTACATTGCTAACTATGGTTAATAAACATGTGGTTCAAATTTAGTGGAGGGTGTGACTGATTATTGGCCACAAGAACTAACCTTGGTTCCTTAACCATGGTTGAAATTTTACTCAATGTCGGTTAGGTTAAGCTTAGGGGTATTTTGGTCATTTCACCTAAATTTTCATTTAATGCTTCATAATTGCTTGGTGAGTCATGGTGGCGACTCACCCCATGACTCATCCTCCAGAGTCTGGTTTTGTCTCTGCACCTCCATTCTCGACTCCATCGGTTTCCCGATTAGAGTTTTATGCCCGAATAGAAGCATAATATTTCGTTTTCGGTTGAAAATTTTCAAAACAACCAAACTCGTTGGAAATATGATTTAAACATAAACCATTTCATTCATGAGTCAAAATTAGGTTTTCCGATCATTAAAATCTTACTGTCAGTGAAAATACCGACCGTTTTCCGTCCAAACTTTTACCAAAATTCGTCCAAATAAACATAATATATTATTTTTGATCAGAAATTTGGAAAGTAGAATTCCTCAAGGACAAAATAAAAAAATCTACAAATTTCAGTTTCGGGTCAAATTAGGGTTTTCTGCCGGTATAAAATTACACTGCCAGTAAAAACGCAGACGAGTTTCCGTCTAAGTTTTAAACCCAAAATTTCACTGTAACCTTTTACCATAATAGAGACTATGAATATGAATTTATTTTATTTAAAATCACTTTCTAATTCTCAGATTAAAAATATAAGTAATTATATTTTAACCGGTTAAACAACGTAATTAAAAATCAGGTTGTTACATTACTACCCGTCTCAGAAAAAATTCCGTCCTCGAAATTTCGTGACTCAAAACTGGGTAACATCTTACAAATGTTTCTTAAACTAAAGATCCTATATCGTATTTCTCATCGCTGTCTTCCCCTAAGTGATAGCGGTAACTTCGTAACAGAATTCATCCTTATATCATTCTATTATTCCAAATTGTATCAAAATCATACATACCGTGTATGAGATCTGCAGAGTGTGAGGGTTCAACTCCTCTTATGGTAAACACTCTCCCAACAGCTTGAGGTCTAGCCATCTGCTGACCTGTGGCTGAAACTCCTCTCTCGGTTCCACCTCTATAACCTCCAGCTTCTCTATTCCTAGCTACCAGCTGCGGTATACCTTTCTGTCTACAATCTCGAGTAAAATGTCCTGGTTTACCACAATGGAAACAACAAGGTACCTCCCAGCAATTCCGTTGATAATGTGGTCCTCCACATTTATAACAAATCCGGCCTTGCTGCTGCTGGCCCGTTCCAACCAATGGTACTGTAGAAACTGGTATTGGTGCAATTGTCTGCACTGATCTGGTATATGGTTCTTGTTTTCACCGAGAGCCACTATCTACTCTCCTCTGATTATCTGATCTGTTAGGACCTCCACTCCTCACTAGGTTTTGTTCATTGGCCATCCTCAGATCAATGCTTTCAATAGCGCTGCATCTCTCAACCAATTCAGGGAAATACTGAATGTCGAGAGACACCACCGCCCTCTGCAGCTCATTTCGAAGTCCTTCCTCGAACCTTCTGCATTGCCAATCTTCATTCGGAAATCTCTGATAATATTCCGAAAACTTGATCAGAGCCTCAAAACCTGATGCGCAATCACCCACATACATGTGGCCCTGTTTGAGGTTTGTAAACTCTTTTTCCTTCTCGCGTCGAACGAGACGCGAAAAATACTTTTCGAAAAAGCAGTCCGTGAATAAAAGTCAGTTAATGTTTCGGTCCTCAGCTTCTAACAGTCTTTGCTTTCCTTTCCACCAGAATTCTGCTCCTTCAGTCAACATGAAGGCAGCATAAGTCACTTTCCTATCCTCGCTGCAGCGCACAATAGCAAATATTTTCTCAATCTCTTGTATCCACCATTCAGCCTTCTCCGGGTCATACTCTCCTTAGAATTGAGGTGGCTTCCCTTTCATAAAATTAGTCAATCCGGTATCTTCAGCTGCTACCGTCCTTCTCCGATTCTTTATTTCTAGCTGCTCTTTGTTCATTTGCAGCATCTCAGCATTCTGCTGGGTTTGTAAAAGCATAGCAGCAACTATTGTTTCCATAGTATTTGGAGTCGTAGATGATCCTCCTCCATTATTAGTATGGTTGAACGCGCTGTCGCGCACGCGTCAAAAAGCGAGCGGTTATAAAAATATAGTTTATGGAGCGACAACTCGAGTATCGTCTCACAAAGACTCTTGGGTTGTTGTTAACAGAAAAAGTCAGAATGGGGGGTTTTGGAATTGGAATTGAATTAAGAAAACAAAGCAGAAAAACAATGCAAACTAAATAATTATCAAATAACAAAAACGATTAACCTACTGTTCTCGGTTTCCCACTATCATCGGTTCATATAATTCCAAGCCCTAAGCAGATTCTAAACCCTTTTCGATTGTAGCATCAATTAACAAGCGAAACCAATGCTACGAGACATATGTTCCTATTCCTGAATTAAGCAAACGGGGTGAAGCACTCATGAACTAAGCGAACATGAACGAACACACGCGAATTAAGCAAACGCGATTAAGTATAGGAACACACAATCATCGAAATAAATCAACACCTATTCTACACGATTCTGAATTAAGCAAACAGAGCATATAAACCAAGTATTGAAAGAGAATAGCATAAAGTTCAGAAATTACAAAACCTCAAGTGCGGTGGAACCCGATTACAGTAGATTAATCAAGGAGACTAGTTATCCATTACAAACATAAACCTAATCCTACTGTTGCAGCCGCAACTGTGAAAAGAAAAGAAAAGGAGACGATAAAAACTAAAAACTCCACTGTTCTGTCCTAAAACAGACTTAAATACATCTTCTGGATTCCGCGAGCTAGTGAGGCGAGCACACCTTTGCGAGGCGAATATTACGAATAGTCTTCAGTGTTTGGCTCTCTCGCGAGGCGAGACTCTTCAAATTCCAAACTGTCACAGCCGCTACCTTCAACGCGGGTAAGCCATGATGGATTCTGGTCTTCCAGGGTTTGATTACTCGCGAGGCGAGTCCAGTATTCGCGGGGCGAGACAGAAAGGATTGCATTTTCTGGCACAGTCGGCCTTCAGGCTCGCGAGGCGAGCCTACCTTCGTTGGGCGAAAAACTCCAGAACTGGTTCTTTATTAACCTGAAAACAAGAAATAACATAAGTGCTTTATTTGACTCTAAATCAACTAAATTAACCTAAAAATACTCTGGAGACTCAAAATGCTGCTTAAAGACAATCAAGTCTAATTTGGGCGAAAATGAGATATAATTAGCACAAAGCCACGGTCATACTAGCCATAAAACTAGATGAGCCAGAGGCTGATCAAAATACCTCAAACTTAAACTTTGCTTGTCCCCAAGCAAACTAAAACTCAAAAACTCAAAAAGACTCAAGACATGGCAAGCTTAAAAGATTCAATCAACTTTGCACAAATTTCAAGCAATTCATCAAAATAATTTTTCCTTCAATGTTCCCCCCTTTCAAACAAAGTAATCCCCACATTCATTTGCTCTAAACATTTGAGAATTTCATCATTCAAGCAATCATTAATCTAAGCAAGGGATCCAAGTTACACACAAGATGGAGATCACCAAATTCAAACAATCGCCTTCCTCACAAGGGCATTTAGTGTTTCACTCATCGCTCATTTTTCGTCTAGGCTAACAACATTTCACTCAATTTCACTTTTAAGAGCACTTCCCATAAATTTGATTTTCATCTCAATCAAGGTTCCCACGGAAACATGCATGCAACATCAAAAGGTCTTTTAAGGTTGTAATGGGGCCTGGCTAAGGGTAGGATATACAAAGGTACTGGGCTGAAGTCCCTAGGAACTAAGAGAGCATGAACATTTTGATACATTGAATTTCCACTCAAGTTCCTTTTTCCAATTTTCTTTATGCTTTGGGTGACTACAACCTTTTTCTTCTAATACCCTTTTTGACATTTTTGCACTTTTTATTTTTTTTTATTATTTTTTTTTCTTTTCTGCTTTTCTTCTTCTTCTTCTTCTTCTTTTTGGCTCCAACCTTTTTATTATTATTTTTTTTCCTTTTTCTCAATCCAGAATGACATGTCACATCCTTGTAGCCACCCCAAACTTAGTTTCTTGCAACCATTCTCTTGCTAAGATTCCATGCTCTCCTAATCCTAAGATCGGGTTAACATGGTTTTTCCAGATTTTAGGCTCATAACATAAGGTCATCAAGAATTAACAGGCTAATTAGGCTCAATGGGGCAAACTAGGGAACATGCATTAGGAATTGGTTCTTTTCAGGCCAAGTGGTTATTTACAAAGAAAATGCCTAAATCATCTGATGCAATCACATAAGCATGCAAACCAAGTAGAGACTCAAGCAAATTCGGGAAAGTGCAATTCAAAAGTGATTCACACAGTTAAAAACATGTTGGAGGCTCAAATCCTCACCTGGACATTTTTGCAAATTGTTTGACCGAGATTCTATCCCTAGTGTGTGCTTCCTATCACCCCAAACTTATCATAAATCATGCCATCATAACAAAATATCTCAAAGTTCAGTTTTCAATTTTTCAAGTGGGGATCAATTTTCAGATTTCAAGACCTAGGGGGGAAACAGTCAACACATAACATGCAATCCATCTATGCAAATTCAATTAAAATCCAGCAAACTTGCTGACACAAGACTCAACACACATACTCCTGATCTTCTCAAATTATTCAGGAGCTAAAAGAAAACAAAACAAAAATAAAGCAATTAAAAAGAGTAAGGTTCAGAGAAAACTCATGGGGTGGTTCCACCGGGATCCCACTGTCTGTGATACAGCGGCCACGGAATGCCCAAATTGCAGTATGATCCTCCCGGATCCCATGGCATGCAGCATAAGTATGGGAGCGGGCACCTGATAATCATGGTGACTCCGCCAAGTGCGGTGGACTTCCCACTCCCTCTCAGGTCACAGTTGACCTCTTTTTCAACCTTGTCAATAAAGTCCTCCCAATAAAAGTGGGGTTCAACCTCTTGGACTGCCCATAGTGTCTTCATATCCAAGGGTGCAAAATCCAGAGGATTGAACTCCGTTGCTGGTTGTTCCTCAGTGGGAGGTGGCAAACAGGTAGCTGGGGTCTCCGGTGCTGCTTCAACTTCTGCACGATCTTCATTCACTGCGCTAACAAATCCATCACCTGCTAAACCTGCAGAAATCTCAGCACACACCACACAAAGGTTAGTGTTAGTACAGTCAGTACATATGGTACAATAAACTGAATCAGTAAAGGCCTGAATGTTTGGAAATTCATCACACAATTCATCCATCCCATCACTTTCAACACATGCATCTAATTCCAAAGGTTCTTCATTATCCTCAAGCATGGTGAAGCAGATGTCCTCCTGATCCTCATTCTGTGTTTCCTGGCCGAACAGGGCCCTCAACCTCATATGTCTTATGTTCCATATGGATGTTTTGCTCTTCATACCTTTCAAAACATGCTACACACGAAGCAAATTCATTACAATCAGCACATGAAGTATAATAGATAGAATCAGGGGAGGCGTGAATATCTGGAGATTCAACACACAGTTCATCAATAGAAGTACTCTTGACATCATTATCAAAATTATCCCCAGAGGAAGTATTGTCAAGAATAACCACTTGTGAATCTGTATGTTCTTCAAGGGGATGTGGAGTTTGCAGTGTAGCCAGGGCGGAAACGATGAGAGCATTTTTAGTGGCAAAGTCCCGCTGACTTGCTTCCATCCTCTGTTGAAATTCGAGATTATTCCTTGCCATTTGTTGTATCATTTCTTCCAGACTGAGTTGGCATATTGTGGGGTCAGGCTGATATTGTAGCTCGCGTGTCGTTTGATTCACCAAAGATGCTATCTCATCCAAGATGCCCTGTCCTCCATGTTAGCTATGATAGAAAGGTTGCTCCTCATTCACTCCAATCATGTCAAAACCATTGTTAAACTCATAACTTCCAGCAAAGTTAGGATAACATATGCATGGTGGTGGTTTACTAAAGTCAGGATAATATATGCAAGGTTCATAATCAACATTAGGCATAAAATCTTGCATATAATTATCCATGGGAAGAACTAAGATTCACAACCAGATAAAGCAGCCGTAACTAATTTAGTAATGCAAAAGGTTTTTTTTAACTGTTAATAACAACAAGAGTCCCCGGCAACGGTGCCAATTTTTGAACGCGCTGTCGCGCACGCGTCAAAAAGCGAGCGGTTATAAAAATATAGTTTAGGGAGCGACAACTCGAGTATCGTCTCACAAGGACTCTTGGGTTGTTGTTAACAGAAAAAGTCAGAATGGGGGGGTTTTGGAATTGGAATTGAATTAAGAAAACAAAGCAGAAAAACAATGCAAACTAAATAATTATCAAATAACTAAAAAATGATTAACCTACTGTTCTCGGTTTCCCACTATCATCGGTTCATATAATTCCAAGCCCTAAGCAGATTCTAAACCCTTTTCGATTGTAGCATCAATTAACAAGCGAAACCAATGCTACGAGACATATGTTCCTATTCCCGAATTAAGCAAACGGGGTGAAGCACTCATGAACTAAGCGAACATGAACGAACACACGCGAATTAAGCAAGCGCGATTAAGTATAGGAACACACAATCATCGAAATAAATCAACACCTATTCTATACTATTCTGAATTAAGCAAACAGAACATATAAAACAAGTATTGAAAGAGAATAGCATAAAGTTCAGAAATTACAAAACCTCAAGTGCGGTGGAACCCGATTACAGTAGATTAATCAAGGAGACTAGTTCTCCATTACAAACATAAACCTAATCCTACTGTTGCAGCCGCAACTGTGAAAAGAAAAGAAAAGGAGAACATAAAAACTTAAAATTCCACCGTTCTGTCCTAAAACAGACTTAAATACAACTTCTGGATTCCGTGAGCTCGCGAGGCGAGCACACCTTCGCGAGGCGAATATTACGAACAGTCTTCAGTGTTTGGCTCTCTCGCGAGTCGAGCTTATCATTCGCGAGGCGAGACTCTTCAAATTCCAAACTGTCACACCCGTGACCTTCAACGCGGGTAAGCCGTGATGGCTTCTGGTCTTCCAGGGTTGGATTACTCGCGAGGCGAGTCCAGTATTCGCGGGGCGAGACATAAAGGATTGTATTTTCTGGCACAGTCGGCCTTCAGGCTCGCGAGGCGAGCCTACCTTCGCGGGGCGAAAAACTCCAGAACTGCTTCTTTATTAACCTGAAAACAAGAAATAGCATAAGTGCTTTATTTGACTCTAAATCAACTAAATTAACCTAAAAATACTCTAGAGACTCAAAATGCTGCTTAAAGACAATCAAGTCTAATTTGGGCGAAAATGAGATATAATTAGCGCAAAGCCATGGTCATACTAGCCATAAAACTAGATGAGCCAGAGGCTGATCAATGGTCCCATCACCATTGAAAGATCCAATAATTCTTTATGGAGTTCTGTCACCACTATTAGTTGGACATCCTCTTCCTCGAGCCATGATTCTGTTAAAAGAAATCATCCGCTCTCATCAGTATGACATATAATACTACATAGGCAAGTATATAAATACCATATGCCATACCAATATTAATTTTTCGCATCGGTTTCGGACACTCTACCCAATTTCTAATCATAGTTAAAATCTGATGTGGATTCAACTAGACACAGCCAGTAACCACATCCTAAACCTTGTAGTTCGATCAGAATCAAACTACTCTGATACCAAATGATACACCCCGTTATGCCCTGTTGTTTTATTAGAATTAAACCTCATTAATTAAGTTCTTAATCTTGCGCTTAACATGAAAACACGTAAAAATTAAAACTTGAGTTAAATAGGCATACAACTTTGGTTTTATTAAGCATCACACCATAAGTGATACTTACACACATAAGTTTTCCAACATAATACAAGACACTGTTGAGGGTATCCTCACAGTAGGATCCCTTACATGTTTATACTTAAACAACCTATTATTAATTAGCGGAAAATATAAAACATCTTGTAAGACTTACTGGCCCTAAAAAACTAAACTACATTGCCGGAATCCATAGCTCTTCCTCCCGCATCCGGTTCATACGGAGTTCCATCTAACTCCTCCGCAACTGGTTCCTCCTTTGGGCCTTCTCGTACGATCACATCAAAAATACAATACTACAGACAACATATAGGGGATAAGAAACAGTTCTATCATCAAAAGCGGAAAAGAAACATAGCATAAAATATAGTAACCGTCAACCACACACATCACACATAACTAGCAATTATCCTCAAATTACGATATCACCCTCAACGCTCAACTCATGTAATTCAACCTTTATACTAATATGGCCATCTATACTCCTGTCACACTAGTCAGTAGTCTAGAACTATTTGGGGTCAAAACTCGGTGCGCCCCTATTCCTTTATCTCTCATATGAAATAGTGTATAAGCACAATATGCGTCTCTATTTCCCCCATTGGAAATAGCACATAATAAATAATAACTCTGATGGGGATTAGTGCATAAGCACAAGTATGAGTCACTATTTCCCACATTGGAAATAGTACATAAGCAAAAAACATATAGTAATTCAATGCACCACTATTCCCTAATATCTAATAGGAAATAGTGGATAAGCACGATATGCATCACTATTTCCCCCATTAGAAATAGTACATAAGCATAAAAGATCTTATAATTCGATGCGCCACTATTCCATAATCGCTAATAGGAAATAGTGCATAAGCACGGTATGCGTCACTATTTCCCCTCAAAATAGCACAAAATAATAGAAGACATTTTTACTCTATCTCCAATGGGATAATCATTACAACACGTCCAGGACTAAAATATTATATTTATCAATGCATCTATATGAATCTCACTACCTCGCATCAATAGCAACCTAGTGCCTCAAGCTCTCATCATAACCTCTACTTACATTCTATGTCACATCTCATCCATTAGGTAATTTAATTAAGTTAGAAACCTCTAAGTCAATTCATTCTCTCACCTAAACAATCATCTCCCGAACAGCATATATCTTTGCTTAAAATCATCTAAGAATAGTATTAAAACTAGGCAGATCATGCATAACACATTAATCAACAGAATAGTCAAATATCTCAATATCATATAAAGCAATTTATCAAAACCAACCCATAATAATCAAATCAAATAAATAGCAAAGTCAGACTCTGTCACGACATGGACGTGATAGCCATCACGGTCGTGACAGGCATCAAAGGCAAGCATTTCCACAACACAACCTGTCACGGCCTGGCCATGACAACCATCACGACCGTGACAGACAACAAACATCCTCAATATCATAAATATTCTAACACCAAAATAATACATCACATGTAGATGGAATACCTCAACCAACGTATCACAGTAAATTCAACAACATAAAGTCAGACATCGTCAACTACTTTAAAATCAACCTAATGTCGATAAACCTACAATCCGTGAATCATCATTGGTTTTACATAAAAGGTTTCCAATGTGATTTTGGTCTTATCGATTACTCAACGACTAGAAGGGTTTAGGTCGCCCTACACAATTATTATATAATATATTACTTATCGATTCCGACGACAGAGTGATCCTTTCCCCCACCCGAGTTATCATCGGAATTCCAACTTCGACGATCCTCGTTATCACACCACAGTTTAACAGTTTCTCCTTCAACCAAACAACATAACTATAATTAACTAACAAAATCACCCTTAATCCTAGAATAGCTAGGTTCGGCCTTTCAATTAAAATTAGGGCTAGGATCATTTTTTCATTTTAATCTTTTGGGTACTAACTACTTAGGTCTTAGATAGCTAGGATAAATTGCTATAAGTTGAAAATATGAAATAAAAATCATCCAACCACTTAGGGTAGGGTTTCGGCCTCAAGTATAAAAATAGGTTAGAAAATTTAGTTGGACTTAAGCTCTTGGATTTAAATCATACAAGTACTAGTGAACTTTAATCAAGTATTAGGCTTTAAAAATTGAACAAAATCATCAAACTCATTTTTGAGAAGGTTTCGGCCATCTATAGAACATGGCGAAGGAAAATATTTTTGATTACATGCTCTTGGATAATGAAAGTAGTGATAATAACTAGATCATAGAAATTGGTAACACATTTTTAGGATTTTTATACAATTTTCTAGAATTCTTTAAAGTTCTAGATCTAAGAAAATAAAAACCATGAACTAGGTAGATAAGATCATAGAAATGGAAGAGATGATTATTGATGAAGAACAATGATCAAGGAGGAAGAGATTACCTTAAGGAGATGAAGATCTAAGTAGAAAGTTGCAAAAGACTTGATGATTTCTTCCACAAAGCTAGCTTATGTTCTTAAGAGTTTAAGAGATGAAAATGAAGAAGATGAAGAGAAGTGGGGAAGGGGAGGGCTTCGGCCTTGGGGTCCTTTTATAGGCTAAATATTATGCCTTGTTTGGTTGTTAGATGTTGGATTGATAGCTTTTGTGATTATTTAATTAATATAAGCTTAACCATAGTTAATAATTAACTTAACTAGGGTTACTTTGCTAACTATGGTTAATAAACATGCGGCTCACATTTAGTGGAGGGTGTGACTGATTCTTGTCCACAAGAACTAATCTTAGTTCCTTAACCATGGTTGAAATTTAACTCAACGCCGTTTAGGTTAAGCTTAGGGGTATTTTGGTCATTTCACCAAAATTTACATTTAATGCTTCATAATTGCTTGATGAGTCATGGTGGTGACTCACCCAATGACTCAGCTCCTCCAGAGTCTGGTTTTGTCTCTGCACCTCCATTCTCGACTCCGTCGGTTTCCTGATTAGGGTTTTACGCTGGAATAGAAGCATAATATTTCGTTTTCGGTTGAAAATTTTCAAAACAAACAAACTTGTTGGAAATATGATTTAAACATAAACCTTTTCATTCACGAGTCAAAATTAGGTTTTCTGATCATTAAAATCTTACTGTCGTGAAAATACCGACCGTTTTCCGTCCGAACTTTTACCAAAATTCGTCCGAATAAACATAATATTTTATTTATGATAAGAAATTTGGAAAGTATAATTCCTCGTGGAGAAAATATAAAAAATCCACAAATTTTTGTTTCGGATCAAATTAGGGTTTTCTGCCGGTATAAAATTACACTGTCAATAAAAACGCAGACCGGTTTCCGTTTGAGTTTTAAACCCAAAATTTCACCGTAACCTTCTACCATAAGAGAGACTATGAATATGATTTTATTTTATTTAAAATCACTTTCTAATTCTCAGATTAAAAATATAAGTAATTATATTTTAACCGGTTAAACAACGTAATTAAAAATCAGGCTGTTGCACTGAGAATTGGGGAAGCTAGGCCTACCTCGTCACACTCCATCTAGCTGATAGATCTATTGCTTATCCAAAAGGGAAGATTGAAGATGTGTTGATTAGAGTTGACAAATTTGTGTTTCCTGTGGATTTCATCATCTTGGTCTTTGAAGTAGATAGGGAAGTTCCTATTATTCTTGGGAGACCATTTTTGGCAATAGGGAAAACTTTGATTGATGTGCAGAAAGGAGAAGTCACAATGGGGTGAATGATTAGCAGGTCACTTTTGATGTTTTCAATGCCCTAAAGTATCCAGATGAAGGAATGGAGGAATGCTCCTTCATAGAATCATTTGATGAGCTGGTGCAGCAGTAATTCTTGAAGAATCAGTCTGACTATGATGATGTTGCAGCATCAGTAGAAGCTGAAAACCCTTCTGATGAAGAACTTGGAGAATCTTTAGACTGTAAGGTTGCCCAACATGTGTGGACCATAAAATATGAATCATTGGAGGTAACTGATGATACCTTTAAGGATAACATTCCTTCCATTGTTAAACCTCCTTCTCTTGAACTGAAAATACTACCAAGTCATTTGAAATATGGTTTCCTTGGTGATAATGATACTCTACCTATGATAATATCTGCTTCATTGAACTGTTTCCAAGAGGAACAATTGTTAACAACTTTGAAAAGGCACAAAAAATCAATAGGTCGGCAAATAGCAGATATCATGGGGAATACTCCATCATTATGCATGCACATAATTCTTTTGGAGAAACGTTCAAAGAATAGCATTAAAAGTCAAAGAAGATTGAATCCCATTATGAAGGAGGTGGTAATTAAGAGGAGATCATTAAATGACTGGATGCAGGGATTATTTATCTTATTTCAGGCAGTGTGTGGGTAAGTCCTATCCTGTGTGTGCCGAAAAAGGGAGGTGTGACTATCATCACCAATGAAAAGAATGAGATAATCCCCACTAGAACTGTGACTGGATGGAGAATCTGCATGGATTACAGGAAGTTGAACAAAGCTACAAGAAAAGATCATTTTCCCTTGCCATTCATTGATCAGATGTTGGACAAATTAGCTGGAAAGGATTATTAATGTTTTCTGGATGGCTATTCAGGATATAACCAGATTGCTATAGCACCAGAAGATCAGGAGAAAACAACTTTCACTTGTCCTTATGGCACATTTGTTTTCAGAAGAATGCCATTTGGCCTGTGTAATGCTCCAGCAACCTTCCAAAGATGTATGATGGCAGTGTTCTCGGATATGATTGAGAAGTCTATGGAAGTGTTTATGGATTATTTTTTAGTCTTTGGAGAAACCTTCCAAAGTTGTTTGTTGAACCTGGAGCAGATACTTGTTAGATGTAAGGAAACCAATCTTGTACTGAATTGGGAGAAGTGTCACTTCATGGTAACAGAAGGAATTGTGCTGGGACATAGAATCTCCAGAAATGGTATTGAGGTGGATAAGGCAAAGGTTGAAGTTATTGAAAAGCTACCTCCCCCCACATCAGTAAAAGGAATTAGAAGCTTTTTGGGCCATGCTGGTTTCTATAGAAGATTTACCAAGGACTTCTCCAATATCTCTAAGCCACTGTGTCAGTTGCTAGAGCATGATAGAGCTTTTGAATTCACAGCTGAATGTCTGAAGGCATTTGAACTCCTAAAGAATTTCCTCATCTCTGCACCTATCATTGTTCCACCTGATTGGGAGAAGCCTTTTGAGCTCATGTGTGATACAAGTGACTTTGCTGTAGGAGCAGTATTGGAACAAAGGTGCAACAAGGTGCTGCACCCTGTCTATTATGCAAGCAAATCCTTGATTGATGCTCAAATCAATTATACAACCACCGTGAAGGAATTACTGGCTGTAATGTTTGCCTTTGAGAAGTTTAGATCCTATCTTGTTGGAACAAAAGTGGTAGTCTACACTGGTGACTCAGCCATCAAATACTTGATTGACAAGAAGGATTCTAAACCAAGGCTAATCAGATGGGTGCTATTGCTTCAAGAATTTGACTTGGAAATTAGAGATAAGAAGGGGGTGGAGAATCAAGTATGACAGGTGATGGATATCCTTATTGGGAGCCAAGGATGACAATTTTTATTGAAGGAATAGACATAGACTTATGGGATAATATTGAAAATGGTCCATTTGTCCCCAAACATGGTGTTGGAGATGAAGAGAGAAACAAACCCAAAATTCTATGGACTAGAGATGAAAAGCAAAAAGTTCAACTTGACTTTGAAGCTAAGAATACCCTCACCACCGCTTTGTCAATTGATGAATTCTTTCGCATTTCTAATTGCAAGAGTGCAAAAGAAATTTGGGACACTTTACAAGTGACCAATGAAGGAACTAGTGAGGTTATTAGATCAAAGATAATCACCTTGATGCATCAATATGAATTATTTAGAATGAATCATGGTGAATCTATCAATGAGATTCAAAATCGTTTTCAAGTCATTGTAAATCAATTGCTTTCTTTTGAGAAAACTTTCACTAACTAAGATCTTGTGACTAAGGTACTTAGGTGTCTTAGTAGAGAATGACAACCCAAGGTAACGACCATCATGGAGTCTAGGGATCTTACAACAATGTCTCTAGCAACTTTTTTTGGAAAGCTCAAGGAGCATGAGTTGGAGTTAACAAGGTTCAAGGAGAATGAAAAAGTAGATAAAAAGGGCAAAGGAATATCATTTATGGCTTCTTCTTCCAAGAAAGATGAAAGTGAAAAAGAAAGCAACGATTCTAGTGAAGATGTCAATGAAGATGAACAAATCAATCTCCTAGTAATGAGATTTGGGAAGTTTCTCAAGAATAAAAGTAAGTGGAAGAGGTTCAACAATTCCAAGAAATCTATCAAGAAAGATGCACCATCATCAACTCCTCTATGCTACGAATGTGGAAAGCCCGGGCACATCAAATTCGAATGTCCTACTCTCCAAAAGAAAGATAAAGGTGACAAGAGGCCTAAGAAGGAAAAGAAGGGGAGAAGGGCATACATAGCATGGGAGGACAACAATCTAAGTTCATCAAGTGGTGATAGAACGGATGATGAAGTCTCCAATCTTTGCTTAATGGCAAGTCAAAAAGATGACCAAGAGGTAAGTGATGATGAATATGCATTATCTTTCAATTATAATGAATTGCAATTAGCCTTTGAAGAATTGCATGAGGAATCTATAGAACTTGTTAGAAAGGTAACTAAACAAAAGTCAATAATCTCTATGCATGAAAATGATAGAATGAAACTAACTAAGGAGTTAAATGACTTGAAATTAGAAATCAATTCTATGACCCTGAAGCATGCTAGTTCTATAAATAATATACCTAGTCATCAGAATGTGATCAATGCATGTATCTTGAAAAGGAGTATAAGGACCTAAAGAATACTCTTGCTGAATTTACAAATAGAAGAAGGAATTTGAATAATTTACTTGGTAATCAGCAATCTCCTTTTGTAAAAACCGGCTTAGGGTATAATTCTTATGATAAGAAAGAAACACATTCAACAATATTTGTTCCATCTAGTAAAAATTCTAGAAATAATGTAACATGTCATTATTGTTGTAAACATGGTCATATTTCTCCTAGATGCTATGTTAAAAGAATTGGTCTTGAAAAAGCTAAGATGATGTGGGTTCCAAAAAATATGGTACCCAAGACTAATATTCAAGGACCCATTCAAGGACCCAAATCAAGATTGGGTATCTAAGATCTAAACTTGCTTTGTAGGATATTGCTTGAGGACCCATGGAAAGGAATGGTATCTTGATAGCGGGTGCTCCAAGAATATGACGGGAAACATATCAAAGTTCATTCATCTCTCCCCAAAGCAAAGTGGTCACGTAACCTATGGTGGCAACAATAGAGGTAAAATTCTTAGTATTGGTAAAATAGGAAATGAGTCTACTACTATTGAAAATGTTCTTTTAGTAGATGGTTTAAAGCATAATTTACTTAGCATAAGCCAACATTGTGATAAGGGTTATAGGGTTGCGTTTGATAGTAAATGTTGCATGGTTGAATGTTTGCATGACAATGAAATTAAAATTTTTTGGAAAAAGAATTAACAACTTTTATATGTTAGACCTAGGTGACATCATTAATAATATTCAATGCTTGTTGAGTAAAAATGATGAGGCTTGGTTATGGCATAGAAGGGTAGCACACATTCACATGGAACACCTTAACAAACTAATTTCTAAAGACTTAGTTATAGGTCTCCCTAAAATCAAATTTCAAAAAGAAGGATTATGTGATGCTTGCCAAAAAGGTAAGCAAGCTAAACCTAGCTTTAAATCCAAGAATATAGTCTCTACTAATAGACCACTACAACTTTTGGATATGGACTTATTTGGACCATATAGAACTATGAGTTTAGGTGGAAATTATTATGCACTTGTTAATGTTGATGATTTTTCAAGGTTTAAATGGACTTTTTTTCTTGCACATAAAAACAATGCTTTTCATGCCTTTAGAAAATTAGATAAACAAATTCAAAATGAAAAGGATCTAAAAATTGCATGTATTAGAAGTGACCATGGAGGTGAGTTTGAAAATCATGATTTTGAAAATTTTTTGTGATAAGGATGGTATTACTTATAATTTTTCAGCACCTAGGACCCCTCAACAAAATGGAGTTTTTGAGAGGAAAAATAGGTCTCTAGAAGAATTAGTTAGAACTATGTTAAGTGAATCAAATTTACCAAAGTATTTTTGGGCCGATAAGGTTAACACCGCTTTCTATGTAACTAATAGGGTTCTCATTAGACACATAATTAAAAAGACTCCCTATGAGGTATATAAAGGAAGAAAGCCCAACATAGCTCACCTACATGTTTTTGGATGCAAATGTTTTATTTTGAATAATGGTAAAGAAATCTTGGCAAGTTTGATGCCAAGGCGTATGAAGGAATTTTATTAGGCTATGCATCATCTAGTAAATCTTTTAGAGTGTTTAATAAAAGAAGTATGATTGTTGAAGAGTCTATTCATGTTACTTTTGATTAGACTAACCCCCAAAAGGATTGGAAAGATTTTATTGATGATTTTGTAGAAATTCCTCATAAGCCTTGTGAAGGGCAACAATAGGATGATGATCAAGTACCACACCAAGAATCAAGAATTGAAGAAACAAATGAAGGACAATCCAAAGAATGGAGATTTTCCAAAGACCATCCAATTGATAATATAATTGGAGATATATAAAAGGGAGTTACTACAAGGTCTTCCTTAAGGGAATTATGTAATTGTATGTCTTTTGTTTCTCAATTTGAGCATAAATCCATAGACGATGCCATTCTAAATGAGCATTGGCTAATAGCTATGAATGAAGAATTAAACCAAAGTTTGGGAATTAGTCCCAAGACCCAACGATAAGCAAAATATAGGAACCAAATGGGTCTTTCGCAATAAACTTGATGAAAATGGCATAATAGTTAGAAACAAAGCTAGGTTAGTGGCTAAAGGCTACAATCAAGAAGAAGGAATTGACTATGATGAAACCTATACCCCAGTTGCTAGGTTGGAAGCTATTTGTCTTTTACTTTCATTTTCATGTTTTATGGACTTTCAATTATTTTAAATGGATGTTAAAAGCACTTTTTTAAATGACTTTATTAATGAAGAGGTGTATGTTGCTCAACCTCCCGGTTTTGAAAATTTTGAAAACCCAAATCATGTTTATAAACTCAAAAAGGCTCTCTATGGTTTAAAATAAGCTCCAAGAGCTTGGTATGAGAGACTTAGTAAATTTTTACTTGAAAAGGGTTTTAATAGAGGGAAGGTTGACACAACACTCTTCATTAAAAGGAAAAACAAAGATATCTTGATTGTACAAATATATGTTGATGATATTATTTTTGGTGCCACTAACGATAGTTTGTGTAGAGAAATTTTCAAGTTAATGCAAAGCGAATTCGAAATGTCAATGATGGGGGAGTTAACGTTCGTCCTCAGATTACAAATAAAGCAAACTCCTAGTGGGATATTCATCAATCAAGCAAAATATTGCAAGGAGTTGCTTAAACGCTTTGGAATGGAAATGCAAATCATGCTACAACACCAATGGGAACATCATGCTATTTAGATAAAGATGAAGGTGGCAAGGCCGTAGAACTAACAAAGTATTGAGGTATGATCGGATCACTTTTATATTTGACCACAAGTAGACCCGATATTATGTTTGGCATTTGTATGTGTGCACGTTATCAAGCAAACCCCAAGGAATCACATTTAACAGCGGTTAAAAGAATTTTAAAATATTTAGCTAGAACAATCAATGTGGGGTTATGGTATCCTAAAGGTTGTAGTTGTAATTTAATTGGATATTCCGATTCAAATTTTTTCGGATGTAAATTAGATAGGAAAAGCACAAGTGCCACTTGTCACATTTTTGGTCATTCACTTGTTTCTTGGTTTAGCAAAAAACAAGTTAGTGTAGCCTTATCAACCGCCGAGGCCAAGTATGTAGCCGCCGGTAATTGTTGAGCTCAAATTCTTTGGATGCAACAACAACTTTTAGACTATGGTATTAAACTAACAAATATACTCATAAGATGTGATAATACAAGTGCAATAAATATTTCTAAAAATTCTATCCAACATTATAGAACCAAACACATAGAGACACGACACCACTTCATAAGAGATCACATACAAAAAGGAGATTGCATAATAGAATTTCTAGAGACTAGTAAACAATTAGCGGATATTTTAACTAAACCCTTGGCTAGGGAAAATTTCTTTTATATCCGTAGAGAACTTGGCATAATTGATGGTCCTAGTCTCCATTGAATTCTTTGTTCCTTTCTTGTTGTTAATAAGAAAAATGCATGATGTGTATGTGTATGGTTTTGCTTGTCACATTATACTTTTTACTCCCCATGCGCTTCCATTTCGATACTTTTCTCCTATGCATTTAATGTTTCCTTTTTGATAATGTCAAAGGGGGAGAAAGGTGTCTTGTATTTTTTTTTTCCAGAAATAATGCACAAATTCAGGGGGAGTGCTAAAGTATTTGTCACTTTCCAAAAATATTCCATATCTTCATTCAACAAAGGAGTTAACAAATGATATAAAGAGCATAAAGCATTTGTCATCATCAAAAAGGGGAGACTGAAATTCAACATATGGTTTTGATGATCTCCAAATTCACACCAAAGGAAGAAACTCCAATTGTTGAAGGATTTAATATTTTCTTAAGGAATATTTTGTAAAATTGCCTTTAATATTGAAGTATAAGTTGTAAGTGATGTAATAAGTGTTTTAGAGATAAAATGTTTAGAATATTATTTCAATTTGATTCAAGACATTAAAAACAAGTTTCTGGACTTGCCTTTGAAAAGAAAAATTGATTTTTCATGTGAAAAAGGCAAGTAGTCGACTACTTGTGTTAAGCAATCAACTACTTTGTTCTTCAGCATTCCAGAAACGTGTTTGAATCAAAGTAATCGACTACTTTTTTGAGTAATTGACTACTTTAGTCAGGTAGTCTACTACTCAGTTGAAATTCTTGAATCTTGGTTTTGTTGCACCAAAGTAGTCGATTACTACTATAAAGTAGTCGACTACTTCAGTAAAAGACGAATTAAAAATTTTCAAATTTTCAAAATCTATTCTAAACTTTTTCTCTATAAATAGGGGTTACTTTGGCACGAAAAAAAAAGACTTTTTGAGCTAACAAAACACTACCAAAATGCCTCCACAAAAATCATTAGAGCTTTCATACTTCAATTTGGAAAAGGCAATTATAGTTTCTTTTGTATTTCTCTTTGGAAACAATTTTCTTGTAAGCAATAGGAGAGTTGCTTCATTGATTTGGTGAGGCATCCAAATCAATTTCAAGGTGGGGAATCCTTTAATCTACCCCATTCTTTGTGATTGAGTGTTTTATTCCTCTTGTATTGTATTCTCTAGAGCTTGACTTGAAATCGTTTTGAAACTTAAAAATTTTTGAAAACATATTTGAAAATGATTGAGGCACTAGGTGTTTTTCTGGCCTTTTGAGCTTTGACTGATTAAATGCTACCCCTTAGTTTCTCAGTTTTGAGCCTAAAAGAATAAAATACTTTTCTTAGTACCTTGATTTATTTTGATGAATGATGCTTGGTATGACACCTTTTAAAGTATTGCAAAAAGGGCAAAAAGGTAGTTTGAAAAATAAAATTGTGGGATGAATAAAAAAGGGTTAGAAAAATATTTCTCTTAAGTTGGAAATCTCCCCTTCTCCAAATAAAAATAAAATAAAATAAAATAAACAAGAAAATTGGAGAAGGGGATGAGAAAAATAAAGTGAGAAATAAAATAAAAAAAATGGGAAGAAAGAAAGAAGGGTGGAAAAGAGAATTAAAAGCCCAAAAAGGTATTTTAGAAGGTTGTAATGCTTTTCATTGTTCGATATTTTGTTTAGCCTTCTTGAATTTTCCCTTTCTTGATTTCCCCACCTAACAATCAATCCCATGGCCCCATTACAACCAAAATAAAAAACCTCTTGATTCTTACGTGTTTTCATTAATAAAGTAGAGATTTGGTTAATAGTCAAGCTTATGGTAGAATATGTTCCTTGAGGAAATTGAGTGAATTGTCAAATGTCCTTAAACACTTGAGTGAGGTGAGAAGAGTGCCCGAATTAGTGAGAGGTATGAATTTAGGGAACCTAAGCTCCTAATTAGACTTGAAATTGATTGTCTCTTGGGTACTTATTTGGATGTTCCTATTACTTGGATTTATTACTCGGGTTCTTGGTTCACTGTCCACGCTCTGATTATTTATCTTGTCTGACCTTGGTTATTGCTTGGGGACAAGCAAAATCTTAAGCTTGGGGTAGTTTGATGAGTGTGATTTCACCTCATATTTCTTTATCATATTGCATGCATTTTCATGTAGTTTAGACATTTTTAATTTGATTTTTGTTAGTTTTTACCTTGGAACGGGTAAGGCGGTTTTGTGGTGTTGTTGTGCAGGAATTGGAGATTAAAATGTTCAAGATCAACCATGATGGAGCTTGCATGAAGATGAAGCTTGAAAAGCAAGAAAATGAGCCAATCAGAGCCCATCACGACCATGATCGAGTAGAGCTGAAAAGAAAGAATGGAAAAGTCAGAGCTGGTCACGACCAGACCGTGATGTCCATCACGGTCGTGACATGCCAACTGAATTGACCCTCACAGGAAGAACTGATCACGGTTAGGCCGTGATGGTGGTCACGGCCGTGACAGACCAACCAGCAAAGCAATCTCCAAGACAGAATCCATCACGGCCTGGCCGTGATAGCCATCACGGCCGTGATGCGCAATATCTGGATTTTTAGAAACTGATTTGATCTGATTTTTGTATTTACTTGGGATGCAAGTTACCCTACCTTATAAATAGAACCTAGAGGCTCAAAAATAAGGACCCTTTTTGGGCTGCTACCTTGGGCAAAATTAGGATTTGGGCAAAATTAGGATTTCTCTTCTTCTTCTTCTTCTTCTTCTTCTTCTTCTTCTTCTTCTCTTCTCTTAGGTTTTCTTTTATGCTTTTGTTAATCAAGCTTGCTATGAACATGTCAATGCTTGAGTAGTAGTCTTATTTCTAGGGATTGGGGCAATGCCCAAGATTTATTTATGGTGACGAATTGATGTTTGGTTTCTTGGTAATTTCGATTTGCTTTCGATTTGATTCCTATTGCTTTAATTACTCGTAAATTCGGTGGCCACTTATTTGCTTGTCGTAGATACTCTAAGGATGAACGTAGCGGTGAACTTAGGTATCAGATCTATAGGAATGAAACGTAGGACTTAAATCACGAGAGTTAGAAGTGGTCCTTCGAGGGTTCACGAATTGTCACAGAACTTAAAGGGTTCAATTTAAATTCAATTACCACGAGAGTAGGGGTTGGTTTAATTGGGCACGGTTTTGGTAACCCGAGAGGGAGCATTAACTTAGTAAGGATAAATTCGCCTTCAACTTCAAAGCAATTTTGATGATTAACAAGGGGTAGTCAATTTGGTAACATGAACAATCTTGTTGGTAACCCAATTCCTAGGAATCCCTTTTGATTTGAAAAACCCCTAATTGATTTACTTTCCTATTTTAATTTATTGCGTTCTTAAATATCTGATTTTCTAGTTAATTCTTATTACAAAAATCAAATCTTTTCCAAATCTTTTTTATATATAGTCCAGTTTAATTGATTTAATAATTAATTGTTGTTTGAGATCACGGTCTCTGTGGGATCGATCTTTTTATTACTTGACGACGAAGCCGTGCACTTGCGGATTCGAAACCACACACATCGGTGGGGCATCTCAAAATAATCAAAGGTAAAAGGTGGGGTATCTTTTAGATTTTGTAAATTGTAATCTTGTAAACAATTTTCAAATAGTGGAATCTCTCAAGGTTCTTGAGAGCTGGATGTAGATCACTCAGGTTGTGATCGAATCAGTAAAATCGTTTGTGTGATCTTCTCTTTCCCTCACTCTTCTAGTTCTTGCAATTATTGTTCAATTGTTGTTCTTTATTGTATTTGGTTAATTGTGGTGGATTTAATTCTATGATTTATAATTGAGGTCATTCATTCATAATCATTCTCTTCTTCTACTCAATTTCTTTGAATCATACATAGTGTTTATTGTACAATTTTTTTTTAAGAAACCAAAGTTTCCAAGAAAGTGATTAAACCTCAATTCACCCCCCCCTCTTGAGGTGCCATATTGATTAAAAAGATGTGCCCAGACAATTTGATTAGGAGATGTGCTACAGATGAAGAATTCCAGGATATACTGACTCAATGCCATGCTGCAGCATATGGTGGACACTTTGGTGGCATCAGAACTACTGCCAAGGTGCTCCAATCAAGTTTATTCTGGCTCACTCTATTTAGAGATGCACATGAATTTGTTAAACACTGAGATAGGTGCCAAAAGGTAGGGAATTTGTATAACAAAAATGAAATGCCTTTCAACACTATTTTAGAAATTAAACTTTTTGATGTGTGGGGTATTGACTTTATGGGACCATTTCCCCCTTCCTTTGGCAACCTCTACATTCTGGTGGCAATTGATTATGTGTCTAAATGGGTAGAGGCTGTGGCAACAATAAAAAATGATGCTAGGGTGGCAACAAAGTTTTTACAAAAAAATAAATAAATACTTTTTCTAGATTTGGAACCCCTAGAGCTATCATTAGTGATGAAGGTACCCATTTTTACAACCAAGTTTTCTCAAAACTACTTGCAAAATATGGGGCTAAGCATAAAGTAACCACAGCCTGCCATCCCCAAACTAATGGTCAAGCTGAGTTATCCAACAGGGAAATCAAAAGAATTCTGGAAAAGATGGTCAACCGAAGTAGGAAGGATTGGTCTTCACATCTGGATGAGGCCCTGTGGGCTTATAGGGCTGCAATCAAGACTCCTTTGGGGATGTCCCCATATAGACTGGTGTATGGGAAAGCTTGCCATTTACCCCTCGAGCTGCAGCATAAGGCTTTCTGGGCAATCAAGAAACTGAATTTTGATCTTCAATCTGCTGGAGCCGCACCCATGCTGTAACTTAATGAACTGGAAGAACACAGACTGTTTTCCTATGAAAATGATGAAGCATACAAGGCAAAAACTAAAGCTTGGCATGATAAGAAGATCCATCACATATCCTTTCATGAAGGAGAACAAGTGCTGCTGTTCAATTCAAGGCTGAAGCTTTTTCCAAGCAAGCTAAAGTCAAGGTGGTCTGGTCCATTCCAAGTTGTGAAAGTCTATCCACATGGAGCATTAGAGTTGCTAGATGCTGCAAGTGGCAGGGAATTCAAGGTTAATGGCCAGAGAATCAAGCATTATTTTGGCGAGCCTGTGGACAGAATGAAGGTCACCACCACCCTTGATGACACAGAATGATGTTGCAACATGGTCTGGCTGAGGACCTGATAAACCAAGCGCTCATGGGAGGCAGCCCATAAATAAAGAATATTTAATTTGTTGAATAATAAAGTAGCAGTGAAGAAATGAGAGTGTTCATGCTGCAGCATAAGCAAGATAATGGGTTGCTCTGGAGCACTGTTGTATCATGCTCCATAAATGCTACAAATAGAAAAGGGAAAAATCTTTTGGATAGGGATTGACTGCTGACAAAGGTGCAAGGTGGGGTCAGCTCAATTTTTGTCAGTTGTGGGAAAAGTGTACGTTGGACAGTTTTAAAAATTTTTTGAAAAAGATTTCATGAGAGTGGGATGTGGAGAGAGAAGATAACATTCTCCTATGATAAATCCCCATCCACATGATCTATTTTTCTCTCTCCCATTTATTCCCCTCTTTCCCACGTCTACCTCCCTCCGTACCCAATCCACCCCTCCCTCCTGGCACATTAAATAGCCTACGCCTCATTCTTCCACTCAACAACTACACTCACATAAACCTTTCGTTCTTCTCCCTCAACCCATGAAATCCTACCATAAAAACTCTTCCTTTCCTTCTCTAACCCAACCTACATACCCACCATGACTGCTAAAAAAGGAAGCCGAGTGAAACACAGAGCTGTTAAAAACGTTGCCCCCACCTCTGCCACTCAAAACGAAACCCTAACCACCTGGATTGTTGAGGAGGCACAAGAAAAATATGAGAGAGAAACCCTCATCAATAACCTCCACCAAGAAAAGTGGTTCAAATATGGAAAGGGGGTGAATTGGGGGCTGTTGCCAGAACTGGTGGAGGTGATAGAGGCACACCAGTGGAAAACCTTTGCTGAGCATAAAGATGGTTTCTATACCCAAATGGTAAGGGAGTTCTATGTGAACATTGCTTCTGATACCCAAACCTTTATGGTGATCAGAGGGGGAAAAGTGTCCTTTTCAGCCAAAACCATTAATCAACATCTTGGGCTGGAAAAGGTGGTGAATTAGTACCAACAGATCTTGAAAGCTGCAACAACAACTAGACTGCAGCAGATGAAGAAGGATTTGGCCCTTCTTGGAGCAGAATTCATACAGCAAGCTGAAGGCCTACTCAAGTTACCCCGATCCATGCTGCAGCCTCTGGCTATGGTTTGGTACCATTTCCTCAGATACACCCTCTTCCCTATTGCTCATTTGGAGACAGTGGACAAAGAACACCTAGTTCTACTCCACTGTATCATGAACAAAAAGAAAATTAATGTGTGGGAGATACTAAAGAATCATATCTCCATCTATGCCATGAAGCAGTAAGGTAACCTAATCCTCCCTGTCTTATCACTGAACTGTGTCTGGAGCAAGGAATAGAGTACAACCCAGGAGAAGGGCTAGACCAAAACAAAGGGCCCATTGATATGAACTGCATCTTGAGGATGTATTCTAATTCAGAAAAAGCTAGTGCAAGTGGAAGCAAACCTCCCAAATCAGGCACCCCAAAGCAGCCAGATCGCTCTGGGATGCTAGAGCATAAAGTTGATCAACTGACCACCATGCTGCAGCAACAAATGCAGAAGGAGCAAGCTTTTTGGCATTTTACTTTTGAAAATATCAGTGGGAGAAGCAGACAATGAAGATCAATAATTGGAAGCTTGAGACTCCAATCCCCCAGTTCCTCCAAGAAATTCTACCCCCATTTGAAGAAGATGTCCCTGCAACACCCTTCAACAATGTTTCTAACCCAGTTTTTGTAAACCCTGAGAAGCACCCTAGCAACCTCAACCATGCCCACAGCTCTTCCTCTGATGAAGACTGGATGGGTACTGCTCCATCCAAGCAACCAGAAGAAAATGTGGCCTCTGAGCCCAAAAAGAAGAAATCTGTCTCCCAAGCCTCCCAGCAGGATCAAGGGAGCACCAAAAGGCCTCGTGCTGAAGCAACTGAAAAAGTGACTTCCTCTACTCCTGTTGCAGCAGAGACTCACCCTCCAGCCTCAAAAGCAACAAAAAGCACCAAGACAACTGCTGAGAAGGGAAGTCCAATGACGAAGATTGTGACTGCATATGCTGCAACAGCAGAGGCAGAGGAGGAGGACACTATCACTCTCTCCAAAAGAGAAAAGCTTGCTGTGTCAAAGGGTGCATCTGTGATTATAAAAGAGAAGGTTGTAACAGCACAGAAGGAAGAGGAGGTGAAGGTTGTTGCGGCAAAAGAAGTTGAAAGTGAAGAAGCAGCTGAGGCAGAAGAAGAAGCGGAAGAAAATCTTGAGGAGGAGGAAGATAATGAAGATGAAGAGGATGTGAAAGTCACGGGAGCAACACCGGGAAAGGTTCCTTCCACCAAGAGTGGAGGCACCAGGAAGAGTTTGTGTGTCCGATGACCTTAGGCTTGAAACAGATCCAAAGTGGAAGTTGCAGGTTGCTGCTGCATCCCACAACAGGAGCACACTAAACCTTCCACCCCATTCCCAGCTTTATGTTCTTTTTAATTATCTGCGAGTAGCGGTCACTAGGACCATTGGTGTCTGTTTGTTGGTAGGGCCATTAGGGCCATAGTTGTTTTTTCAAAAATTTCTGGTTGATGAATGGTCATGCATGAGCCCACCCCTCGATTCCAAATGATTATCGATTAAATGGAAATGGTCTCTGGCCTATTTTGGTGTGTCTAAATTTAAAAGCTTGGAATGAAACTCTTATTGAATAACTTAATGCACTAACTTGATTGTGAACACCAACACTGCTGCACCACTGGTTAGGATAGAGGATATATGTACTGCAGCATCAAAAGACAAATGTGAGCCTGAGTGACAAAGGTACAATGCACATATACATCATACCCATGCATTTTCTTTAAGATTTGTTTTGATTCTGTATGATCTAAACACACCTGGTTGCACACAATTTATGCTTGAGGCAAATTTTCTTGTTCTGTTTTTATTTTAGCTAGTGCCTAAATAGCCATCCCTCTCACTGAATCTGTCACTAGTGTGCCCTTTGAGCTTTAGTCCATTATTGAAATAACTAGCACATTAGAAGCTCTTACCTGGAAAAACAAAGACTACCTGAACAAGTAGAGCTTAAAGATGCTTTTGTAGCTAGTTCTGACATAAGTTTCGGGGGGGGGGGGGGGGGGGGGGGGAACTTGAGGACAAGCATCATCTTTAAGTTTGGGGGTGCAGTGATGCAACAGTTGTGCAGGCTGCAGCAAGGCTATAAATAAAACAGTAGAAGGAAAGACAACATAGAAATGGGGAACTCACATGTGTAGATAGTGAAACTGCCAGTCCTTCACATGCAAAAAAAGAAAAGAAAAATCTGAACAGAGAACAGTGAAAAGCTTGAAAAATAACAGCAAAGAATAATTGAAGCTTGTTCTTTGTTCTCAAAAAAAAAAAAAAGTTGTGGACTTAGTGATGGAAAGGTAGGTGCATGAAAGAAAAATAGTGAAGATTGTGGGAGCATTCAGGAAGTTAAGCTAGATAGAAAAGCATATTTTTGCTCTACCTGTGGATTAGCTACTTACCCAAATATCTTAACCCCACCTGTCCTAAGCCCAGTTACAACCCTTAAAGACCTCTTGCTATGTGTAATCATGTGTTATTTTAATTGTGGTAGAATCTTATCAAATTTAGATCAGAGATATATGTTTGTGGTGAGAGTGAAATTCTGTTGAGAGGGTGAGAAGCAGAACCAACTGGTCTGAGAGATAGTGCTGTAGCATATGTTATTTTGTTTGAAGCCATTGTTGTAGCAGTTATTGGTATGAACAAAATAGAAAGTGTGTTTTGATAGGAAGGTATGAGTGGAATTCTGAGCTCTTGAAAGAATGAAAAATCTGGGTGAGCCATGCATGCCATTCATTGAGTTTAGTCCTTTTGTTTGCATTACTTGAGGACAAGCAATGGTTTAATTTTGGGGGTGTGATAACTCTTTTTATGAAGAGTTATTTAGCTCATTTTCTCTGTTAATTGTTGCTATATTTGAGGTTTTGAGTCTTGATTTTGGTAGGAAATGCTGTTTTGTAAATATTTGTGTGAAGCATTGTTAATATCAGCATTTTACTCTTGAATGCTCCATCATTGTCTCAAAATTTGTGTCTGCTTATGTAGTGAACTTGCTGGAGCATGGAAGAAGCATGGGTGAATAAACTACTGGTAGCTGCAGCGGGGATTGCTTCCCAGTGGCCCTGCACTAAAGGACAAATCTGACAAGGACACATTTCCTCTCTCCTCAGAGGCGCTGGCACTGCCACTTTTAAGGAATCACATGTGCCTAGGGATCTGATTTTCCCACTTTTAAGGAATTGGGCCAGGGTTATTTTATTGTTACTTTTGTTGCTGGCCTAAAATGGAATGAAAGAGAATAGGGCACTATATAAGCATTTAGGGAAACCCTAGTTGGACACATTTGATTTTATTACACAATTAATCTGTCCTTTCTTGGAGGCTGCGCTCTTCGTCTTCTCCATCCAGCTGTTGTGTTTCCTTTTTCATCCATTGTAATGACTTCCTTTTCATGTTTATGCTTTGTTTCTTGTAAGCTCATTATGAGCTAAACACTTTTAAGCTTTAGGTATGGAATGTAATGAATGTTTAGCCGAGTTATGCAATGACTATGTTCTTCATCTTCTTTTATTATGTGCTTACTGTTATTTAATTAAGAGTGATCAACTTAATTAGATATTTAGCTTGCTTGGTTTGGAAAAATTAAGTAAGTGGAAATTGATAAAGGATAGAGGTTAAATCATTAATTGGAAAATTAAATGATGTTGGATTGGCTAGGAATAGTTATTCAAGCCTCTAACCTAGCTGGAACATGCTTATAAAGAGGGTGGTGTATTTAATCTGAATCTAGGAACATAACACAGTTAATGAACCCAACCCTTAAGCGTTGGAAAACATACTTTTATTTCCTGGAGTTAGATGCTAGAGCATAGTCGGAGCATAATATAGGCTAAGCAGGATTTATGCTGCAGCATACCTAGAGCTAATTTTCTCTATATTTGACAACATTTTCTCTTCGCGGTTGCAGTTCATTTTCATTGTTTACATCAAAGTTTTATTTATTTTACATGCACACACACCACAATTTTTGGTTACCATTTCTCACTCCTAAAACATATAATCTGATTTGGAATTTGCTGCATCATTATAATCCCTGTGGGAACGATATCTGAACTTAGTTTCTATATTACTTGAGACATTTGTGTATACTTGCACATGTTTAAAGACATCTGTTTTTAAGGCAACGGTTACCTTCTTCGTTTCCCATTCCTAACAGAGTACCTATGACAACCAAAACTTACCATCCTTGTTTGTAACGTTGATTCTAGTTTTGATCTCCCCTGCTAAGCCTCCAACTGACAAATCAATATCTTCTATCCAAAGATCCTGCGGCCCAATGTAACATCCCTGACTGCTCTATGGATTGATGGCTGACCCCACAAACCAACAATGGTCTTTTCAGCGTGCTTTGTCCTCACTTACACGCTTCTTAGGAAAACTTCCCAGGAGGTCAACCATCCCATAACTGCTCCAAGTCAAGCAAGCTTAACTGTGGAGTTCTTAAGTGACAGACTTCCGAAAAGAAGATGCATCATGTTGGTTTAGATAGTACCAATCAATTCATATAAGCCATCCTCAACTGTATAGGTCCATAGCTACACTGCCTCAAGATCCCTCTCATTCTAGTGTGTAATCAGTTCATTCATGTGTCCCTACACCTAGAAGCCTGCCAAGAGTCACTCCTTGTCCGTGCCTTCTTGCACCGGCAACCACTCCCAGCCCTCGTCCGCCCCGGGTGTCACATACCCACCAGCTTCTGCTTTGTTCGTCCCCGAACCACACCGTACCGGGAGTGGTGCCACTCTGATACCATTTGTAACATCCCTGGTTGCTCTATGGATTGATGACTGTCCCCACAAACCAACAACGGTCTTTTTAGTGTGCTTTGTCCTCACTCACACGCTTCCTAGGAAAACTTCCCAGGAGGTCACCCAACCCAAAATTGCTCCAAGTCAAGCATGCTTAACTGTGGTGTTCTTAATTAAGTGACGGGCTTCCGAAAAGAAGATGCATCTTGTTGGTATAGGTAGTACCAATCAATTCATATAAGTCATCCTCACCTGTATAGTTCCATACCTACACAGTCTCAGGATCCCTCTCATTCCGATGTGGAATCAGTTCATTCATGTGTCCCTCCGCCTAGAAGCCTGCCAGGAGTCGCTCCTTGTCCATGCCTTCTTGTACTGGTGACCACTCCCTGCCCTTATCAGCCCCGGGTGTCACAAAGAGCAAAAGAAATTTCTACCCTAATCTTCCATGTATGACCGAAACCCCCACAAAGTGGGTCAAGTGTTTTTTTTCCTCATTATTTAACTTGTTTTGTTGTTTGATTGTGAAGGTGATTGTTAGTTGTTGATGTATTAATTGTGTGGTGGAAGGACACAAGGACTAAAGACTTAGATCAAAGGAAAATCAAGTTCTTCAAGAGGTAAGGGGAGCTTACCTGAGAAGTTTGATAGTCATATACTTTTGTTGGTTGTTTATGTGTGATTTAATGTGATGTGATTATCTTGTGATATTTGAATTGATGATTTAGTTTGAGAATGATGTTGATTATCGGTGAATCTATGATTTAAAGCTTGTTCAAGTATGTTTATTCATGTGACTATGTATGGATTGTGTTGATTGAAAAGCATGACAATGGTCATGGCTTGAATAATGAGAATTAAGTCACTAAAAATCCAAAACAAAGAATTTAAGGACTTTTAAATTTTCATAAGTGGAAGAATAATAAGAAAAATGAGACATGATTATATTTTTGAAAAAGAAAAGACAATTTTGAGAAATCAAGATGATTTTAGAATAATCCTTAAGAAATGACTGTTAGTGAGGACAAATTGGAAAAAATTGTATTATATTTATTTTCAAAAGAAAATAGTTTCAATGAAGAAAAGAGAAAGAAAAGCTTAAAAATATTTTGACATCGTTCATTAAAAAGTCCTTTAGACTGAAAAGTCTTTGGTTTACGAAAAGTTTGGTTTTAGATGAAAATATTAAAGTAAATGCCTTTATGGCGGAAATTTCTATTAAGATTAAAATTGTTTAATCAAAAGCTTTAAAAATTGATTTTTAAACAATTTGAAGTTTTCAGAAATGAATTTCAAAGGAAAAGGATTTCTGAAAAATGTTGTTAAAAAGAGCGAAAATGTTTTCCGACAAACGCTGTTAAACTCTTGTATTTGATTTTCGATTTAGTTTTCACAGAACGAAAACCATGTTGAAAATTATGAAAGTTGAGGGAACCTAGCAACCGAGACGTCGGACTAGAGTTCTTGTGAGTAAGATTTTGGTCGCAGATTAAAAATCCCATGTTGGCGACTTGACTTCGTGTCAAATATTGTCGAACCTAGTGACCGGTGATACGACCTAGAGTTTCATAAATAAGTACGTGGACTGCGTATCCTGTGTAAGTATGAATGGGCTTTATTCTTGTATGAATTTAGTCGTGAGCTTTAAGCCTCGACAAGAAAGAACGAACAAAAAATAAAAATAGCGAACCAACTGTTTTACATGCATGAACCGGCAGACGTGCCGCCATGTTGACGAGTACCAATTCTTTGTGGATTGGAAAATTGAGGAATTCAAGACCAAACTAGGTCTATAGGGACATCCAGGTTCGTGAACCACAAAAGGTCGGGGCCTCGTAACCTTGAGCCGTGGATGTAACAACTGCCAAACGTGGATGTGCTCAATTAGGGACTACTCAATATTATTTAGGTTGAGACGTAATGCCCTTGAACAATTGGAGTTCGGACCTAAATTGAGAGGCTGAATCTCATGAGAAACAATTGTGTTATGGGGATATTGCGAGCCTATACTGCTCGATGAAGGGAAGTTAGTATCTCTGGAGATTACGAAATAGATAGAGGATTTTTTTGAAGTGTCATGCATTTTTATAAACTGGTAGCGTGAATCCGCAAGTGTACGACTTCGTCGTCAAGTGATAAAAAGATCGAACCCACAGAGACCGTGATCTTAAACAACAATTAATTATTAAATCAATTAAACTAAACAAGGAAATATTTGGTTTTGAAATTAGAATTAACTACAAAATAAATTATTAAAAATCGCAATCAAACAGAATCGGGAAGTAAATCAAATCGGGTGTTTTTCAAGTTAAAAGAGATTTCCAGGAATTGGGTTACCAACAAGACTGCTCATGCTACTAAATTGACCACCCCTCTTGTTAATTATCAAAATGCTTTGAAGGTGAATTTATCCTATAAAGTTAATGTTCCTTCTCGAGATACATGATCCGTGCCCAATTAAACCAACCCCTACTCTCGTGGTAATTGTATTCAAATTGAAACCATTAAGGTTTGTGACAATTCAATGAACCCTCGAAGGACCGCTTCTAACTCTCGTGATTTAAGTCCTAAGTTCGATTCCTATAGATCCGACACCTAAGTTCACTGCTAAGCAATTACAAATCAGTTCAAAAACAGAAAATCAGAATCCCAGATTTTACGCGTCACGGTCGTGATGGCTATCATAGCCTGACAGTGACAGGTTCTGTCTTGTTGAATTCTTGCACTGGAGGGCTGTCACGGTCGTGATGGCTGTCACGACGAGGCCGTGACAGCTTCTAACTTGTGCTTTCTTCTTTTTCTTCAGATATGAGCGATCATGGCCATGATGGCCATCACCCCCAGGCTGTGATGGGTTCTGCCTTGCTTATCTTTCATGTTTTTCATGTCCCATATTCATGCAAACTCCAAATCAATTGGATTTAAGCATTTTCATCATCAATTCCAGCCCACAAACACCACAGAACCACCTTACCCGTTCCAAAGGGAAAAACTAACAAATATCAAAATAAAAATGCCTAATCTACATGAAAATGCATGCAGAATGATAAAGAAATATGAGGTGAAATCACACTCATCAAACTACCCCAAGCTTAAGATTTTTCTTGTCCTCAAGCAATAACCAAGGCTGGACAAGATAAACAATCAGAGCATGGACAGTGAACCAAGAACCCTGGTAACAAATCCAAGTAACAGGCATATCCAAATAAGTAACCAAGAGACAATCAATTTCAAGTCCAATTAGAAGCTTAGGTTCCCTAAATTCATGCCTCTCACTAATTCAGGCACTCTGCTCACCTCACTCAAGTGTTTAAGAACGTATGCCAATTCACTCAATTTCCTCAAGGAAGGTATCCTACCATAAGCTTGACTATTAACCAAATCTCTACTTTATCAATGAAAACACATAAGAATCAAGAGGTCTTTTATTTTGGTTGTAATGGGGCCATGGGATTAATCGTTAGGTGGGGAAACCAAGAAAGGGAAAATTCAAGAAGGCTAACAAAATATCAAACAATACAAAACATGACAACCTTCTAAAATACCTTTTTGGGATTTAATTCACTTTTCCACCTTTCTTTCTTTCTTTCTTTTCTTTTTTTTCTCTCTTTTCTTCTTTTTTTCTCATCCCCTTCTCCGTATATATATATATATATATATATATATATATATATATATATATATATATATATATATATATGTATATTTGTTTTATTTTTTTTAACTTTTTCATCAATTTGGAGAAGGGGAGATTTTCAACTTAAGAGAAATATTTTTTTTCTAACTTCTTCATCCCACAACTTTTCAAACCACCTTTTTTTCCCTTTTTGCAATACCATGCATCATTCATCAAAATCAATCAAGGTACCAAGAAAAACATTTTATTATCTTAGGCTCAAAATTGGACAACTAAGGTGTAGCATTTAATCAGTCAAAGCTTAGAAGGCCAGAAAAATACCTAATGCCTCAATCATTTTCAAATATGTTTTCAAAAATTTCTACGTTTCAAAATGGTTTCAAGTCAAGTTCTAGAGAATACAATCCAAGAGGAAGAAAACACTCAATCACAAGGAATATGGTAAATTTGGTGAGTACCCCTTTTAGGCTCAAAAATCTCACATTTAGTAGTTTGAAATTAACGAGAAACACAGATTCAAGGAATCAAATGCTAATTAACAACTATCAAAATATCATCTCAAGCATTTTAATTTTTAGCCTATCACAAGAATACAAAACTTGGGTTCAAAAATTGGCTGTCTCAATTCATTTGGCACAAAGTTCTCACAATTGGATGTAATTTCAAAACAAGCGGCAATCTAATGACGTGATAATGCAAAACTACACCTAAATGAACGCAACATGAAAAATGCAATATGAAAAATGCAAAATGCAAAATACCCCTACCCCAAACATAAAAACTTACATGGTCCCCAATTTAAATATTCAAGTCGGAGGGGGGATAAAAAAATAAAAAATAAATAAAATTAAAAAATGGAACAACTCACTGAGGTGGTGGTGGGTGCTAGCTCAGATGCCAATCATAGAGCTGTTGGATCATGGCTCTTTGCTCACGCTGCTCCTCCATCATGCGCTCCTGGTTTGTTAAGATTGTGTTCATGGTGGATTCGAGTCGTGCATATGGGTCCCTAGAAGATGTACCTGCAAAGGATGAAGAAGGGCGCCCAAATGGCCTTGCCAGTGGTGGCGGGCGAAGCGGCCTCTGTATCATCCCCATAGCCTCACAGGCTGACAAAGTAATGTGTGTCCGCCCCGAGGCGGTCTCAAAACCATCCAAATCATACTGGAAATGTTGGCATATGGCGGTGATTAAACCACCAATGACAATAGTACCATTTGGGCTCTTGGAAACCTTTAGAAGGTGTCTAGCCATATACGACCCCGTACCACATTGCTCTCAAGGTGGACCATGGCCCAAAGTATAAGGACCTCGTCCTGGAGAACGAATCCACCACTCTCACCGCGGCCAAACAAGGCGTTGGCCATAACCCAATGGAGATACCTCAAGCTCGGGTTAACAAGGCATGTGGACTTGGACTTCCTAGCATTAAATTTATTTCTCTCATAATTAACTTACATCCAAAATTCATCTATATCAAACTCAGAGGGGTATCTCCTGTTATCCCCTACTGGTAAAGCAAAAATTTCATTGAATTCAGTGAGGGTTAGCACAAAATCCTCATTAAAGAGCTGGAATGTAATCCGACCCTCTCTGCAATGTGGCCCTTGCAGAATTTCCGCATCTAAAGAGATCAAGAACTCCAAAGTAGGGCCAATAAATGCAAGGTATCGAGTACGAGTAAACCCTCTCCACCAGATGTTTTCCAACATCCAGTTAATATCAACAGTTAGGTCCAGGGTGTCTATACATGCATCATCCATATATTTTGTTTGTGTAACAGCCTGATTTTAATTATGCTGTTCAATCGGTTAAAATATAATTAATTATATTTTAATCTGAGAGTTAGAAAGTGTTTATGAGTAAAACAAAATCATATTCATAGTCTACTTTATGGTATAGGGTTACGATAAAATTTTCGGTTGAAAATTCAAACGAAAGCCGGTTTGCGTTTTCACTGCCGGTATAGGTTTACTGAGCAGAAAACCTAATTTTGAATCGTGAACGAAACGGTTAGTGTTTTTGTGACGTTTTATATGATATTGGAAATTTTCGAAAATTCGAGTTCGAAAATAAAATAAAATATTTATTCTGGGCGAAATACGATCGAAAACTTGAACCGGATATGCAATGGAGTAGAGTAGGGAGCACAAAAGTGATGAGGTGACATGTGAGAGTGAGGTGATTTACTAGGGGGATGGTCTAAGTCACATCCTTAAAAGTGGTCATGATGACACTTTTCAAATTATATCATCTTATATTCTAAAAACCTATTTTTCTCTTTCCTCTTCAACCAAACAAGTCTTAAAGACAAAACTTGCTCTCCAAACTCATCCTCTCTCCAAAATTTCGCGCTCCCCTTTCCCTCCTCTATATAATCATCACTCATCTTCATTCTCTCATTTTCTTCCTCCATCTTCATACTTCTTCAACTTCTTCCATTTCTTCTTTTTTTTTTCAAACATTTAAAGCTTCCATTTTTATTAGTCTTTTCCACTTGAGTTCTTCATTAAAGTTCTTCCTTATACTAAGGATAATGCTCTCATATGAATCTTTTTTCAAGTTTCATCTTTTATTTCTTAGTTTGCTTTATGTGTTCTTTATATGCTTTAAACTTCTAAAATCTTTCTAAAATGGTAGAAAACTCCTTTTGAGTTGAAACGACTTTCTATAGTCTTGTATTAACTTATATTTTCACATACTAAGAGGCTGTGTAAAACAAAAATCTCTACCTATCTCTTCCTATGAAGGCCGAAGCTATGCATTTGTGTCCTAGGAGGTTTTTGCTTCAACTTTTGGAATATGATCATGTGTTTGAGTTTCTAACTATTCCTTGATCTTAAATATATAAATCTTGAAAGGTTTGATAGCTTGTTTTCATATGATGGCCGAAAATATGTATAAGTAAGCCTAGGACAACTTTCCAAGTATGATCATGGATTTAGAACTCTTAATACCTTGTGATTCTAAACCTAAGAGTTGTTATCAAACAAAGAATATTTTTCCTCATTATCCTATGTAGGTCGAAACTTAAATGTTTTAGAGCAAGGATGTTTGAGTTTCATTTTCCAAAATGATCATGGACTAAGTCTCCTTAATATAGAAGGATCATGTCCGTATTCTTCATCAGCTGCTGAACAAAGTGGTTCTACACAAGACTGGGTCGAAGGACAACTTGTCTGCTATGATACACATGCCTTTTTCATTCTGTATACTTTTGCAGAATATAGAAATGACCTCGAAAGACTCATCCTTGTGAGCTATGAACTTAACCTATGTCCATCTAGTGTAGTCATCTACAATGACTAGACCATATTTCTTACCACTGACAGAAGTAGTCCTTGTTGGACTAAAGAGATCAAGGTGTAGAAATTCTAGTGGTCTATTGGTACTTACAACATTCTTATATTAAAAGGAACCCTTGACTTGTTTTCCCTTTTGACATGCATCACAGAGAGCATCAGATTTGTACTTAAGGTTTGGTAGCCCTCTCACGAGGTTATGCTTATTTAGCTTTGAAATTAACTTCAAGCTTGCATGACCTAGCCTTTTATGCCAAATCCATCACTCATCTTCAACGAAAACTAGACATGAGACACTTTGATTTGTAATATCCTCCAAGCCAATCTTATACAGATTGTTTTGCCTTTTAGCAGTGAATAAAAGTGATCCATCATCCTTTTTGACAATACACATGTTCTTATCAAAAGAAACAACATATCCACTGTCACATAATTGACTTATGCTTAGCAGATTATGTTTTAAACCATTTACCAAAAGATCATTATCAATGGAGGGAAAAGGGTGTTTACCAATTTTACCTATACCAATGATCTTCCCTTTCTGGTTTCCTCCAAATATAACCCAGCCGCCATCTTTATGTCTAAGGTCTTGGAACATACACATTTCTCCCGTCATGTGACGTGAGCACCCACTGTCCAAGTACCAAGATGTTTTTGTTCTATCCTGTTGTTAAGAAAATCTGCAAGATGTATTATCTTATATTTAGGTACCCAAACTGACTTGGGTCCTTTCTTGTTAGTGTTCATTGGACGAGAATATTTAGCATGCTTACTATGTATGTATCTAGATGTTACATGGCCACTTTTTCCACACACTTTGAAAAAGATGTTGGACGGGCTTGACTTAATTTTAGCATGTTTATATGGAGCTTTTGAAGCTCCATGATGTGCATGTAGTTTTGACTTTTTGTGAGATGCTTCATGCTTCTCCTTGTCATAACCAAGGCTCGATTTATCATCAGGTGACCTAGAGTACCTTAGAATAAAACTGAACTTATCTGAGCCACCTACAAACTTTGACAGAGTGTCTGTTAAATATGTCACATCTTGTTTCAGTTTTGCAACTTCACAAGAAACATCAGGCTCACACTTGAGTTTGTTAGTTAGACTGACATTCTCTGATTTGAGTTTGTTATTTTCATCTTTGAGTTTTTGTTTCTTCGTGCAGACTCTATCATATTCTTTTGATAGTTTTGTAATTTTCTTTTTGAGACTCTTATATTCACGAGATAATATGGACGAGTCATGCAACAATTCATCAAAAGCATTTTGAAGAGTGGACAGGTCAGAGACCATTACCTCAGCATCAGTGTATTCACTTTCTGATGCAGTGTGTGTCATGAGACAGATATTTGCCTCTTCCTCAGCTTTATCCTCTTCATCAGATGTGGATAGATCCAGATCCTCCCAAGTAGCCATTAAACCCTTCTTCTTTTTGAAGAACTTCTTTTTGTCCTTCAGATCAGGGCAATTAGCTTTGAAATGGCCTGGCTTCCTGCATTCAAAGCACAAGGGTGGACATTTTTCCTTGGAGTCTGATTTCTCCTTGGAAAACTTCTTGTTGAACTGATTTCTTCTAAAGCCACCTTTATTTCTCCACATGTGTTGTATCTTTCTGGAGATGAAAGATAGTTTATCTTCATTTGATCCTTCATCACTGTCTGAAGGTCCACCATTATCTGACGATTCAGCAGCTTTGAGAACTTTTGATGAACTTGCTTTCTTTGCCTTTAGGTCAATATACTTTCCTTTTCTGGAGTTGTCTTCTTCATTCAGTTCAAGTTCATGAACCTTGAGAGATCCAAGAAGCTCTTCTAAAGAAAGAGTATTCATGTTTTTAGCTTCCTGAATAGCAGTAACTTTGGGTCTCCATTGCTTGGATAAACATCTCATAATCTTCTTAATATGGTCTCTATTTTCATAAATCTTTCCAAGAGATCTGAGACTATTGGTGATAGTTTGAAATCTTCCAAACATCTGATCTATTGTTTCATGATCAGTCATTTTAAACAGTTCATACTGTTGAACCAACATTCTTATCTTTGATTCTTTTACTTGAGATGAACCCTCATGAACTGACTATGACTACTTGAGATAGTGCTTAGCTTTTACATTGAGCTGATGTTGATTTTTCTACTCTTGAGTCCATTGAGCTCTAGGAACAATAGCTCCAGCTTTATTTCATGGCTCTGCGTAGCCGGTTTCAATCAACTCCCAAATATCTACATTCTGTGCATCCAAAAAGGCCATCATCCTCTTCTTCCAGTAGTCATAGTCAGTACGATCAAAGAGAGGAGGTCTGTTGATAGCTTGTCCTTCTGTATCCATGGTTGTTGGATCGTACTCCCTCAACACTTGTTAGATGCTCCACCCTTTCGAGCTGAACTCTGATACCAACTAAAGTTGACACAGGCAAACACAAGAAGGGGTTGAATTGTGTTTGTTAATAATTTTCGAAAACAACCGTTTTCAAAACTTATTTTCTCACACAAGGAATATAAATCATATGCACACACGCTTAAAAAGATCTTTTAAAAGATTAACAAAATCAAGTTCAAATCCCCACAGTTAATATAAACAAATAAAATTGTAAGAGTTAAGGGATTAGAAGATTCACGCAGATGTTTTATCCTGGTTCACTCTATTCCAACCAAGAGCTATGTCCAGTCCCTTCTACTTGAAGGTTTTCTCCACTATTTCACAAAATAGATTACAACAAGTATTCAACACCTCTTCAGGCTACAAGTATTCCTTTCTAACCAAGCATCTTCAACCTCTAACTCTAACAAATAGATTGCTTGCTTTTGATATTCTAACTCACTATGTGTGAGGATATGAAAGTTTAAGACCAGTTGAATATTACAACAATATTCAAGCTAAGGTATTACATACTTTTGTTCTTTAAAGAAAGAATAGCATAGATTCATCTTTCAAGGATTTTGTCTACCAAAAGCTCAACTCGTAAAAGTTCATTTTTTTCTTCAAAGGTTGAGGTCTTCTATTTATAGTGACCTTCTTCTTCACTTGAAAAACTTCAACGGTTATTTTTGATATACCCGTTTAGAGATAGCATTAAATGAATAATATTCGTTGTGACTGATAGCTTGATCGTGGCTTTTGTGAAATGTACTCTTGGTTATCACTTTTGCACGATATGAATGGTACACCTCTAAGCAATTTTAACTTGAAAATTTGTCTTTCCTCCTTTGTGTAAATTCCATCTATTCCAGCGATAAAGGTGACAGGGTACAGAGCGTTTTGCATTTCCTCATTGTACTATGTTGATTTTTGTATTTCCTTGATGGTACTATGTTTCTATCACAAGGAAACAAAGCATTAAAACGGATAAAACAAATAGGAAGGACCAACATTCATTTGAAATAAATATCAATCATTTGAAATAAATATTTTTATGTGGTCTGGGTAGCATTTACTTAGTTGGACGGAGTATATTAAGACTAATAACAAAGAGCTCATCTACTTAAGATCTGCATCTACATGCTCATGGGTAAGATCAAGTCTTATGGACTTGCATTTTTTTTTATCGCTCGTCTGCTGATGTGGCATATTCTCTCATCTATCATCGAGTCTTTGGACTTTCTATATTTCAGTGAGTTATTTTTGATCTCGTCTGCTGACGCAACATATTTTCTCGTCTATCATCAAGTTTTGGACTTGTTATATTTTAGTGAGTTATTTTGGTTCTCGTCTGCTGATGTGGCAATTAAGCTTGTCTACTTGTTGAAACTAAAATTCCCGTCTGGTTAGAACATTTTATTTTCCCGTCTACTCAAATATATTAAATAAATAAAATTACCAAGGTTTTGAGCAGCTCAACTATATGAATGGACACGGATTCACTTTCTTAGTCCAAGCAGATATAAGGAACCTTATTCAAGGCTTCCAAAACTTATATAATTTTAACATTCCTGCAAGACTAGATAGAGCATGTTAGATCTCAACTAAAACTTTGCCAAGCAAATTTAATTCTTTTTGCTAACATCAAAACACAGACTATTAATCCAAATCTCTTTGATTCCAACAATCTCCCCTTTTTTGATGATGACAAAAACTAATTAAATTTGAGTGAACAAAATCTAAGAGAGCTTACGAAGCTCCCCCCAAGACAAGGCATTCAAACTTAATAGTAATAAAATATAAGACATAAACGCAGCACCACATATCAAATATAACTTATCAGGTTAGTTCAACGACTTATCAGTCAAAAAATTAGTATCGGAGCATATAAAGCCTATAATAAGTCAGAGTATATATAAACAAATAAGATAATGCATATGCAGACAAATGTATACTTTCAAAAACTGACTTTATAAATTTAATTCTCTTATCCTTTCTCCCCCTTTTTTGTCATCAGACAAAAAGGTAAAAGGAGTGGACCATCATTATCAGTGGGGAAACAACAAAAGAAAGGCCTTAGAACAGGGTGGAGGAGGAGGAGTAGGATTTGGATTTGGGTTTGGTGGAAGAGCAGGAATTTGAGTAGGCAGATTTTGACTCTGTTGAAAACTCAGCATGATGTTCATCATCTGGTTCATCATGAGATTTGTTGGAGCCAAGGCTTCTGCAACTTCTGCTTTAACTTGCTCCTTGAGTTCAACCTTTACCTTCTGCTCTACTATCCTTCCAATTATCTCTTCAAAATTTGGTAGCAAAGAGGGTCTTGAACTTTCAGCACTATCTTGAGCGTATGCTTGACTTGGAACAATGTCTAAAGCTCTGGAAGTCTAAGGTTGCTCTGTTGGATGAATGCCATTCAGGGCCAGTGGTTGAGAAGAGTGTTTCTCAGAAGTGCTTGGTCTAGGAACAGACTCAGCAACTTCTTCAACCTCAGCAACTGGTTGAACTGATTCAATCTCTACAGCAGGGTCTTCAACTATGATTTTCTCATCAGTGTGCACTGAAAGTGGTAATTGTGGGGGTGAGCCAGCATAATCAAGAACAGGTGAAGGCAGCTCTTTGGCCCACTGGACTGGATCTTCTTCATAAATAGGACTGGTGACAGGAAATCCCAAGATGTCCTTGTATATGAAGAATCTGCAGTTTGAGAGTCCACACTTGCCTCTGAGTTTTGGAATGAGCTTTTTCTCTTCCATGCTCAGACCAGAAGAGGAGGCTCCTTTTGCACATTCCACCATGTGAGTCCTCCAGATGTCAACACCCACATCTTCTTGAATATCTTCAACTGGTTGTGCTAACCAATAGTCTATGATGTTTTGATCAGTGAGATTGACAGATTCAGGATTGATCATGCAAGAATATGGGAATGCCATCTTTCCAGTGTTCCTATGTTTGTTCTTATCCTTGTCCTTATTCAAATCAATCATTGGGAGCCTTGGACAGAGCATATAGGGCTTGATCCCAATTTTTGTATCCTTCAGAGAGTGGATCGGCCATGTAGGAGGTACAAAATTTGTAGCTCTCACAACTCTGAAATGCTCAAACTCTGATTTCAGCATGGCATACATGATGTGATCAATAATACCAACAACTTTTCCATACTCTATGGGATGTCTGAAGGTCTTCCATTTGGTCTTGTTATCCATGATAATTGGAATGTATCTGAAGGATCTTGACCTCCTGTAGATAACATTATCCAGAGTTCTCTTAGATGGATCCTTGGTCCAGTCAGAGATAATGTGTCTCTCTACACCATCTGTGAATGGTTTGAAAGGAGGGTATCTGACAAGGTTAGGATAGATTTTTCTGGGAGGGAATTTCTTTAAGGGTAGATGGGTGATAAGAGGTCCATGGTGATTGTACAGTTTGGATGGTGGTAGATCGGTAGGGATATCAGGGTGAGGTTGATGCCAGGGATAGATAATAGTTTCAGGTTCATAATTATACTCAGGCAAGGGATAAAAGGGCCGGGTAGAGATAGGTTCTGGTTCATGTTTGTGGTAGAGAATTTTCCAGTTCCTTTTTACTTTGGCCCAGTTTTCAGATGGGCCATTATAAAGAGCAGAGGGGTGTGTGTAATGGAATTTGGTCTTTTGATTTTTGGGAAAGGGTGCACCAGGGCAAATTCCATTGTCTGGTTGGTTGAACCAGGGGTCATTTTCAGGAATAATGGGTGGGAATTTTGGTCTTTCTGGTCAGGATATTTGTGGTTTGTAACACCCTTCTAGGGTGCTACAACGTAGGTGACATTTTAAGGCTGAAAAGTAGGTTAATTAAAAATTGCCTATAAAAGAATGGGGTAATGTTTTTTCATTTTCGTAAGTCGTAAATATAACTACTTTGTTTTAAATGAATGAACAATCAAATATTCCATTATCACAATTTGGGTCATGAGTTCGAAAATAATTTACATAATACCCAACCCGACTTATAAATAGAAATCATAGAATGTAGAGACTCAACATAAAGATGTTGAGTCGCAGCTCATAAAATATAAGATACTTGGAGTCACAGCTCCATAGACAGTTACATTAACTCACAAACATACCCAGCTGGTCAAACTAAAATATAAAAGACCATCCTTTCTCATTCAACGTGAGAAGGACAAACCCAACTGACGAGATCTAGTGACAACTCTATTTGAGTTCACTACTGACGTCGTCACAAAAGACTCTACTGGAGTTACTACAACAGTAACTCTCGAACCAAAACCCTTTCCTCTTCCAAGAGGAAAAACATGGTCTACGAACCATTGACGGTATGAAAGATGTCCACTAGAAATTTCACCATAGTGTCCACAAGCTCGAACCTCAATGCGTTAGCCAAGTGACATCTTGACGTCTCAATCTTCTCAAAAGAGTACAGATGGCACATAGCCAGTCAACATAGGCAATATAAAAATAAGGAGGTGAGATTTCCATTTATCTTACACATAAGATAGACATGCAGTGATACGACTCTCAGGTACGTACAATTAACAATTATCAATCATATCTACACTCATAACAAAACAATAATGTTTCATAGAAACATGACCTCAACACCGCGTTTTCCTAGATAGAAGACATCTAAGACTTGAGGAATGACCTCTGAATTCCTATACCATGGTTTTACGAATAGTCGGAGATAGTGATTCCGAGGACTGTTTCGAAGGTACCAGCCTTGGGTAATAAAGAATGTGTCAATAGTAGAGGGCGTGCATGTGATAGACTTTTTCGGGAACATCCTACACTACCCGAAAACATGTAGTGTCTAGTCGAGTATGTCGGTGCATTGCAAGATCACCATGCCACAGAGAAGCTGCCAACTGGGCCTATGTGAGTATTTCATACCCCGACACCCCATATAATAAGCAAGATTCACCACTACGGAATTCGCACCAGCATTAAAGTGTTAGCTCAATCTCCCAGGCACAACGGCCATACAGAACATAGTTTCACTATTTGTTTAGGCAAAATTGCCGGAAAATGCATTCTTCTTGTCTTTCCATCGGATGACATCTTGATTCCATCAGAATTCTTTCAACGTGCTTTCTCAGATGCTAGATGTTCTTAAGTATGAATTACGGTACTTAATCATCGAGTTGAGGTTCTCAAGTAACCTTTCATCTTTGTGTAAAGATATCTTAAAACACTTTATTATAAGTCCTAACGCATTATGAGATTGGAACACAAGTCCAATTATTTATTTCTCTGTACTTTTCTAATTGAGTCTTTTTCTTTGGCTTCAAAGAAAACAAATCATTATGAGTCCATTAAATATTATGGAGGCATGGATATTTAATTATCCACACCTTATGACAAATGGTCTTGCTTCACCATAAGTCATAAATCATTAAGTTCATATTTTCACTAAGTCATTCATGACTTAGGTTTTGCTCTTTAATGTAAATACTAGTCTTTGAAAACTAAAATATTTTTTTGTCTTAAAACCAAAACCTTTGGGTAAAACCAAACCATTTTAAAATCAGATTCCATCAAAGTACATAAGTACTAAATTCCTCAAAACAGTTTGTTGAAAAACAACGAAACTCTTAAAATACCGTTTTACCTTTTTTATTGTATTTCAACTTAAATTCCATATTTTCACAAATATAATTATTTTTCTCAAATCCTTAACTTTCATAAGTTACCATACTTATGTTAAAGTATTAGTATACTAATTTCAAACTTTACATCATTGTTTTCTCAAAAATCTTTAAAAACGTTTGACGACGGTTTCATTGCTTTTTACTGGTTTTAGGCCCAAAAGCCATACTTTTGAAAATATGGTTCTTCACCTCAAATATATTACTAACATAGGTTATAATACTCATACTAAGATGTTGAAACAATGTTTTTACAGTTTTCCTTTTCATGTATACAAAATTCCTAAAAATTTAACAGAACGTCGTTAAGTTTGTAAATCGCGTAAATCCTTTTTCGACGATTTTAAACTCTAGTAGTCCAAAACTCATTTTGGAGTTTTAGAACAGATTAATAGATATGAAAAACAGTTTCTAACTGTCCAATTACATAAATTTTTGAAAATTGAAGTTGAGTCCCTAAACTTTCATTAATTACAAAAAGGTCATTATTCACTTAAAACCTTAGAACTTTTTTTTTATAACTTCAAATCACACCAAACCAACTTCTTTAGAAATATTTTTTAGTTACCCTAAAATTTATAGAAATTACATTTCTGCCCCAAATATTTTTCAATAATTGCAAAAAGGTCCTTGTTTACAAAAAAACTTATAACTTTTTATGTATTATTCCAATTAACCCCAAACCAATTTCTATGGTTTTATATCATCAAGAACTACAATCTTAACACACAAGAACATGAATTTCAGTGCAGCCACTAAAATTCTCAGAAATTGCATTTTGGTCCCTAAGGACTCATAAAATCATATGTTTTAATATACACATCCAAATCAATCCAAACCAATTTCTATATTCTTACATATTCATTCAATCCTCATAAAAATTATTCAAACAATTTAAATCATCATGCAACCCATTTAAACAGTCAAGGCCGAATGGCACCAGAATGATCAAGTTAGGCAATTTTTCGTGTTAAATCGAGTAAACAACTATCAAGTATCCAATTAGAAATCATTAACACCAATATCAACATATATCACAATCAAGCATCACCCAAATCCTCCAAGAGGATCACACACATATGCAAATAAATATACAAATTTCATACTTAGGAATTACAAGACCACAATACACTAAATAAACCATCAACATTTCTACATTAAGGTAGGATAGTGGTAATCTCCCCCACACCTCTTGTAGATCACTTGAAGATCAAACAAACACAAGATAAACCAAGCAAGATAGGCCACGATTTTGTCCACCAAAACCTAGCCATGATCAATCAATCATGAAAACAAGTTAAAGAATGAAGAAAATCATCCTAACCCACTTGCACATAGGTTCGGCCAAGTTGGAAAGAAATAGCTAGGGATCTCTAAATTTTTCAAGCTCTTGGATGATGAATATATAAGTCATATGAAGATCGTAGAAATTTATCTCACGTTAAAATGATTTTTCTATGATTTTCTAGAATTATTTGAAAAACTAGATCTAGGAATTTGAACTTGAAGAAAACTTGAGATTGGAAGAAATTTCGTGAAGAGAGATGAAGGTATGATCATGGATCATAAGTCTATACCAATAGAATTTGAAAGAAACCAACAAGAACTTAGAGTTCCTTTGAAAAAAAAAAGATGAAGAACTTAACAGTTTTTGTGTAGGAAATATGAAGAACATGAAGATGAACACTTGTGTAAAGCAAAAAAATGAAATGAAGATGGCCTTATATAGGGAGGTGAGGCAGCCACTAAATTGGCCCAAAATGAGGAGGAAAAAATTGATTGTTTAATGGTAAATGGTAACCATGATTGATAGTAACTTAACCTAGGTTAGAAAATACAATATAATACTTTAACTCTAGTTAATAGTAACTTAACTAGGGTTAATTAGTGACCATGATTAACAAACATGTGGCTCACATTTTAGGAAGGGTGTGGTTGATTCTTGGCCACAAGAACTAACCTTGGTTCCTTAACCATGGTTAAAACTTAACTGAACATCGGTTAGGTTAAGCTTAGGTTAACCTTAACTGATGAAGAATACGGACATGATCCTTCATTTAAACTGATTTCCAGGAATGGGATCTTATTGTGTCTTCTCTCATAAAAAAGGCAGCAACGACTTCTGAACCACCAAGGTCTGTCTCCCACGACTCAGTAAAGACCACTCCTTCGTGAGCGCAGATGATGGCATCAAAAATGGTTTTCTCAGAAACCATTATTCTTATTCCTAACACAGTTGCGAAGACTTCTTTATCAGAAACTTGAAGACCTCTCCAAAAATCCTTGATCAGATTAGGGAAGATGGAGACTTTCTCAATGAAAAGTCCTCCCCAGCCCGCATCCTTTACATTCTTTCTAATATCCAAGTTGTATTCCTCCAAGATTCCAAAGTTGAAGTGATGTTCAATAGCAACATTCAGCTTGTACACATTGAAAGTTGAAGAAGATGCCATTGTTGAGGATTTGAGAGTCAAGGTTTTGGAAGCATAAAACAGAGAGTTCGAGAGAGAAAGAGAGTTCAGAGAGCGAAAGGTTTTTTCAGAGGGACGGATCCAAGCGAAATGCAATCAAACATGGACGCGACATGCAGTGGACGCGGCACACAAATACAGTGGACGCGGTATGCAATGGACACGTACTTTAATTATGCAATAGACTTGAAATGCTTTAGATGCATAAACATCAACAACAAAATTCTTAAGGCTGGACGCCTTAATCAATCCACACATAGCATATTAAGATGCTTTCTAATAAAAATAAATATGTCCTTAGCAAGAGGTTTAGTAAAGATATCTGCCCATTGATGGTCAGTATCTACAAATTGAATATTAAAAACACCGTTTTGCACATAATCCCGTATAAAATGATGTTTAATCTCTATATGCTTAGCTCTAGAATGCAATATTGGATTCTTAGATAAATTAATTGCAGCAGTATTATCACACATAAGTGGAATACTACTTACAAACACATTGTAGTCCTCCAATTGATGTTTGATCCAAAGAAGTTCTGAGCAACAGCTAGCAGCTGAAATATACTCAGCTTCAGCAGTTGATAAGGCAATGGTACTTTGTCTTTTGCTTGACCACGAGACAAGCAAAAGACTGCTGATAAGTGAGATTCTCTAGGATCAGTTTGAAATCGAGCACATAAGCATATACTGAACATAATGTCAGGTCTAGATGCGGTAAGATATAGAAGAGATCCTTTCATACCTCTATATACCTTTTGATCCACCTTTTTATCTTTATCATCTTTGTTCAGTATGGACGTGGGGTGCATAGGGGTATTCATTGATTTGCAATCATCCATTTTGAACTTCTTCAGGAGTTCCTTTGTATACGTAGTTTGATGGATGTACACCTCGTCCATAGTTTGTTTAACTTGAAGTCCAGGGAAGAGTTTGAGTTCTCCCATCATGCTCATTTCAAACTCTTTCTGCATTAGCTTAGAAAACTCTTTGTATAGAGATTTATTAGTAGCACCAAATATAATATCATCAACATATATTTGCACAATTATTGTCATATAACAATTTTAGAAGCGGGATAATTATTATTAAACTGTTCAATTTATTTTGTACAGTGATAATTATTTGTGTTTGATAATTATAAAATGATATTTTATAATTTAGTTTCAAATTATATTATTTGGCTAAGAGACTTTTTAGTAAGAAAATAGAATTATTTTGAGATTTATAAAGGGTAGAGTTTATTTTATGAAAGTACCTAACTCTAAGATATCACAAATATTTTATTTATTTCAAAAAGCTGATTTTATTAATTTTCTAGTCACACCCCCTATTTACTATGCATACCCCTCTCCTCTCTTAAATAAATCACTAAGACTCTCCCTCACCCTCACTTTCCATTTTCTGAAAAACTCTCTTCTTCTTCTTCTTCTTCTTCCTCCATCAACTCACCACCCCAGTTGCCACCATCTCTTCCTCTCCTTGTTGGGTAAGTGTTTACCCCTAGTTTCTTCTAGATTCAAGAAAATCCCCAAATCAATTTTGAAACCCTAAATCAAACAAGAAGGACAACATGCAAGACCTCTAGCTTCCTTCAAATAAATTTCGAAAACTGAAGAACAAGTCAGATTAGGAAGCACATGGAGATCAACACTCACCACCTTCAATTCGCTACTTGGTTATGTGAGTTCTTGTTGTTTGTAACATTGGGTAACCATAAATCCCAATTACTTGTTAGATTTTTTAAATTGCTTTGGTAGAATTTTTGTTCTGAACTGATATATGCTTTGTAACAATGGGGTTTTGATTTCATGTTGGTTAGGGGTGGTTGTGGATGAAAAGTTTTTTCAAGGGGCTGTCAATCCTTCAAACCCGTAATGTACCCTTGTTAGTGTTTCATCCATAACTTCCTCTACAGGGATTATTTCGAAGTAATTTTTGTACCATTAGAAAGTAGACTCTTTTTCCTTCGAAATGGGCTCTGGAACGGTTCAATTTCATTAAGTATAAAAGGCTAAAAATGACATGCAAGTTATTGTTGGTGCTGAAAACTCTGAACTGACATTGTTTTAGTATTTAAATTGTAGTAAATTGTACTAATATTGGATTGTGTTAATTCCGGTTTTAATAGAAAATAGATTTATGGTGTTACAATTTAGGCTCTGGAAGTTCTGATTTTGATGAAGTTTTTATGGAGAAAACCCAGTTCCATTTTGCTGCAAAATTCTGTTTACATAACTTTGAGCAAATGGTACTTGAATTTTGTGGAATAGATGTCTATGTGTTTTAATTCTGTCCAACCATGAATAAAATGTATATGTGCAATTGGTATGGTGTTCTTCGTGGCTGTATGATCTAACTTAGTGGTTGTTGCATGATGATTTGGTTGGTATGAATTGCAATATGAAGGTGTGACATTTCCATTTGTGCTATGTCTTCACTCTTTGCATTTTTATGCATGTTTAATGAAGTTATCATCTTGGTATGGTTGATGAATATTTGATGCATTTGACTTCCATTAGAGAAGAGTATGAGAAAATGAATCATAGCATGGCATTAAAAACTTAAAATGGTCTATGTTTAGTGAAACTTAAGGTTTCAAAACTATTCTAGCCATTATTTAAGGCCACAATATTCTTGTGGGTGAGATGTTAAGTCCTTCATTTTTTTGGAGGCTAGGATATGGTACTAGCAATTAAGGGACGCCTAATTGTTGTCATAGAGCTCTAACTGCCATATCAACCAGTTTAAACTACGCGTGCCTTATTTCCGCTCACACTTGAGGTACCTAGTTAAGGTTTCTTTCCTTAAAATGTCTATGCTTAGATTCACATTCAGTAAATAACTCAATCCAAGTAAGAACCCAGTAGAAAGAGCTGGTGATGAAAGGGTGAGTTATAAGAGAATAATTCCGTAGTGGTATAAAGTTGAGTAGTCCTACTTTAGCCTGCTTTAGTCCACGGAGTGCACACCTGGCAAAATGGAGAGGTAAGTTGGCTATGAGAAACTTTACCACTACGTGAGGTTAATTATGATATGTATGCATATGAGTAAGTATGTATAACTCAACGAGGACAATTAAATATAATATGTTGTTACTAATATGCTTTTCTTGAAGCAGGAACTCATTGAGATTCATTTCTCACTAGGCTCCTCTTTGTTTCAGATAACAGGTACATATTGGAAACTGATAAGCAAGTTCGGGAGATTGCTCGACAGTCACCCAATAGTGTCCCAAGATACGTTAGTTTTCACAGCCGGATCAAAGTTGGAGTCTTACTAGGAGTCAATGTTTACATGAAATTGAATTGTTGATTAGGGGCTAAATGGTTATTTGTATTAAATTAATTCCAATTATATGTTCAACTCTACAAAAATATCTTGTAGAAATTTGTTTCACTTATTTTCAAAATTTCCTATGTTCAACTATTATTCCTGATGTTATAACCATGTTTATATATTATTACTCAGTAGTATCCTTGTGAAAGTTGGGATATTACAATTATGAAATTAGATTTAATGGACTTTCTAAATAAGGTTGTATCAACCTTTCCTCTATTAAATCCATTTTCCACTAGAAATGAACTTATCCTATCATACCAAGCTCTAGGTGCTTGTTTAATGCCATATAAAGCTTTCTTAAGCTTATATACATGTTCAGGTTGGGTTTCAATTTCAAAACCCGGAGGTTGCATTACATATACTTCTTCATTAATAACTCCATTTAGAAAATCACTCTTAACATCCACTTGAAAAAGCATAATGCTATGATGTGTAGTAAATGAAAGTAAAATCCTAATTGCTTCTAATCTAGCAACAAGTGCAAAAGTTTCAGTATAAACTATACCTTCTTCTTGAGAGTAACCTTGTGCAACAAGTCTTGCTTTATTTCTTACCACCTTACCATTCTCATCAAGATTGTTTATGTAAACCCATTTTGTTCCAATAACCGATTTATCTTTAGGCAGGGGTACCAGAATCCGAACATCACTTCTTTCAAACTGATTCAATTCTTCTTGCATTGCCAGAATCTAGTCATCGTCCAGTAGAGCCTCGTCTACTGTCTTTGGTTCCAACTCAGAGACTAGTGCAGAGTCTTCTTGCTCTCTGAAAGTTGATATGGTTCTTAGCTTATCACTGGGGTTTCCAATGATTTGATCTTGTGGATGATAATTTCTGAAGTAACAAGATCTCTGAACAACATCTTGTTGAGAGGTTGAGGTTTCTGGTTGTTGTGAAGGGTCGTCCATTTGATCATCAATTTTTACTTCTGTTGTATCTCCTGAGATATTTAGATAAAGATCTTCAAAAGCTTCATCTAGCTCTGATAATTTCTTATCAGACTGGTTGTCATCATACATGACATGAATAGATTCTTCTACTACTAGAGTTCTAGAATTATAAACTCTAAAGCCTTTTGAAGATTTGGAATATCCTAACAGTATTCCATTATCTACTTTTGCATCAAACTTACCAAGTTAATATTTAGTATTCAATATATAAAATTTACAACCAAAAGGATGAAAATATGAAATGTTGTGTTTTCGTCATTTCCATAATTCATAAGGAGTCTTGTTCAAGATTGGTCTAATGTATATTCTATTCTGAATGTAACAGGCAGTATTATCAGCTTCAGCCCAGAAGTGTCTAGGGATCGAGCTGTAATTGAGCATTGTTCTAGTGATAAGCCTCTGGCTTATCTAGTTTTATAACTAGAAAAACCATGGTTTTGTGTGAGTTTAATCTCGTTTTCGCCCAAATTTGGATTTAATTGTCCTCAAGCAACATTTTGAGTCTCTTAAGTAGTTTTTAGGATATTTTGGTTAATTTTGAGTCAAATAAAGCATTCATTGCTATTTTGTATTTTCAGGGTAAAGAGAAGAGCAAAAAGGCAATGCCAAACACAGTCAGAAGTCATCACGCCCAGGCCGTGACACTAGTCACGGCCGTGATGAGCCAGTCATGAAGATCAGAAGGCATCACGGCCCAGCCGTGATGTCCATCACGGGCGTGATGAGGACCACCTTGAAGTACAGAGAGCATCACGGCCTAGCCGTGATGGAGGTCACGGCCGTGACAGGCCAACTCCTATGGACAGAATTGATCACGGCCTACCCGTGATGAGCATCACGGCCGTGATGCTCCAGAATTTGAAAGCGCGCCTTGGCAGAACACGTCACGGCCGTGACGCGTACTTAGTCTATAAATACCAGCGCAGAACAGAGCAGAAAACAGACTGGGGGAGACTTGGAGCAGACTTGGAACCCTAGGAGGCGACGGCTAACCCTAAGGGGATGTTCTCTGAACAAGGGACTGCAGTGACGACTGTGGCAACCTTCCATGGAGTTCTTCTTCTCCTTTTTATCTATTGTTTTTCTTTTGGTTTTCTCTGTTATTATGTATAGCTAAATCCCCTCCTTGTTAGGGTTAGATGTAGCTTTTCTGAACTTGGTTGTATTTGATTTGGTTTCAATTCAAGTTTCTATTTCTTTATGAGTGTTTGATTCTATGCTTAATGCTTTCCTTGGTTTGATCACCCTTGGGATGATTTGTTGCTTTGATAGACAATTGACAGATTGATGTTAAGGCATGCTCATGAATCAAATGCCAAGTAGTTCATGAACCTAGGCATAGGTCTTGGGGTGCTTGCAATCTTTTAAGTATTGATTCTTAATGCAAAATCTCAGATTACTCCACTTAAGACATTAGGGTTTAATTGGGGGTTTTAGGCTTATTCCACCTAAGACATTAGGGTTTGAGTATTTAAAAAAAGGCTTGATTGTCATAATTGAATTAGGACTTGTGTTGATAACCATTTCATTGCAATTAAGGGAGGATTAGTGTAGTCTAACCCTGATAATCTTAACCATATTTCTGTTGCCTCCCAAGTGTTTGATAAAATACCCAAAAAACCAAAAAGATTTTAATGTTTCTTTATTTTATGTTTTGATCCCTTCATACCATAGTTTAGTCTAAATAGTTGTTGAGTTTGTGAATTGGTAATTGGCAACCGATCCCTGAGGATGATATCCGGTCTTACCACCGTATTACTTGAACGACTAGGTGCACTTGCCTATATTATATTTAAAAGACGTGTCATCTAGCCATCTCTTGAAGAGATTTGTTCTTTCTTTCTACCACACCATTTTGCTGTGGCGTTCTAGGTATTGAGAAGTTGGGAAGAATACCACTTTCTTCACATAACTTATGGAATAGCTCATTTTCAAACTCTCCCCCTTGGTCACTTCTGATTGAAGTGATACACATGCCTTTTTCATTCTGTACACGTTTGCAGAATATAGAAAAGACCTTGAAATACTCATCCTTGTGAGCTAGGAACTTAACCCATGTCCTTCTAGTGTAGTCGTTTACAATGACTTGACCATATTTCTTACCGCTGACAGAAGCAGTCCTTGTTGTACCAAAGAGATCAAGGTATAGAAATTCTAGTGGTCTATTGGTACTAACAACATTCTTATATTCAAAGGAACCCTTGACTTGTTTTCCCTTTTGACATGCATCACAGAGAGCATCAGATTTGTACTTAAGGTTTGGTAGCCCTCTCACGAGGTTTTGCTTATTTAGCTTTGAAATTAACTTCAAGCTTGCATGACCTAGCCTTTTATGTCAAATCCATCGCTCATCTTCAATGGAAACTAGACATGAGACACTTTGATTTGTAATATCCTCCAAGTCAATCTTATGCAGATTGTTTTGCCTCTTAGCAGTGAATAAAATGATCCATCATCCTTTTTGACATTACACATGTTCTTATCTAAAGAAACAACATATCCACTGTCACATAATTGACTTATGCTTAGCAGATTATGTTTTGAACCATTTACCAAAAGAACATCATCAATGGAGGGAAAAGGGTGTTTACCAATTTTACTTATACCAATGATCTTCCCTTTCTGGTTTCCTCCAAATGTAACCCATCCGCCATCTTTATGTCTAAGGTCTTGGAACATACATATTTCTCCCGTCATGTGACGTGAGCACCCACTGTCCAAGTACCAAGATGTTTATCTGGAGCTTTTGAAGCTCTATGCTCTGCATGTAGTTTTGACTTTTTGTGAGATGCTTCATGCTTCTCCTTTTCATAACCAAGACCCGATTTTTCATAAGGTGTCCTAGAGTACCTTAGAATAATACTGAGCTTATCTGAGCCACTTACAAACTTTGACAGATTGTCTGTCAAATATGTCACATCTTGTTTCAGTTTTTCAACTTCACAAGAAACATCAGGCTCACACTTGAGTTTGTCAGTTAGACTGACATTCTCTAATTTGAGTTTGTATTACCATCTTTGAGGTTCTGTTTCTCCGTGCAGACTCTACCATATTCATTTGTTAGTTTTGTAAATTTCTTTTTGAGACTCTTATATTCATGAGATAATATGACCAAGTCATGATCAACCATTTTAAACAGTTCATGCTAATGAACCAGCATGCTTATCTTTGATTCTTTTACTTGAGATGAACCCTCATGAACTAAGGCAAGAGTATCCCAGATTTCTTTGGCAGTGTTGCAGTTGTGAACCTTATCATGTTCAGATCTAGTAATAGCACACATGAGATAGTGCTTAGCTTTTAGATTGAGCTGATGTTGATTTTTCTACTCTTGAATCCATTGAGCTCTAGGAACAGCAGCTCCAACTTCATTTCTTGGCTTTATATAGCCGGTTTCAATCAACTCCCAAATATCTATATTCTGTGCATCCAAAAAGGCCATCATCCTCTTCTTCCAGTAGTCATAGTCAGTTCCATCAAAGAGAGAAGGTCTGTTGATAGCTTGTCCTTCTTCATCCATGGTTGTTGGATCGTACTCCCTCAGCACTTGTTAGATGCTCAACCCTTTCGAGGCTGAGCTCTGATACCAACTAAAGTTGACACAAGTAAACACAAGAAGGGGAGTTTAATTGTATTTGTTAATAATTTTCGAAAACAACCTTTTTCAAAACTTATTTTCTCACACAAGGAATATAAATCAGATGCACACACACTTAAAAGATCTTTTAAAATATTAACAAAATCAAGTTCAAATCCCCACAGTAAATATAAACAAATAAAACTGTAAGAGTCAAGGGATTAGAAGATTCACGTAGATGCTTTATCCTGGTCCACTCTCTTCCATCCAAGAGCTACATCCAGTCCCTTCTACTTGAAGGTGTTCTCCACTATTTCACCAAATAGATTACAACAAGTATTCAAAGCCTCTCCAGGCTACAAGTATTCCTTTCTTACCAAGCCTCTTCAGGCTCTAACTCTAACAAAGAGATTATTTGCTTTTGATCTTCTAACTCACTATGTGTGAGGATGTGAAAGTTTTAGATCAGTTGAATATTACAACAATATTCAAGCTAAGGTATTACAGCCTTTTGTTCTTTAAAGAAAGAATAACATAGATTCAGCTTGCAAGGATTTTGGCTAGCAAAAGCTCAACTCGTAAAAGTTTATTTTTTTCTTCAGAGTTTGACATCTTCTATTTATAGTGGCCTTCTTCACTTGAAAAACTTCAACGGTTATTTTTGATATACCCGTTTAGAGATAGCATTAAATGCATAATATCCGTTGTGACTGATAGCTTGATCGTGGCCATTTGTGAAATGTACTCTTGGTTATCACTTTTGCACGATATGGAATGGTACACCTCTGAGCAATTTTAACTTGAAAACTATCTTTCCTCCTTTGTTTAAATTCCAGCTATTCCAGCGATAAAGGTGACAGGGTACAGAGCGTTTTGCATTTCCTCATTGTACTATGTTGCTTTTTGTATTTCCTTGATGGTACTATGTTTCTCTCACAAGGAAACAAAGAATTAAAATAGATAAAACAAATAGGAAGGACCAACATTCATTTTAAATAAATATCAATCATTTGAAAGAAATATTTCTATGTGGTCTGGGTAGCATTTACTTAGTTGGATGGAGCATATTAAGACTAATAACAAAGAGCTCGTCTACTTAAGATCTGCGTCTACAAGCTAACGGGTAAGATCAAGTCTTATGGACTTTCATTTTTCTTATCGCTCGTCTGCTGATGTGGCATATTCTCTCGTCTATCATCAAGTCTTTGGACTTGCTATATTTCAGTGAGTTATTTTTTATCTCGTCTGCTAGCATGGCAATTAAGCTTGTCTACTTATTGAAACTAAAATTCCCGTCTACTTAGAACATTTTATTTTCCTGTCTACTCAAATATTTTACATAAATAAAATTACCAAGGTTTTGAGCATCTCGTTTATATGAATGGACGCGGATTCTTTCTCAGTCCAAGCAAATATAAGGAACCTTATTCAAGGTTTCCAAAACTTATATAATTTTAACATTCCTGCAAGACTAGATAGAGCATGTTAGATCTCCACTAAAACTTTGCCAAGAAAATTTAATTCTTTTTGTTAACATCAAAACAAAGACTATTAATCCAAATTACTTTGGTTCCAACAGACTGCATAGTTGAGGGATTCCGAGACTGTACAGTTATGGGACTGTACGGTTAAGGATGGCTTAAAGGAATTGATTGGTACTACCTATACTAACAAGATGCATTGTTTTCGGTAGCCCATCACTTAAGAACCCCACGGTTAAGCATGCTTGACTTGGAGCAATTCTGGGATGGGTGACATACCAGCACTAATGCACCGGATCCCATCAGAACTCTGCAGTTAAGTGTGCTTTGGCTAGAGTAGTACTAGGATGGTTGACCTCCTGGGAAGTTTTCTCAGGAAGTGTGTGAGTGAGGACAAAGCACGTTGAAAAGACCTGTGTTGGTTTGTGGGGGACAGTCGTCAATCCATAAAACAGCCAGGGATGTTACAGTAGGAATGTCCAAAAGTCCTATTCAATAACTATTACCACCCTTTTAGAGTTGAGAGGGGAGACCTTAACTAATATGATTTTGATTCACCCTTGATTAGATAAGGTGAATGAGATCTCAATGCATATTAACTTAACCCCTATGCCCAGGGCCAGCTTGATGCCTATTGAGGTCTAAAACAAATTTTGATGTGAAGCCTTTTTGAAGCAAATAAAAAATTGAGTTTGTAATATTAACTAATTTTTTATTTTTTAAATTAACAGGTGTATCAAAACAACTTCATTTTTTTAGGCCTAAAGCCCTAGTTTTGGTGGCTTGGGCTTAGGGCTAGATGGGGTTCAAGGATGAAGATATCCAACGGTTACATATGGAATTTTCAAACCCACTGTTTGGCAAAGTGTCGTCCCCTGAGAAAAGGACTACAAGTAGCTGTAAAGTAGGTGCAGAGGTTTGGGTGGCTCAAGGAAATTCGTACGTTCAACCTGTTGTAACTCTAGAAAATGACTTGTCTGTATAAAAAGAAAGGGAAGATTGCGACAGCAATACACACACGATGTTTCATAAAGATGGGTCAATTTCAGAAAGCCTAACTAGAATGCTAGAAGATTTGGGCAGCAGAGGTAGCCAGTTGAGATTTACGGACAATGTTATTTTGGGACTCACTGGAAAACAAAACCAAGTTAGCCTGAGAAAATGTGCAAGGTAAAAAACATTTAAAACCAAAGTAGGATATCGGGTATATTCACAAAGGGGTGGACGCAGTCAAAAGCCAAGAGGTCCACATCTTGTGAAAAATGTTGGGTGTAACACCCCGTTTTTCTTAAATAAGCTTAATGCGTTTATATATGTTATATATATGTTTTTATATGATTGTTATGTTTGTTTTTTATGTCTAAATTTTTGTTTGGGGAAGTTTAACCTTAGAAAGGTTCAATCCTTTTAGAGTCCTAGTAACTTGCTTCACTGTTTTGGTCATATTTTGAGTTCTAGATGTCCGATTGAGGTGATCTTTGATGTGTTGGAAAGCCAAGAGAATTATCTACAGGTATTAATTTCTGTGTTTTTGCCAATTAGGTTTTTTAGTAGGCCTAGAACAAAAATCTTTGTTCGCTTCGCAAACTGTGCAGATCTAGAAATGTGTTGGGCTATAATTAAGCCCAATTGTGCATAAACCGTCCTTAACCTCCAAAACCATGAGTCCATGACCTTAACCTAATGTTATATATATAAAACACTCTAGATTAGCCTCCATTCCATCCTCCTTGAATTCCTAACCCTTTTCTCTCTAAAACTCTTCCTAGAGGATCAACCTGTGCACTGTTCTCCACCGTTCTTCGATTAGGGAACATCATTGCATGCACGTGATCAATTGTCATTGCTGTTTAGACTTTCAAACCAAGTAGAATTCATGCACCACTCCCCTCTTGATCTTTTCCTTTTGATTTCTTAATCATAGAGTTAATCAAGATGTTTGTTGTCGTCCATGAGGTAGTAGACAAGCATTCGTGAGACGGGATCTTAGCAGACTTTCTTCTCTTCCTTTTGAATTTCAATCTTCATACCAGGTATGAGGAGAAGGGATAGTATGAACATGTAGGCATTGGGGGTAGCGTAAGATGAAGGGTGAACCCATGACCCTATTGTTTGCTATTTGCCTATTTGTTGTCTTGTTACATGTTTATCTATGTTTCCTTATAATTGGCATGTTTATTCACGAATGCTTATGATATTGTAATGTCATGCATGATAGTGTTGGTTGTTATGGTTGTTGCGATAAATTTTGATATCAATAAATGTTGTTATGTTGTTATGCCATGAATGATATATAGTGTTGGTTGTTATGGTTGTTAAGACAAATGTTGATATCAATAAATGTTGTTATGCTGTTATGCCATGAATGATGTTATGCCATGCATGATATATGGTGTTGATTGTTATGGTTGTCATGAAAAATGTTGGTATCAATAAATGTTGTTATGCTGTTATGCCATGAATGATGTTGTTATGCCATGGATGATAGTGTTTGTTGTTATGGTTGTTGAGATAAATGTTGATATTAATGCTGAGGGAGAAGTGCTTCCCTGTATAGATCAAAACGCCGAAAATAGTAACAAGGGTTATTTCAACCCAAACTCTTATAACAATGAAGAAGACACCAAACCAAGTAAAGACAAGTTAGATAATTTAAAGATAATAATGTACCTTGGTAGCCGAGTGGCCAAGGGGGCCTTGATGCTTAATGGTCAAGGTGTTGAGCTCTGTGCATTTTGGCCAGAGTGTAAGTGAAAATATTATGTGATAAAAGATTAAAGACTAAAGATAAAATATAGTGTTGTTGATGATGATGAACTTGGATAGCCGAGTGGCCCATGCAGAGGTGGTGATTGTTGATTGTGCGTTATGTTGCTCATTTATGCATTGGAGTAGTGGAGTAGGGCTGCATCGCATATCAGACCTTGTTTGGAATGTTATATATTATGTTAATTTGATGAGATGATTATGTTTGATATGCTATGTTTATATGATGCATGTTCATCTTGCTAACTGCTTACATGCCATTATGTTGATATACATGTTTCTTACTCCCCGTCTTTTGTTGTCTGCTTGCATGTATCGTTTTGGATATGCAGAGGACGGTGAGCAACTTACTGAGGAGTGACTCTGAGGAGCCGCTACTCGTAGTTAGGATTTCTTTAGTTTATGTTGTTTATCCGAGATGTTTCGGACTATGGTTATACCAGCTTTGTAATGTGACCTTAGGGGTTGGGTTTCGATTATGTTTTCATTTATGTTTCTTTAAAACATGTTTTATTTACCACGTTTGAGAAGTTATGTTACAATGCAGAAACCTTTGCCCGGTTTTTATTATTATGATATAATATGCATGCATTCTCTTTCTTTTATTTTTTAATCTCCCTTATGTGTTATGAATACATGCGGGGTAGAGGGTGTCACATTTAGTGGTATCAGAGCAGGTATGTCCTATCAGGTGTGGTATGAGTCTGTTATGAGTCTTCTGTGTGCTTTTGTTTGAATTATCTATATTTATTATAGATAATGATGCTTAGTAATAAGAACCTTTAGTTCTTCCTGCTTAGTTCCCTGTATCTGAGGATTTGACCCAAGGTATGTGCCTAATTGGTGAAAGCATAACCAATTAAGGTGATAGAAATTTCGAGGATGAAATTTTTATAAGGGAGGTGGAATTGTAACATCCTGTTTTTCGTAAAAAAGCTTAATTCATTTATATGTGTTATATATATGTGTTATATATATGCTTGTTATTTTGTTTTTGATGTCTAAGTTTATGTTTGGGGAAGTTTAGACTTAGAAAGGTTCAATCCTTTAGTTCTTGATCATAGAGTTAATCAAGATGTTCCTTGTCGTCATTGAGGTATAGACAAGCGTTCGTAAGACGGGATCTTAGTATACTTTCTTCTCTTCCTTTGGAATTTCAATCTTCATACCAGGTATGGGGAGAAAGGAATGTATGACCGTGTAGGCATTGGGGATAGCGTAAGATGAAGGGTTAACCCATGACCCTATTGTTTGCTATTTGCCTATTTGTTGTCTTGTCACATGTTTACTATGTTTGCTTGTAATTGGCATGTTTATTCATGAATGCTTATGATGTTATGTCATGCATGATAGTGTTGGTTGTTATGGTTGTTGAGATAAATGTTGATATCAATAAATGTTGTTATGTTGTTATTCTATGAATGATGCTGTTATGCCATGCATGATAGTGTTGGTTGTTATGGTTGTTTGGATAAATGTTGATATCAATAAATGTTGTTATGCTGTTATGCCATGAATGATGTTGTTATGTCATGCATGATATATAGTGTTGGTTGTTATGGTTGTTGAGATAAATGTTGATATCAATAAATGTTGTTATGCTGTTATGCCATGAATGAAGTTTTCATGCCATGCATGATATATAGTGTTGGTTGTTATGGTTGTTGGGATGGATGTTGATATCAAAAAATGTTGTTATGCTGTTATACCATGAATGATGTTGTTATGCCATGGATGATAGCGTTTGTTGTAATGGTTGTTGAGATAAATGTTGATATTAATAAGACTCTAATTAAATAATATGGCTTATTAGTAAGGGTAGAAAGGCGGTTAAAGATGATAATAATGATGTTTATGAATTAAGGGATATTTTCCAAGTTTGTCCATAAGACATGAATATAGTATGAGAGGGAAGGTTATGTTCATAGGGCGTAGTCAAAGACCCTAGGATTGATTAGTGAGTGTTTTAGGGACGTTAGTATTGAAGCTGGAAGTAAAAGACATGTGAACAATTAAAGGAAATGAAACTGATGATTGAAGGTGTAGCTTAAACCAATAGGTTTGATTTTCGGATGCCCTAGGAAACTTAGTAAGGGTTGTTCAACCCTTCTACCAAGAAATAGTACGGCCACGCTCCATTTAGAACGCCCGTGCACAGTAACAAGGGTTGTTTCACCCCAAACGCTTATAATAATGAAGAAGACACCAAACTAAGTAAAGATAAGTTAGATAACTTAAAGATAATAATGTACTTGTGTAACCAAGTGGCCAAGGGGACCTTGATGCTTAATGGTCAAGGTGTTAAGCTCTGGTGCTTTTTAGTCAGAGTGTAAGTGAAAAGATTATGTGATAAAAGATTAAAGACTAAATATGAAATATAATGTTGTTGATGATGATGAACTTGGATAGCCGAGTGGCCCAAACGGAGGTGGTGATTGTTGATTGTGCACTATGTTGCTCATTCATGCATTGGATTAGTGGTGTAGGGTTGTGGTCGCGCTGTCGCGCACGCGCCAAAAAGGACGAGCGGGTTTAAAACTGTAGTATAGTACGACAACTCGGATGTCGTCTCTCAAGGACTCTGAGAATATTATCTTTCACAAAAATAAATTTTTGGGGGGGGGTTTTGGGTTGGAGTGCAAATAAGAAACAAACAAAATATTAAAGACAGAGCGATTGAAAACAAACAGTTCAAGGAGGTTATCAATAGTCAAAAACAGATTAATCTATTGTTCTTGATTTCCCACTATCATAGGTTCATACAATTTCCAAGCCCTAAGCAAATTCTTATCCCCTCCCGGTTGTAGCAACAATTTACAAACGAAACTACTGCTACAGATACATGTCCCTATTCCCGAATTAAACAAACGGGGTTAAGCCCTCATGAACTAAACGAACATGAACGTACACACGCGAATTAAACAAACGCGATCGATTATAGGAACATGATATCACCGGAAATAAATCAATACAATGCATTATACTCCTGAATTAAACAAACAGAAATACAAGGCATGGCATTGAAGAGGGAAAAGCATACAAAACAGGAAAGTATAAGAACCTCAAGTATGTGGAAATCAATTACAATAGATCAATCCTAAGAATTTAGTTCTCCATAACACAAACGAAATCACAGAGAAAAGTGTAAAACAGAAAATGGAGAAGCAAAAGTCTTTACAAAATATTCAGAACAGCCTTATATACAAATTCAGAATTCAGATGGCTCGCGAGGCGAACACCCATTCGCGAGGCGAATTTTCATGAACTGTCAGCAACCCTTGGCATTCTCGCGAGGCGAAGTGTCTCTCGCGAGGCGAGGATATGAAGAGTTTCCTCCTTACGCCCGTTATGGCCATCAGGGCCTAACCGTGATGCTCTCTGACTTCCAGACTCGCGAGGCGAAGGGATTCTCGCGAGGCGAGACTCTTCAGCTTCAAAACTGCCACGGCCATGACCTTCAACACGGGCAAGCCGTGATCGTCTCTGACTTTTTCAGGTTTGGAAGACTCGCGGGGCGAGACCTTCTTCGCGAGGCGACCCAGAGACTTAGCAATTTCTTGGAACAGTCAGGCTTCGGGGTCGCGTGGCGAGCATGGCTTTCGCGGGGCGAATCCCCTGTTCTTTATTTTCTCAACTTCTACTTAACCTGAAAACAAGGAAATAAGCATAAGTGTATTATTTTGACTTAAAACTTGCTAAATTAACTTAAAACTACTCTAGAGACTCAAAACCTTGCTTGAGGACAACCTAATCTAATTTGGGTAAAAATACGATATAATTTGCACAAAACCCTGGTCATACTAGCTATAAAACTAGATGAGCTAGAGGCTTATCAAAATACCCCAAACTTAAACTTTGCTTGTCCCCAAGCAAACTAAGACTTAAAAAACAAAAAGACTCAAGACCTGGCAAGCTCAAAAGATTCAATCAACATTGCACACATTCAAGCAATACATCAAAACAGTTTTTCTTCATTGTTTCCCCCTTTTCAAACAGAGCAATCCCCATATTCATTTATTCTAAACATTTGAGAGTTTCATCATGAAAACAATCAGAAATCTAAGCAGGGGATCTAAGTCACACACAAGAGGGAGATCACCAAATCCTAACAACTGCCTTCCTCACAAGGGCATTATTTGTTCACTCAGTCACTCAGTTTATGTCAGGCTAACAACTTGCACTCAGTTTCACTTTTCAAGTACACTTCCCACAAATTTGCCTTTCATCTCAAAATGGCTCCCACAGAAAACATGCAAGCAACATCAGAAGGTCTTTTATGGGTTGTAATGGGGCCTGGCTAAGGGTAGGATATACAAAGGAACTTAGCTGAAGACCCTAGGAACTAAGAGAGCATGAACTATATTTACACCTTGAAATTCACTCAAGTTCCCTTCTTTATTTTTTTTTCTTTACACTTATGGGTGGCTACAGCTCTTTTTATTTCTTTTTGGCATCTTTGTATTTTTGTATTATTATTATTTTTTTTTATATATGTACACTTTTTCTTTCACAAGCTTTTGGCTTCAACTTTTTTTTTTCTTTTTTTTTTTTTCAACAACATATTACACCTTGCAGCCACCCCAAACTTTGACTTCTTGCACCCACTCTAAGATTACATGCTCTCCTAATCCTAAGATCGGGTTAACATGGTTTTCCAGATTTTTGGGCTTATAACATTAGGTTATCAAGAACTAATAGGCTAATAGGCTCAAAAGGGCTAACTAGGGAACATGCAATGGGAATTAGTTTATTCAGGCCAAGTAGCTATTTACAAAGAACTGCCTAAATCATTTGCTACACACATATAATCATGCAAACCAAAAAGATATTCAATCAAATCCAGGGAAGTACAACTTGAAAGTGATTTTCACACATTTTAAAACATGTTGGAGGCTCAAAACCTCACCTGGACATTCATGCAAATTGTTTGAAAGAGATACTATCCCTAGTGTGTGCTCCCTATCACCCCAAACTTATCATTCATCATGCTATCATAACAAAATCCCAAAGTTCAGTTTTCAATTTCACATGGGAATCACAAAATTTTTCAAAATTTTTCAGCCTAGGGGGAATCATCACTTATCAATCATGCAAGCAATCTGTGCAACATCAATCAAAATATAGCAAACTTGCCAACTAAAAACTTAACACACAAATGCTCCTGAGCTTCTCAAATTATTCAGGAGCTTTATTCAAAGAAAAGAAAAACTACAACTAGTTCCCTCCCCCACACTTAAAACATGCATTGTCCCCAATGAACAACAAAATTATACAATCAGAGTGAGGGGAAAAGGAAAAGAAACTCCCTGATCAAGTATCAGTGTAGGTTGGAGCATCTAAAGATAGCTCCTCAACATTAGCATCCGCAGGGTCAGCAGCCTCCACACCATGGAATGGCTTCAACCTTTGTCCATTAACCTTGAAGGTTTTGTTGGTACCTGCATCCTTGATCTCAACTGCACCATATGGAAACACATTAGTAACAACAAATGGTCCTATCCACCTGGACCTAAGTTTCCCAGCCATCAATCTTAGGCGGGAATTAAACAATAAGACTTTCTGACCCACAAAAAATTCTTTCCTAACAATCATTCTATCATGAAAAAATTTTGTTTTCTCTTTATACATCCTGGAGCTATCATAGGCTTCAAGCCTAAGCTCCTCAAGTTGCTGCAACTGCAGCTTTCTCTCAACACCAGATTTCTTCATGTCCATGTTGCAACACTTTATTGCCCAATATGCTCTATGCTCAACTTCCACCGGGAAGTGGCATGCCTTGCCAAAAACTAGCCGGAAGGGGGACATCCCTATAGGTGTCTTAAAAGCAGTCCTCTGGGCCCACAGTGCGTCTTCCAGACGGCGGCTCCATTCCCTTCTGTTTGGCTGCACCATCTTCTCTAGGATTTGCTTAATCTCCCTGTTTGATATTTCTGCTTGGCCATTGGTTTGGGGATGGTAAGCAGTAGACACTCTATGTACAACCCCATATTTTCTGAGTAAGGCCTCCAAGGTTCTGTTACAAAAATGTGTGCCCTGGTCACTGATGATGGCCTTGGGTATGCCAAACCTGCAAAAAATGTTGGACCTAACAAATTTTGAAACAATCTGAGCATCGTTAGTCCTAGTGGGGATTGCTTCCACCCACTTTGAAACATAATCTACAGCCAAAAAAATATATACAAAACCAAAAGAAGGGGGAAAAGGACCCATGAAGTCCATCCCCCACACATCGAAGACCTCACAATAAAGCATTGGCTGCTGGGGCATCTCACTCCTACGAGTGATTGCCGGGCCTGTTATTTGACATTCCTTACAACTCTTATACACTTCATATGAATCCACTGAAAATTGTGGGCCAAGAGAATCCGGAGTCCGGGACTTTTCTTGCTGTCCTTTGAGGTCCAAAGTGTCCTCCAACTGGAGATGCATGTGAGAAATGCGGGATGGACTCTGTCTCATGCTCGGGTACACACCTCCGAATGACCTGGTCACCGCAAAACTTCCACAGATAGGGGTCGTCCCACACATAATATTTTGCATCACTCTTGACTTATGGAACTTACTGTCTACTTGTACTGCGGGAACAACACCAAAGAACTAGAAAATTTACAATGTCGAGAAACCAGGGGGTTACCCCGTACATATGTAACAATCTCTCATCGGGAAATCATCTTGGATGGGAAATGTATCCTCATCCCTTGCTATCCTACTCAAATGATCTCGCTACCAGATTTTCAGCTCCACTTTTATCCTTTATCTCCACATTGAATTCTCGAAGCAAAAGCATCCACCGATTAGTCCGGGCTTAGCTTAAGGCTTCTTCAAAGAGATATTTCAAAGCTGCATGGTCAAGAAAAAACAGTCACCCTAGAACCTAGCAAATAAGACCTAAACTTGTCAAGTGCAAATACAATAGCTAGCAGCTCTTTCTCCGGTGGTGGTGTAATTTGCACATGCGACATCTAGGGTCCTAGAAGCATAGTGAATTACATGGGCAACTTTGCCCACCCTTTGTGCCAGAACTGCCCCCACAGCAAAATTTGAGGCATCACACATCAGTTCAAACGGGAGTGTCCAGTCTGGAGGCTGGATGACAGGGGTAGAAGTCAACGCCTTCTTCAAATAGTCAAACGACTCTTTGCACTTTTCATCAAACTGGAACAGGGCATCATTTTTCAGCAGATTTGATGAAGGGCGGTGCTATCTTCTTTGAAGTCCTTTATAAAGCGCTCTGAGAAACCTGCATGTCCAAGAAAGGAACGTATCTCGCGTTCGCAAGATGGGTAAGGCAATGAAGCAATTACATTTATTTTTGCAGGATCCACAGAAATACCCTCTTTGGAAATTACATGACCCAATACTATCCCCTGTTCTACCATGAAATGACATTTCTCATAATTGAGAATCAAATCGAGTATCAATGCATCTACAGAAGAACTAGATCTAGACTATGCAAACAAGCATCAAAAGAGGAGCCATACACAGTAAAATCATCCATAAACACCTCTATGCAGTTTTCAATAAAATCAGAGAAAATACTAAGCATGCATCTTTGAAAGGTGCCAGGAGCATTACAGAGGCCAAATGGCATCCTCCTATAAGCAAACGTGCCGAAGGGGCACGTGAAGGTGGTCTTTTCCTGATCCTCAGGGGCAATATGAATCTGGAAATACCCGGAAAAGCCATCTAGAAAACAATAATGGGACTGACCAGCCAGCCGATCTAGCATCTGATCTATGAACGGCAAAGGAAAATGATCCTTTCGGGTGGCCTGGTTTAGCTTCCTATAGTCTATACAAACTCTCCAGCTATTCTGGACTCTAGTAGGCACAAGTTCATTATTCTCATTCCTAACTACTGTTAAACCGGACTTCTTTGGTACAACTTGAACCGGACTTACCCAAGAACTATCAGATATGGGATAGATAATACCTGCCTGTAGAAGCTTGGTCACCTCTTTCTTTACCACATCCAGAATCGGTGGGTTAAGTCGCCTTTGGGCCTGTCGGTCGACGCTTAGCCCCATCCTCCAGTAAAATTCTGTGCATGCATCTGGAGGGGCTAATTCCTGGAATATCGGCCAATGTCCACCCAATGGCCTTCTTGTTCTTCCTCAGAACTTCTAAAAGCTTGTCTTCCTGATCAGAATTGAGGCTGGAGGAAATGATGACTGGCAATGTTGCATCCCTCCCCAAATAGGCATACTTTAAGTTCTCAGGAAGTGGTTTGAGTTCCAAAGGAGGCGGCTGCTCAACAGATGGAGCATTGGAAGCAGCCATAGGGTCAAGGACTTTTGCTGAGTAAACAGCTTCACTCTCATTATCACTTTCACTATCATCCTCACCCTGCAATGTTAAATCCAAAAACTCAGAACAAACAGAACATGGGTTAGTGTTAGTGCAGTTAGTACAAGTATATATATCATCAAAACCAGAAATAACAGGAAAATCAGAAATAAGGTCATCATGAGTGTCCTCAATGAGTTCGAGACAAAGAACTCTAAGTGGAATACAGAGTGCTCCTCTCTTGGGTGCTTCATAGCATCAAAAATCTTGAATTTGGCCACAATACCACCAAACTCCATCGACATAGTCCCATCATAAACATCAATCTTGGTCTTGGATGTCATCATGAACGGTCTCCCCAAGATTATGGGTGATCTATTGGGATCGAGTCTCTCCTGCCATGTCTAGGATATAGAAGTCTGCAGGGAATATCAAATCATCAACTTGCACTAGGACATCCTCTACCATCCCTATGGGTCGGGCACTGGTCCTGTTAGCCAACTGGATGGTAAGACACGTGTCTTTGCAATGGCCCCAGATCAAGGTTATTAAAGATGGAGGTAGGCATGACATTGATTGATGCTCCCAAGTCCAACATACAGTTCTCAAACTTCTTGTCCCCAATAGTGCATGGGATAGTGAAGGTGCCTGGATCCTTGCACTTTTGTGGCAGTACTTGATTAGGACCTATAGAAGCAACTCTCTCTATCTTTGACTGGATAAGCGCTGAGACATTCATTCCCAAGTCAACCCTCTCATTAGTCTTCATCTTCCTCTTGTTAGTGCATAGGTAATTCAGAAATTTAGCATATCTGGGCACTTGCTTGATCACATCCAACAGTGGAATATTAACAGCTACTTTTCTGAAAACATCAAGAATCTCCTTCTCTTTATTCTCACCACCCATCTTCAAATTTTTCTGAATTCTGTGTGGGAATGGAATGGGTGGTCTATACACTCTCTCAGTTTCAACTTCAACCACGAGGCTCGGGAGTAGCCTCATCGGTAGGCTCGGGAGTAGCCTTAACGGTTTCTTCATCCTTTCCAAGTGGCCTCAACAACCTTTCCGGATCTCGGAGAGATGACACTCACATTAGGGTTGGAGGCATTAGGATTTATCACTTGGCTGTGCGGGCAGCTGGTTTGTCCCTTGACCTTGTTGTATACTATTCATGGATGTAGCCAACTGTCCAATCTGTGTATGCAATGCCTGAATACTCGCATCCGTCCTCTCTGCTGAAATCGTACACTAGATGCAGCCATTTGCTTCACCAAGTCTTCTAATGATGGTCCGGAAGGTGCGAAGTGGGTCACCGGAGGATGATTACGAGGTGCCATTGGCTGTTGTTGGGAAGAGTTCCCATACCGCAGATTAGGGTGATTTCTCCAGCTAGGATGGTACCTATTAGTAGAGAGGTCCGGAATGCTTTGTCTGGATTCTGACTGCCTCCTTAATTATAGGGGTTCACTGCATAAGCCTGAGGTACTTCACTGACAAATTCTTCTCTCTGGATCGGGCATGGATCAAATGGATGCTCAGGTGCATTGCACATGCTACATAACTTTGCAGGCTGAACCTTGTCTATTGCCAATTGTCTTACAAAGGAAGTCAGCTCATCCAATCTATTCTCAAGGGCGGCCTGGTTAGAAGATGAACTATGAATCTCATGCACGCCTCTTGGCTCAACTGAATTTCTTCTTGTAGAAAACTGTTGGGAATTCAACGACATGTTCTCAATAAGTTGCTTAGCAGCAGCTGGGGTCTTATCAACTAATGCTCCCCCACTAGCAGCATCCAACAGATTCCTATCCATAGGCAATAATCCTTCATAAAAGTATTGGACCAGGAGTTGTTCAGAAATTTGATCTTTGGGGGCAACTAGAGACCAAATGTTTAAACCTTTCCCAAGACTCGACTAGTGACTCGTTCCCTTGCCTTATGCCACATATCTCTTTCCTTATTGAAGCAGCTCTTGAAGCAGGAAAATACCTTTCTAGAAACACCCTCTTCAAATCATTCCAAGTTGTGATGGAGTTAGGCTCAAGGTACAATAGCCAAACCTTTGCAGCTCCTTGGAGTGAAAATGGAAAAGCCTTCAGCTTGATACTGTCCTCAGTGACTCCCTCTGCTCTCGAGGTTGTGGAGCATACAACTTGGAATTCTTTCAAGTGCTTGTGTGGATCCTCACCTGCAAGACCATTAAACTTGGGCAAAAGGTGAATAAAACCAGATTTCAGTTCGAAAGGGGTGTCAGCACCAGGATAAGAAATACATAATCCATTATAGTTGACATCAGGGGCAGCAAGCTGCCTTAATGTCCTCTGGTCTCCCATGTTTTCAAAAGCAGTTTTAAAATTGGAATTACTACTAGTGCTAGCCCGAAATTCCCTACGGAGTGTGTGCAATGTTCTTTCAATTTCCGGTCAAAATCACACGATTCGGGGCAATGAGACCTAGTAGCCGAGACCAATTCAAAACAGAACAGAAAATAAAAGAAAGAAAATAAAATAAAATAAAAACAAATTGCGAAAAATAACAACTCGAGTCCCTAAACGGCGCCAATTTTTGGTCGCTACTGTCTGCGCAAGCACGCGCCAAAAAGGACGAGCGGGTTTAAAATCGTAGTATAGTACGACAACTCGGATGTCGTCTCTCAAGGACTCTGAGAATATTATCTTTCACAAAAATAAATTTTTGGGGGGGGGTTTTGGGTTGGAGTGCAAATAAGAAACAAACAAAATATTAAAGACAGAGCGATTGAAAACAAACAGTTCAAGGAGGTTATCAATAGTCAAAAACAGATTAATCTATTGTTCTTGATTTCCCACTATCATAGGTTCATACAATTTCCAAGCCCTAAGCAAATTCTTATCCCCTCCCGGTTGTAGCAACAATTTACAAACGAAACTCACTCTGAGATACATGTCCCTATTCCCGAATTAAACAAACGGGGTTAAGCCCTCATGAACTAAACGAACATGAACGTACACACGCGAATTAAACAAACGCGATCGATTATAGGAACATGATATCACCAGAAATAAATCAATACAATGCATTATACTCCTGAATTAAACAAACAGAAATACAAGGCATGGCATTGAAGAGGGAAAAGCATACAAAACAGGAAAGTATAAGAACCTCAAGTATGTGGAAATCAATTACAATAGATCAATCCTAAGAATTTAGTTCTCCATAACACAAACGAAATCACAGAGAAAAGTGTAAAACAGAAAATGGAGAAGCAAAAGTCTTTACAAAATATTCAGAACAGCCTTATATACAAATTCAGAATTCAGATGGCTCGCGAGGCGAACACCCATTCGCGAGGCGAATTTTCATGAACTGTCAGCAACCCTTGGCATTCTCGCGAGGCGAAGTGTCTCTCGCGAGGCGAGGATATGAAGAGTTTCCTCCTTACGCCCGTTATGGCCATCAGGGCCTAACCGTGATGCTCTCTGACTTCCAGACTCGCGAGGCGAAGGGATTCTCGCGAGGCGAGACTCTTCAGCTTCAAAACTGCCACGGCCATGACCTTCAACACGGGCAAGCCGTGATCGTCTCTGACTTTTTCAGGTTTGGAAGACTCGTGGGGCGAGACCTTCTTCGCGAGGCGACCCAGAGACTTAGCAATTTCTTGGAACAGTCAGGCTTCGGGGTCGTGTGGCGAGCATGGCTTTCGCGGGGCGAATCCCCTGTTCTTTATTTTCTCAACTTCTACTTAACCTGAAAACAAGGAAATAAGCATAAGTGTATTATTTTGACTTAAAACTTGCTAAATTAACTTAAAACTACTCTAGAGACTCAAAACCTTGCTTGAGGACAATCTAATCTAATTTGGGTAAAAATACGATATAATTTGCACAAAACCCTGGTCATACTAGCTATAAAACTAGATGAGCCAGAGGCTTATCAGGTTGCATCGCATAGCATACCTTGTTTGGAATGTTATATATTATGTTAATATGATGAGATGATTATGTTTGATATGCTATGTTTATATGATGCTTGTTCATCTTGCTAACTACTTTCATGCCATTATGTTGATATACATGTTTCTTACTCCCTGTCTTTTGTTGTTTGCTTGCATGTATCGTTTTGGATATGTAGAGGACGGTGAACAGCTTGTTGAGGAGTGACTCTGAGAAGCCGCTACTCATAGTTAGGATTTCTTTAATTTATGTTGTTTATCCGAGATGTTTCGGACTATGGTTATACCAGCTCTGTAATGTGAAATCAGTGTTGGGTTTTGTTTATGTTTTCAGTTAAATTTCTTTAAAACATGTTTTATTTTACGCGTTTGAGAAGTTATGTTACAATGTGGCAACCTCTGCCCGGTTTTTGTTGTCCTCGAAATTTCGTGACTCGAAGCTTATACAGGATCTTGTAATTACATCTTAACCCCAAGATCCTACATTGCATTTCTCGTCGCTGCCTTCCCTTAGTTGTTATCGGTAACTTTATAACATAATTCATTCTTATGCCGTTCTATTTATCCTCGCAACTATTCATCACTACAATATGTTCATTGTCCTTAATATTTCACCTTAGTCTATCACACTTGAATGACAAAATCCAAACTCAATCATTTCTCTTCTTAATACTGGTCCACTAGAAAACCTTATTCCAACATCTAACTCTCACGATTAACATGAAATCAACACTACCTTAACTTCCTACACAAGGTATCCAATCGCAGTCTTAGTTCCTTTGAGCATAGTTCATTATTCCAGATTATGTCATAAACACAGGTCTCAACCTCAAAGTAAAGCATTACAACACCCCTTAATGTAAACTGAATCCAAAAGAAACTACACCGGATAGGATTATCTAACTCATCAACTTTGAACTCCTCCGACAACCTAGTTTTACACAAGAAATGATATTTTCTGCTCATATTCAACTTAGGTGAAACTACAATAAGTACTTTCCTTTTAATCTTCCAACTTTATACGATCAATCTTAACTACGAGCATTTGACCATTACCTTATATTTCCCTTCTGCCTCGATCAGCATTTGATCATTTGATATATAGAAGTCGTCATTACCTATTGAGGTTTATCTTAGGGGTTCTCATCTTACTAGTCACATCTACACCTCGACAAAACTCCTATCACCTCTTGTCCATCCTATTATAAGGATGACCGTACTTAGGTACTACACCTACTCCCGGCCAACCTTCTAAGGATCAGATCGTTTCTTACTTGTCCATCGAGTTAAGGGTGATAATCTGAACTCAGCTGTAACTTGGCTCTTAATGCTTGATGCTAACTTTGCCAAAAACATGGGGTAAGTTTTTCGGTCCTCATCTGAAATGATATTGGAAGATACTCCATGAAGCCTGATCACTCCTCTGATACTTACTGCGGGTAGCTTCTCCACTGTATAGTGGATCGTAATAGGTAAGAAAAGTGTTGACTTTGTTAGCCTGTCCACGATCACTCGAAACAAAGCAAAACTCTTAGAGATCCTCGGTAAACCCACAACAAAATCCATTTGCGAGACTAACATCTTTACAAGGAAGATCTCAATCATCAAGTTATCCTTAAATGTACTCAACTAAATCTGACATCATGATATGGGTCAGATGGACTTTCTCGTAACTCATGAGATTAGGTCACACGGTAATGATTCTTGGAAAGATATAGGGTAAAATTGATCAAAAAGTGATAAGTTCTATCGAACTTCAATAAGACATGACCTTGAAGATTACAGGAAGAAATTTTCAAGATAGGAAATTTCTTGATCTTACTCCCACAAGAATGTGTATAGAAAAATTTGGTCAATAAGAAAGATACAGGACTATTACGTATGTAAAAAGATTCTTCAATAGGTTCATGAGTGTAAAACAGTCCGGTACATTCTTACAAACATGACTCTACTAAAGTTCATCCCTCCATAATAACTTCCAGTGAATCATAAATTCACAAGATGGATAATTCCTAACACTAAGAGGATTCCTTCTTATTATAAGGAATTTTCAAAGCAATGATTAAAAAGGGAAACAACCTGACCAAAAAAAAAATTATCAGACTGGGTCACATCTACCAAATGTAAAAGTGACTAGAGTAAGTTTCATCAAGAAACTTCTGTTATTAAAAAGTCATCTGTATTACAACTCAAGAATTAGTCATAACAGATTTTTCAACAAAATACTAAAATATGAAGACCAATGGATACCATCCAATCAATCCACTCAAATGTCTAATACATTGAGGGTTATTTAGAAGTGTGAGCACAAATTCTCACATACAAGGAAATCCATTAAAGTATGTTGAGATTACAGACTAGCATAACCAATGTATAAGTCTTGATAGATTTTAAATCAAAGTCAGAAAAGTCAGTTCAATACGTTCAAAATTTGTCGTTGTGATTGTCTAATACAACCATAGGGACAATTGTCAATTTACAAGTTCATAAAGGATCGAATATTACAATGAAGAGTTTCTAAATCATGAGACACTCATCCAGAGTTGAAGATTCAGATTGACTTGTCTCGACTCCAAACAAGTACGAAAGTCTTTCTAGACACTCTTAGCCTGGTTTGTTGTTATTTCTTGTGTTCTTATCTGGGTTGTGCACGATTCTGGATAACTTAGTCAATCTCTCAGTCATGAGAAGAGTTGATCTTTCCTCGTAAGCTGAGTCAACAACATAAAATCTTTGAGAAATCCTTGATGAACCTCCGGTAATAACTGACCAAACTAACAATATTACAGATCTCTGTCACAATCTTTGGTCTTTCCTACAAAAGCACGGTTTCCACTATCACAAGATCGATGACAACTCTTTCCTTTGTAATCACATGTCCTTAAAACCTCATCTTATCGAGCCAAAAATCGTCCTTAGGTAACTTTGTGACAACTTCTTCTTGCGTAGGATCTATAAAACATTGACGCAGATGTTCCTCATGCTCCTTATGATTTATCCATCAGGTCATCTATGCAGGGCAGAGAGAACTTGTTCCTAATCGTCAATTTGTTGAGTTGTCTAAAATCCACGCAGAGTCTCGAACTTGTCTTTCTTCTTTATGAACAACATTGCTGCTCTCCACAGGAAATACACTCACTCTTCTAAACTGCTTTCAAAGCAGATCTTCCAGTTAAGTCGAGTAGTCTAACTCGACTAACTTTATAGGCGACATCCTACACGAAAGCGGTGGAGATTTCGACTGAATCTAGGAACTAGATTGATCGAAAAATCAATATTTTTTGCAAGTACAAACCTGGAATATTCTCAAGGAATACGCCCGGAGAATCTTCCACAATAGGCACATTATTTCAATGGCTGACACAATTCAAAAGGATAAACGAACGTGTCATACATGAACCAAAGTACAATTTACGAGCCATGGTTTCCCACAAGGCAAAACCAGTGGAAACCCATCAAAAAAACAGATACTTGTGTGTCAACATACATTGCTTCAACAAGGAAACAATTCAAACAAGTTCCAACCAGAGATCACACAACAAAAACAGTACAGACCTACTCCCCAAGGTTCCCGAAAGACTCGACCAGCTCTAATACCACTAATGTAACACCCCCTCGACGTTACATGTCAACTCGATGCGTAAAACATAAATACTAAAAAGGAATGCTGGTTGCTTTCGAAATTAATTTGGATATATAAATATGTTCGAAAATGCGAGTCAAATTTTTTTATTATGACACGAATATTTATAGACGTTAATCAGGAAATGAAAATATAACACATACATCACAGTACATAATCAATTGAAATATTTTTCTCGTCATGGCTTGCAAGTTTTCAAATAGCCAAGACAGGCCATAATAAATACTTAGAAAAAGACTACAAAATTCTTACACCAAAAAGACAACTCCATAGCTGGTCAAACTCTGATGTTCGCTGGAAAATTCTACAACGTCACCCCCATCATCGGAGGCATCAGAAACAAGGCATCATAGCTCACTCCAGTGAGTGGTACGAAAAAGAAATGGGGCCTTGTCCTCAACAACTCACACATCATTGTTGTCAGCGCCATAACCTTCGAATCTTAGAATCTTGTAGTGATCCAGACTACCGTTGAGACAAAACTGTAGACATATCCACAAATACCACAAGGCATTCCACGTGTACATAGCAAGGGTGAGATACCGACATGTAAGTTTATCACAGTAGTCACATACTCGACACATCAATCAACAACATATGACAGCAACGACATGTAAAACAATATAAACCATAGTCATAGTATCAATGCTATTTAACAAGGGGATTCATACCCAACAACCATTGTAGGTTTATAAAAATGCATGACACTTAAAAAAAATCCTCTATCTATTTCGTAATCTCCGGAGATCCTAACTTCCCTTCGTCGAGTAGTATAGGCCTGCAATATCACCAAAACACAATTGTTTCTCATGAGATTTGGCCTCTCAATTTAGGTCCGAACTCCAATTGTTCAAGGGCATCACGTCTCAACCTAAATAATATTGAGTAGTCCCTGATTGAGAACATCCACATTTGGCAGTCGTTACGTCCACGGCTCGAGGTATTGAGGCCCTGGCCTTTTGTGGCTCACGAACCCAGATGTCCCTATAGACCTACTTTGGTCTTGAATTCCTCAATTTGCCAATCCACAAAGAATTGTTGCTCGTCAATGTGGCGGCACGTCTGTCAGTTCATGCATGTAAAACAGTTGGTTCGTTGTTTTTTTTTTTCGTTCGTTCTTTCTTGTCGAGGCTTAAAGCTCATGACTAATTTCATACATGCATCAAGCCCATTCACACTTAACACAAGACACGCAGTCCGAGTACTCATTTACGAAACTCTAAGCCGAATCACCGGTCACTAGGTTCGTCAATATTTGACACGAAGTCAAGTTGCCAACGTGGGATTTTTAATCCGCGACCAAATACTTACTGACAAGAACTCTAGTCTGACGTCTCAATTGCTAGGTTCCATCAACTTTCATAATTTTCAACATGGTTTTCGTTCTGTGAAAACTAATTTGAAAATCAAGTACAAGAGTTTAACAACGTTTGTCGAAAAACATTTTGCTCTTTTTAACAACATTTTTCAGAAATCTTTTTCCTTTGAAATTCATTTCTGAAAACTTCAAATTGTTTAAAAATCATTTTTAAAGCTTTTGATTAAAAATTTTTAATCTTAACAGAAACTTCCGCCATAAAGGCATATTCTTAAATATTTTCATCTAAAAACAAACTTCTTGTAAACCAAAGACTTTTCTATCTAAAAGACTTTTTAATGAACGAGGTCAAAATATTTTAGAGCTTTTCTTTCTCTTTTATTCATTGAAACTATTTTCTTTTGAAAATAAATATAATACAAATTTTCACAATTTGTCCTCACTAAGACTCATTTCTTAAGCATTATCCTAAAATCATCTTGATTTCTCAAAATTGTCTTTTCTTTTTGAAGAATATAATTATGTCTCAATTTATTATTATTCTTCCACTTATGAAAATTTAAAAGTCCTTAAATTCTTTGTTTAGGATTTTTAGTGACTTGATTCTCATTATTCAAGCCATTACCATTGTCATGCTTTTCAATCAACACAATCCATACATAGTCACATCAATAAATATACATGGACAAGCTTTAAATCATAGATTCACCAATAATCAACATAATTCTCAAACTAAATCATCAACTCAAATATCACAAGATCATCACAACACATTAAATCACACATAAACAACCAACAAAAGTATATGACTATCAAACTTCTCCAGTAAGCTCCCCTTACCTCTTGAAGAACTTGATTTTTATTTGATCTAAGTCTTTAATCCTTGTTTCCTTCCACCACACAATTAATACCTCAACAACTAACAATCACCTTCACAATCAAACAACAAAACAAGTTAAAGAATGAAAAAAAACACTTGACCCACTTTGTGAGGATTTCGGCCATACATAGAAGATTAGGGTAGAAATTTCTTTTGCTCTCAACCTTTTTGGATCTAGAGTCTAGAGGTCTTAGAGAGCTCATAAAAATTATCACAACCTCAAAATCGTTTTTCTATGATTTTCTAGAAATTTATCAAGAAAATGGGCGTGAACTTGAATTTGTGAAAAACAAAAGGATGATAACAAATTTCATGAAGGGAAAGGAAGTTTAGGTCATATAGATGGAGGATATACCTCTAGAAAGTGAAGAAATGATCAAGAGCTTGGAGCTCCAATGGAATCCTTAATGATGAACTTAGAACTTTTGTGTGAGAAAATGAAGAAATGTGACAAACCAATGGGTTTAGGTTTGGTAGGGGGGACTGCACGGAATGTTGCTCCAAGTATGAGGTTGTATTACAATTTTTGGAACACAAAAGGAATTCAAAGAATACTTAAGGGCAATATGGTCTTTTCACATGAAAAGTTTAGATATTTTCTCAAAGTCATTATGACAAGGGTAAGTCATGGTGGTGACTCACCATGTGACTCACCACATGAGGTTGGTTACTTGTCCCATCAATCCAGCATCCGGGTCCATCTCTGCAGTTATGTATCCAACTCCGTCGTTTACCTGATTTAGGTTTTTGTGTGTTTCCTTTGAAAATTTCGCCCGAATAAAATATAATATTTCATTTTTGAGCGAGAATTTTAGAAATAGACTTTATTACTTAAAAAAATTGTTAAAATCTAAGATTTTTCAGTTTTAGGTCAAAATTGGATTTTTTGACCAGTACAAAATTGTACTGTCAGCGAAAACGATGACCGAGTTCCGTCTGAATTTTGAACTCAAAATTTAATCATATCTTCCTACAATATAGTAGGTTCTAGCTATGATTTTGTTTTCTCCGAAATCATTTTCTTGGTCTCAGGTAAAAATATAAATAGATATATCATTATCGGTAATACAACATAGATAAAAAGTAGGGTGTTACATTACTACCCCACTAAAAAAAAATCGTCCTTCCAATTTCATGACTCGAAGCTTAGATAGGATCTTGTAATTGCATCTTAACCCCAAGATCCTACATTGCATTTCCCGTCGCTGCCTTCCCTTAGTTGTTATCAGTAACTTTATATTAGAATTCATTCTTATGTCATTCTATTTATCCTCGACACTATTCATCACTACATTATGTTCATTGTCCTTAACATTTCACCTTTGTCTATCACACTTGAAGGACATAATCTGTAACATCCAAAAAATTGACTGCTAGTTAATTTTATAGGAAATAGATTATTAGACTTATTACATTTAAAGTTAGAAGTGATTAAAATCTCATACATGACTTTAAAGAAATTAAATAGATAATTTTGAGTGTTTTAGGCCCAATTTCTCATAAAACACTTCCTATGACCCGACACCTAACTTCAGATGGATATTTAGTAGGAAAAGCTAACTTTTTTGGATTTTATGTCCTTATAATAAATGTATCTATGTCTCTTAGTTTTCCATATGCACCTAATTCGTCCAAATTGAATTCTTGTAGCTCAAGTTATAGCCAAATTCATACATGCTGTTCAGGTTCTAGCGCCAGAACGATTTTTCTAAATTCTATCCAAGTTTTGACTATGTAAATGTCCGTTTCAGATTTCATAGTCTGCATGAAAGTTATAGATATTTCTTTTAGCTTTCCAACGATATAAAGGTCGTAGTTTTGAATGCAAGAACCAACAGTTGATCAAATCCTATTTTCTAAATTGGGGGGTTTTGTATAAAAATGAAATTGATATTAAATTAAGAGATTATTACTATGAATTATGTGATTATATATGAATCTGGTATGAGTTTATGGTAGATTGATGTGTCTTTATATGTTATATGATGTTATAGTGTTGTCATGACATGCTTTGTTATGTTATATGATGTGATAGTCTTGTCGTGATATGATCTGTTATGTTATACGATTTTATCGTGTTGTCGTGACATGCTCTGTTGTGTTATATGACGTTATAGTGTTGTCGTGACATGCTATTTTACATTATATGATGCTATAGTGTTGTCGTGACATGCTCTGTTATGTTATATGATATTATAGTGTTGCTGTGACATGCTCTATTATGTTATATGAAGTAACGGTGTTGCCTCGACATGACATTATATCATTGTTAGCTAGTGAAACATGGAATCTGACAACCCATTTAGAGGTCATCTGGGATGACATATTGCATTGTGCATGAGTCGGTCATCACCTTCCGGGAAGGGATGACAGTATACATTCTATTCCGGGAATAGGATGAGAGGGATGACAGTATACATTCTATTCCGGGAATAGGATGGGATGGGATATCAAATTATTGAAAATATCCACATCTGGGATGGGATATCAAATTATTGAAAATATCCACATCTGGGATGGGATATGAGATACCTCCATCTGGGATGGGGAAGGCAGCGGGACGCCATTGCATGGATATAAGCTCATAGACCTTAGTGGATCTGGGATTCACACTGGTTCTAGGAACCAAAGAGTCAAGTCAAGTGATTCTGGGAATCGTCGAGTCGTGTTCATGAGTTGTATTGCATAGAATATGCATGATCAGCATTAAAATCTTGAGATGTGAATGTTTTGACTGCTGAGTTATTCTTTTAATTATATGGGTTTTGGAACAATTTTTGCTTATTTTAAAGGGATTATTATGTATATAATTTTTTGCGGGTATCATGGTTGGTTTTCGGGTTACCGAGCCAGCTGAGAACAACACTATTTTGCGAACCTTTTTATTAATTTGTTTTTATTCACTAGGATTATAAATCTCATTAAAAGTGTTGTTTTCAGATCAAGAAGACGTCACCTTTGAGACCGAGGAGACTTGAAGACTTAGTACTTGATTTTATATATTTATTATATTTGGTTAGTATTATGTTCAACAAGGAGCCATTTGTAACTATAACCATATTATTTAATTTTTATCGTTGGGTTATTTTTAGTGGACGCCCGAGTTTTGAGGCAATTAATTTTATTTATGTAAGGATTATCTTGTCAATGTTTATTTTTAAATTATTGAGGTATTTTCATACATATATAATTTGTGAAAATTTTATTGTAGTTTTATGCCTTATTAAATGTTTTAAAGAATTTTATTACATTTTTTTTGTTGGGTTACTAATGTAACGAGGGGCGTTACATTTATGGTATCAGAGCAATTCAATCCTAAATTGGACTGTGGTACGAGGCTTTTTTTAGAATCAAAACATAGGCGCATAGGACTGCTGTTAGAGTTATAAAGACTGCATGCTATTCTTTTTGATGATGGGTCTGACCAACCCAACATTTGATTGGTGGTGTACAGATTTATGGCGGCTAACAGGCAAGGGTGTAGATTTTGTTAGAGACAAAAAGATTTTTAAATTTGTTGTGTGTGATAAATTTTGGAGTTGATTAGTGTTTTTTTTTTTTTTTGTTATTCTTGTGAAGGATAACCATGTTTCCTCCACTTCCTGTTTAAATTGTTCTCTATTGTATAAGACTTGTCATATATTGTTGATTTTAATTAATTATTGATTATGATTGAAAACTTAGCTGAGATTGTTTGTTGTTTTGAAAATTTATTTTTTTGACTATAATTCATGTCTCTATAGTACATGTAAATCAAAAGGGGGATTAGTATAATTTTTTATTTAGTAAACAAGTTAACTGCATATGTATGTGAGATATTGTGTGCATTTATTTTGTTGATAAAAGAGTAATAAATTCTTTTGTGGTTGGTTGTAACGTAGTAACTACACTATCTTAAGTTTTAGTTGAGGGGTATGGGGATATTTGATCTTATTGTTGATTATGATAGAGGCGAATGATATTTTGATAGTAGTACCTCTAGAGTTAAGTGAATTTAAGGGACAATTAGATGAGCATAGGTATATGAACAACATGTGTTTCTTGTTGCTTTAGGCTAGGAATTGGACGAGTTAAAAATTGGTGGTAAATTCTTTGAGTCTGTTTAAGAGGGGGGAAATTTTAGATCAAAAGTTGCAACCTTTGGATTAAGGGAATTATACACTATCTGCTGACGGTCTAGTGTTGTTAAGAATATGACCATTGTTCCTAAGGAGGGGAGTCTTATGAAATGAAAAGATATAAAACACCAGAAGAGGGGTTGAATTGTGTTTTAAATACTTTTTGAAAAACGTTGCAGTTTAACCTATAAGACATAAGGATGCGTCTGATAAAAAGAAGATTCACTTTTCAACCTAGTTACCACGGTTAAAGTAAAGTGAAGTGAAAAGATTAAGCTAAGAAAAGGAGACACAGAGATTTATACAGGTTCACCCCAAACCTTAGGCTACGTCCAGTCCTTGGCTTCACCAAGTATTTGCACTATAACTGATCAGGTTACATAAGGTATTATTTGCACACCTAGCCTCTGCAGGCTCAACTAACAAGTATTCTTTCTTCAAGCCTCCACAGGCTTTACAAACAGAAGGGGTTTGAATGAAGCAGCAGCTTCACGGATTACAACTTTGGAGATCTACCGAGTAACACTCACAGAGTGAATAAGTATTTAAGATGGGTGAGATCTCAATAAAGAATTCTCATTAAATACAAATGATTGAGCAGAGAAGTTTTCTATGAAGAACTTAACAGAGCTTTGAGAGTATTGAATGCTTGAGTGAATGAGTTCAGGTGTGTGTCTTCAATGGTCTTCAAAGTCTTCTATTTTTACTCAAGAGAGATAAGTCCGTTGAGGAGAGTTCTTCAGCTGAGTATTCTTTTGTTCTTCATCAATAAATGTCAATAGAGTCGTTCTGGTCTTGCATTTAATGTTTATGATTGTTGGTGAGCTTCAAGACAAATTGAACGTATAGGTTGGCTTTGCTTTATCAGAGTGCATTTTGATTCATAGCAGTGTTCGTTGCATTTCAGACTTGGGCAGCAGGACTTTCCTTATTTGTGCTTAGCAGGTGTGCAGCTGAGTAAAGTTCATTTTGCTTACAACAAAACAGAATCTATAAACGCGGAAGGATGCTTTGAGATTTCTGAGTTCAAATTTTATTCTTTGAATTCATCAAGGAATATTCTTCAAATTTGAATAATGTTGAAGCTTAAATCTTCTAGTAGAATCTCAATCTCGGACGCATAATCAAATCTGGTAGAGACCGAGTCTTGGGTCAGACGTATCTTAACTTAGACGCATCAGAAAGACTTGTTTATTTGATATGATGCTTTTGCTATATGATCTGCACACTTAATGCACACATTAGTAGATTTCATAGAGTTCAATAAAAAATCATTCTTTGTTTGGATTCATCAAATTCAGAGATGTTGCCTTAACAATGTCCCCCTTTTTGATGATGATAAACATCGTCTTATGATTTTGGTGAACTTTTGAATAAACCGCTGATAAGAACAAAACGTATTATAAGATCATGTAAGCTCCCCCTAAACTAATGCTTAAATATGAGATATACAGACACAAGTTTTTAATGTATGACTTAAGAATCAACCATAGCGTCTTAGTAATTAGATCAGGTTATCAACTTATTATTATTATACTTTGTGTTTCTCCGTGTTTCTCCCCCTTTGTCATCAGCAAAAAGATTAAGGTCCAAAAAGAGAATATGGATTTATTTAATCATCATAGAACGGTACATTGCACTGACAAAGTGAAAAAGAAAAACTACTTAGAATTTTGTTTTTCAACAAGCTACTTGAGGAGATTAACAACTGTATGCAAAGTTTGTCGAACATCAGCAATCTCCGAACGAGTAACAGGATCCATACCAATGATGTTGGATGTCGTGGCATGGAACTCGGTGTGGGGAGATGAGGAGGAAAGATTAGGATCAGGTTGAGAAGCAGATGTTGGAGGTTCAAAGGGAACAATTTCTAAACAGTACCAGGGAAGAGAAAGACCAGCAGAGAAAATAAAATTAAGATAAAAAAACGATAGGAAAAACATAGAGAGTTAAAGGAAAACGTGAATGCAACAAACCAAAAGGTTGCAAACAAGGAATTCTAAAAGAGGGAACATCATGAGAAAACATATTGATGAAAAGGGGACAAAGATACTTGAAAAACCAATTTAAATCAGCAACATAAATTGGTAAGTTAAAAGTGACAACAGAAAAAGGGTTTTCATAAAAAGATAAAGGTAGGATGAAAATAAAAGGGGTAAAGATTAGGGTTAGTTGAAAAGGGTAAAGGTGCCGAGATTCTTGTCTTTCTTCATCTGGATATCCAATCCAGGGAATCTGATAGGAACTGAGTCTGGCCTTATCTATAGGCGTCTTAAGCTTGTCAAACAAAGATAAGCCACAGTGATGAGCTGGGTCTTGAAAGATATGAGGCTCGGGGTGACTCAAGAATGAAGTAGACCATCTGGGGAACTTCAGTTTTTGATGCTTTCTTTTCAAGAAGACAAAAGGCTTCTTGGATTTTGGATTCAACTTTGGCTTTGGACAGACAGATCCTCTGTCGGGGCAGATTTTCAATACAGTATTAGGCTTCATGCAAGCAGAAGGATTAGGTCTGTTGTTGCTGTTGAAAAGTGCAATGTGTTTAAGGTTGCGCAAGTATACACAATCGTAACAAGTAATAAAGAGCAACTAAGAGACCGTTCCCACGAGGATTGTAATGATGTAGCAAATTCCAGTTCATATTATATGTTCTAGAGTTCGAGTAAGTAACCAAAATAGTTGTGTGTGTGTGCAAGTAAAAGTAAATGAAGCTTTTGAATAAAGACTAAAAGTAAGCAAGCAAACAGAAAAGAGAGTGTTGTCAGATATGGATAAAATAGCTCTAGGTATGCTGCATCATAGATCCTGCTTAGCTTAGCTTATGCTCTGCGTATGTTGCAACATTTAACTCCAGAAAAATAGAAGTATGTTTTCCAACACTTAAGGGTTAGGTTCATTAACTTTGTTCTATTCCTAGATTCATATTAATTACACCACCCTCTTAATTTAGCACATTCCAGCTAGTTTAGGGACTTGAATAACTATTCCTAACCTATTCAACACCATTTAATTTTCCAATTAATGGTTTAACCCCTATCCTTTATCAATTTCCACTTTACTCAACTTTTCCAAATCAAGCAAGCTAGATATTTAATTAAGTTGGCCACTCTTAACTAAATAACATTCAACACGTAATAAAGGAAAATGCCGAACATATCATTGCATAAAAAGAGCTAAGCATTCATTACAATAACATACCTAAAGCTTACAAGGTTTAGCTCATGTTGAGCTTACAAACGTAAAATATAAAATGAGAAGAAAGCCATTACAATGGGAGCACGAAAATGGAAGTAGGAGACGAGGAAGATGACCCTTGGCTGCTGTCTTTCGTCATTGTTGATGTCCTCTAATCTGATATGAGCAGCCCCCACTTAAAAAGTAAGGAATATTCCCTTTTTTCAGGGTTTTACAAAGGCCTTTTTCTCTTTCCTACTTTTGGGCCATTAAAAATGATATTAAAATAAGTGCTTGGGCCCATTTCCTCAAATGTACCATCACAAAACCCTAAAGAAATCAGCAAGGACGTCCTCAGCTTTTATGACAGCTGGCAGGAGAGAGAAAAGGTGCTCATCTTTTGTCCTTTTCTGTGCTTCCATATGCTGCAACATGACCAAAGCATTTTTCAGCAGCTTGTCAACAATTTGCACCCAGATGCTGCAGCATGCCCAGAGCATTTCCAACAGCTTGTCTAAACTTCAACAAAAACCTAACAAAACTCAAGAAACACATTAAACATATTCCTAGACACTCAAAAACAGAAAATTAAACGAAATTTATACAAAGACACATATTACACTAAACTAACTTAAAACACCTAAAACATCCACATAAAATACTCAAAGTATACAAAAACTCAAGATAAGAAAGAGTAAATAACTCTTCATTAAAAGAGTTATCATCTGTGTTTCCAAGAGGCTTGATTCAACCTTACTGCCGCCTGTTCAACAACAAGATTGTTGATTGCTTTTAAATCATCCGGGCTAAGAAGATCAAGATTGATTTGATCTACAGGTAATGGTTCAAAGGGGTTGAGAGTAGTATGTAGAGGTCTTTGTGGTAAGGTTTGAGGGGTAGATGGAAGGTGAGAAAGAGGTAATAAAATGGAATAAAAAATTCTTGAAATAGGAACAAGAGATTGAATTTCCAGAGTTGGTGAGGGAGAAAAAGATGAATGGTTGGATGTGTGATCTAGTGAGTTATGAAGAATAGGTTGTGGTGAAGGGTGATCTGGAGTGAGATTTAAATTAAAATCTTAAACAGATAAAGCAAGAAGATTTTCAGCAATTGAAATATGATTGTGAAGAGGAGAGTTATGGGAGGAAGATGATGATGAATCAGAGGGTGAAGATAACACAATGGGTGAAGAGGGTGAGGGTTCAGATGACCTAAGAGGTGATGCAGCAAGTTTCAAAGATACTTGCACAAATTCAGCCAGCTTCAGCCTTGTAGATCTTTTAACTGGTGTAGCTATAACAATAGCTTTCCTCTTGAGTTCCTTCAGAAGGGCAACAACAGGTTTTGCAACTATTTCCTTCTTCCAAACCTTGGAAATAGGTTGGTCATCATCATCATCAGATGCTTCTGAGATGACCAGATTTCTCTTGACTTGAAGCTTTGTTCTGACCTTGGAATTCAAAGGTGCGTGCATTTCTGTTTCTTCTAAGTCATCAGACTCATCAGTTTCTTCTTCATATTCTTCCGACGATTTCTTCTTATCTTCATCAGAGTCGGGAATCCTTCCTGGAGGTCTCAGCTTCATCTGAGAGAGGGTTCTTTCATCAATGGCAGTAGCCATATCAACCTTTCCAGTGAGAGGAATGCCCTTGATATTTAGCAGACTGGTAATTAGCATCTCACAGGTGTATGAGGTTCAGATTTGGGGCTTTAGCATCCTAATCATATACTTAAAAATTAAGTCATTGATGTCAACCTTTATCAAATTCAGGAGACGGAATAGTGCAAATCTATCGATCTTGTTGACATTGTCATGAGCACTTGTTCTCAGCATTACACAGTTTATTAGCAAGACATGCAAAAATCTTCCTTTTGGAATCAATTTGGATGCAACCTTGTTTGTAGGGTTGGATACCCCCTAGAGAACTTGATGAACAGTTTCTTCACCGTATTCAGCTTCCCAATCATCTGTAAAAGCAGCACCTTGCCTAGGGCAGCCGGTTGCTTTCTGAATACGGTTGACAGTAAATGAATAGGGTTTTCCGTTGCACTTGGTTCGAATAGAAATTTGAGTCTGAGACATCCTTTATTCAGCATTTTCCCAAAATTCTTGAAGTAGCAAAGGGTAAACGAGTTCATACAGAGAGAAAAAGTTGACCCATTGTTAAGCTTCCAATTCTTCCATAACATTCATACGTCCTTTGATAATCTTATTCATCTTGACAAATCGTCCGGGAGCGATCATAGATACATCTTTCACACTCATCCCTAACCGAGCAGCAGCACGGGCAATTTTCTGAGAGGGTGCCTTGAGTGCCATGGATTTAGGTTTGAAAGAGAGAGAAAATGAAAGGGTTTCGAAAAGACTCGTTCGCGAGAGAGAGAAACACTTTTTGAAACAGTGAAGTGTTTCGGAGAGACGACTTTAGGTTAAAAAGAAACAGGTTTCAGAAAAGAGCAGTTGAGAAATAATAAAGACAAAACGTTTTGAATTCAAAAACATTTAGATAACTGCAATGTAAAGTCTTCGTAAATAATCCATGTCTGCAGATGCTTCATCGAAGATCAGACGCATTATTCATTTATGAAATGCATGTTCAAATTATCTCTAATATAGGTGAATATTTCTTCAGCTAGGAGTTTACTCAATATATCAGTCCACTAATTTTCAGTTTTAACAAAATGTCAAAAACACCTTTTTGAACATAGTCTCTTATGAAATGATGTTTAATTTCTATGTGCTTAGCCTTAGAATGATGAATGGGATTCTTAGATAGACAGATAGAACTAGAATTATCACACCAAACGGATATATTATGTTCAAAGATAGAACAATCTTCAAGTTGATATTTTACCCATAAGAGCTGTGAACAACAACTTGCAGCTGACATGTATTCTACTTTTGCAGTGGATAGAGAAATTGTAGTTTGTTTTTTGCTTGTCCAAGAGACTAAGCTTGCTCCAATGAATTGACATCCTCCACTTGTGATTTTTCTTTCTACTCTCTCTCCAGCATAATCAGCATCACAGAATCCTACTAATCTGTATTATTGTGTTCTTAAATACATCAAACCAAGATTAGTGGTTCCAAGAAAATATCTAAATATTCTTTTAACGGCCTTGAGATATGATTCTCTAGGATTAGAATGGAATCTCGCACACATACAGATACTGAATTGAATATCAGGTCTACTTGAAGTTAAGTACAAGAGAGAACCAATCATACCTCTATAAGTAGTTTGATCTACCTTTTTATCTTCCTCATCTCTGCCTAATTTTGCATTTGCTTCCATGGGAGTTTTCATTGGTTTAGCTATATCCAGCTTGTATTTCTTTAAGAGCTCCTTGGTATATTTTTGTTGATGAATGTAGATTCCATCATCTGTCTGTTTGCTTTGTAGACCAAGGAAGAACTTCAATTCTCCCATCATGCTCATCTCAAATCCATTCTGTATAAGCTTGGAGAATTCTTTGCAGAGCTTTTCATTAGTAGCACCAAATATGATATCATCAACATAGATTTGTACTATAATGAAGTCCTTTTTAGAACTTTTTCTAAAGAGAGTTGTATCTACTTTTCCTCTAATGAAATCATTTTTCATAAGAAAAGAACTTAGTCTATCATAACAAGCTCTAGATGCTTGTTTTAATCCATAGAGAGCTTTCTTAAGCTTATAGACATGATTTGGTTTGTCACTATCCTCAAATCCAGGTGGTTGCTTAACATATACTTCTTCTTCAATAATTCCATTAAGAAATGTACTTTTAACATCCATTTGAAATAAGGTGTGTTGACAGTCTTGGCAAGTATACCAAGTCGCACAAGTAATAAAGAGGTAAGAGGGATATCGATCCCAAGAGGACTGAGACAAGCACTAGCATGTAACAGACCAACTACTATCTAAGCGGATATTTGGAAGGAAGGGAGCTCAATATTAAATACCAAGCCCAACAAGAGTTAGAATTTAAAATAGACAAAATAAAAGGAACAAGTTCTTTTAGGATTTTTATCAAACACTTGGAATGCAAAAAGGGGATTCTTCGAATATGATGAAAGATGTTGGGATTAAACTTCACTAAACCTTTGCCTCATGCAATACTAAGACCACCAATCCAATTTATGCTTCAAATATTAAAATCAACCCACAAGATTACCCAAGTCCTAATTCCTTAGATGACAAGAGCCTAAACCCCTAATTAGACCCTAATTCCTTAGGTGGCTTAATTAATGAATTTGCATTAAGAGTAGGGATTACACGATTACTAATAAACCAAAATCCATTCCTAGATGCAAGGTTTACTAGGTGATTAATTTCAGATCAAGAAATGATAAGAACTTCCCAATTGCAAATCAAATTTCAGAACAATTCATGCATGATCAGACCACAAAAAGCATTAAGCATAGGAATCAAACACTAATAAAGAAGCATAAACATAGATTAATAAATCAAGGCAAATACATGAGATTCGGTTTAGCTACATCTAATCCCAACAAAAAGGGAATTTAGCTACTCATAGTCATAGAGAAAGCCAAAATCAAAACAATAGAAACAAAGGAGAGAAGAAACTCCATGGAAGCTTTCCACAGCAGTCACAGCAGCCCCTGGTTCAGAGAAAACGTCCTTTTAGGGTAAAAAATCACCACCCCTTATGTTCTGTCCAGATGCCTTATTTATAGATTAGGGAAGTTTGAATCCCAATCACAAATTCAGATCCAAATAATGCGCGTCACAGCCGTGATGGCCATCACAGCCAGGCCGTGACGGGTTCTGCCATGGGCGCTTCTTCAATTTTTGGTTTGTCACGGCCGTGATGCTCGTGACCAGTTCTGACTTTTGCCTTCTCTTCCTTTCAGTTTTGCTTGATCATGGCCGTGATGGTCATCACGGCTAGGCCGTGATGGTCATCACGGCTAGGCCGTGATGGGCTCTGTTTGGCTTATTTTCTTCACTTTTCAAGCCCCATCTTCATGCAAGCTCCATCATGGTTGATCTTGAGCATTTAATCCTTAATTTCTGTAAAACAACACCACAAAACCACCTTACCCGTTCCAAGGTAAAAAACTAACAAAAAATCAAATTAAAATTGCCTAAACTATAAGAAAATGCATGCAAAATGTAAATGAAGTATGAGGTGAAATCACACTCATCAAATCACCCCAAGCTTAAGACTTTGCTTGTCCTCAAGCAATCACCAAGGCCAGAAGATATAAATAATCAGAGCATGGATAGTGAACCAAGAAACCGAGTAACTAATCCAAGTAACAGTCATTTTCAAATAATTTACCAAGAGACAATCAATTTCAAGTCCAATTAGAAGCTTAGGTTTCCAAGACTCATATTCTCACTGATTCGGGCACTCTTTATCACCTCACTCAAGTGTTTAAGGGTATATGACAATTCGCTCAATTTCCTCTAGGAATGAATTCTACCATAAGCTTGACTATTAACCAAATCTCTACTTTATTAATGAAAACACATAAGAATCAAGAGATCTTTTATTTTGGTTGTAACGGGGCCATGGGATTAATCGGTAGGTGGGGAAATCAAGAAAGGGAAATTTCAAGTAGGCTAAACAAAATATCAAGCATTGCAAAGCATGACACCTTCTAAAATACCTTTTTGGGTTTTGATTCATTTTTCCACCTATATATATATATATATATATATATATATATATATATATATATATTATTTGGAGAAGGGGAGATTTTCAATTCAAGAGAAATATTTTTCTAACTTTCTCATCCCATACATTTTCAAACTACCTTTGTACCCTTTTGTGCAATACTTTAGAAGGTTTCCTACCAAGCATCATTCATCAAAATATTTCAAGGTACCAAGAAAAGTATTTTATTCTTGTAGGCTCAAAATCAGGCAACTAAGGGGTAGCATTTAATCAATCAAAGCTTAGAAGGCCGGAAAAATACCTAGTGCCTCAATCATTTTCAAAAATGTTTTCAAAAATTTTTAAGCTTCAAAACGGTTTCAAGTCAAGTTCTAGAGAATACAATCCAAGAGGAATAAAACACTCTATCACAAAGAATGGGGTAGATTTAGTGAGTATCCCTTTTTGGCTGAAAAATCTCACATTTAGTAGTTCAAATATCAATGAGAAACACAAATCTACGGAACCACATGCTAATTATCAATTATCAAAGATCATCTCAAGCATTTTTATTTGTAGCCTTATCACAAGAATAAAAAAATTGGGTTCAAAAATTCACTATCTCAATTTATTTGGCACTAAGTTCTCACAATTGGATGCATAATCTAAGCAAGGGGCAATCTAATCATGTGATCATGCAAAACTATGCATATATGAATGCAACATGAAAAATGCAAAAATACCCCTACCCTAAGCTTAAAAACTTACATTGTTCCAAATGTAAATAATCAAGTCGGAGAAAGGAGAAAAATGGAACAACTCACTGAGGTGGTAGCGGGTGCTGGCTCACATGCCTAGTTGAAGAGATGCTGGAAAATGTGTTACGACCGTGATGCTCATCACGGGCAGGCCGTGATCAATTCTGGTCCATAGGAGCTGGCCTGTCACGGTCGTGACCTCCATCACGGCTAGGCCGTGATACTCTCTGATCTTCAGGGTCCTTCTCATCACGCCCGTGATGGATATCACGGCTGGGCGGTGATCCGTTCTGATCTTCTCATTAAGCTGATCACGGCCTGGGCGTGATGACTTCTGCTTTATTTGTCCTTACCTTTTTGCTCTTCCTTCCTTCGGAACCTGAAAATACTTGGCAAATCCATCAATTAGTGATCTTTTTTTCTTATCTTCTCAATTTATTCAGAAACAAAATTTCAAAAACAAATGGGAAAGGAAAAGAAAACTTGGGTTGCCTCCCAAGAAGCGCTTCTTTAACGTCACTAGCTTGACGGGCCGGTGATCTGAAGGATCACGAAGGCGCACAGCTGTGGTCAATCTCTCGATGTCACCACCCAAGTAGGCCTTGAGCCTTTGGCCATTGACTTTGAAGGTCCTTTTTGAAGTAGGATCCTCCACCTCTATAGCTCCATGATATGAGACTTCTTTGACAATGAACGGTCCCACCAACTTAGACTTCAACTTGCCCGGAAACAATCTCAGCCGGGAATTGAATAATAAAACTTGTTGTCCTGGCTGAAATGCTTTCATCACGATCTTCTTGTCATGATAAGTCTTGACTCGCTGCTTGTAAATAGTTGCATTCTCATATGCATTAAGGCGCATCTCCTCTAATTCATGCAGCTGATGGACTCTTTTCTCACCCGCCAAGGTGGCATCAAAATTCAAGAACTTCAATGCCCAAAAGGCTCGGTTCTCCAACTCTACGGGTAGATGACATGTCTTCCCATAGACCATCTGAAACGGAGATAACCCCAAAGAAGTTTTTAATGCAGTCCGGTAAACCCATAAGGCATCGTCAAGCTTTTGCCCAATCTTTTCTTGAAGTGGCCATAGTTTTTTCCAGAATTCTCTTAATCTCCCGGTTAGAGACCTCCACTTGCCCATTTGTTTGCGGATGATATGGAGATGCCACCTTATGCCTCACATCATACTTGGTCAACACATTTTTCAGTTGTGAGTTGCAGACGTGGGATCCCTCATCACTTATAAGGACCCTTGGGACACCGAACCGGGCAAAAATGTTCTTTTTGATGAACTTAATTACTGTTTGTGCATCATTCTTCGGTGTTGCAACGGCCTCCACCCATTTAGAAACATAGTCCACCGCCACCAAGATATATTGATTGGAGAATGAAGGTGGAAGTGGACCCATAAAATCTATGCCCCAAAAATCAAATACTTCAACCTCCAATATGTTTTGAAGTGACATCTCATCCCTTTTAGATATGTTCCCAGTCCTTTGGCACTTGTCACAACTCTTCACATGACTGTAAGAGTCCTTGAAGATTGAGGGCCAAAAGAGCCCAGATTGGAGGACCATTGCAGCTGTCCTCTCCCCATTGTAATGTCCACCATATGGAGAGTTATGGCAATACCACAAAATACTCTTCGCTTCCTCTTGACTAACACACCTCCTCCATAAGCCATCCGGTCCAACCTTGAACAAAAATGGGTCATTCCACATTAAATGGTTGGCATCCCGGAAGAATTTTTTCTTTTGTTGCCAAGTGAGGTGCTCTGGAACAATGTTGGCTACCTTGAAATTTGCCATGTCGGCAAACCATGGTCTTTAATGCACTAGAAATAAAGCCTCATCCGGGAACTCATCCCGAATGTCCTTTTCTTTTGCAGTAACCTCTTCATTCACTAACCGAGATAAGTGGTCAGCCACCATATTTTCGCTGCCCTTTTTGTCCTTAATGACTAAGTCAAATTCCTGCAACAATAAAATCCACCTTATGAGTCTTGATTTTGAATCTAACTTAGTCGACAAATATTTAATTGCAGCATGATCAGTAAAAATAGTGACTTGGGACCCAATCAAGTATGAACGAAATTTTTCCAATGCAAACACTATGGCTAGCAACTCTTTTTCAGTTGTTGCATAATTTATTTGGTTGTCATTGAGAACCTTGCTAGCATAGTGAATGGCATGGAAAAAAATTTCCCTTTGCTGTCCCAAAACTGCCCCAACTGCGTAGTCACTGGCATCACACATTAATTCAAATGGTGACTCCCAGTTGGGTGCAACAAGAATGGGAGCGGTGATCAACTTTTCTTTCAAAATCTGAAAAGAATTAAGACAGGCAGTATCAAACACAAATGGTGTGTCCTTGTTCAAAAGGCTACACAACGGCTTGGCTATCTTTGAGAAGTCTTTGATGAACCGCCGGTAAAATCCTGCATGACCAAGAAAACTCCTCACACCCTTGACATTCACTGGTGGAGGTAGTTTCTCAATTACATCAATCTTGGATCTATCCACTTCGATCCCCTTAGCTGAAATCTTGTGCCCAAGCACAATGCCCTCTTGCACCATAAAATGACACTTCTCCCAATTTAAGACTAAATTGGTGTCCATGCACCTCTTTAACACGGCAGCAAGGTTAGACAAGCAATTATCATAAGAGGAAACGAAAACAGAAAAATCATCCATAAAAACTTCAATGTATTTTTCTACCACATCAGAGAAAATGGAAAGCATGCACCTTTGAAATGTTGTAGGCGCATTACAAAGACCGAAAGGCATCTTCCGATAGGCAAAAACTCCAAAAGGACATGTGAAGGCAGTTTTCTCTTGGTCTTCCGGGTTAACCGTAATTTGGTTATAACCCGAATAACCATCCAAGAAACAATAATAAGCTTGCCCGACCATCCTCTCCAACATTTGTTCCATAAATGGAAGTGGGAAGTGATCTTTCCTAGTAGCTTGATTTAGCTTCCAGTAATCTATACACATTCGCCAACCGGTGACCGTTCTAGTTCGGATTAACTCATCCTTCTAGCTTTTCACAATGGTCACGCCACCTTTCTTGGGAACCACTTGTACCGGACTCACCCAAGCACTATCGAAAATCGGATAGATCATTCTGGCTTCAAGGAGTTTCAACACCTCCTTCCTTACCACTTCTTTCACTGTAGGATTGAGCCTCCTTTGCGGTTGGACCACCGGTTTAAATTCAACCTCCATCATAATCTTGTGCATACAAAATGTAGGGCTAATACCTTTCAAATCTAAGATGGACCATCCAATAGCTGTTTTATGCTCTCTAAGCACCCTTACAAGTTTCTCCTCTTCCAATTTGGACAATACATTGCTCACTATGACAGGATTTTCATCATTCTCACCAAGAAACACATATTTCAAGTGGGGAGGTAGAGGTTTAATCTCTAACTTGAGCTTCTCTTGGACTTCATCCTTTTTGAGCTCTTCTTTCTTAGTATTGACAGCAAGTTGATTGGGTTGAGCTTCCAAATCACACAAGCATTCCTCTATTTCCTTCCCTTCTTTCTCATCAAGATTTTCAATAGAATTCATAATTACTTTCTCAAGAGTAGAGGAGTGGTGCTGATGTGCAAAGACTTCTTTAGCCACTGCATCCACAATGTCCATGCGGAAACAATTCTCTTCATCGCTCGGGTGATGCATAGCTTCAAATACATTGAAAATAACCTCTTCATCTTGCACTCTGAGTCGAAGTTGGCCTTTTTGTACATCTATCAAAGCACGACCAGTTGCTAGAAAAGGTCTCCCTAATATAAGTGGAACTTCTGCATCCTCCTCCATGTCTAATATTACAAAATCTGCTGGGAAGATAAACTTCTCCACTTTAACCAAAACATCTTCCATAATACCAAAAGGACGCTTGATTGATCTATCGGCTAGTTGCAATGCCATCCTTGTTGGTTTCACTTCATCACCTCCAAGCTTGTTAAAGATTGAAAGCGACATCAAATTGATACTCGCCTCCAAGTCACACAAGGCCTTCCCAATAGCAACACTCCCAATTGTGCAGGGGATTGTAAAACTACCAGGATCTTTAAGCTTTGGAGGTAGCTTCCTTTGAAGTATCGCACTACATTCTTCCGTCAAGGCAACAGTCTCATCTTATTTAAACCTCATTTTCTTCGTAAGTAACTCCTTCATGAACTTTGCATAAGTTGGCATTTGCTCTAGTGCTTCAGCAAAGGGTATGTTGATTTGTAACCTCTTAAAGATGTCAAGAAATTTGGCAAATTGCTCTTCCTTCTCCTTCTTCTTGCTTAAGTGAGGATATGGCAATTTTACATAAGAAGGGATCTCTTGAGGCTTGTCCCCATCTTTCAAAATCTGACTTTTACTCTTCCTCAAAATTGAATCTTCATCCACTAACTTTTCTCTCTTGCCTTTTTCACTGTCTTTTTATTCTTCCTCTATTACAACCACTTTGCCTTTTTCCTCATTTTCCGCTCTTTTTTCAGCACTCAACTCATTTTTTTCAGCAACTCTCTTATTTTTCAACAAAGGCTCACCGCTCACTTTCTCAAGACTTTTACCGCTCCTCAAAACAACAGCCTTACAATGCTCTTTAGGATTTATTTGAGTATTACCTGAAAAACTGCCGCTAGATTGTTCCGCTAGGTGCTTTGCAATTTGTCCAACTTGAACCTCCAAGTCTTTTATGGAAGCATCGGTGTTTTTCTGGTTTGACATGGACATTTGCATGAATTGATTGAGGGTGTTCTCCAAGATAGAAGTCCGGTCTTGAGGCGGTTGTGTGGGATGAGGCTTACTTGCTTGTCCGGCATCTTGTTTCCAACCAAAACTTGTTTGATTCCTCCACCCTTGGTTGTAATTGTTAGAATATTGGTTGTTACCTTGCCGTCCATAGTTCCCCATATAATTAGCTTCCTCATGGGAACTAGGTGTGGCCTCACAATTTCCATTATCATGATCTCCTCCACAAAAATCACATATCATTACCTCTTGAGGTGGCATGGTTGTCCCTTGCATGGTTTGGAGTTGTTATGGGAGTTGAACTAGTTGCTTGGTAATGGAGTCAAGTTGTTGTGACATAAGCTTATTTTGAGCCAAAAGTGCAGTTTGTGAGTCTAACTCCAACACTCCCTTTCTTGATGTGGTACATCGGTCATGATGCATCAGATAGTCATTAGATGCCATATCTTCTATCAAAATCAATGCTTCCTCCGGTGTCTTTGTGTTCATGGAACCTCCAGCTGAGGCATCCAACATAAGCTTGGTTGACGGCCTCAATCCATGGCAAAATGTTTTCATTTGGACAAGATCATCAAACCCATGATTTGGACATTTTCGGAGCAAGTCTTTGAACCTTTCCCATGTGTCATGAAGAGTCTCACCCTCTTGTTGAACATAGCTTGTGATATCACCCCATGTCTTCACAAATCTTGAGGCGGGAAAGAACCTTGCAAGAAATTTAGCCTCTAAGTCATCCTATGTAGTGATGCTCCCCCTTGGTTGAGATTGGAGCCAAGCCTTGGCTCTATCTCTTAGATAGAAAGGAAACAACCTTAGGCGAATTGCATCATCGGTAGCACCATTTATCTTCACCATATCACATAACTCAATGAAGTTGGAGACATGATTATTAGGATCCTCCTTCTCCATCCCGGAAAATTGATTTTGTTGCATAATATTCAAGAGAGCCGGCTTGATCTCAAAATTGTTGGAATTCACTGGAGGCCTCACTATGCTAGTGACATGCCGATTGAAATTTATATTGGCATAATCCCCAAGTGTTCTCCGTGGAACACCCTCACCATTGCCTGCCATCTCAAGTGGTTCTTGATGAACTTGTGAAGTGGAGGTCTCTTGTTCTCTTTCTTGTCGTGCTAATAACTTCCTCTGTCTTGCTTGACTCCGATTCTCCCTAGCCGTTTTTTCCATTTCAGGATCGTAGAGAAGTTGATCAACTGGGATAGTACCTCGCATGCACAAAAGCCTATTGACCAAGGATGTTAGCACTAAATGATAGCAAAGAGAAACAGATAACAAAACAGAAAAAATAAAATTGTGCTTAAATTAGTAATCGAAATGGGTATGCTAATATTGAAACACAAGTCCCCGGCAACGGTGCCAAAAACTTGTTGACGGTCTTGGCAAGTATACCAAGTCGCACAAGTAGTAAAGGTTATCGTTCCCACGAGGACTGAGACAAGTACTAGCACGTAACAGACCAACTACTATCTAAGCGGATATTTGGAAGGAAGGGAGCTCAATATTAAATACCAAGCCCAACAAGAGTTAGAATTTAAAATAGACAAAATAAAAGGAACAAGTTCTTTTAGGATTTTTATCAAACACTTGGAATGCAAAAAGGGGATTCTTCGAATATGATGAAAGATGTTGGGATTAAACTTCACTAAACCTTTGCCTCATGCAATACTAAGACCACCAATACAATTTATGCTTCAAATATTAAAATCAACCCACAAGATTACTCAAGTCCTAATTCCTTAGATGACAAGAGCCTAAATCCCCTAATTAGACCCTAATTCCTTAGGTGGCTTAATTAATGAATTTGCATTAAGAGTAGGGATTACACGATTACTAATAAACCAAAATCCATTCCTAGATGCAAGGTTTACTAGGTGATTAATTTCAGATCAAGAAATGATAAGAACTTCCCAATTGCAAATCAAATCTCAGAACAATTCATGGATGATCAAACCACAAAAAGCATTAAGCATAGGAATCAAACACTAATAAAGAAGCATAAACATAGATTAATAAATCAAGGCAAATACATGAGATTCGGTTTAGCTACATCTAATCCAACAAAAATGGAATTTATCTACTCATAGTAATAGAGAAAGCCAAAATCAAAACAATAGAAACAAAGGAGAGAAGAAACTCCATGGAAGCTTTCCACAGTAGTCACAGCAGCCCCTGGTTCAGAGAAAACGTCCTTTTAGGGTAAAAAATCACCACCCCTTATGTTCTGCCCAGATGCCTTATTTATAGATTAGGGAAGTTTGAATCCCAATCACAAATTCAGATCCAAATAATGCGCGTCACGACCGTGATGGCCATCACGGTCAGACCGTGACGGGTTCTGCCATGGGTGCTTCTTCAATTTTTGGTTTGTCACGGCCGTGATGCTCATCACGCCTGGGCCGTGACCAGTTCTGACTTTTGCCTTCTTATCTTTTCATTTTTGCTTTATCGTGGCCGTGATGGTCATCACGTCTAGGCCGTGATAGGCTCTGTTTGGCTTATTTTCTTCACTTTTCAAGCCCCATCTTATTGCAAGCTCCATCATGGTTGATCTTGAGCATTTTGATGAGTCACCGGCAAGTGTACCGGGTCGTCGCAAGTAATAAAAGAAACATGGTAAGAATTTACCAAGGTCGAACTCAGGGATTGGGCTACCAATTCAACTAATCCGCGGGAAATCAGATACTTTTGGTCAAGTGAGGAAAGTGGTTGAGAGGGAGAGATTAAGATCGCAATTCAATTAACAATCAAATAAAGCTAAGGTTTTAAAATCAGAAATTAAAATATCCAAGGTCTCAAATCCACCTACCTAATCATGTATAGTACCCAAGTGATGATGAATTCCTCCCTAAGTTCAATTACAATGTCAACCGGGACCCCCAATTTCTCCTGTATCCACTGTCGTGCTCAATAGGACGTATTCGACGATTGGATTAATTACTTACTAGGTCTCATAATCCTAATCATCAAATTCTATTAATTCTTGTTCCCTATAAGGTTGCACTAATCTCCTAAATCCACTGTCGTGCTCATTATTCAATTAGTGATTCCAATCCAAGTTCTAAAACGCGAATCGCCGATCAGCCTCAACACGTTTAACTAGTCAATCACGCAACACATATGATCAACACAATCAAATCAGAATTGGAAAACATTCATTGAGAGAAGGGGAGAAAAACATACATCACATGAACACTATACCTCCATGGGCGGCTTCATTGATCCCTCGAACGAGGGGATTAGTTCCTCATGCCCGTGACGACGCACAAACAATCCGACATAATCTCCATAATAAAATAAAATAAGAAAAAGGGAGACGCAGCTCCAGAAGAAAACAATGATTCGTAACTAAACTGATCTAAACAAGTGGAAAAACTTCCATCCCTAATTCTGATCTGAAACAACATATAAATATGGATTCTGGTTCTCGGCCGCTCGCGGGGCGAACACGCTTTCGCGAGGCGAACATTAGTTTTGGCGCGCTTTCAATTTGGATTCTCGCGTGGCGATAGTGTATTCGCGGGGCGAGTCTTCCAACTTCAATCTGTCACAGCCGTGACATTCATCACGGCTAGGCCGTGATGATCTCTGTCTTCCAGGGTCTTCAAGATCTCGCGGGGCGAGACTTCAAACCTTAATCTGTCACAGCCGTAACCTTAATCACGGCTTAGCCGTGATGGTCTCTGTCTTGCAGGTCTTCATGATTCTCGAGGCGAGAATATTCTTGCGGGACGAGACAGAATTGATGACGTTGCTGCTTAGCTGATCTTCAGACTCGCGAGGCGAGCATTCACTCGCGGGGCGAGAATCTCCAGAATGGCAATTTCCACTATTTCTTGACTTTCCTTGACTCCCGGAGCTTCACTTCTATCCTGAAACAATAAAAAGACACAAAAAGCGTAATTCTATTCAAAATAGACTAAAAACTACTAAAAATGCCTAGAATGAGTAAAAGTCTACTTAGGAACAAAACAAGGCCAAATTTGGGCGAAAACGATATTGAACTCGAATAATTTGCACAAAAACCACAGTCCATCTAGTTATAAAACTAGATAAGCCAAAGGCTTATCAAAACACCCCAAACTTAAACCTTGCTTTTCCCCCTACATCAACTTAATCCCCACATTCATTTACTTTAAACAATTGAGAACTTATCATTCATGCATGCATTAATCTAAGTTGAGGATCAGAATTACAGACAAAAGGAAGATCACCAATTCCAAACAACTGCCTTCCTCTGAATGGTATGTAAAATTTCACTCATTCGCTCAAATTCGTCTAGGCTATCAACTTTTCACTCAATTTCACATATCAAGAGCACTTCCCATGAATTTGATTTTCATCTCAAAAATGGTTCCCACGAAAACATGCATGCAACATCAGAAGGTCTTATAAAGGTTGTAATGGGGCCTGGCTTAGGGTAGGATATTCAAGGATACTAGGCTTAAGTCCCTAGGAACTAAGAGAGCATGATCATTTGACACATATTCAACTCAAATTACTTTTTCCATTTTTTTCTTTTTGCCTCGGTTGACTACAGCCTTTTCCTTGCTATTTTTTCCGTTTTGCCCCTTTTCTTTTGGCAATTTTTTTTTTAAACCAACCTTTATTTTTCTTTTTCTCACCCCCAATATGACACATCACCTTGTAGCCACCCCAAACTTAGTTCCTCACAACCATTTTCTTGCTACGCTTCCATGCTCTCCTAATCCTAAGGTTGGGTTAACATGGTTTTTCAGACTTTGGCTTGTAATATAGGGTCATCAAGAAACAATAGGTCAATTAGGCTCAATGTGGCTAACTAGGGAACATGCATTAGGGATGGTTCTTTTTAGGCCAAGTAGTTATTTCAAAGAAAATTGCCTAAATCATTTGATGCAACACATAAACATGCAAACCATGAAGAGATTCAAGCAAATCCGGGAAAGTGCAACTTAACAGTGATTCTCACAATCAAAAACAAAGTTGGAGGCTCAAATCCTCACCTGGACATTTTGCAAATTATTTGACCGAGATACAATTCCTAGTGTGTGCACCCCCTCACCCCAAACTTATCATAAATCAAGTAATCACAATAAGATTCTCAAAGTTCAATTTTCAATTTTTCACATGGGGATCAATCTTCTATTTTCAGAACCTAGGGGGAAATCATCAATGGTCAAAATAATTCATGCAATCAATCTATGCTCAATTTAATCAAAATCCAACAAGCTTGCGGACACACATTCATACACAAACTCTTGATCTTCTCAAATTATTCAAGAGTGACAAACAAAAACAAAACAAAAACAAAAACAAAAACAAGAGTGAGGAAAGGATAGGGTGCTCCCTGATCAAGTTTCAATGGTTGCATCCTCGTCCAATTGGTATCACGGGCTTCCTTCTGTTGCATAGCATCCTGGAAGAACTCCTGAAAATTAAAACCTTAAGTGCAGATTCGCGAGGCGAGATATCACTCGCGAGGCGAATCTGGAAAATTGTTATTCACACTTTCCAGAATAGCGAGGCGAGTAGTATCTAGCGAGGCGAATCTGGAATTCCAACAGATGATGATGCCCAGAATCACGAGGCGACAGTATACCTCGCGGCGCGAGACAGAAAAGTGAGCAAGCCTCTGAGATTCAGGGCTTTTGTCTCGCGCGGCCACTGTGGATTCGCGTAGCGAATCAAGCTTTTTTTCTTTTTTTTTTTAATATAAATGAAAATGACAGAAACTAAAACCAAAGGATACCTAGCTTGGGTTGCCTCCCAAGTAGCACTTGTTTAACGTCCCGAGCCTGACTCAAGTCACCCCCTAAGGGTTAATCCGGACGAAGATCTTGCTTGCCATGCCATGCCTCAGTCCGTTTTCTGTATGCTCTTGCCCTTTCATATGCTCGCTTGCTGTTCCCGGACAACTCCTTTAAGTCCAGCATCCTTCTATAATCAGCACGAACTCTCCACTCCATGATGGTCCCTTTTGGGATCAACTGGTTGTTTTCATTGACCACCACGGGTGTTCCACCTTTCAACTTCGGTGCTTTATCCTCTTTTTCCATGCCCTTGTTGTTGCGCTCTTCCCTTGCACATTCATCCCTTGGGGAACTCGGTAAGGCTTCCATGTCTTTCAACCACTCGAGATAGACCTCATCCCCCAAAGGGTTTTTTTTCTCACTATCATCATCATGGGATTTTACCAACACTTGAGCAAGTGAAGAACCATGGGCTTCTCTAGTTGCCTTTGCCTTGACAGTTGGATCCACCATATCCACTCGATACACTTCCGACCTCTCTACAGGGTGCTTCATTGCTTCAACGAGATTGAAGACTACCTCATCATCTTGCACCCTTAGAGTGAGTTTCCCTTGCCGCACATCTATCAAGGCACCCCCAGTGGCCAAGAAGGCCCTACCCAATATGAGAGGGACCTCGGCGTCTTCATCCATATCAAGCACTACAAAGTCCGCCGGAAATATGAGCTTGTCCACTTTTACTAACAAGTCTTCGACCACCCCATAAGGATATTTTATAGAGCGATCGGCTAGTTGGAGCGACATCCGTGTATCCTTGAATTCTTTGATCCCCAACCTCTTCATCATAGAGAGGGGCATCAAGTTGATGCTTGCCCCTAGATCACATAATGCCTTCCCTACAGTCATCCCCCCTAATGGTGCATGGTATCGAAAAAGAATCGGGATCCTTCAACTTTGGAGGCAGTTTTCTTTGAAGAATGGCACTACACTCCTCGGTCAAAGCAACCGTTTCCTCATCCACTATTCTCCGCTTCTTGGTGAGAAGTTCCTTCATAAACCGGGCATATGATGGCATCTGTTCCAAGGCTTCCGCAAATGGAATGTTAATCTGAAGTTTACGGAAGACATCAAGGAATTTGTTGAACTGCTTATCCTGTTGAGGCTTCTTCAATCTTTCAGGATATGGTACCTTCATGTAGGGCGGGAGGTCTTGGGGTTCAACCCACTTCTTCTTTCGGAACTCTTCATCCACAAGCTTCAGCCTTCCCCCTTGCTCTGGTGCCTTGTCACTTGCCAACTTCTCTTTCTCAGGTTGCTCTTCCTCAACATGTGGTTGTTCCGGGGCCTTGTCTTCCTGAGAACTAGTTGCACCCCTGTTAGATCCCAACACTTTACCGCTCCTGATTGTTATGGCATTGCAATGGTTCTTAGGGTTGTTCTCGGTATCACTTGGGAAAGTGCCTGGGAGACGCTCATTTAGTTGCTTCAAGGAGTGAGCTATCTGCGTCTCAAGATTCTGAATTGCCGACCCTATATGAGTCACCAACTTGTCAATGGCAGTGTTCGTGTTGATTGACGATTTCTCTACTGCTGCACTTATCTTCTCAAAAGCCAGCTCCCACGGTTGTCTTCCACTATCTGTTAGTTGCAACTGATTAGGCCCCGGAAAAGCTCTTTGAGTATTGCTGTTGCTGGATCCCAATGTTTGGCCTCGAGACCTGTTGAGGTTGTTGTTGCCCGGCTAGACCACCACTAGCATTACTCCAAGCGAAACCCGGATGGTCTCTCCTCATATACCCCCTATTCGATTCATTGTAGTCATTACATGCATTCCTCGATAGTTATTCTGGGGCACAGTGTCATAGAAGTTGTGGCATGAGTCCACATGTTCCTGAGAGAAGTTGAGCGGACAACTATGAGGGTCATGATCTCCATTACAATTGTCACAACCCGGAGGCATCCCCTCGTGTATCACATTAACCCTTTTGCTTCCAGACAATGTCTCATTCTACATCTTCAACAATCTGTTTTGCTCGAGAATGGATTCCATTGTCGCTGAACTTATTCCACTTGAGGTTTCCCTACTACGGTTATAATCATTATATGACATCTTTTCCAATAATGCCCATCCATCCTCGGCTGATAAATAGGAAAAAGAACCGCCAGCTGCGGCATCACAGTTCATCTGATAGTGTCCCCTCAACCCGTTAAAGAAATGCTGAACTTTGGAGACCGGGTCAAAGAACGCTGAAGGGCATCTTCTCAGGAGCCCGTTGTACCTCTCCCAGGCCTCATTATAGGTTTCATCTTCTGTCTGCCTGAAGGATGTGACGGCAATTCTTGCTTGTGCCGCTTTCTGAGGGGGAAAATATTTGGTTAGGAACTTTTGTGCCATTTGCTCCCAAGTTCTGATGCTGTTCCTATCCAAGCTGTCAACCCAATCGCGAGCGACATCCCTAAGAGATAGAGGGAAAAGCCGCAAGCGAAACTCATCTTGAGAGACTCCTCTTGTCTTCTGCAAGTCACAAGCTTCAAGGAAGCGAGTGATGTGTCTATGAGGGTCCTGTTTGCCACTCCCATCAAACTGATTCTCACGGATCTGGAATGTGACACATCATTCCACTCTGAAGGAGTCTGTATTCAGGTTGCCCCTCACAATAGAAGAATCACAATCTCCCAAGCTGGGTAGATCGTACTCGAAGAGAGGCTTGTAACGAGGAGGAGGAGGAGGAGGAGGGTTTTCTTCGACCATGTCCTCAAGATTAATCGCTTCAAGCCTCTTTCTTTCTTTGACTTCCTTCCTTAAGCGCTTCCCAGTCTTGGTGATATCCGAATCAAATAGCAGGTCCTCTTAAGAAAGGGTACCTCGCATACAAAAAAAACGGCAAGACCAAGTGGAATCAAAGAAGTAGAGAGAAATAGTAAAGAAATAACAGAAAAATAAAAATAAAATCAACTTAACCAATCAATCAAATTTCCTAATAATTAGGAAAATTGGTTGTGCCAATCCCCGGCAACGGAGCCAAAAACTTGATTAGTCATCGGCAAGTGTACCGGGTCGTCGCAAGTAATAAAAGAAACACGGTAAGAATTTACCAAGGTCGAACTCAGGGATTGGGCTACCAATTCAACTAATCCACGGGAAATCAGATACGTTTGGTCAAGTGAGGAAAGTGGTTGAGAGGGAGAGATTAAGATCGCAATTCAATTAACAATCAAATAAAGCTAAGGTTTTAAAATCAGAAATTAAAATATCCAAGGTCTCAAATCCACCTACCTAATCATGTATAGTACCCAAGTGATGATGAATTCCTCCCTAAGTTCAATTACAATGTCAACCGGGACCCCCAATTTCTCCTATATCCACTGTCGTGTTCAATAGGACGTATTCGACGATTGGATTAATTACTTACTAGGTCTCATAATCCTAATCATCAAATTCTATTAATTCTTGTTCCCTATAAGGTTGCACTAATCTCCTAAATCCACTATCGTGCTCATTATTCAATTAGTGATTCCAATCCAAGTTCTAAAACGCGAATCGCCGATCAGCCTCAACACGTTTAACTAGTCAATCACGCAACACATATGATCAACACAATCAAATCAGAATTGGAAAACATTCATTGAGAGAAGGGGAGAAAAACATACATCACATGAACAGTATACCGCCATGGGCGGCTTTATTGATCCCTCGGACGAAGGGATTAGTTCCTCATGCCCATGACGACGCACAAACAATCCGACATAATCTCCATAAAAAAATAAAATAAGAAAAAGGGAGACACAGCTCCAAAAGAAAACAAGGATTCGTAACTAAACTGATCTAAACAAGTGGAAAAACTTCCATCCCTCATTCTGATCTGAAACAACATATAAATAAGGATTCTGGTTCTCGGCCGCTCGCGGGGCGAACACGCTTTCGCGAAGCGAACATTAGTTTTGGCGCGCTTTCAATTTGAATTCTCGCGTGGCGATAGTGTATTCGCGGGGCGAGTCTTCCAACTTCAATCTGTCACAGTCGTGACATTCATCACGGCTAGGCCGTGATGATCTCTGTCTTCCAGGGTCTTCAAGATCTCGCGGGGCGAGACTTCAAACCTTAATCTGTCACAGTCATAACCTTAATCACGGCTTAGCCGTGATGGTCTCTGTCTTGCAGGTCTTCATGATTCGCGAGGCGAGAATATTCTCGCGGGGCGAGACAAAATTGATGACGTTGCTGTTTAGCTGATCTTCGGACTCGCGAGGCGAGCATTCACTCGCGGGGCGAGAATCTCCAGAATGGCAATTTCCACTATTTCTTGACTTTCCTTGACTCCCGGAGCTTCACTTCTATCCTGAAACAATAAAAAGACACAAAAAGCGTAATTCTATTCAAAATAGACTAAAAACTACTAAAAATGCCTAGAATGAGTAAAAGTCTACTTAGGAACAAAACAAGGCCAAATTTGGGCGAAAACGAGATTGATCTCGAATAATTTGCACAAAAACCACAGTCCATCTAGTTATAAAACTAGATAAGCCAAAGGCTTATCACATTTAATCCTTAATTTCTGCAAAACAACACCACAAAACTGCCTTACCCGTTCCAAGGTAAAAAACTAACAAAAAATCAAATTAAAATTGCCTAAACTACATTAAAATGCATGCAAAATGTAAATGAAATATGAGGTGAAATCACACTCATCAAATCACCCCAAGCTTAAGACTTTGCTTGTCCTCAAGCAATCACCAAGTCCAGAAGATATAAATAATCAGAGCATGGATAGTGAACCAAGAACCCAAGTAACTAATCCAAGTAACAGGCATTTTCAAATAATTCACCAAGAGACAATCAATTTCAAGTCCAATTAGAAGCTTAGGTTTCCTAGACTCATATTCTCACTTATTCGGGCACTCTTTCTCACCTCACTCAAGTGTTTAAGGGTATATGACAATTCGCTCAATTTCCTCTAGGAATGAATTCTACCATAAGCTTGACTATTAACCAAATCTCTACTTTATTAATGAAAACACATAAGAATCAAGAGATCTTTTACTTTGGTTGTAACGGGGCCATGGGATTAATCGGTAGGTGGGGAAATCAAGAAAGGAAAATTTCAAGTACGCTAAACAAAATATCAAGCATTGCAAAGCATGACACCTTCTAAAATACCTTTTTGGGTTTTGATTCATTTTTCCACCATTCTTTCTTTCTTTTTATTTTATTTCTCACTTCCTTTTGTCATCCCCTTATATATATATATATATATATATATATATATATATATATATATATATATATATATATATATATATATATATATATATATATTATTTGGAGAAGGGGAGATTTTCAATTCAAGAGAAATATTTTTCTAACTTTCTCATCCCATACATTTTCAAACTACCTTTTTACCCTTTTGTGCAATACATTAGAAGGTCTCCTACCAAGCATCATTCATCAAAATATTTCAAGGTACCAAGAAAAGCATTTTATTCTTGTAGAATCAAAATCAGGCAACTAAGGGATAGCATTTAATCAATCAAAGCTCAGAAGGCCGGAAAAATGCCTAGTGCCTCAATCATTTTCAAAAATGTTTTCGAAAATTTTTAAGCTTCAAAACGGTTTCAAGTCAAGTTCTAGAGAATACAATCCAAGAGGAATAAAACACTCTATCACAAAGAATGGGGTAGATTTAGTGAGTATCCCTTTTTGGCTCAAAAATATCACATTTAGTAGTTCAAACATCAAAGAGAAACACAAATCTACGGAACCACATGCTAATTATCAACTATCAAAGATCATCTCAAGCATTTTTATTTGTAGCCTTATAACAAGAATAAAAAAATTGGGTTCAAAAATTCACTATCTCAATTTATTTGGCACTAAGTTCTCACAATTGGATGCATAATCTAAGCAAGGGGCAATCTAATCATGTGATCATGCAAAACTATGCCTATATGAATGCAACATGAAAAATGTAAAAATTCGAAAATTTGCAAAAATACCCCTACCCCAAGCTTAAAAACTTACATTGTTCCCAATGTAAATAATCAAGTCGGAGAAAGGAGAAAAATGGAACAACTCACCGAGGTGGTAGCGGGTGCTGGCTCACATGCCTAGTTGAAGAGATGCTGGAAAATGTGTCACGATCGTGATGCTCGTCACGGGCAGGCCGTGATCAATTCTGGTCTATAGGAGCTGGCCTGTCATGGCCGTGACCTCCATCACGGCTAGGCCGTGATACTCTCTGATCTTCAGGGTCCTTCTCATCACGCCCGTGATGGATATCACGGCTGGGCCGTTATCCGTTCTGATCTTCTCATTAAGCTGATCACGGCCGTGACCACTATCACGGCCTAGGCGTGATGACTTCTGCTTTATTTGTCCTTGCCTTTTTGCTCTTCCTTCCTTCAGAACCTGAAAATACTTGGCAAAGCCATCAATTAATGATCGTTCTTTTCTTATCTTCTCAATTTATTCAGAAACAAAATTTCAAAAACAAATGGGAAAGGAAAAGAAAACTTGGGTTGCCTCCCAAGAAGCGCTTCTTTAACGTCTCTAGCTTGACGGGTCGGTGATCTCAAGGATCACGAAGGCGCACAGCTGTGGTCAATCTCTTGATGTCACCACCCAAGTAGGCCTTGAGCCTTTGGCCATTGACTTTGAAGGTCCTTTTTGAAGTAGGATCCTCCACTTCTATAGCTCCATGATATGAGACTTCTTTGACAATGAACAGTCCCGACCACTTAGACTTCAACTTGCTCGGAAACAATCTCAGCCGGGAATTGAATAATAAAACTTGTTATCCCGGCTGAAATGCTTTCATCAAGATCTTCTTGTCATGATAAGTCTTGACTCGCTGCTTGTAAATAGCTGCATTCTCATATGCATTAAGGCGCATCTCCTCTAATTCATGCAGCTGATGGACTCTTTTCTCAACCGCCAAGGTGGCATCAAAATTCAAGAACTTAAATGCCCAAAAGTCTTGACACGGACTCGGCAAGTGTACCGGTTCGTTGCAAGTAATAAAAACGGTGAGACCGGATATCGTTCTCAGGGATCGTGGACAATTACCACTTCGCAAAATTGACTACTATCTAGGCGATCGGATTTTGGATTGAAGGTTGTTTTAACATCTAGCAAACAAACAAGAAGAAAATATTTTTGTTCTTTTTGGATTTTTCTCAAACAGTTAACGTGAAAACAGAGAGATGGATAACAATGAGATAGAATTGCTGGGGTTAAACTAAGCTCATCCTCCCTTGGTTGTTATGAAATGATAACTAACACAGTTCCTACTCCCCTTATGACAATCGAATCTTTTCTAATATACTCAAGCCTAATGTCTTAGGTGCATTGAGCCTAAAATCCCAAATTAAACCCTAATGTCTTAGGTGGATTAATAAGAGAAATTGCATTAAGACAAGATTCATAAGATTGCAAGTAGCCAACACCTATGTCTAGATTCTTGGACTACTTGGCATATAATTCATGAGCATACTTTAACATCAACCTTTCAATTGTCTATTAAAGCAACTAATCATTCCTAAGATGATCAAGCCTAGGAAAGCATTAAGCATAGAATTATATACTCATAAAGAAGAAGGAAACTGTATTAATCTCAAGTCATATTACAACCAAGTTCAGATAACAATAGTCTAACCCCAACAAAGGGGAGTTTAGCTACGCATAATTGAAAGTAAAACAAAAGGAATAATTACAGAGATGAACAAAGGGGAGAGCTCCATGGAATGGTGCACACAGCCACAGCAGCAGAGGATTTCTCTTTAGGGTTTTCTGAGTGATCCAAATTCTTCTGTTCTGCTCAGTTTTTCTAGTACTCGTGGCCGGTCACCGCCGTGACAGCCATCACGGCCAGGCCGTGATGGTTTCTGACTTGGCACCGCTTCACTTTCTGATTCATCACGGCCGTGATACTCATCACGGCTAGGCCGTGATCCTTTCTGACTTTTCCAACAAACAGGTCACGGCCGTGATAGACATCACGGCTAGGCCGTGATCGTCTCTGACTTTTCCAACTGATTCATCACGGCCGTACTATCCATCACGGCTAGGCCGTGATCGTCTCTGACTTTTGGAGATCTGGCACAGCTGACACGTCACGGCCGTGATAGCCATCACGGCTAGGCCGTGACAGCTTCTGACTTCTGGCTCAATTCTTTCTTCACTCTCTTTGCTCCCTCACGGCCGTGAGGGCCATCACGCTGACCGCGTGATGCTCTCTGCTTGGCTCAATTTCTTATCTTTCAAAGCTCTAAGTCATCCAAGCTTCATACTTGCTAATTCTTGGGCATTTAATCATGAATATCTGCAAAACAACACACAATACCACCTTATCCGTTCCAAAGGAAAAACTAAACAAAATAAACACTAAAATGGCCTAACTATATGCAAATGCATGCAGAAATGTACATGGAAAATGAGGTGAAATCACACTCATCAAATCACCCCAAGCTTAAGACTTTGCTTGTCCTCAAGCAAAAACCAAGGCCATAAGATGAAAACAACCAGGACAATGATAGTGAACTAAGAACCCGAATAAAATGATCCAAGCAACAGGCAGTCAATTATTTCAGCAAGAGACAATCAATTCAAGTCCAATTAGGGGCTTAGTTTCCCTAGACTCACATTCTCACTAATTCGGGCACTCTATCTCACTTGCAGCTCACCCCAAGCTTGTTCATTTGCTTGGCCCTCTTTCTTGCCTCACTCACTCAAGTGTTAAGGGAATATGACATTTCACTCCATTTTCCTCAAAGAATGATTCCTACCATAAGCTTGACTATCAACCACATCTTCACTTTATTAATGAAAACATCTAAGAATCAAGAGGTCTTATTCTTTGGTTGTAATGAGGCCATGGGATCAATTTTCAGGTGGGAATTTCAAAAACAGGAAATTTCAAAAGGCTATACAAACAATCAAGCATTGCAAGGCACGACCTTCTAAAATACCTTTCTTGGGTTTCAGTTTACTCTTCCACCATTCTTTCATTTTTTTTTTCTACTTCTCATTCCTTTTTTGTCATCCCCTTCCCCATTTTTATTTCTTTTTCTCTTCTTCTTCTTTTTTTTTTTTCTTTTTTTTTTTCTTTTGTTTGGAGAAGGGGAGATTTTTCATTCCAAGAGAAGTAAATTTTTTTTCAGATTCATCTTTTTCTTTTCATCATCCCAACTTTCAACTACATTTTCTAACCCATTTTTGCACAGTACTTTAGAAGGTCCCTCATAAGCATATTTAACAAAACATTTCAGGGCACCAAGAAAAGCATGCTATTCATTCCGGCTCAAAATGGGCAACTAAGGGTAGCATTTACACATTCAAAGTTCAGAAGGCCGGAAAAAATACCTATTGCCTCAATCATTTTCAAAAATGTTTCCAAAAATTTTCTAGTTTCGAAATGGTTTCAAGTCAAGTTCTAGAGAAAAACAGTCCAAGAGGAAAACACTCTACACAAAGAACGGGGGCAGATTTAGTGAGTGCCCCCTAATGGCTCAAAAGCTCACATTCATCAGTTCAAGAACCAGTGAGAACATAAATCCATAGAAACACATGCTAATCATCAACTATCCAAGAACATCTCAAGCATATTTAATGAAGCCAAATTACAAGAATAGAAAATCAGGGTCCAAAATTCACCATCACAGAAAAATTGGCACTTAGCTCTTACTATCATATGTTCAATCTAAGCAGGGGTAACCGAATCATGCGATCATGCAACTTAAGCCTATATGAATGCAATATTTACAATGCATATATGGATGCAATATTTACAATGCAAGAAAAGAAGAGTACCCCTACCCCAAGCTTAAAGACTTACATTGTCCTCAATGTAAATAATTAAACTTAGAGAGGGTAGAAAACTGGAACAACTCACAAGGTGGTAGTGGTGCTGAATCACATGCTTTCTGGTTTTGTTTCCTCTTGCCCTTCTTCTCCTCCTTCCTTCAACATCTGGAATCACTCAACAAACTATTAACAAACCTCTTGAGCTTCTCAAATTATTCAAGAGGGGAAATTAAAAACAAAAGAGAAGATGAAAATTATATAAAAAAATAAAGATTGGGTTGCCTCCCAATAAGCGCTTCTTTAACGTCACTAGCTTGACGGATGATTTTTTTTTTCTCTTTTTTTTTTTTTTAACAAGATGGTGCCTGAAGAGTGACGGAAATCGCCTGACGATCGAAGTTGCCTCCAAGGTAGTGCTTTAGTCTTTGTCCATTAACCGTGAAGGTATCACCGGATGATGGATCTTCCAATTTAACGGAACCAAATGGAGAAACAGACTTGACATAGAATGGGCCTGACCATCTTGATCTCAATTTGCCTGGAAAGAGCTTGAGTCTTGAGTTAAACAGCAGAACTGACTGGCCTTCTTCAAACTTCTTGGAAAGAATGTGCTTGTCATGCCAGAACTTTGTCCTTTCCTTGTATATCCTAGCACTCTCATAAGCCAAGAGTCGGAACTCATCCAACTCATTCAATTGAAGCATCCTCTTGTCCATGGCCAGCCTTGTATCAAAGTTCAGGGCCTTCACTGCCCAAAAAGCACGGTGTTGTAGCTCTACCGGAAGATGACATGATTTCCCGAACACCAATTGGTAAGGTGACATACCAATAGGCGTCTTATAGGCAGTCCGATAGGCCCAAAGTGCATCATCCAACTTCTTCGCCCAATCCTTCCTTGCATTGTTCACAGTTTTTTCCAAAATTCTCTTCAACTCCCGGTTGGACAATTCCACTTGCCCACTGGTTTGGGGATGGTAAGGTGTGGTAACTTTGTGGTTCACCCCAAACTTGGCAAGCACTGCATTGAACTCATTATTGCAAAAGTGGGTACCCCCATCACTTATGATAGCCCTAGGGGTCCCAAACCGGGTAAAAATATTCTTCCTCACAAAACTGATCACAGTTCTTGCATCATCCTTCAAAGTTGGCACGGCTTCCACCCACTTGCTCACATAATCAACTGCCACCAGGATGTACTTGTTGTTGTAAGACGACGGGAAAGGACCCATGAAGTCAATCCCCCATACGTCAAAGAGCTCTACCTCCAATATACCCTTTAAGGGCATCTCATTTCTCTTGGAAATACTGCCGGTCCTCTGGCATTTATCACAATTCATCACCCAAGCTCGGGAGTCCTTGAAAATAGTGGGCCAAAACAGCCCGCTTTGCAAAATCTTCATGGCGGTCCTCTCACCACCAAAATGTCCTCCATAGGGTGAGTTGTGGCAGTGGGTCAACACCCCATTAATTTCTTCTTCCGGTATGCACCTCCTCAGAATTCCATCTGAACCTCTTTTGAAAAGATATGGCTCATCCCAAATGTAGAACTTGGCATCATGAATGAGCCTCTTCCTCTGTTGCGCATTGAAGTCCTTAGGAATTTTATTGGCCGCCTTGTAATTTGCAATATCCGCGAACCAAGGTGCCACTTGCACCACAAACAACCGTTCATCTGGAAATTCCTCTTGAATTGGCAACTTTGCTTCTGCCTGGACATCTGCTTGTGGGAGCCTGGACAAATGGTCTGCTACCACATTCTCCACTCCTTTCTTGTCCTTTATTTCCAAATCAAACTCTTGGAGTAGCAGTATCCACCTAATAAGCCTTGGCTTAGCATCCTGTTTAGTCATCAGATATCTCAAAGCAGAATGATCAGTGTAGACTGTAGTTTTACAACCAATCAAGTAGGATCTAAATTTATCAAAAGCAAATACCACAGCAAGCAACTCTTTTTCAGTCGTAGTGTAATTCAATTGGGCATCATTAAGCACACGACTGGCATAGTAAATGACATGCAGCACTTTGTTTTTTCTTTGGCCCAAAATGGCTCCCACCGCATAGTCACTTGCATCACACATTAGCTCAAAAGGTAAACTCCAATCTGGAGGAGCAATGACTGGTGCGGTGGTGAGTTTTTCTTTCAAAATTTTGAAGGCATGCATGCAATCATCATCAAATATAAAAGGAGTATCAGCTACCAAAAGCTTGCATAAGGGTTTCACTATTTTTGAAAAATCTTTTATGAACCTTCTATAAAAACCCGCATGCCCTAGGAAGCTTCTAACACCTTTCACATTTAAGGGAGGAGGAAGTTTTTCAATCACTTCAATTTTGGCTCTATCAACCTCCATCCCCCTCGATGAAATTTTGTGCCCAAGAACTATACCCTCCCTAGCCATGAAATGGCATTTTTCCCAATTTAAAACGAGGTTAGTTTCTTGGCACCTTTTTAGGACACAGGCAAGATTATTCAAACAGTTATCAAATGAATCACCAAATACAGAAAAATCGTCCATAAATACCTCAATAAACTTCTCATTCATATCGAAAAAATATGGAGAGCATGCACCTTTGAAAAGTGGCGGGTGCATTGCACAACCCGAAAGGCATTCTCCTGTATGCATAGACTCCATAAGGGCAGGTGAAAGCGGTCTTCTCTTGGTCCTCCGGGTCAACCACAATCTGGTTATACTCGGAGTATCCATCAAGGAAACAGTAGAAAGCATGACCCGCCAACCTCTCTAGCATCTGATCAATGAAGGGTAATGGAAAGTGGTCTTTTCTAGTGGCCTCATTCAGTCTTCTGTAGTCAATGCATACCCTCCATCCAGACACGGTCCTGGAGGGAATAAGTTCATTCTTTTCATTCGCCACCACTGTCATCCCCCCTTTCTTCGGCACAACTTGGACCGGACTCACCCATGGACTATCGGAGATGGGATAGATAATGCCCGCATCCAACAACTTCACAATCTCCTTCCTCACAACTTCCTTCATATTCGGGTTGAGTCTTCTTTGCGGTTGTCTAACCGGCTTGAATTTTTCCTCCACACGGATTTTGTGCATGCAGAAGGAGGGGCTTATCCCCTTCAAATCGGACATAGACCATCCAATTGCAGATTTGTGCTCCCTAAGCACCCTCAACAGCTTCTCTTCTTCCAAGGAATTCAACCCACTCACGATGATAATCGGGAATGAAGAGTTCATCCCAAGGAAGGCATAACGGAGATGGGATGGCAATTCCTTCAACTCTAGCACCGGTGGGTCACCCTTATCTTCAATTCTCACATCTTCCACCACTTTGTCTTCATCAGTACTCACAACCAGACAAGCTTCCAGAGATTTAATCATTAGATCAACTTCTTCTGCACATACCTCTTCCTCTACATCCTCTACCATCAGAGCAGCTTCTAACGAATCTTCAAACTTCTGGTGCAAACTCTTGTCAGATAATGGATCAATGAGGTCCACTATCATGCATGTGTCCTTGTCACTTGGGTGTTTCATCGCTTCAAACACATTAAAAGTGACCTTTTCGTCTTGTACCCGAAGCACCAATTCCCCTTGATTGACATCGATCAAGGCTCTACCTGTTGCTAGGAATGGTCTCCCAAGAATCAGAGGAGTATCACCATCTTCAGCCATATCTAACACCACAAAATCTGCTGGAAAAATGAACTTATCTACCTTCACCAACAAATCCTCCACAACACCATAGGGATATGTAATTGAGCGGTCTCGCGATTGAAGAGAAATTCCTGTTGGTTTTACCTCACCAATCCCCAGCTTCTTGAAAATGGAGAGCGGCATCAAATTAATACTTGCCCCTAAATCGCACAATGCTCTCCCTATGTTCAGATGACCAATCGTGCATGGGATAGTGAAACTGCCCGGGTCCTTCATTTTTACTGGCAGCTTCCTTTGAAGTATAGCGCTGCACTCTTCAGTAAGCATAACTGTCTCCTCCTTCCACCTTCTTTTGTTTGTAAGGATTTCCTTCATGAATTTTGCGTAGGAAGGCATCTGCTGTAGAGCTTCAGCAAACGGGATGTTTATTTGTAGCTTTTTGAATACATCCAGGAACTTAGAAAACTGCTGATCTTTTGCTTCTTTCTTCAACCGTTGGGGGTATGGAATTCTGAAATATGGGGGCAGCTCCTTGGGATTATCAGCCTCTTCCAGAATCTGTCTTCTAGTCTTCTTCTTCGCAAATTCTTCATCAACCAGTTTCTCCCTCTGTGGTTCTTCAGCTTCTACATCAATAGGATTAGAGGTAGTACCTTGGGAAGTTCCGGGTTCTTCATTGTTTACCTCTTCAGATTGCCCCTTGTCAATTCCAGCATCACTTGTCTTCTCTTCCTTCTCTTTTTCTTGTGGACTTAGCATTCTCCCACTTCTTGTAACAATGGCTTTACAATCTTCCCTTGGGTTCTTCTCAGTATCCCCAGGCAATTGTCCTGGAGGTCTCTCTGCCATCTGCCTTGCTAGTTGGCCCATTTGATGCTCCAAGTTCTTGATTGAAGCATTCTGATTCTTTATACTCTCTTGAGTAACTTGCATGAACTGGCCTAGAAGGTTCTCCAATTTGCTCGAACTCTCTTGAGGAGGCTTTGCTTGAGTATTTGAACTTTGTCCTTGTCTCCAACTAAAGTTGGGATGATTGCGCCACCCCGGATTGTAGGTGTTGGAGTAGGGATCATTTCTAGGCCCTTGGTTGCCCATATAGTTTACCTCTTCTTGTCCCGAGCTTCCAACCACATTGATCTCACAGTTCCCATTTGCATGGTTTCCTCCACAGAAATCACACACTGAGGCACCTTGAACTTGAACAGCTTGTACTTGAGAGTTCTGCAGTTGAACCGACCCCAGTTGTTTGGTAAGAATAGCCATTTGTGCCTTGAGGGCACCAATTTCATCCAGCTCTAGAACACCTCTACTGACCATTGACCGAGAACTAGGCATTTGATAGTCATTGTTGGCCATGTTCTCAATCAAGTCCTTTGCTTCTTCCGGTGTCTTTTGACTCAATGTACCTCCTGCAGCCGCTTCAATCATACTTCTTGAATTCCTGTTGAGCCCATTAACAAAAGTTGCGACCTGCTGCCATGTCTCCAGTTCATGATTGGGACAAGCCGTGAGTAAAGACTTGAACCTCTCCCAGGCTTCATATAGTGACTCACCATCCCTCTGTGCAAAGGCATTGATCTCTGACCTCAGTTTAATCATCCTTGACGGAGGGAAGAAGCGAGACAAAAATTTGCTGACCAAGTCGTTCCAGGTGATGATGCTTCCATGAGGATGAGATTGAAGCCATGCCTTGGCTCTATCCCTCAAAGAGAAAGGGAAAAGCCTTAACCGAATGGCCTCATCGGAAGCTCCATTTAACTTGATGGTGTCACACAGCTCAATGAAGGTACCAATGTGAGCATGAGGATCTTCACTCTCCAACCCTCCAAATTGGTTTTGCTGCACAAGGTGGAGGAGTGAGGCCTTGATTTCGAAATTATTGCAGGCCACTGCAGGTCTCACAATCGGAGTTCCACATCTATCAACTCTAGGGGAAGTGTAGTCCCCCATTGTTCTCCTTGGTGCATTCTCTTCTGCCATGGTGACAGCTGCTATTTCAATTTGTGGTTCTTGCACACTGGGTAACTCAACTTGCTGCTCTTGTCTACTAGAAGATGCTCTTTCTCTGTTCTGTCTTGCCTTGGTTCTCTTTCTATTCCTTCTGCAGAGTCTCTCGATCTCAGGTTCGAATTGGAGTTCACCTGGGTCGATTGTACCTCGCATACACTGAACAAACGGAGTAGCACAGAACAAACAAAAAAAAAACAGCACTTGCAGAAATTCACAGCAGAGATACAGAAATTAAGAACGGAAAACACAGTAGGAAAACAGCAAAAAAAATAAAATGCCTAAATTAGGAGTCCCCTTTGGTACTCGTGATATTGGCACACCGATCCCCGGCACCGGCGCCAAAAACTTGACACGGACTCGGCAAGTGTACCGGTTCGTTGCAAGTAATAAAAACGGTGAGACCGGATATCGTTCTCAGGGATCGTGGACAATTACCACTTCGCAAAATTGACTACTATCTAGGCGATCGGATTTTGGATTGAAGGTTGTTTTAACATCTAGCAAACAAACAAGAAGAAAATATTTTTGTTCTTTTTGGATTTTTCTCAAACAGTTAACGTGAAAACAGAGAGATGGATAACAATGAGATAGAATTGCTGGGGTTAAACTAAGCTCATCCTCCCTTGGTTGTTATGAAATGATAACTAACACAGTTCCTACTCCCCTTATGACAATCGAATCTTTTCTAATATACTCAAGCCTAATGTCTTAGGTGCATTGAGCCTAAAATCCCAAATTAAACCCTAATGTCTTAGGTGGATTAATAAGAGAAATTGCATTAAGACAAGATTCATAAGATTGCAAGTAGCCAACACCTATGTCTAGATTCTTGGACTACTTGGCATATAATTCATGAGCATACTTTAACATCAACCTTTCAATTGTCTATTAAAGCAACTAATCATTCCTAAGATGATCAAGCCTAGGAAAGCATTAAGCATAGAATTATATACTCATAAAGAAGAAGGAAACTGTATTAATCTCAAGTCATATTACAACCAAGTTCAGATAACAATAGTCTAACCCCAACAAAGGGGAGTTTAGCTACGCATAATTGAAAGTAAAACAAAAGGAATAATTACAGAGATGAACAAAGGGGAGAGCTCCATGGAATGGTGCACACAGCCACAGCAGCAGAGGATTTCTCTTTAGGGTTTTCTGAGTGATCCAAATTCTTCTGTTCTGCTCAGTTTTTCTAGTACTCGTGGCCGGTCACGGCCGTGACAGCCATCACGGCCAGGCCGTGATGGTTTCTGACTTGGCACCGCTTCACTTTCTGATTCATCACGGCCGTGATACTCATCACGGCTAGGCCGTGATCCTTTCTGACTTTTCCAACAAACAGGTCACGGCCGTGATAGACATCACGGCTAGGCCGTGATCGTCTCTGACTTTTCCAACTGATTCATCACGGCCGTACTATCCATCACGGCTAGGCCGTGATCGTCTCTGACTTTTGGAGATCTGGCACAGCTGACACGTCACGGCCGTGATAGCCATCACGGCTAGGCCGTGACAGCTTCTGACTTCTGGCTCAATTCTTTCTTGACTCTTTGCTCCCTCACGGCCGTGAGGGCCATCACGGCCAGGCCGTGATGCTCTCTGCTTGGCTCAATTTCTTATCTTTCAAAGCTCTAAGTCATCCAAGCTTCATACTTGCTAATTCATGGGCATTTAATCATGAATATCTGCAAAACAACACACAATACCACCTTATCCGTTCCAAAGGAAAAACTAAACAAAATAAACACTAAAATGGCCTAACTATATGCAAATGCATGCAGAAATGTACATGGAAAATGAGGTGAAATCACACTCATCAAGTCTCGATGCTCCAACTCTACGGGTAGATGACATGTCTTCCCATAGACCATCTGAAACGGAGATAACCCCAAAGAAGTTTTTAATGCAGTCCGGTAAGCCCACAAGGCATCGTCAAGCTTCTTTGCCCAATCTTTTCTTGAACTGGCCATAATTTTTTCCAGAATTCTCTTAATCTCCCGGTTAGAGACCTCCGCTTGCCCATTTGTTTGCGGATGATATGGAGATTCCACCTTATGCCTCACATCATACTTGGTCAACACATTTTCAGTTGTGAGTTGCAGAAGTGGGATCCCCCATCACTTATAAGGACCCTTGGGACACCGAACCAGGCAAAAATGTTCTTTTTGATGAACTTAATTACTGTTTGTGCATCATTCTTCGGTGTTGCAACGGCCTCCACCCATTTAGAAACATAGTCCACCGCCACCAAGATATATTGATTGGAGAATGAAGGTGGAAGTGGACCCATAAAATCTATGCCCCAACAATCAAATACTTCAACCTCCAATATGTTTTGAAGTGGCATCGCATCCCTTTTAGATATGTTCCCAGTCCTTTGGCACTTGTCACAACTCTTCACATGACTGTAAGAGTCCTTGAAGATTGAGGGCCAAAAGAGCCCAGATTGGAGGACCTTTGCAGCTGTCCTATCCCCATTGTAATGTCCACCATATGGAAAGTTATGGCAATGCCACAAAATTCTCTTACCTTCCTCTTGACTAACACACCTCCTCCATAAGCCATCCGGTCCAACCTTGAACAAAAATGGGTCATCCCACATGAAATGGTTGGTATCCCACAAGAATTTTTTCTTTTGTTGCCAAGTGAGGTGCTCTGGAACAATGTTGGCTGCCTTGAAATTTGCCATGTCGGCAAACCATGGTCTTTCATGCACTAGAAATAAAGCCTCATCCGGGAACTCATCCTGAATGTCCTTTTCTTTTGCAGTAACCTCTTCATTCACTAACCGAGATAAGTGGTCAGCCACCATATTTTCGCTGCCCTTTTTGTCCTTAATGACTAAGTCAAATTCCTGCAACAATAAAATCCACCTTATGAGTCTTGGTTTTGAATCTAACATAGTCAACAAATATTTAATTGCAGAATGATCAGTAAAAATAGTAACTTGGGACCCAATCAAGTATGAACGAAATTTTTCCAATGCAAACACTATGGCTAGCAACTCTTTTTTCAGTTGTTGCATAATTTATTTGGTTCTCATTGAGAACCTTGCTAGCATAGTGAATGGCATGGAAAAACTTTTCCCTTCGCTGTCCCAAAACTGCCCCAACTGCGTAGTCACTGGCATCACACATTAATTCAAATGGTGACTCCCAGTTGGGTGCAACAAGAATGGGAGCGGTGATCAACTTTTCTTTCAAAATCTGAAAAGAAGTAAGATAGGTTGTATCAAACACAAATGGTGTGTCCTTGTTCAAAAGGCTACAAAACGGCCTGGCTATCTTTGAGAAGTCTTTGATGAACCGCCGGTAAAAGCCTGCATGACCAAGAAAACTCCTCACACCCTTGACATTCACTGGTGGAGGTAGTTTCTCAATTACATCAATCTTGGATCTATCCACTTCGATCCCCTTAGCTGAAATCTTGTGCCCAAGCACAATGCCCTCCTGCACTATAAAATGACTCTTCTCCCAATTTAAGACTAAATTGGTGTCCATGCACCTCTTTAACACAGCAGCAAGGGTAGACAAGCAATTATCATAAGAGGAACCGAAAACAGAAAAATCAATCATAAAAACTTCAATGTATTTTTCTACCATATCAGAGAAAATGGAAAGCATGCACCTTTGAAATGTTGCAGGCGCATTACAAAGACCGAAAGGCATCTTCCGATAGGCAAAAACTCCAAAAGGACATGTGAAGGCAGTTTTCTCTTGGTCTTCCGGGTTAACCGCAATTTGGTTATAACCCGAATAACCATCCAAGAAACAATAATAAGCTTGCCCGGCCAACCTCTCCAACATTTGGTCCATAAATGGAAGTGGGAAGTGATCTTTCCTAGTAGCTTGATTTAGCTTCCGGTAATCTATACACATTCGCCAACCGGTGACCGTTCTAGTTGGGATTAACTCTTTCTTATCGCTTTTCACAACGGTCACGCCACCTTTATTGGGAACCACTTGTACCGGACTCACCCAAGCACTATCGGAAATCGGATAGATCATTCCGGCTTCAAGGAGTTTCATCACCTCCTTCCTTACCACTTCTTTCATTGTAGGATTGAGCCTCCTTTGCGGTTGGACCACCGGTTTAAATTCAGCCTCCATCATAATCTTGTGCATACAAAATGTAGGGATAATACCTTTCAAATCTAAGATGGACCATCCAATAGCTGTTTTATGCTCTCTAAGAACCCTTACAAGTTTCTCCTCTTCCAATTTGGACAATACATTGCTCACTATGACAGGATTTTATTCATTCTCACCAAGAAACACATATTTCAAGTGGGGAGGTAGAGGTTTAAGCTCTAACTTGAGATTCTCTTGGACTTCATCCTTTTTGAGATCTTCTTTCTTAGTATTGACAGCAAGTTGATTGGGTTGAGCTTCCAAATCACACAAGCACTCCTCTATTTCCTTCTCCAGCTTTCATCTTCAAGAGCTTCTTTGATGTTCTTTGGTTCAATCTCAGATAGGAATGCCATGTTGTTTGAATCTTCGAATGTTGGTCTGGCTCTAACTCCTTGAGAGGGATTACCAATGATCAACTTTTCAGGGTGATGAGTTTTGAACTTCCAGTCTCGTCTGGATTCAGTTTTAGATGGTTGTTGAGCAGGTGGATCAGACGCTTGAATACGAGTTTCTAGATCTTCATTTTTCAAGTTATTTTCAGTCTAATTGCTTTGTCTTCCGAGATCTAATCCTGTGAGATCATCTTCTAGATCTGATAGTTTCCTATCAGCCTTTAAACCATCATTAAATTCAACGTGAATAGATTCCTCAACAACTTCTGTTCTATAGTTGTAAACTCTAAAAGCTTTAGATGTGTTTGAGTATCCAAGAAATATAGCCTTATCACTTTTGAATCAAACTTTCCAAGTTGATCTCTAGTATTCAAAATAAAACATTCACATCCAAAGGCTTGGAAATAAGAAATGTTGGGTTTTCTACCTTTTCACAATTCATAGGGAGTTTTATTCAAGAAGTGTCTTATCAATATTCTGTTCTGCGTACTTTGGGAGTTTGCTTTCATTGAGCATTGTTCGTCATCTCTTGTAGAGATATGTTCTTCCTTTCTACTACTCCATTCTGATGAGGATTTCTCGGAGCAGAAAAGTTGTGAGAGATACCATTCTCTTCACATAATGTATTGAAGTGCTCATTTTCAAACTCTCCCCCATGGTCACTTCTGATAGCTGAGATACAGAATCCCTACTCATTTTGAAATTTCTAACAGAATATAGAGAACATCTTGAATGACTCATCCTTATGAGTTAAGAAGAGTACCCATATATATCTAGAATAATCATCGACTAAGACAAAACCATATTTCTTTCCTGCCTTACTAGCAACACTAACTAGACCAAACAGATCCATATGTAACAATTGTAAAGGTCTAGAGGAAGATACTAGATTCTTGGATTTAAAGCTAGATTTAACTTGCTTTCCACATTGGCAAGAGTCACATAAGACATCCTTTTTGAAACTTATATCAGGTAGACCTTTCACAAGTCTATACTTCTGAAGTTTAGATATCTGTTTCATACTTGTATGTCCTAGCTTCTTATGCCATACCCATCATTCATCTTCTCTTGACACAAAACAAGTCACATTTTGATTAGTCAATTCAGTTAGATCAATCTTATAAAGATTTTGTTACCTGTTTGCTGAAAAGAGAACTTTATCATTAGTGTCTTTGACTATGCATGAATTCTTGGTAAATGAAACATTATATCCATTATCACATAATTGACTTATGCTTAGCAGATTGTGTCTTAATCCTTAAACTAAAAGAACGTTAGAGATAGATGGTAGAGGTGATTTCCCACCAAATTTACCTATCCTGATGACCTTTCCTCTTTGATTTCCACCAAAGGTAACATGTCCACCTTCTTTAGAGTTGGAGGTCTAGGAACATAGACTTTTCTCCTGTCATGTGTCGTGAACAGTCATTGTCCAGGTACCATGATAGGTGTTCTTTTTGTCCTATTAAGGATATCTGCAACAGGAATAATCAATGCTTTAGGTACCCTTATTCTTTTGGGTCCTTTTTTGTTAGTTCTTGAAGTTTGTGACAACTTCTTTATTGTGTGAACATACTTGGACATAATATGTCCAGTTTTTCCACAGTTTTTACAACTAATTTTGTAAGTAATGACCTTATCCTAAAGAGTTTTAGGTTTTTGTCCTATGACTTTGTTATATACTTTATGATGTGTCTGGTTAATGAATCGTATACCAATTTTATCAAGATAAGGTCTCTGACTTGCTAACAACTTAGTCAGGTTATCTCTTCCATTGACAAAACGGGCAAGATCAGAGGTGAGTTCTTCAACCTTCTGTTAAAGTTTGCCAACTTCTTCAGATTGTGGCGTCTCAACTGTGATCTTAGCCTTAAGCTTTTCAGCTTCAAGCTTGCTATTTTCCTCAGACAGTTTGTCACACTCTTGAGTCTTATGTTTATGCTCTTGAGTTATTGCTGTAACCAGAGGTCTCCACTGTTTGGGCATACTTCTTACAAGTTTGCCAACTTTCTCAGCATTGGTGTAGATTTTTCCCAGTGACTTCAGATTATTTGTGATAGTCTGAAATCTTCCAATCATCTGAGCAATTTTTTCTCCTTCTTCCATGATAAATAACTAATACTTTCGTACAAGCATGCTTATCTTTGTTTCTTTCACTTTTGTTGTTCCTTCATGAGTAACTTATCTCAGATTTCCTTAGCAGATCCACATGCATGGACCATTTCAAATTCTTCCTGACTGAGAGCACACATCAAGGAATGCCTTGCTTTATGATTTAGCTCTCACTTAGTCTTTTCTGCAGTAGTCCACTGAGCTTTAGGTTTGTATGTGTCATCATCATTCTTTGGAAAGTAGGGACCATCAGTAATAATATCCCATAAATTAGAATTTGTTGACATGATGAACCATTGAAATATTTCTTTCCAATAGATGTAGTTTTCACCATCAAAGTAGGGAGGTCTAGCCATAGATGCTCCTTCTCCAGTGTGGCTTTTGCTTGTGCTAGCTCCAGCTATCATGATGACTGTTCAACATGATATTTCCTTAACACTGTTAAGTGCTCAACCTAGAGGTTACGCTCTGGTACCAACTGAAATGAACAGATATAAAACACTAGAAAGGGGGTTGAATTGTGTTTTAAATACTTTTTGAAAAACGTTGTAGTTTAACCTATAAGGCACAAGGATGCGTCTGATAAAAAGAAGATTCACTTTTCAACCCAGTTAGCACGGTTAAAGTAAAGTGAACTGAAAAGATTAAGCTAAGAAAAGGAGACACGGAGATTTATATTGGTTCACCCCAAACCTTGGACTACGTCCAGTCCTTGGCTTCACCAAGTATTTGCACTATAACTGATCAGGTTACATAAGGTATTATTTTCACACCTAGCCTCTGCAGGCTCAACTAACAAGTATTGTTTGCACACCTAGCCTCTCCAGGCTCAAACAAGTATTCTTTCTTCAAGCCTCCACAGGCTTTACAAACAGAAGGAGTTTGAATGAAGCAGCAGCTTCACGGATTACAACTTTGGAGATCTACCGAGTAACACTCATGGAGTGAATACGTATTTAAGGTGGGTGAGATCGTAATAAAGACTTCTCAATAAATACAAATGATTGAGCAGAGAAGTTTTCTATGAAGAACTTAAGAGAGCTTTGAGAGTATTGAATACTTGAGTTAATGAGTTCGGGTATGTGTCTTCAATGGTCTTCAAAGTCTTCTATTTATACTCAAGAGAGATAAGTCCGTTGAGGAGAGTTCTTCAGCTGAGTATTCTTTTGTTCTTCATCAATAAATGCCAATAGAGTCGTTCTGGTTTTGCATTTAATGTTTATGATCGTTGGTGAGCTTCAAGACAAATTGAACGTATAGGTTGGCTTTGCTTTATCAGAGTGCAGTTTGATTTAGAGAAGCGTTTGTTGTTTTTCAGACTTGGGCAGCGCGACTTACCTTATTTGTGCTTAGCGGGTCTGCAGCTGAGTAAAGTTCATTTTACCTTTTGCAAAAAAACAGAATCTTTAAACGCGGAAGGATGCTTTGAGTTTTTTGAGTTCAAATTTTATTCTTTGAATTCATCAAGGAATATTCTTCAAATTTTAATATTGTTGAAGCTTAAATCTTCTAGTAGAATCTCAATCTCGGACGCATAATCAAATCTGGTAGAGACCGAGTCTTGGGTCAGACGCATCATAACTTACATCAGAAAGACTTGTTTATTTGACACAATGCTTTTGCTTTATGATCTGCACACTTAATACACACATTAGTAGATTTCATAGAGTTCACTAAAAAATCATTATTTGTTTGGATTCATCAAAATCAGAGATGTTACCTTAACATCTTAGAGAAAAGATTTTAAGAGAGCAGATAACGATAGGATTATCGTATAACTAGGGGTAACTAAGAAGTATCAGGTTCACAATTAACCTTTATGCTTTTGGTATTAAATCCAGTGACTAGCTACTTAAGTGTTCGTACTTGTACCTGACTTCTTGTGCTTCTTTGACATTTTGGTGGTGGTAACATGATATTGTGATGTGTGTTACATGTTGTTCCATGACTAATTGACTTCTTGATGAGTAACTTGACTTTCTGTGACTTATTTTTTGTCCTAGAATCATTGTTAAATGTTTATAATTGGTTATAAGTGTTTATGTATGTATGCAAAGTATGAACCTCTTGAGCTTGCTGTGTAATTCTAGATTTCTATGACTAATTGTATGTTGGTTTTGAATATATTGTGAGTTCCTCATTAGGAGAACATGCTAAGGATGAAGCATTTAAAATTATAGAGTAATTATGTGATTTTGAAACATGCATTTTAAAAAGAAGCTCGATCACAATATTGTGTTTTTGTAGTTGTACTGGAATCGAATCTGCTTGAATTTTTGTTAAAATAGCAACATGAGATTTTAACATGATGCCCCTTGGGAATTGTTCATGTAAGTGTTAGGATCTTAGATAACTAATTTCAAGATGTTACAATGAATTTTGAGCTTTATAAGTCACTAATTACAATAAGTAGTGCGTGCTGAAATTTTATGAGCTGAGTTCAAAACTTACATGAATTTTATATACTAATTGACAAAATTTTTATTAAAATAAAAATATGGCAATACACTTACATGTGTAAGTTTTATGTTCATTTAATTTTGTAGCATTCTGAATTCATTTGCATTGAAAAAAAAAATCGAGACTTTATCACTAGTGGAAAATATACATTAGACGGTAAAGGTTTACGTCAGTTAACCAAAAACTAGACGTTAAAAAGGGGGCGGTGGCAGTTTTGTAAATATCAGACTTCATTAATTCAATTTTAACGTCAGTTGTTTTAAGGACTGACGTTAAAAGTGAAGTGACTCACTTTTAACGTCAGTTCAATAAACAACTGACGTTAACAGTGAACGTTTTAACGTCAGTTCTTTATAGAACTGACGTTAAAAGTGAGTCATTTCACTTTTAACGTCAGTCCTTACATCAACAGACGTTAAAGGTTATTTTAATAATTTTTTTATCTATTATACGTACCCTTTCGTATTGCCTTCCTCAAAGTTTTAGTTTCACAATTGCTTTGATGTTTTGTGTTTCTGTTTTGAAAACTAAAATATATGTGCGAAGTATAAGTTGAATCAATAACCCAAACCGGATCTCATTCATGAAGTGTAATACAGACTGATACAGAAGATTGAAAGGGTTTAAAATCCTATAAAAAGTTACATTGAAAGGGTTTAAAATCCTAAACATTAAAGCTACATCCCATCAGAGAGTTTTATGAAATATGCCAAAGGGAAAACTATACTCCGAAGACCTCAGAAAACTGGGGGGCATGAGAGAGCTCAAGAGAGGCAAAAACAAGTGCACTAGATCTGTTTCAAGCAAAGGCAGTGGTTCCAGAGACTTCCATGACGGTCACTTGCTGCCAAAGCTGAGGTTTTAGAACTGTGACGCCCGAGCACCTGATTTGCCCTCCAGCAGCTGATTCTCCGGAAGGATGATAAGGTGAGCAACTCACATAATGTGGTTTACACAAACTTATCACCCATGTAATGTGATTTACACAAACTCAGAAGTTGTTTGACCATTAAGACAAAGATCTTTGAGTCTAGGAATAGGAAGAAAGAGTGATGAAGTTAATCTCCATGGCAGAGCCATATTGTGAAGCCGAAAATTAAAAGGATGGAAGGAAGCTATTTATAGGAGCAGGGGATGAAGTTACTAAGCTATTCTGATTTTCTTGAAAACTTATCTATAAACTTAATGCTCATTAAGAGGATTAAGTTACAAGGTGCATGGGTAAGTAGCACAGTAGTCAAAGGAATGAATGTTTTTGCAGATATCTATACACTTTTAACGTCAGTTGTTTAAAAAAAACTGACGTTAAAAGTGTTTTTAAAATAAAAAATATTTATTGTTAATGTCAGTTTTTTATACAACTGACGTTAAAAGTGTGATTTTTACTTCAGTTAAATAAATAACTGATGTAAATAATCCTATAAATTATAAACGTAAATAATCCTTCAGTTACTAAGCTATTCTGATTTTCTTCAAAACTTATCTATAAAGTTAATGCTCATTAAGAGGATTAAGTTACAAGGTGCATGGGTAAGTAGCGTAGTAGTCAAAGGAATGAATGTTTTTGCAGATATCTATACACTTTCAACGTCAGTTGTTTAAAAAAACTGACGTTAAAAGTGTTTTTAAAATAAAAAATATTTATTGTTAACGTCAGTTTTTTATACAACTGACGTTAAAAGTGTGATTTTTACTTCAGTTAAATAAATAGCTGACGTAAATAATCCTATATATTATAAACGTGCAGAATGAATATTGGAAATAATGTAATTAAATAATTATGAAACTCATTTCATTGGTTGTCATGTCCCTGTTGTCCCTCTTAACGCAGATCACTCCATATAGTACTGCAGTTTATTTCTAAACCTTTTTTTTAAACAAGTTTATTTTTAATTTTTATTAATTAGCTTGAATTAGTAAACAAATTCTTGTGCAAATTAAAATAAATAAACACTTAACATAAAACAAGTTATATGTATAATCAAATCGTATGTCATTGAAGCGATTCATAAGTTACAATTACATGAGTAAAAGATAAAAAAATTCTGCAACATAGCCCTAAAATATAAAAAAGTTTCTGCATCAACATCATTTTCTTCTCAGTCCTGTCATCAAAACTCCAATGGATGCATCACCCCCTCACTTGAATTCCATGATGCAAAGTAAATCCTCAGTCACTAGCAGCGAAAGCAAAGTGAAATGGATCTTTGCATCTTTCTTCTTCACTGGAATTCCTTGATGCATCGTCTTGAATCCACAGTCACTTGCTTCCAAAACAAAAGTGAAAGGGATGACGGGGATGAAATAAAGTGAGAGAATCACATTACGTGATTCACCCAACCTTACCATCCATGTAATGTGATTTACACAACCTCAGAAATTGTTTGACCATTAAGACAAAGATCTTTGAGTCTAGGCATAGGAAGAAAGAGTGATGAAGTTAATCTCCATGGCAGAGCCATATAGTGAAGCACAAAATATTAAAAGGATGGAAGGAAGCTATTTATAGGAGCAGTGGATGAAGTTACTAAGCTATTCTGATTTTCTTGAAAACTTATCTATAAACTTAATGCTCATTAAGAGGATTAGGTACAAGGTGAATGGGTAAGTAGCACAGTAGTCAAAGGAATGAATGTTTTTGCAGAAACTAATAAACTTTTAACGTCCGTTGTGTAATACAACTGAAGTAAGAAGTGTGAGTGTTTTTAACGTCAGTTTCTTAATACAACTGACGTTAAATATATGACCTTTAACGTCAGTTTTTACTAACAACTGACGTAAGAAGTGTGAGTGTTTTTAACGTCAGTTTCGTAATACAACTGATGTTAAATATATGACCTTTAACGTCAGTTTTTACTAACAACTGACGTAAAATGTTGTTTTATTTTAATTATAACGTTTACACCTGCGCGCCTTCTGCACTTCTCTGTACGTCTCTTTTCATCTCGCTCAACCCTCACTCTCAACCCTCACTCTCGCTCTCACTCTGCCCTAATCGCGAGCTCATCTCCACCGTAACCACCGCGAGGGCTTCTTCGCCACCACCGTGAGGTACACTCTTAACCCCTAACTTTGTCTTTCCCGCTCATTCTTTGCAATAACTTGACATCTCTCTTTCCACTTCCCGTGCACTAACTCTCCTTGACCCTCTGCTCTCAGTAACCACATTGAACGTTGGCCACCACTCGAGCTTCCCCCCCACCACCACGCGAGCTCCTATTTCTGGTGAGTCTTTAGGGCACATTTTTTTATTTTTGGTTTTGAGTGCATGCATGTTGCTCTGCTGGTTGAAACTGTAGTCTCAGTAGTTGAAACTTGAAACTGTGAGTTTGAATTGTTTGGAATGTCTCTATTTTTGGTTTTGAGTGTATATTGAAACTGTAGTCTCAGTAGTTGTAACTTTAAACCGTGAGTTTGAGTTGTTTGGAATGTCTCTATTTTTGGTTTTGAGTGTATATTGAAACTGTAGTCTCAGTATTTGTAACTTTAAACCGTGAGTTTGAGTTGTTTGGAATGTCTCTATTTTTGGTTTTGAGTGCATGTTGCTCTGCTGGTTGATCTGTCACGGCCGTGATGCTCATCACGTCTAGGCCGTGATCAGTTCTGCCTATGAGGATCTAGTTCAGTTGGCACGTGATGGCCGTGATGGACATCACGGCCAGGCCGTGACCAGTGCTTGGAAATCTTCAAAAACTATAGTTTTCAATCTCCCGTATTGTCCTTATATTGGATATATAGATGTTTTGTATATCTACAGGACCTATCTAGTTATTTTTATTTATACTTCTGTATTTATTTTGAGTTATAACCTATGTTAATACATATATATTGTTTCTGAACAGGCATACATATGGATCAGTCGGATAGCCCACATGCACGGAAGACACTTGTGGGGTTTCGCGAGACCCGATCACGCCTACGCCCGATTCTAGTGTAAGTTTACATGTTATATACTATCTTTAGTCCTTCTTTTTAATGTAAGTTTATAATGTTACAACCCTCTATTTTATCATTTTTTTTGTCCATACGGACATCACAAGGCTCATAGGAAACGAGGTAGAGGAGCCACCTCGTTGAAGAAACTAGAGAAGGACAGAGCAAAGCGGACGAAGCTTGAGGTGTCCTTCGATTCTAATCTAAATGCCCAGGGACCCCGTGCTAAAGAATTTAATAAGTGGGTGTTTCTACAAGCGAAGCGACACGTAAGCATCAACTACAACCACTGGAATGACGTTCCACAGAACGTTAAGGATCAGATTTGGGAGGCTATCACAGTATTTTACCTTTACATTCGTTTGATTTACATTATTAGATAATTATCCGAGTTATAATCCATCCAGTTGTTATGTATTTAATGTGTAGGTAGCTTGATCGTGCCAAATGACGAGGATCATCGTCATAAATGTATGAAAATGGCATCAAAGCGTTGGAATGGGTTCAAGCATGATCTTACCAGGTACTATGTATCTGGGAAGAAGCGGCTTGATAAAATGTTCTCGGATTATCCCTGGATTGATCAGGATACTTGGGATATGTTTGCCAGGAGTCGACGGGATGGAGAATTTCAGGTTGGTTTGATTAAGTTAATTTTGTATGCTTATTATAGATCATTTAACTGTATTTAATTATGTGTTTTTGTTTGAATAGGCTAAGGCAAATAAGGGTCGGCAGAATCAGGCGAAGAACATCCACCGCCACACCATGTCTCAGGGTGGGTACCAGACTCGGATCGAGCAGATGATGGCGGATAGGCTGAGGGCGAAGCAGGAAGAGCACTCTGCTAGGATTGAAAGAGGAGAGGTGCCTTAGGGCACACCATCAAGTCCTCCGTCGGACATCGACCGCGAGGATGTCTGGTTAGCCGGCCGCATGACAAAGACGGGATCTTTTAAAGTTGATGTCACTCGCGAAGTGGCAGATAAGATTGTAAGTAAATAATTAACTTGATTTTAATTGATATTTGTATAGATATTTGCAACACTTTTCACTTGCACGTTTTTTCATTTTTTTTTCATTGTAGATGGATCTTAAAGCACAATCCTCCCAGGGCGCATTCGTCCCTTCTGGACGGCAGGACGTCTTGATGACTGCTCTAGGCAAGAAAGACCATCCTGGTCGGGTTCTCGGTGTTCCTGGGAACGTGACCATCAAAGAATATTATGGCAAGTCTGCTTCACGAAAGCGGGTGGTCAATGAAGCATCAATTTTGGCTGACATTACTCAGCACCTCATGTCCAACCCAGCTATTACAAGACATCTGATGCAAGGCTTAATATCCAACCCAGAATTCAAGCAGGCGCTTGCCAGACAGCTTTCCTCCGTCGGTACATCCCAGGACACCGCAGGGCATGCCAACCCTTCACATGTGAGCACAAAAGAGAGTTTTAGTAGGGCACATGTGGAGGACGATGAGTTGGAAGCTAGGGAGCGGGAGTTGGAAGTCCAGCGTCATGAGCATGAGTTGGAAATGAAAAGGCGTGACCTTGAGTTGGACTCTAAACGACGTGAGCTCGAAATGTTAACAAAGGTATTTATTCATTATTAATGTCCAAATTAGTCAAATAATTAATTGTATTTTTTTTAATTATCAACAACTTATCTATTTTATTTTTCCTAAACTGAAGGCCAAGTCGACGTCGATGTCGCTGTCACCTATCACTTGTTCGCACTTGGTGAGGATTATGCGTTTGAGATTTTTGAATGTCCATTGGAGCACGATGGATGGGTGGCATGCCCAGATCAACGGATGATATTTACCTTCTGTGGTGACGATCTCGGGAACGCCTGCAGAAATAACGTCTGGTTGAACAACAATGTTTTCAGTCTCTGGTGCACGTAAGTTAATTTTAATTTTATAACTTATTTATTTTTGGTTTTTTCCATTTAATAATTTATTTTAATTTCAATATATATATTATGTAATTAACATCCACACCTTTTCATATCTTAGGTATCTCCATCGTCTTCAGCTTGATAAAGGCGTTGCATCGATTCTGACTTCTTAGATCCGTCAGTCCTTCTGCCCCAATTCTTTGCTGGCGATGCATTGAGTAAATACATAGGGAAATTGTTGGGAGAAAATCGGAAAGAATTATATATGGCTCCCTACTGTATGAATGACCATTGGCAGTTGTTGGTACTTCACCCGTCTAGGCATACTGTCATATTCTTCTGCTCTCTCCACCATGATCCGCCACCGAAGGTGGTGGAAGCTGTAAATAAGTAAGTAACTAATCTTAAATTTAATTTAAGTTTTAATATAAGTTGTTTTTAGTTTATTACACACATGATATATGAATTTGTTAATTGATCGACATGATTATTTGTTTATGATAGCACGCTGAAGGCGAGTAGCATAAGTTGCGCCAACGGGAGTAGTAGGACTTCTAAGGCTAAAGCAAATCCTGTATGGAACATCCTCAAGGTTTGGTAGTTTATTTATCAAATAATTAATATTATAATTACTAATTTATATGTATATTCAACTGACGTTGAAATTAATTTTGTTGGTAGTCTCGATTTCAAATTGACGGGTGGTCGTGCGGCTATTATGTGATGCTTCATATGCTGAACATAGTCTCCACATCTATTACGGATGGATGGATTAAGGTAATATTTAAGCAACTTGTTAAATTATATATTATAGTTTTGAAGATGACTTGCATTGATGTTATTGTTATTATTTGAACGTGTGTAGGCATTTAGCGACCAATCGCCAATTCAAGAAGATGAGTTAAGAGACTTGAGGATGTGCTTCGCTGAATTCTTCTTCAAGTATGCGGCTGAAAAAGGAATTGACAAGATACCTCCGCAATACTTAGATAAATAGTTTTTTTGTTAGACTTTAGAAACTAATTAATAACATGTATATATATATCCTCAGATTGGTGGTTTTGTTTTTTAGACATTGGAACTAAAATTTATTTATATATATACATGGGTTTTGGTTTTAAGTCCCCCAATTGTTCCATTTTTCCTTTGCAATTCTGTAATGTGTTGATATTCGCATTTCTTGGGATATTTACTGAATGCAGGGATAGCTGAGGGGAGTGATATTTTAAAACTGAATTTAAAAAAAAAATCTATTAACGTCAGTTGTATCAAACAACTGACGTTAATAGTATTTTATAAAATATACAGTACACTATTAACGTCATTTGTAATAAACAACTGACGTTAAAATTAAACCTTTAACGTCAGTTCTTTAGAACAACTGACGTTAGTTTTAACAAAATTAACGTCCGTTGTCTTAAAGAACTGACGTTAATAGTTTTATGTTTAACGTCAGTTGTGTTAAATAACTAACGTCAATAGTTTTATATTTAACGTCAGTTCTAAACTGGTGTTAAAATATTAACTATTAACATCAGCTGTATTTACGTCAGTCAGTATTCTGACGTAAAAAATCAATTTTAACTGACGTAAAAAGCACTTATTGCACTAGTGTATATAGCTAAAAAGAAAAAAGGCAGTTTGTAAACTTTATGCACTTTCTTCAATTTTGATTATATATGAAAAAATTTGTTTTTGAATTAAAAAATCATTTTTTTTAATGTCTTGATATGTAGATTGGTACTCTAAAATGTTTTTGGAGTTTTCTCGAACATAAAAGCATATAAAAAAATTGATGGAAGTTCTTCTTGTTAAAACTTTATTCATGTTGTTAATATTACTCTTTAAAAAAAAACTTATTTGAAAATGATCTTTGATTGTTGGTGTATGAAAATGTCACTTAAATAGTGTTAATATTTTGTTTATCTTCTGATTTTGAAATTTGAAATGACTTAAGTTGTTATTTTGCTGCTAGAATGATTGTTTTATAATTCACATGTCATGATGACTTGATTGTTAACTTGTCTAAAGACATTCTAATAGTTACATTTTAGTAGTTACATTGTACAGGTTGATATTTGCGATTCAAATTTATGAGCATTAAAACAATGTTAAGATCTTCTTAATGCTACAACTTATCCCTTCTATCACCTTTTGATGTAATTGCATTTGGTTTGATTACGAGGAAAATTTGTTACCAATATATGTTTTTACTATGATTTTCAAGAATGGATTAGGCATCTCTGATTGCGTGCGAATGTATTATTTTCTTAGACACTCAGCATAATTAGTTGGTAAGAGTATGCATGAAATATAATAGGAATTAATTAATATTAAAAGTCAAATCAAAGGATTATCTTGCTATAATGTGTTCATTGTTAGTGCACAAGTAAAAGTTCTCTATTTTACTTTGGGTATTCATATTTTTTTTTAATTATTGCAGAGAATCTCGTATTTTGCTGTTGCAATTGAATTGTTTGCATGTCATATTTCCCCTTTTGACTTTTGTCTGCTATTGTATTTATGGATCTTGACTTGTGCATACTTGTTTAAATCCATAATAGTATTTGTATGTTACCTTAGAGATTTTTCTAGATAGATCCTAGTGAGGTTCGGGCACCAGGTCATCAGTTGGTTCTATTGTACCATTTTTTTTTAATCTTGATTAGCTGTGAAGTGAATTTTGAGAACTAAATTTCTTGAAGGAGGGGAGAAATTTTCCCAAAAAATTACTACTAGTTAATTTTATAGGAAATAGATTATTAGAATTTATTATATTTAAAGTTAGAAGTGATTAAAATCTCATACATGACTTTAAACAAATTAAATATATCATTTTGAGTGTTTTAGGCCCAATTTCGGATAAAAAACTTCTTATGACCCGACACCTCACTTCATATGGATATTTAGTAGCAAAAACTAACTTTTTTGGATTTTATGTCTTCATAATAAATGCAGCCCTGTCTCTTAGCTTTCCATAGACACCTAATTCGTGCAAATTGAATTCTTGTAGCTCAAGTTATGGCCAAATGCATACATGTTGTTCAGGTTCCAGCGCCAGAACCATTTTTCTAACTTCTATCCATTGTTTGACTATTTAAACATTCATTTTAGATTTCATAGTCTTCATGAAAGTTATAGATATTTCTTTTAGCTTTCCAACAATATAAAGGTCATAATTTTTGAATGTCTATAAATCAATATATGTGCAAAATACAACGTTGTGTTCTGAGTAACCGGGCTTCACGCATTTTTACACGTTTGGGCTATTGGGGGACTCTATAAATAGAATATTAACACCCTTTGTAACAGCCTGATTTTTAATTACGCTGTTTAACCAATTAAAATATAATTAATTATATTTTAATCTGAGAGTTAGAAAGTGATTTTAAATAAAATAAAATCATATTCATAGTCTCTCTTATGGTAGAAGGCTACGGTGAAATTTTGGGTTGAAAATTCAGACGGAGCCCGATCTGCATTTTTTAACTGACAGTATAATTTTATACTGACAGAAAACCCTAATTTGACCCGAAAACTAAAATTTGTAGATTTTTTATATTTTGTCCGTGAGGAAGTCTACTTTCCAAATTTCTGATCAGAAATAAAATATTATGTTTACTCGGACGGATTTTGGTAAAAGTTCGGATGGAAAACAGTCGGTGTTTTCACTGACAGTATGATTTTAATGATCAAAAAACCTAATTTTGACTCGTGAACAAACTGGTTTATCTTTAAATCATATTTCTAACGATTTTGGTTGTTTTGAAAATTTTCAACCGAAAACGAAATATTACGCTTTTACGCAGGCGTAAAACCCTAATCGGGAAACCGACGGAGTCGAAAACGGAACTGTAGAGACCCGTCAAGAGATCGGGACAACGAGTCATACATGATGACTCATGGAGGATGAGTCACCAAGCATTTATGAGCAATAAATGCTAGTAATCATGACTCTTAGGTAAAAAGACCAAAATACCCCCAAGCTTTCGCGGGTATTAACAAGACACATCTACGCACTCTTAACCACTCCTTTTACATGGTTGTAAACCTCCCAAATCTCTTCAATTTCGTGCATCCACCTCCAATAAACCATACCTATTTCATTTTGCTTTCGTTTCATTATTTTCCTCTCAAAAATCGAAATCGGGTAAACGACGGAGCTGCGTACTAAATTTCCGGGAATCGCTAACGGATAGGATCGGTGACCCATTGGTGAGTCACTATGTGTGGCCCAAAAATCAGCCACACCTCCATCAAATGTGAGCCACATATTATTAACCATGGTTAGCCAAAATAACCTTAGTTAAGTTAATTATAACCTTAGTTAAGTTAAATATTAACTATGGTTAAGCTTATATTAATTAAATAATCACAAAAGCTATTAATCCAACATCTAATAAACCAAACAAGGCCTAATATATAGCCTATATATACCACAAAACCGCAGCCCCTTCACTCACACTTTCATTCTCTTCATCTTCCTCACCAACTAAGTTGCAAAACTCATAAGAACACTGAATCCCCACTAAAAATATGACCCTCTTACTTTCTGAAAATAGATAAACTCTCAACACAAAAGTTGTTCATATTGCTCTCTTATTTCCAACAAGCTAAATATCATCAAAAACGGATAAGTGGATTGGCAGATAGGCTCAAAATACTGAAACTGCCCAAAATTCTCAGTAACCCACGAAACATCAGAAAGAAGGCCTTATTCACCCCTGTTATGATCCGAACCAAATGAAACCTTCAACACCAAAGTTGTTCCTTTTCGTCTTATATTTCTAACAAACCAAAGTTCGTGATTTTTGGATGAGTATATTGTGAAATACACTCACAATACCATCACACCCTCAAGCTGTCCCGTTTTCAACTTAGTGAAGGTTGATCATTTTCTTCATTCCTTCAATCTTCAAGAGGTAAAACCTCTTCTCCTTAATCATATAATTCTTCTCCTTCATTTATTTTGTAATATCAAGCCATGATCATCAAGTTTTCATAAATTTCATTCCTAGATCTAGAACTTCAAATAATTCTAGAAAATTGTAGAAAAATCCTTTTAATATGAAACCAATTTCTATGATCTTGTGATGTCTTCTACTTTCATTATCCAGGAGCATGTAATAAAAAAACATTTTCCTTCCCTATTTTCTTTAAGTGGCCGAATCTCATTCAAAGGAGGGTTTGATGATTTTGTTTTCTTTTTTGAAATCTAATACTTGATTTGAGCTCTCTAGTACCTATATGATCTAAATCCAAGAGCTTGAATCCAACTATATTTCCTAGCCTATTTTTCTAATATGGTCCGAAACCCTTACCTTTGGTGTTAGAGGATTTTGTTTCAATTCTTTTAGTTATGATGATTGGCTTTATAATTATAAATGCTTAATGATCAATGATCTAAGAGTTTGTGAAGTTTTGAAATCCCTAGCCTTATTTTGGGTTGTCATAGCTGAACCTAGCCTTTTGTGGTTAAGGATGAATTTTGTTTGATCAATTCATTCTTATGTTGATTGGTTGAAGGTTGATTTAATAACCGTAGTGTCGTGACGAAGAGCGGGAAGTTCGTGTTTCCGGAGATAAGCTCAGGTGGTGGAAAGAATCAACCTATCATCGGAATCGATAAATAGTAGATTATATGATAATTGTGTAGGGCGACCTAAACCCTACTAGTAGTCGAGTAATCGACAAGACCAAAATCACATTGGAAACCTTTTCTGTTAAACCAATGGTGATTCGGGGATTGTAGGTTTATCGACGTTAGGATGATTTTATCTTATTTGAGGTTGATTGAATTTATGATTATTATTGAATTGCTTATGTGATATATTGTGGGTTTGAATATTTTCTGATGTTATGTTATGCATGATCTGCCTGGTTGTTAATATTGTGCTTAGTGGATTTTAAGCAAAGATATATATGTTGTTCGAGAGATAGTTGTTTGTTTTGGGTGTGAGAATAATGGTGACTTAGAGGTGCCTAACCTAGATGATGTATTTTAATGCGGTATGGTGACCTAGAATATGTGTTGAATTCTAGTGGAAGGTTAAGGCACTAGGATGTTGTTAAATGGGTTGGTGAGATTCACGTGTATTAGTAATATAATACACAAGGTCGGTGTTGTTGTTTACAACCGTGTATTGGTAATGTAATACACAAGGTTGGTGTTGTTGTTCACAACCGTGTATTGGTAATATAATACACAAGGTCAAGAGTTCTCGCTAGACCGTTCCACCTTAGAAATAGGTTGTGCAGCTATATTGTCATTGAATTTCATTGAGCACCCCCGAGAGTGGACGGGGTGTGTACCGGGAGCATCGTGCAGCTATAGTGTCATGCTTTGCATGAGCATTCTCACCATGGAAGAGAATGTGCACCGGGAATTTGGAACCTGTCGCTTGAACAATTGACTGACATTCCCCGAGAGGAATGCTTGAAAGAAATCCATAGTGGCCACGTCAGTATAAAAGTCTAGTTGTACGAGTTTGGGGTAGAGGATGATACATTAAATTGAGGATGCTTTGTTAGTTAGGTTTTGGGTGATGTTATGTCTGTGACAATTACTGTATAATTTACTATTACTCTTTTCCACTTTTGATGATAGAACTGCTTCTTATCCCCTATATCTTTGTGTGTTGTATTTTATTTCTGATGTGATCGTACGAGAAGACCCGATGGAGGAACCAATTGCTGAGGAGTTAGATGGAACTCCGTATGAACTAGAGGTGGGACGACGAGCTGTGGATTCCAGCAATGTAGTTTAGTGTCTAGAGCCAGTGAGTCTTATAAGACGTTTTGTTTCCGCTATTAATTGTTGTTTTAAGATGCCTGCTAGGGATCCTACTGACGTGAGACCCTAGATAGTGTTTTAAATACTTTAATGCATAAACCTATGATGGGTATGTTATATATATGGTGTGTTTACTTTGAAATTTTCTTCCGCTGTGTGTTTATAAGTTAAGTTTTAATTTTTATGTATTCTAACGTTAAGCATGCGATTAAGTAAATAAATAATAAAGTTTTAATCTAATAATACAATGGGGCACAACGGGGTGTCTCACTCTTAGGGTTCGTTTTTGAACCCTAATTACACCTAGAAACTCAGAAACGGCTAAGAAGAGAAAAAATTCAAGGATTAAGAAGAAAGAGTTCTGGAAGAGGGAGTTTTTGATTTAAATTATGATTTTTTTGAGAGTTTTGAATGCAAGAACCAATAGTTGATCAAATCCTATTTTCTAAATTGGGGGTTTTGTATAAAACGAAATTAATATTGAACTAAGTGATTATATATGAAATTGGTACGAGTTTATGGTTGATTGATGTCTCTTTATATGTAATATGATGTTATAGTGTTGTCGTGACATGCTTTGTTATGTTATATGATGTGATAGTCTTGCCGTGATATGCTCTTTTATGTTATACGATGTTATCGGGTTGTTGTGACATGCTCTATTGTGATATATGATGTTATAATGTTGCCGTGACATTCTCTTTTACATTATATGATGTTATAGTGTTGTCGTGACATGCTCTGTTATGTTATATGATATTATAGTGTTGCTGTGACATGCTCTATTATGTTATATGAAGTTACGGTGTTGCCTCGTCATGACATTATATCATTGTTAGTGATACATGGAGTCTGGGAACCCATTTAGAGGTCATATGGGATGACATATTGCATTGTGCATGAGTCGGTCATCACCTTCCGGGAAGGGATGAAGGTATACATTCTATTCTGGGAATAGGATGAGAGATATCACCATCTAGGATGGGATATCAAGTAATTGAAAATATCCACATCTGGGATGGGATATGAGATACCTCCATCTGGGATGGGGAAGGCAGCGGGACGCCATTGCATGGATATGAGCTCATAGACCTTAGTGGATCTGGGATTCACACCGGTTCTGGGAACCAAAGAGTCGAGTCAAGTGATTCTGGGAATCACCGAGTCGTGTTCATGGAGTTGTATTGCATAGAATATTCATGATCGGCATTAAAAGCTTGAGATGTGAATGTTTTGACTGCTGAGTTATTCTATTAATTATGTGATTTGGAACAATCTTTGCTTATTTTAAAGGGATTATAATGTATATAATTTTTTTCGGGTACCATGGTTGATTTTCTGGTTACCGCGTCGGCTGAGAACAACACTATTTTACGAACCTTTTTTATTAATTTGTTTTTATTCACTAGGATTATAAATCTCATTAAAAGTGTTGTTTTCAGATCAAGAAGACGTCACCTTTGAGACCGAGGAGACTTGAAGACTTAGTACTTGATTTTATATATTTATTTTATTTGGTTAGTATTATGTTCAATAAGGACCCATTTGTGGCTAGAACCATATTATTTTATTTTTATCGTTGGGTTATTTTTAGTAGACGCCCAAGTTTTGAGGCAATTAATTTTATTTATGTAAGGATTATCTTGTCAATGTTTATTTTTAAATTATTGAGGTATTTCCATACATATATAATTTGTGAAAATTTTATTGGAGTTTTATATCTTATTAAATGTTTTAAAGAATTTTATTACATTTTTTTTGGTTGGGTTAATAATGTAACGAGGGTCGTTACATAATCAAAACTCAATCATTTCTCTTCTTAATTTTGGTCCACTAGAAAACCATATTCCAACATCTAACTCTCACGATTAACACGAAGATCAACACTACCTTAACTTCCTACACAAGGTATCCAATCACAGTCTTAGTTCCTTTGAGCGTAGTTCATTATTCCAGATTATGTCATAAACACACGTCTCAACCTCAAAGTAAAGCATTACAACACTCCTTAATGTAAACTGAATCCAAAAGAAACTACACCGGATATGATTATATAACTCATCAACTTTGAACTCCTCCAACAACCTAGTTTTACACAATAAATCATCTTTTTCGCTCACATTCAACTTAGGTGAAACTACAATAAGTACTTTCCTGTTAATCTTCCAACTTTATACAATAAATCTTAACTACGAGCATTTGATCATTACCTTATATTTCCCTTCTGCCTCGATCAGCATTTGATCATTTGATCTATAGAAATCGTCATTACCTATTGAGGCTGATCTTAGGGGTTCTCATCTTACTAGTCACATCTACATCTCAACAAAACTCCTATCACCTCTCGACCATCCTATTATAAGGATGATCGAACTTAGGTACTACACTTACACCCGGCAAACCTTCTAAGGATCAGACCGTTTCTTACTTGTCCATCGAGTTAAGGGTGATAATCTGAACTCAGCCGCAACTTGGTTCTTAATGCTTGATGCTAACTTTTCCAGAAACATGGGGTAAGTTTTCGGTCCTCATCTGAAATGATGCTGGAAGATACTCCATGAAGCCTGATGTAACACCCTTCTCGAACGCTACATCATAAGTTACATTTTAAGGCTGAAAAGTAGGTTAATTAAAATTGGCTATAAAAGAATGGGGTAATTTTTTTTTCTTTTTCGCAAGTCGTATATATAACTACTTTGATTTAAATGAATGGACAATAAATATTCCATTATAACAATTAGGGTCATGAGTTCGAAAATCATTTACATAATACCCAACCCGACTCATAAACAGAAATCATAGAATGTACAGACTCAACATAAAGATGTGGAGACGCAGCTCCTAAAATATAAGATACTTGGAGTCACAGCTCCACAGACAGTTACATTAACTCCCAATCATACCCAGCTAGCCAAACGAAAATATAAAAGACCATCCTTTCTCGTTCATCGTGAGAAGGACAAACCCAACTGACGAGATCTTGTGAAAACTCAATTTGAGTTCAATACTGACGTCTCACAAAAGACAATACTGGAGTTACTACAACAGTAACTCTCGAACCAAAACCCTTTCCTCTTCCAAGAGGAAAAACATGGTCTATGAACCATTGACAGTATCAAAGACGTCCACTAGAAATTCCACCATAGCGTCCACAAGCTCGAACCTCAATCTCTACGATGCGTCAGCCAAGCGACATCTTGACGTCTCAATCTTCTCAAAATAGTACAGAAGGCACATAGCCAGCCGACATAGGCAAGATAAAAATAAGGAGGTAAGATTTCCATTTATCTTACACATAAGGCAGACATGCAGTGGTACGACTCTTAGGTACGTACAATTATCAATATTCAATCATATCTACATTCATAACAAAACAATAATGTTTCACAGAAACATGACCATAGCACTGCATTTTCCTAGATAGAAGACATCTAAGACTTGAGGAATGACCTCTGAATTCCTATACCATGGTTTTACAAACAGTCGGAGAGAGTGGTTTGGAGGATTGTTCTGGAGGTACAGGCCTTGGGTAATAAATAATGCGTCAATAGAAGAGGGCATGCATGTCATAGGATTTTTCGGGAACATCCTACAGTACTAGAAAACACGTAGTATCTAGTCGAGTATGTCGGTGCATTGCAAGATCACCACGCCACAGAGGAGCTACCAACTGGGCCTATATGAGTATTTCATACCCGGACACCCCCTATAATAAGCAAGATTCGCCACTATGGAATTCGCACCCGCATTAAAGTGTTAGCTCCTTCTCCTAGGCACAACGGCCTTACAGAACATAGTTTCACTATGTGTTTAGGCAAAATTGCCGGAAAATGCGTTCTTCTTGTCTTTCCATCGGATGACATCTTGATTCCATCGGAATTCTTTCACGTTTAAGTCCGAATTACGGTACTAAACATCGAGCTGAAGTCCTCAAGTAACCTTTCATCTTTGTGTAAAGATATCTTAAAACACTTGATTAAAACTTCTAACGCATTATGATATTGGAACACAAGTCCGATTATTTATTTCTCTGTACTTTTCTAATTGAGCCTTTTTCTTTGGCTTCCAAGAAAGCAAATCACCCAGTGTCCATTAAAGTTTATGAAATATGGATAATGAATTATCCATACTTTATGACATAAGGTCGTGTTCCACCCCACGTCATAAATTATTACGTTTGTATTTTCACTAAGTCGTTCTTGACTTAGGTTTTTACATTTTACTGTAAAAGCTCGTCTTTGAAGACTAAAATCCTTTTGAATTAAAACCAAAACCTTTAGATAACATCAAATCAATTTTCAAGAATAATTACCATCAAAGATACATAGGTATCAATTTCTCAAAACATTTGCTCAAAAATCCTTAAAAACGTTTAACGATGGTTTCGCCGCTTTTTACTGAATTTAGGCCCAAAAGCCATATTTTTGAAAACATGGTTCTTCACCTCAAATGTATTACTCTCCTAGATTATATTACTCATATGAAAATTTTGAAACACTGATTTTACATCTAAATCTCCATTTATACAAAATTTCTAAGAATTTGATCGAATGCCATTCATTTTGTAAATCGCGTAAATCCTTTTTCACGATTCATGTTGGAGTTTTAGAACAGTTTAATAGGTATGAAAAACAGTTTCTAACTGTCCAATTACATAAATTTTCGAAAATTGCAGTTTAGTCCCTAAACTTTCATTAATTACAAAAGGTCCTTATTCACTTAAAACCTTGTAACTTTTTATTTATAACTTCAAATCACACCAAACCAACTTCTTTAGAAATATTTTCCAGTTGCCCTCAAATTTCCAGAAATTATATTTCTGCCCAAATATTTTACAATATTTGCAAAAATGTCCTTGTTTACTAAAAAGCTTATATCTTTTTATGTATTAATCCAATTAACACCAAACCAATTTCTATGGTTTTGTCTCATCAAGGCCTAAAATCTTAAAATGCAAGAATATGAATTTCAGTGCAGTCACTGACATTCTCAGAAATTGCATTTTAGTCGCTAAGGACTTATAAAATCATATCTTTTAATATACACATCCAAATCAATCCAAACCAATTTCTATATTCTTATATATTCATTAAATCCTTATAAAAAGTATTCAAACAATTTAAATCAACATGGAACCCCATTAATCAGTTATGGCCGAATGGCCTTAAATAAATATATTAGGCATTTTTCTTACTAAGTCAAGCAAACAACAATCTCGATTCCAACTTAAGGTCATTAGAATCAAAACTACCATATGACATATCATACCACAACCAAACATCAAATCACATCCTCCAAGAGGATCACACACATATAAATCTATAATACATAATCCTAACACTTAGGATTTACAAGACAACATACAAATACTTTAAACCGCATACATATCTACATTAAGGTAGGATAGTAGTATTCTCCCCCTTACCTCTTGTAGATCACTTGAAAGTCAAGTAGTATAAGGATGTTGTTCTCCTAAATCACAAGGTTTTGAACCCACAAAACCTAGCCACGAACAACCAACAAGAAATCAAGTTAAAGATTGAAGAAAATCATCCTAGCACACTTGAACATGGGTTCGGCCAAGTCAAGAAGAATAAGCTAGGGATCTCTAAATTTTTCAAGCTCCTGGACAATGAAAATATAAGTCATATGGAGATCATAGAAATTGATCTCACATTAAAAGGATTTTTTTAATGATTTTCTAGAGATTTTTGAAGTTCTAGATCTAGATATTTGATCTTGAACAAAACATGGATTTAAGAAGAAAACTTGTGATGAAAAGTGAAGGTATGATCATGGATCATAAGGCTATACCTTTGGAATTTGAAGAAATGAACAAGATCTTAGACTTCCTTTGAAAATTTTGATGAAGAACTTGATAGTTTTTGTGTAGCAAAATGAAGAATGGAGATGAAGTGAAGGTGAAACACTTGTGAAGGAGAAAAAATGAAATGGAGATAGCCTTTTATAGAGGGGAGGCCGTGGCTTCAAGGGACCAAAGGGTCAAAAATGTTGTCATGGCAAACTTGGAGTTATAAGGAAAGATTAAGGGTATTTTGGACTTTTCACATATAACTAATCATTATGCTATGAAATGAACATCTGGTGGAGGTACTCTTAGGGTGGTGTGGCTGAGTTTGGACCACAAGAAGGAAGAAGATATTTTTAGTAACAAATCATGGTTGGCTAATCGTAGTTGGAGTTAACTAGACATAGGTTAGGTTATGGGTATTTTAGTCTGTTCACATTTACTTGTCATAAATGCACATTAATGGCTATGGTGAGTCATTATGGTGACTCATTCCTCTTGAATCATCATGGATGACTCGTCGTTCTGTTCTCCTGGTATATCTATGCATATTCGTGTCTGGTTCCGTTGTTTACCCAATTAGGGTTTTTGAGAAAGAGATGATCAAATGAAATCAAAATGAAATGAGTTTGGTTTAGTGGAGCGGCTGCACGAAATTAAGTAGATTTAGAGGGTATTTTGGTCAAAATTCACTTAGGGATACTCTTGAAATTTCACATAAAGATAAAGGGCATTTTGGTCTTTTTTACATATAACCATCATTAATTGCATTTGCAAGATGACTAACCCCTATGACTCACCCCCATGAGTCATCATAGATGACTCATTGTGCTCATCCACCTGGCATCGGGTTTTGTCTCTGCACCTCCATTCTCGATTCCGTCGATTCCCTATCGTCGAGTACTTACCCGATTATCGTATAATAACCTATTTATTTTGAAAATTTTCAAAATAACCATTATGGTTGGAAATAAAATAAAAATCTAAACGGTTTTGTTATCGGGTCAAAATTAGGTTTTCTGCTCAGTAAAATCTTACTGTCAGTTAAAACGTAGATCGGGTTTCGTCTGAATTTTAAACCTAAATTTTTACTGTAACTCTCTATGATAAAGTAGAGTAGAAATGTGATTTTGTTTTATTCAAAATCATTTTCGAGGTGTCGGATAAAAATATAAACAAATATATATATATATATATATATATATATATATATATATATATATATATATATATATATATATACACCGATATTAAAGAACAGTAAAAATCGGGGTGTTACAATACTACCCCTCTAAAAAGAATTTCGTCCGCGAAATTAGCTCGTCTAAGGAAAACGAACACGAATATCAATCTTCTATCACGTGCTCCAACTGCGTAACATTCACATTTCTCGGAACGTGACGTGAATTATATCATAGATTAGACTGTCGCTCTGACCTATACTGCATTCACTAAACCACCTGTTAAAACAAATATAGCAAATCCCTTTTAAAACTCTCAAGACTCGACGCACAGTCGAATAATTTGAATGTCAAAAGAATGAAATACACGAATTTCCGATAGATTTGGAAATTTGAATGATTCAAAACTTTGACTCCTGTTTACGGTGGCGATTCTAACACACCGATGGTAAATAAGAACTCAGAATTTGAACAAAGAATTTTCAAGAAGAGAAAATAATCTCTAGACTTTACTCTCTCAAAATAATAAAGTAAAATGAATAGAAAAACAATGGATATTCTTTATACAAAAAAGTCTCTTTAATAGGTTCCTGAATGTAAGAATGCGTTGTACAGCCACATATTTACAAACGTGACCCTAATAAAGTTCCTTCCTCAATAGAAACTTCCTTCAAAAAAACACAATTTTGAAGATGATAATTCTTTTAATTTCCAAGAGTTTAGATTTTAAATCAAAACTTATCTTGGTCTTTTAAGAGAACAACAATAAATTTTTGTGAATTCCCTCACTCGGGGTAACTTTGGTTCGTTTGGCATTAAAAAAATGACGTGAATTGTCAAAATTCCATCTGCCATAAAATTTATAACTTTCCACCCACAAGGGTTACAAGATATGATCCGCCAAAAGATCATTCTATTTTAAATTGCACTCATTTGCGGAAAAAGTAAATGGTCAAGTTTACAAACTCAATTCTCAACAACAAGGAGATATCCGAATAGATTTTCTCAACTAGTATGAGTTATCAAGAAACTATAATGATAATTGAATTAAGGAATAATATAGGAATTCAATTCTGATTGTTCCGCATAGAACTTAAGACAACAAAAGATGCGACAATGAAACTAAACCAACTCAGAAACATGTTGGCAACAACATAGGTGGTACATAGATAAATACAGAGTATTTGACACATTCATAGAAAATCAAGAATGATTCTCCACTGAATTAACAGTACAGTCAAAAGTCTACTTTCTATGACACACTTCACTTAAAGATATTTATTTGATTGTTATACTTCAATCCTACTTGTTGTGAAGATTCTACCCGTTTACAACTACCCACGTATTCAAACTTTAAATATTGGTGGACTACCTCCTCTTCCACAGTGTTCTTTAATCGAATCCTTATCCGTTGTAACACCCCCTTGGGCATTACCTTCTAATCACATGCAGAAATAAATAAAAAGGGAAGTTTGCTGGTTATTTTCAAAAAAAATAACTTCCAATATTTTTCATAAGTCTGAATATGGGAATAAAATTTTTCTTTTCTAAGGTTCACTTCGGAAAGATGATCCACACATCACTTTAGTGAACTCACATATTATTTACTAACACATAAAGACTAAGTTTATTTATAAATCATAACACCTCGGCATATACATTTTCATGAAATAATCTTTCATACTGAAGTTACAAAATTATGTAAGGTTTTGCAGAACTGCCAATATCAACTTATTAAAACGCACACAACCCAAAGGAAATATCCTAAACTGGTCGTTATAGTAGACACCTATTGGAAAGAACTCAGTAGTTCTCACCCTTATTGTAATCATCCATCTCTTCAAAGAAATAGATTAATATTCCCAAGTGAGGTCAGGAGCTTCTCGAAACCACCTGTCCTAGTGTACCAAGGTGCAACAGCAAAGAACCGGGAAAACCTGATATATTTAAGGGTGAGATACCAATATATGGATTAATCACAATAATTACATGCACACACACCCGAAAAACATATACAAATAAATATCCAGATTCAACATAAGATTTTCACAAATGAGCATAACAGTCAAGCATCATCATCATTTTTTGAAAAATGCATGGCACTTCTATGTGCAACACCTATCCTAATCTCCGGATATCCCAACTTCGATTAAAATAAGTTGATCAGGCACAATTGCCAAAAAGGCACGTGTTTTTCCACAGCACTGTCCAAAACTCCTGTCACAGTGATCAACGTGTGTGGATATCTACAACATACTATCCAACACAAGGCACAATAACCAAGGCATATGGATCTCATTATCCATCAAGGCACAATGATACAACGTAGCATGAAATACATTACCCTTCAAGGCATTCATACAAAACAACGTGGGCACGTCTGCCAAATGCATGTAAAAACATCTTTGTTTTCACAGCTTTTCTTTGTGTTTCATTCTTTCCTTCGTCGAGGCTCAAGGCTCACGACCATCCATAAATTTTCAACATTTTAAAACATTCACTGTCGACACAGGACGTTTTAGCCCGAGTGTCCAATCACAACAGTCATAGACCTGTGCACTAGTCTTAGACTTTGTGGTCGTAGAAAACAATTTTCACCTTTTTACTACTTTCATCATGTTTTATGAAAACGTATGTAGGACACACAGTCCACAACAACGAAAATAGGACACACAGTCCACAGCGTTGTGATACGTATCATGGATCCACGTGCTTTAACTCTAGTATCCCGACGTCTCGGTTACTAGGTTCACTTTTCAATGTTATTTCTCGTTCAGTGAAAAACAAATACAAAACCTAAACTTCCGCAACTTATCCAAGTTACCGGATATTTTTACTTGAATAAATTCTTTTCAACAACATTTTCTTTTGAAATTCATTTTTAAAACTTTAAACGTTAGGAACTCCATTTCTATCGTAAAACAACAACAACATCAAACAACATGTAGTTATCAGATCAAGCAACAACTTAAGCCACCAATCAACATCAACAAAACACTTAGAATTAATCACAAAACAACACATAGCTATCGTAAAGAGCATCCCTCAGGCAGTCTCCCCTTACCTTCGTAGACCAGAACAAGATCCTTTCCTTGGTGCTCCAACAATTTGCCATTCCTTCTCAATAATACCCCAGTCTCTTTGACGTTTCATAATACACGTAGGAATTCCACGACAGCTCCAAAGGAAGAAGTCGCTTTACCAAGTAAATGTAAACACAACTATTCACATAGGGAGAGCGTCCAAGCGCATGCAACAAAATCATACAACATAACCATCAATTTCCTTCCTCAAAACATAAAATCAAGGAAGCCATATATTTAATTTAACAAAACTTAATTGATTTCCAATAAAACTCAAATTTGGTATAAAGGCTTTTTCACAAAAATTGTGGAAACTTTAATATAATTTGAGAATTATAAAATTAAATTTTGAAATCATCAATTGAGAGTCCTGATTGCTCAAGATCATGGTTAACTTCATAAAAACAGAGCCCATTTCATAAAAATTCAGATTTAGGTTTAGGGTTCCTAAACAATATTTGAGGAAAACTCATTCTAAATAAATAATAACGAAACTGGTTTAGGGAATTAATAATTCACAGTCTCAATAGCATAAAACAAATGTTAAATTTCAGGATTAAAATCTGAAATTAAGGGTTAGGGTTCCAAATTGGGGGTTTTCATAATCACAAAGGATTAGGGTAAGAAACTCACCCTTGGTGAATAGGAAGAAGTTGTGGTGGTGCTGTGATGCTCCTGGTGGCGGATGGCTGCGGCTCGCCGGACAGCGGTGGTTCTGTTTTGGACAGCACCACAGAGTCAACCAAAAACAAGAGTTAAACCTCATGGAATAAGAAAATAAGGGTCACATCATAAAGAGGTGGAGAACCATCAAAGGAGCTTACTGTGGCAGAGATGAAAGCATGCAGTGGCGGAGATGAACTAGACGCGTGGAGGCAATGGAATGGGTCGCGTGGCCTTGTCCTCCCTGTCGAGCGGCGGTGTGCAAGAGAGGCGGCGCGTGGCCGAGGAGAAGGAAGGAAGGTGTTTGATGAAGGCTGAGAGAAGGTGAGACGTGGGTTCTGTTGAAAAGGAAAGAAAGAATGAGTGGGGGGAGGGGGTCACGCGTTTTCTTACAGGGAAAGATAGGGGAGTTTGGGTTTTCTTACATAAAGATTTCATTTCTTTGGGTAGGTACAAAATAAGTGATAAATAGAATAAAAATATGAAAATAAATTTTCTTTCAACCATATCATTTAAAATATTTTTCTATACAAATGATAATAGTGACAATATCGTAAGTTATTGTCTAGTAAGCGTGCATACACTGAAATAAGACAGTGCTAACGTACTTAATAAAAATTAAGTTAACTGAGTAATTAAAATTACTCAAACCAAACCACATAAAAATAAATAAATTGGACATCCTTAAAATAAACCATTCTAAATAAAATAATATAAATATATGTTTTATTGATTTTGATAAACACTAAAAAACAGGGGTGTTACATTACTACCCCACTAAAAAAACTTTTCGTCCTCGAGATTTCGTGACTCGTAACTAGACAGGATCTTGTAATTACATCTTAATCCCAAGAACCTACTTTATACTTCCCGTATTCACTTTCCCTTAGATGACTTTCATAACTTAGTAACGAAATTCATACTTAGTCTTCATTCTATTTATCCTCAATATCAAATCACTTATCCTCAATTCATACTCTCCCTCATTAATACTTTACCTTAATTTCTCGTACACGAAAGATATAATTGAAACTTAGTCTCTTCTTCATTCAACACTAATCCATTAGAAAAATTTTCCTCTACATCCTTAACTCTCACTTTTAACACCAAGATTTAAATTAAGATTCACACTTCTCTGATAGCATACACATTAGTTCCTATCTAAAATTCTATGTTTTATTTTCAGTCGCTCCATTCTTCTAATTGCTAACTCCATAACATAATTCATCCCTATGTCGTTCTCTTTCATCCTCGAAACTTCCACTACCACATTATTCCCACTATCTTCGACATTTCACCTTAGTCTATCACACTCGAAGGACATAATCGACACTTAATCTTTTCACTGCTCGAGATTATCTACCACTGCATCATATCTACTATTCTTGATATTCAATCTTGGTTCCTTAACACGCGACGGATAAGATTAAAACTTAGTCACATCTATTCTCATTATTGGTCTACTAGATAACCTTATTCAACATCTAAATCTCACCGTTAATACCAAGATGAACATTAACTTTACCACAACATGCATCAACTTCCTACTTAAGGTACACCATTGCAGTCTTAGTTCATCTGAACGTAATCTACTTTTCCAGATTCCATCAAAATCACGTACTTCAGATTCTCCAATCAAAACATCGTAATACTTCTTAAGGTAAATTGAAATAAAAAAGAAACCTTGTTGGGTAGGATTATCTAACTCATCAATTCTAATCTTTTTCAGAAACTTATTTTCCACAAGAGCTTATCCCTCTCGCTCGAATTCACTTGAGTGGAATTACTATTCACTTTATGTTCATAACACACACATCAGTTCCTATTCAAGATATACCATCATAGTCTTAGTTTTCCATTGAACATATTCTACTACTCCAAACTATATCATAATCATACATTTCAATCTTAAAGAACATGATTATACTCTTTTGTGTAACTACAATCAAAAAGAAATTACCTCTATTTGAATTATCCAAAATAATAAATCTTGAAATTTTCTAACAACTTAGTTCTACTCAAGAACTCATCTTTACTGCTCCCGTTCAGCATTAGGGAAAACTACTATAGACATCTTGTTGTAAATCTTCAAACTCATACCACCAATCTCAACCACAGACATTAATCATTTCCCTACATTCCTTTAACGGTATTTCTGGCTCGCATTTGATTCATAATAATTGCCTCACTTGCTGTTATTGATCTTAATGATTCACATCTTACTGGTCACAACTATACCTTAACAAAACTTACGTCACTTCTTATTCATCCAGCTAAAGAGGTGATCGTTGTAACATCCTAAAATTCTAACATAATTAATTTGAAAAAAATAAAATAATAATAATAATAATAAATAATAATAATATTAAGTTATTAAAAAAGTATAGTACAAATAAAATATAAATAAAAGATTTAGAGTAAAGGAGTGATAGTATAAGGATTTATTGAAATTTATTAACTATTATAAAGAATGCAAAATTATATATATATATATATAAATATATACATATGAAAAAAAAAGGGGGCGCGGGGGGGGATACATAGGCGTTAAGCCCACCCATGCTTTTGGCCAAAGAGGATTTTTAAAACCTAAAAATCCATTGGCCGTGCCTGCTACACATATATACATATATATGAGTTACTGTGCGTGTGGCTAGTAGCGCCGCACAGGGTACGAGGAGGGTATTTCCATTCCTTGCCAGTACAACTGTAACAACACAGATCCAAGAACGCCACCAAATGGGAGGGGGGGGGGGGGGGGGGGATACATAGGCGTTAAGCCCACCCATGCTTTTGGCCAAAGAGGATTTTTAAAACCTAAAAATCCATTGGCCGTGCCTGCTACACATATATACATATATATGAGTTACTATGCGTGTGGCTAGTAGCGCCGCACAGGGTACGAGGAGGGTATTTCCATTCCTTGCCAGTACAACTGTAACAACACAGATCCAAGAACGCCACCAAATGGGAGGGGAATTTTTAGGGAAGCACAAATCCTTATCATACGTAATTTTTAGAGCACATTGGAGGTCTGCAAAAGGTGAGTAAAAATAATTTTTCTCACACTTTCATGGTACAATTAATTTGAGGCTTCTACACGTAACTTTGTCTTTTATGAAATAGTAAAATATGTTAGGGTTCTTGATTTTGAGATTCTTAAAACATCTCACCTTTTGATAATTGATTTTTTATCAAAGAATATATTTTTGTGTGGCAATGTTGTACGTGCTTCTGTTTAAGCTATTATGTACTAGATTAGTCCTTTTGGCTTATCTAATCTACTTTTTTATAAAATTGTAAATGCCACTTGAATGCAAATTATTTTGAATTTCACACTAGACTTTTTGCACCTTATGTTAACAATGTTGTTGTAGTGGTGAACAGGTGAAACACCTGTTGCATGCTTGGATTCTTGTGTTTAAAAGCCGGTTACATTAGAAAATTGGTATTATAATAAACATATTAAATTCAATATTAATTTGTCATGATAGTTGTGTTATAAATCTGTTAGTGTTCATGAAATTGGTGCCATGGAGTTTGATAAGATTTTGGTAGTCATCTGGGATGACATATTGCATAGTGTATATGAGTTGGTTATCACCTTCCGGGAAGGGATGACGGTTCTACATTCTATTCCGGGAATAGGATGGAGATATCACCATCTGGGATGGGATATCAGATGATTAAAATATTCACATCTGGGATGGAATATTATTAGATACCTCCATCTGGGATGGGGAAGGCAGTGGGACGCCATTGCATGGATATGAGCTCATAGACCTTAGTGGATCTGGGATTCACACCGGTTCTGGGAACCAAAGAGTCAAGTTAAGTGATTCTGGGAATCACCGAGTCATGTTCGTGGAGTTGCGTTGTGTAGAGTTTGCATGGTGAATGTGATTAAATGCAATGAGATGTGACCGTTGCTAAGCTTATGAGTTCGCACTTTAAATGCTTGACATTAATTTTATTTATATATATTTATTATTTTGGAGGTTTATTATATTCAATATTTTAAAAATTAGCGGGTACCATGAATGTTTTTCCGGTTACCGCGCCGGCTGAAAACAACACTATTTGCAAACCTTTTTATCAAACAATTATTTTTATTCACTTGGATTATATCTCATTAGAAGTGTTGTTTTCAGAGCACGAGGATGACATCACTGGGACTGGAGAGGATTGAAGACCTAGCGAATTTTCTTAGTTATTATTCCTAGCTTGGTTAGTGTTTTCTTAAATAAGGAGCCGTATGTGGCTAGACGTTTTTATTTATTTATCGTTGGGTTTATTAGTAGACGCCCGGTTTTGAGGCTTGGGGTTTTTATTTGGACGTATGGATTTATTATTTATTACTTTGATACATTATTACTATTTTATTTAATATGAGACATTTTCTAGACTATATAATTGTTAAAATTTTTATGATTAACATATTTTAATTAAATGTATTAAAGGATTTTTGTACAATTTGTTTTGTGTTACTAATGTAACGAAGGGCGTTACATTTATGGTATCAGAGGAGTTCGATTCTAAATCGGACTGTGGCATTGGGGCTTTTATAAAACAAAACTTGGGCGCATAGGATGCTTGTTAGAGTTATAAATGATGCATGTTATTCTTTGGGATATTGGACCTGATCAACCCAGTATTTCATTGGTAGTGAACAGATTTATGGCGATTAATAGGCGAGGGACGAACGTTGCACTTGCGCCAGCTTTGGATTGTATAGCCAGAGTCATGCAAGCGCGGGCGGAGACTCTCCGTCAACTGAATGGGAATGGAGGCCAATCACTAATGGAGTGGTGGCAACCTAGGACCCTTAGCACGTGGGGACCTTCCGAATTCAAGAAGGACAACCCGTCATCATTTCCGAAGCAGCTTAGATCCGAAGGAGGCTGAATTCCTTCAACTCGTATAGGAGAAGAGTTACTCTATTGTTCGATTCGGGAGCAACTAATTCATTTATATCTTTAGATTATGTGAAAAATATTTGTCTGTTTTTAAGTTGCCATATGATTTGAGTGTTGCTACTCCTGCAAATGATAAACTTGTTACCTTTATTGCTTGCTTGAGCTGTCCCTTAGGGTACCAAGGTGTATCTTATTTTGTTGATCTTATATGCCTGCCCATGTCTGGGTTAGATGTCATTCTTGGTATGGATTGGTTGTCTGCAAATCATGCTGTCATAAATTGCTCTGATAGAACTATCTTCGTTCCTATACAACCAATGTCTAATGATTTTCCCGTACCCAGTTCTATTGTTTCTGTTGTTGCTTGTCATAAGTGCTTAGTTGAGGGAGCTCAAGGATATATACTCTTATTCTCTACTAAGATAGAGGCTGACAGTGATGTGACGGCTACGCCTGTGGTGTGCGAGTTCCAGGATGTTTTCCCTAAGGATGTCTCTAGCTTGCCTTTGAATAGGGAAGTTGAGTTTAACATAGATCTAGTGCCAGGGAGTGGACCAGTATCGGTAGCGCCTTATAGAATGTCACCTTTAGAGTTGAGTGAGCTTAAGAAACAGTTAGAGGATATGCTAGGGAAGGGTTTATTAGGCCTAGTGTGTCACCTTGGGGAGCACCTGTCCTACTGGTGAAAAATAAGGATGGAAGCATGAGGCTATGTGTTGACTATAGGAAGTTGAACAAAGTTACCATCAAGAATAAATACCCTTTGCCTAGGATAGAGGATCTCTTAGATCAGTTAAGGGGAGAGTCAGTGTTTTCCAAATAGATCTAAGATCGGGATACCATCAAATTGGAATTAGAAGCGAGGACATCCCTAAGACAGCCTTCAGGACAAGGTATGGGCACTATGAGTATGTAGTGATGCCCTTTTGTGTGACCAAAGCCCCAGCCATTTTCATGGACTACGTGAATCGGATCTTTAGGACCTTTCTAGACAGGTTTGTGGTGGTATTCATAGACGATATTTTAATATACTCTAGGACACCAGAAGAACATGGAGAACACTTAAGGTTGGTGTTGCAAATCTTGAGGGACGAGCGTCTTTATGCCAACCCGGAGGAGTGTGAGTTTTGGCTAGACAAGGTAAAGTTTTTAGGACACACGATCTCAAAGGATGGTGTAGCGGTTGATTCCTCTAAAGTTGATGCGGTGTTGGGATGGGAACAACCTAAGACAGTAACCGAAGTGAGAAGTTTCTTAGGCTTAGCTGGTTACTATAGGAAGTTCATAGAGGGGTTCTCTATATTAGCTTTACCTTTGACCCAGTTGACTAGGAAAGGGAAACCTTTTGTGTGGGATCAGGAGTGTGAGGACGGGTTCCAAGAACTTAAGAAGAGGTTGGTGTCATCACCAGTCTTAACTATACCAGATCCCTTAGTGAGTTTTGTGGTATACTGCGACACGTCTAAGAATGGCTTGAGATGTGTCTTAATGCAGGAGGGCAAGGTGGTAGCATATGCCTCTAGGCAGCTTAGGCCACATGAAGAGAATTACCCTACCCATGACTTAGAGCTAGCAGCCGTGGCTTTTGCCCTTAAGATCTGGAGGCATTACCTTTACGGAGCAAAGTTTGAAGTTTTTAGTGACCATAAAAGCCTAAAATATCTATTCGACCAGAAGGAGTTGAACATGAGACAGCGAAGGTGGATGGAGTTCCTTAAGGACTATGACTTCGAGTTGAAGTACCATCCGGGAAAAGCCAATGTGGTGGCGGATGCTTTGAGTAGGAAGTCCCTACACGTGTCAAGCTTGATGGTGCAAGAGTTTAACCTCATGGAAGAGTTTAGGGACATGAATCTAGAAGTGTTGGATGTGTCCATAAATGTCTTAAGTTTGAAGTTGAATAGGTTGGAAATTAAGAGTGACCTTAGAGATGAGGTTAGGCGGGAACAACTTTTAGACCAGGAGTTGCAGTCTCGATTAGGACAAGAGGGTTATGAGTTGTCTGTTGATGGGCTAGTGAAGTTTAAGAATAGGACCGTTGTTCCTAAGGAGGGGAGCCTTAGAGAGAAGATATTAGAGGAAGCTCATAAGGGAAAGTTTACCATACATTCTGGAATAACTAAGATGTACCAAGACCTTAAGAGGATGTATTGGTGGCCAGGAATGAAAAAGGATGTGGCTAGCTTCGTAACTAGGTGTTTAGCGTGCCAAAAGGTTAAGATAGAACATCATAAGCCTTCGGGGTTGTTGCAGTACTTGGAGATTCCAGAATGGAAGTGGGAGAGAATTTCTATGGACTTTGTGATGGGGTTACCTAAGACACGTTTGGGCTTAGACGCCATTTGGGTGATAGTGGATAGTGAGACACCCCGATGTGCCCCATCGTATTATTACATTAAAACCTTAATATTTATTTACTTAATCGCGCGCTTACTATTGAAAATACGTAAAAATTTAAAACTTAATTAATAATCATATAACTTCTACAAATATAAAACACACCAAAGTTGTAATATATAATTACACACATGTTTATTTATTACATTACCAAAACACTGTTGAGGATACCCTCTCAGTAGGATCCCTCACATATATAAACTTCACTACCGACTTACTTAACGGAAATATAAACACTCCTTAGACACACTGGCCATCATGTCTATACTCTAATCGCCCTGGATCACAGCTCGACCTCCAGCATCCGGTTCGTAAGGAGTTCCATCTAACTCCTCAGCAATTGGTTCCTCCATCGGGTCTTCTCGTACGATCACATCAGAAATAAAATACAACACACAGAAAGATATAGGGAATAAGAAACAGTTCTATCATCAAAAAGCGGAAAAGAGTAATAGTAAATTATACAGTAATTGTCACAGACACACATCACTCAAAATCAACAGTCATCCTCAATTCACTATATCATCCTCTACCCTCAACCCATGCAACTAAAACTTTATACTGATGTGGCCATCTTCACTCCTGTCACATTAGTCAGTAGTCCAGAACGGTCCAGTACCAATAACTTTCGAACGCATCAAAGACTAATTAGTCTAAAATGGTCCAGTGCCAATGACATACGAACTCGTCAAGGAATATCATTCCATAACGGTCCAGTGCCAAGAACATACGAACTCGTCAAGGAGTATCAATCCAGACGGTCCAATGCCAAGAACATACGAATTCGTCAAGGACTAAAGAGTATTACGGTAGTCTACCTCGGCATCCACATCCGTAGGGCACTCACCCGCAATATCCGATATCCCCAAAATAGGATATCCTGACCTCGCGTGTTCCACTCACACAGTTGTGACTAACAATACCTCGATAAATGAATCTCCCTAAATTACATCAATAACAACCTAGTGCCTCAACCTTCCATCAAAGTCTCAACACCTTTTTCCTCATAGATAAAACCACTTAATTAGGCTAGGCACCTCTAAATCACCTTTATTCTCTCACCCAAATAATTATCTCCCGAACAACACATATCCTTACTTAAAAATCAACTAAGCACAATATTAACAACCAGGCAGATCATGCATAACATAACATCAGAAAATATTCATATATCTCAATATCATATAAAGCAAATTATCACAACCAAATCATAATAATCAAACCAAATAAATAACAAAGTCAGACTCTGTCACGGCCGTGACAGACAACAAAGGCAAGAATTCCACAAAACAGAACCTGTCACGGCCTGGCCATGACAACCATCACGGTCGTGACAGACAGCAAACATCCTCACTATCATAATTATTCAAACACCGAAACAACACGTCACATGCTGGAATACCTCAACCAGCGTATCACAAACAGTCAAAAGTAAATAATTCAAACATCCTCAAATATTTAAAATCAACTTAATGTCAATAAACCTACAATCCCCGAATCACCATTGGTTTTACAGAAAAGGTTTCCAATGGGATTTTGGTCTTGTCGATTACTCGACTACTAGTAGGGTTTAGGTCGCCCTACACAATTATCATATAATCTGCTACTTATCGATTCCGACGATAGGTTGATTCTTTTCCCCACCTGAGTTAGCACCGGAAACACGTACACGACGATCCTCGTTATCCCATCACGAGTTAACACAACCACCTTCAACCAAACAACATAACTATAATTAATCAACTAACAACCATCTATGACACTTTAGGGCTAGGTTAGGCCAAGACTTAGAAAATAGGTTTAGGGTTATCTTCTTAATGCCATCTTTTGGATCCTAGTTACTAGAGTCTTAACTAACATAGATTACTTATTACAAGACTAAAATTTGAAACAAAATCCTCTAACCTTTAGGGTTAGGGTTTTGGCCCATATTAGGAAAATAGGCTAGGAAATTTAGTTGGATTCAAGCTCTTAGGTTTAAGCTATATATGTATTATTTCACCTCATTTTCCATGTACATTTCTGCATGCATTTGCATATAGTTTAGGCATTTTTAGTTTGTTTTTATTAGTTTTTCCCTTGGAACGGGTGAAGGTGGTTTCTGTGTGTTGTTTTGCAGAAATTGAAGGAAAACTGTGCATATTTGGCTATAATGAAGCTTGGATGATTTTGGAGCTTAAAAAGAGAAGAATATGAGCCAAACAGAGCCTATCACGGCCTGGCCGTGATGACCATCACGGCCGTGATCAAGCAGAGAAGGAGGCAAAAGTCAGAGACTGTCACGGCCTGGCCGTGACAGACATCACGGCCGTGACCAACCAGAAAATGAGGTCTCGCGTCGCGAACACTTCTCTCGCCTCGCGAGAGTCAAAAACTTGAAGACCCGCCTTGGACAGAAAGCGTCACGGCCTGGCCGTGATATACATCACGGCCGTGACGCGCAGCAGATCTATAAATAACACCACAGCAGACAGAAAAAGGGGACTTTTTGCAGAGGCTTGGAAACCCTAAAGAGGGCTGATGGCTGGGGGAAGGCTGGGACCTTAAAGATGACATGTCTCTGCTCTTGGATTGGAAGAAGATTGAAGGATTCGTCATGGAGTTTTCTTCCTCTCTTCTCTCTTTCTCTTTTGTAGACATTATCATGTGTAGCTAATTCCCCCATTGTTGGGTTTAGATGTAGCTTCTCTGAACTTGATTGTTAATTGATTTGGTTTCAATGCAAGTCTCTATTTCTTTATGAGTATGTGATTCTGTGCTTAATGCTTTCCTTGGATTAGCTACCCATAGGAATGATATGTTGCTTTGATAGATGACTGAAAGGTTGGTGTTAAGGCATGCTCATGAATCATATGCCAAGTAGTTCAAGAATCTAGACATAGGTGTTGAATGCTTGCAATCTTATAAGTCTTGACTTAATGCAAAATCACAGATTAATCCACCTAAGACATTAGGGTTTGATTTGGGGTTTTAGGCTCAATGCACCTAAGACATTAGGCTTGAGTATTTTAGAAAAGGCTTGATTGTCATAATTGAATTAGGACTTGTGTTGTTAGCCATTTCATTGCAATCAAGGGAGGATTAGTGTAGTCTAAACCTGGCAATTCTATCCATTTGTAAATTCTGCACTCCAAGTGTTTGTTAAAAGTCCAAAAAGACCAAAAATATTGTATTGCTTTGTTTTGTGTTTTGATATCTCATACCATAGTTGAGTCTAGATAGTTGTTAAGTTTGTGAATTGGTAATTGACAACCGATCCCTGTGGATACGATAACCGGTCTTACCACCGTATTACTTGATTGCGACGAGGTGCACTTGCCTTTATTCTTAAAAATCACGCATCAATCCCGTCACGAGTTAACACAACCACCTTCAACCAAACAACATAACTATAATTAATCAACTAACAACCATCTATGACACTTTAGGGCTAGGTTAGGCCAAGACTTAGAAAATAGGTTTAGGGTTATCTTCTTAATGCCATCTTTTGGATCCTAGTTACTAGAGTCTTAACTAACATAGATTACTTATTACAAGACTAAAATTTGAAACAAAATCCTCTAACCTTTAGGGTTAGGGTTTTGGCCTATATTAGGAAAATAGGCTAGGAAATTTAGTTGGATTCAAGCTCTTAGATTTAAGCTATATATGTATTATAGAACTTAAGTCAAGTACTAACTTTCAAAACAAACAACAAAACACCAAACCCATTTTCCTACCTAGGTTCGGCCCTTAATGGTTAATAGGGAAGGAAAATGATTTTGATCACATGCTCTTGGATAAATAAAGTAGGGATTATATCTAGATCATAGAAATTGGTTTCATGTCAAAAGGATTTTTCTAGAATTAGTTATGAATTTTTGAAGAAAGCTTCAAGAACTTTGACTCATATGAAGAACATGATGAACACAAGCATAAATCCATAAAAGTTGTGAATAGAAAAGCTTAAAATATCAAGATTAAGAGATAGATTCCTCACCTTGGAATAAAAAGATTTATTCAAGAACTTGAAGAACAAAGATGATCTTAGCAAGAACACTAAGGAGTTCTTTGTGTTTTGTGGGGAAAAACTTGAGATGTGAAATAGAAATTGTTTAGATCATCTAGATAAGTGAGAATATGATCTTAGAAGATCAAAACAAGGTTTGGATGGTTATATATGGGTATGGGCCGAATTTGAAGGAAAGAAAATATGAACTTGAAAGTTCATGGATTCAAGAACAAAATGGATCAAGTGATGGTTATTGATCTAAGGAACAAGTTTCATGAATGAAGAATCATGAGATTATGTTTCTAAGTTAGAGATAAATGATGAATAAGTGAATAACAAATGAAGAACAAGTGAAGAACTTGAGAGAGAAAATGAAGAACATGAAGTTTTGAGAGAGACAAAATGACGAAGTTGGAAAATGAGTGAAAATGATCCAAGTGTGGATGATGGGCACGGTTTAGAGGTGGGTGTGAGGAGAAAATGTGTGGTTTGATGAGATAAAAGAACCATGGTTGAGTTTATTTGATCAAGGTTAAGTTGGAAAATAATATAATAACTTAACTATAGTTAATAGTAACCTAACTAGGGTTTATGTATAATCATGGTTAATAAAATATGTGGTCCTAAATTTTGAAGAGATGTGGCTGCCTCCTACACCACATATTAGGGAGAAAATAATTTGGGTTGCAAATCATGGTTAATAAACCTTGGTTTTCTAAGTATTCTTGAGAAGTTTAGAGAGAAAGATAAAGATGATGAAAATTTAGAGCATTTTCGGTAATTTGGACATATCTTTCACTATACTTGTCAGTTTTTTATGATCCTTATGTCGTTGGAAAGCAGAGAGAAAGATGAACAACTTTCATGTAGAAAGTTTTCCGAGAATCAGAACAGATAAGAGTCATAATTTCGTGGCAGTTTCGGGATAATGATGAGAATGTGACTTTGCCTATGACTCATCCACTTAACATCAATGTTCATTTATGGCTAGGAAAAAGGAATGTCCAAGTGCTTGGAATGGATGAGGGATCCGTGAGTTTTGGATTGATTTGGTCAAAATTCTCAATGGCATGGCTTGTAATTTTCATGAAGAGACAAGGGTAAAATGGTCATTTCCAGGCAAAAGATACCTTCCGCCATAAATGCGCCATTATGACTCGGATAAGCTCGTCATAAATGCCCATCAAGTCGGTCAAATCCATCACCTCAGCCCCGTTGCCGACTCCTTGGTTCATCTAGCGAAGACTTTTTCTAGAGATAATCTCGACGTATACTCCCGCAACAAATATAATATTTTAATTTTTACGCTAAATTTTTCAAAACTTCCAGTATCGTAGTAAATACAATAAAAACATTTTTCATCTAGTTCACGAGTTAAAATTAGGTTTTCTGAGCAGTAAACTTTTACTGTCAGTGAAAACACAGAAAACGGCAGACCGACTTCCGTCTGAATTTTCAACCAAAAACTTCCCCGTAACCTTATGAAAATAAGTATAAAAAGGAAATGACCTTGGTTTATCGAAAATCATTTTCTAAGTCTCGGATAAAAATATATATTTATATATTTATTACCGATTTTACAAAGCAGCGAAAATCGGGGTGTTACAGATAGGTTGACCAAGTCTTCCCACTTCTTGCCAATTAAGGCAACCTATAGCTTAGACAAGTTGGCATACCTCTATATCAAGGAAATAGTCAAGCTTCATGGGATACCCACATCTATAGTGTCGGATAGAAACCCGAGGTTTACCTCTAGATTTTGGAGAGCTTTTCAGCAAGCCTTTGGAACTAAGTTGAACCTTAGCACGGCCTAACATCCCCAAACGGATGGTCAGTCAGAGCGGACCATTCAGACCCTTGAGGACATGCTTAGGGCGTGTGTCCTGGATGAAGAGGGAGTTGGGATAGATTCCTACCTCTCATTGAGTTTCCGTATAACAATAGTTATCACGCTAAGTATAGGCATGGCACCCTATGAGGTCCTATATGGGAGGAAGTGTAGGTCCCCTTTATGTTGGTGTGAGGTGGGTGAGAAGACCCTGCTAGGACCAGAGTTAGTCCAGGAGACCACAGAGAGGATTAAAGTCATTAGGGAAAGGATGCGCACTGCACAGAGTAGGCAAAAGAGTTATGCCGACAAGAGAAGGAAGCCTTTAGAATTTCATGAAGAGGAACATGTATTCTTGAGAGTCACTCCTAAGACTGGGGGTTGGGGGGTCAATGAAAGTCAAAAATCTCAACACTCGTTTCATGGGTCCGTTTCAAATCCTAAAAAGAGTCGGGCCTGTTGCTTACCAATTGGCTCTTCCACCACAGTTGTCGAATCTCCATGACGTCTTCCATGTGTCTCAACTCCGGAAGTACGTACCAGATATTTCACACGTGATAGCTCCCGAGTCAATACAATTGAAGGATAATTTAATCTTTAAGCCCGGACCTATTCAGATCATTGATAAGAGCACAAAAACTCTGAGGAACAAGATGATCCCATTGGTGAAAGTGATTTGGGAAGGGTTAACTCCAGGGGAAGCTACCTGGGAACTTGAGGAAGATGTTAGACAACATCATCCCGATCTTTTCGGCACAGGTACATGGCTTAGCATTGCATTACCTTTAATGTTGTGTAGTTTCGGTGAGACGTGAGAATTTCGGGGACGAAATTCATTAAGTAGGGGAGAAAATGTAACATCCTAAAATTATAACCCAATTAATTTGAAAAAAATAAAATAATAATAATAATAATAATAATAATAATAATAATAATAATAAATAATAATAATAATATTAAGTTATTAAAAAAGTATAGTACAAATAAAATATAAATAAAAGATTTAGAGTAAAGGAGTCATAGCATAAGGATTTATTGAAATTTATTAACTATTATAAAGAATGCAAAATTATATTTATATATATATATATATATATATATATATAAATAAATATATACATATGAAAAAAGGGGGGGGGGGGAAAAATGGGCGTTAAGCCAACCCATGCTTTTGACCAAAGAGGATTTTTAAAACCTAAAAATCATGTGGTCGTGCCTGCTACACAACACACACACACACACACACACACACACACACACACATATATATATATATGAGTTATTGTGTGTGTGGCTAGTAGCGCCACACAGGAGACGAGGAGGGCATTTCCATTCCTTGCCAGTAAAACCGTAGCAACACAGATCCAAGAACGCCACCAAATGGGAGGGGAATTTTTAGGGAAGCACAAATCCTTATCATACGTAATTTTTAGAGCACATTGGAGGTCTGCAAAAGGTGAGTAAAAATAATTTTTCTCACACTTTCATGGTACAATTAATTTGAGGCTTCTACACGTAACTTTGTATTTTCTGAAATAGTAAAATATGTTAGGGTTCTTGATTTTGAGATTCTTAAAACATCTCACCTTTTGATAATTGATTTTTTATCAAAGAATATATTTTTGTGTGGCAATGTTGTACGTGCTTCTGTTTAAGCTATTATGTACTAGATTAGTCCTTTTGGCTTATCTAATCTACTTTTTATAAAATTGTACATGCCACTTGAATGTATATTATTTTGAATTTTACGCTAGACTTTTTGTACCTTATGTTAATAATGTTGTTGTAGTGGTGAACAGGTGAAGCACCTGTTGCATGCTTGGATTCTTGTGTTTAAAAGCCGGTTACATTAGAAAATTGGTATTATAATAAACATATTAAATTCAATATTAATTTGTCGTGATAGTTGTGTTATAAATCTGTTACAGTGTTCATGAAATTGGTGCCATGGAGTTTGATAAGATTTTGGTAGTCATCTGGGATGACATATTGCATAGTGTATATGAGTTGGTTATCACCTTCCGGGAAGGGATGACGGTTCTACATTCTATTCTGAGAATAGGATGGAGATATCACCATCTGGGATGGGATATCAGATGATTAAAATATTCACATCTGGGATGGAATATTATTAGATACCTCCATCTGGGATGGGGAAGGCAGTGGGACGCCATTGCATGGATATGAGCTCATAGACCTTAGTGGATCTGGGATTCACACCGGTTCTGGGAACCAAAGAGTCAAGTTAAGTGATTCTGGGAATCACCGAGTCATGTTCGTGGAGTTGCATTGTGTAGATTTTGCATGGTGAATGTGATTAAATGCAATGAGATGTGACCGTTGCTAAGCTTATGAGTTCGCACTTTAAATGTTTGACATTAATTTTATTTATATATATTTATTATTTTGGAGGTTTATTCTATTCAATATTTTAAAAATTAGTGGGTACCATGAATGTTTTTCCGGTTACCGCGCCGGCTGAAAACAACACTATTTGCGAACCTTTTTATCAAACGATTATTTTTATTCACTTGGATTATATCTCATTAAAAGTGTTGTTTTCAGAGCACGAGGACGACATCACTGGGACAGGAGAGGATTGAAGACCTAGCGAATTTTCTTAGTTATTATTCCTAGCTTGGTTAGTGTTTTCTTAAATAAGGAGCCGTATGTGGCTAGATGTTTTTATTTATTTATCGTTGGGTTTATTAGTAGACGCCCGGTTTTGAGGCTTGGGGTTTTTATTTGGACGTATGGATTTATTATTTATTACTTTGATACATTTTTACTATTTTATTTAATATGAGACATTTTCCAGACTATATAATTGTTAAAAATTTTATGATTAACATATTTTAATTAAATGTATTAAAGAATTTTGTACAATTTGTTTTGGGTTACTAATGTAACGAAGGGTGTTACAATCGTAGTTAAATACTACGTTCACTCCAAACCAACTTTCTAAAGTTCAGATCATTTCTCTAGACTTCCTTTAGTAACATTTTGTCTCAGATCGTGATAAAATCTATTGAAATCGTCTTACTTCATGATGTCAAGCTTAGGGTTTCTCACTTGCAAAACAGCTCTATTTCTCAATAAAACTTCTACTATAGGAATGATCATACTTAGGTGTTAAACCTACTTCCCACTAATCTGCTAAAGATAGATCGCTTCTTACTTGTCCATCGAGTTGAGGGTGATTAGTTGGACTTAGCCTCAACCCGACCCTCCACACTTAAAGCGTACTTTACCGATGAACATTGGCAAACTTCGGAACTTCATTTGAAAAGATACCTGAAGATACTCCATGAAGCCTGATCAGTCCTCTGATTCATAATTCGGTTAGCATCTACATTCCATAGTGGATCTTAACATCTAAGAAGGGTGTTCACTTCATCAACCTGCCCACGATCACTCAAACAAAACTCTTGAAGGTACTAGGTAAACCCATGACAACTTTCATTGCAATACCAACATCTTTAGCAAGGGAGGTCTCAAACGTCAAACTATCTATTTTTCACTGTACTCGACTAACTCTGACATGCTGATTTGAATCAGATACCCATTCTCACCACTCTTGAGGTAGGTCACATGTCAATGACATTTTGGAAGAATACGTAAGGTAAGATTGATTAAGGATGACAAATCCTTACGAACTACAATAAGACATGGTCTTGGAGATCACAGAAAGAAATTTTCAAGAAAAGAATTTTTCTTGATTTCACTTTTCATAATAGCATAGAGAAGAATTTCATCAATTTGAAAGATGCAGTAACATTCCGTATGGAAAAAGATTCTTCAATTAGGTCCGTGGATGTAAAAATGTATGGCCGATACATATTTACAAACATGAATCTAATAAAGTTCATTCTTTCACAAGAACTTCCAGAGGATTTAGGAAATCAAAGGACGAATAATTCCTAATCCCAAGAGGATTCATTCTTAGTACAAAGAATTTACAAAACGGCGATTTTAAAAAGGAAAACTGTATGGCCAAAAGTCAGACTAGGTCACCTCTACCGAAATTAGAAGCGATTAAACTAAGTTTCATCAAGAAAATTTTGTTATCACGAAGTTATCGGTGTTACAACTCAAGAAATAGTTATAACAAATTCTTTCAACGAAATATGAAAATTCCATACCAATGGATATTATCAATCAATCCACTCCAATGTCTAATACATTGAGGGTTATTTATAAGTGTGAGTATCACTTCTCACAGTCAAGGAAATCAATTAGAATAAATTGAAATAAATGGACTGGTATAACCAATTAATGAGTCCTAACAGATTTCAAATCAAAATCAAAAAAATCTGTCTGATACATATACACACTTCACCATTGTGATTGTCTAATTCAACCATAGGGCTCGAGAAACAAATATCGACTTACAAATTCATAAGAATTGAATACAGTGAAGACTTCCTTAATCATGAGGCACTCACCCAAGATCGAAAATTCAAATCGATTCACCTTGGTTCAAACCAACATACAAGTCTTTCCAAACATGCTTAGTATGGTCACCCTGAATCGGGCACGACAACTTAGTTCATCCCACCGACATACGAAGAGTGAATCTTTCTTCATAGGCTGAGTCAACGATGGAAAATCATAGATATGTCATCACTCTAATTTGGTGATAACTCGTCCTCAAGTCGATCTTTGAGTAGACAACAACTCCTCGAAATTGACTCATCCAATCAACTACGCACGACAGAGAATACTTGTTCATATTCGTCACTTTGTTGACTTATCAGAAATCCACGCAATGTCTCGATCCATCACACGACATTGGTGCTTCCTACGGAAAACACTCAGTCTAACAAACTTCTTAGACCATAGGTTTTTCAGTTGAATCGAGTCGTCTAACATGATTAACTTTGTAGGTGACATCCTACAAAAGGGGATAGAAACCGGACCGAACCTAGCAACTAGATCGATCGAAAATCAATATCCTCTGCTAATAGTAAAACTAAACATTTCACTTCTAGGGGACACTCCCGGAAATCCTTTCGCAAACGATAATCCTGGAACATTCTCAACGAACATTCCTAAAGTATCTACCTTAATAGGCATACTATTCAAATATCTGAGACAATCCATAAAGGACAACCAAAATGTGTCACACATGGACCAAAACACAATTTACTAGCCATGGGTTCCTACAAGTCAAAACTCGTGTAACCCGTCAAGATAAACACATACTTTTAAACCAACACCATTTGTTTTGACAAGGAACAATTTCAAACAATAACCAAACAGAGAGCACACAACAAAACCATAATGGACCTATTCCCCAAGTTCCCGAAAGACTCGACCAGCTCTGATACCACCAATGTAACACCCCCCTTGGGCATTAACTTCTAATCACATGCAAAAATAAATGAAAAAGGAAGTTTGCTGGTTATTTTCAAAAAAAATAACTTCCAATATTTTTCATAAGTCTGAAAATGGGAATAAAATTTTCTTTTCTAAGGTTCACCTCGGAAAGATGATTCACACATCACTTAAGTGAACTCACATAGTATTTACTAACACATAAAGACTAAGTTTATTTATAAATCATAACACCTCGGCATATACATTTTCATGAAATAATCATTCGTATTGAAGTTACAAAATTATATAAGGTTTTGAAGAACTGTCAGTATCAACTTATTAAAACACACATAAACCAAAGGAAATATCCTAAGCTGGTCTTTATAGTAGACACCTATTGGAAAGAACTCAGTAGTTCTCACCCTTATAGTAATCACCCATCTCTTCAAAAACGGGATTAATAATCCCGAGTGAGGTCAGGAGCTTCTCGACACCGCCTGTCCTAGTGTACCAAGGTACAATAGCAAAGAACCGGGAAAACCTGATATATTGTAAGGGTGAGATACCAATATATGGACTAATCACGATAACTACATGCACACACACCCGAACAACATATACAAATAAATATTCAGATTCAACATAAGATTTTCATAAATGAGCATAACAGTCAAGCATCATCGTCGTTTTTTGAAAAATGCATGGCATTTCTATGTTCGACATCTATCCAAATCTCCGGAGATCCCAACTTCGTTTAAAATAAGCTGATTAGGCTCAATTGTCAAAAAGGAACAACCTGTTTTTCCACAGCATTGTCCAAAACTCCTGGCACAGTGATCAACGTGTGTGGATATCCATAGCATACTGTCCAACACAAGGCACAGTAACCAAGGCATATGGATTTAATTATCCATCAAGGCACAATGATACAACGTAGCATGAAATACCTTACCCTTCAAGGCATTCATACGAAACAACGTGGGCACATCGGCCAAATGCATGTAAAAACGTCTTTGTTTTTGCAGCTTTTCTTTGTGTTTCATTCTTTCCTTCATCGAGGCTCAAGGCTCACGACCATCCATAAATTTTCAACGTTTTAAAACTTTCATTGTCGACACAGGACGTTTTAGCCCGAGTGTTCAATCACAACAGTCCTAGACCTGTGCACTAGTCTTAGACTTTGTGGTCGTAGAAAACAATTTTGACCATTTTACTACTTTCATCACGTTTTATCACAACGTATGTAGGACACACAGTCCACAACAATAGGACACACAGTCCAAAACAATGTATATAGGACACACAGTCCACAACAATGTAAATAGGACACACAGTCCACAACTTCATATATAGGACACACTGTCCACAACGTTGTCATACGGATCATGGATCCATGTGCTTTAACTCTAGTATCCCGACGTCTCGGTTACTAGGTTCACTTTTCAACGTAATTTTTGGTTCAGTGATAAACAAATACAAAACCAAAACTTATGTAACTTATCCAAGTTACCGGATATTTTTACTTGAATAAATTCTTTTCAACAACATTTTCTTTTGAAATTCATTTTTAAAACTTTAAACTTTAGGAACTCCATTTCTTTTTCTAAAAATCTCCTTTGTTTTGGAACAATCTATTTCCTTTCAAAAATATAGTAAACCTTTTTGAAGGAAAACTCTTTGTGAGAACATTGGAAACTAAAATCCCATTTTCTATGGTACTTTACCATAAGTGTTCTCAAAATTATGTTTTTCTTCAAAATAAGATCTTTCAGCTTAAATAATTTTCCTTTATAAAATTGTTTTTATTCTAAAAAATTTCTTTTTCATTAAAACTTTACTAAAAGAAATCTTTTCAAAACTTCAAAATGAATTTGTTTTCCTTCATGGTTTCTTACCATGAAATCTTTTCAAAGTTTGATTTTTCTTAGTGTAAAATCACTTAATTTTTCAGGTAAATTTCCTTCATAAAAGTTTTATTTTATTTCAAATATTCGGATAAAGTTCTTAAAGTATAACTCATTTTTCCTTCTTCCAGAACATTTCTTCAAAATAAATATTTATTTTTATTGTTCATCATATAATTTTTTTTAAGAATTTTATCTTAAGGATTTAATTGAGCTCTAACCAAAGGTTAGGCTTTCCATGCAACCACCACCACATATATACAACAATTTCAATATATATATATAAACAACATTCATATAATCATAAGTCATCAAATATACCCTCAATACATCAATAACTCAAAGTTTAATTAAAACAGTTACAACAACAACAACATCAAACAACATGTAGTTATCAGATCAAGCAACAACTTAAGCCACCAATCAACATCAACAAAACACTTAGAATTAATCACAAAACAACACATAGCTATCGTAAAGAGCATCCCTCAGGCAGTCTCTCCTTACCTTCGTAGACCAGAACAAGATCCTTTCCTTGGTTCTCCAACAATTTGCCATTCCTTCTCAATAATACCTCGTTCTCTTTGACGTTTCATAATACACGTAGGAATTCCACGACAGCTCCAAAGGAAGAAGTCGCTTTCCCAAGTAAATGTAAACACAACTATTCACATAGGGAGAGCGTCCAAGCGCATGCAACAAAATCATACAACATAACCATCAATTTCCTTTCTCAAAACATAAAATCAAGGAAGCCATATATTTAATTTAACAAAACTTAATTGATTTCCAATAAAACTCAAATTTGGTATAAAGGCTTTTTCACAAAAATTGTGGAAACTTTAATATAATTTGAGAATTATAAAATTAAATTTTGAAATCATCAATTGAGAGTCCTAATTGCTCAAGATCATGGTTAACTTCTTAAAAACAGAGCCCATTTCATAAAAATTCAGATTTAGGTTTAGGGTTCCTAAACAATATTTGAGGAAAACTCATTCTAAATAAATAATAACGAAACTAGTTTAGGGAATTAATAATTCACAGTCTCAATAGCATAAAACAAATGTTAAATTTCAGGATTAAAATCTGAAATTAAGGGTTAGGGTTCCAAATTGGGGGTTTTCATAATCACAAAGGATTAGGGTAAGAAACTCACCCAAGGTGAAGAGTAAGAAGTTGTGGTGGTGCGGTGATGCTCCTAGCGGCGGCGGTTCCCCGGACAGCGGTGGTTCTATTTTGGACAGCACCACAGAGTCAACCAAAAACAAGAGTCAAACCTCATGGAAGAAGAAAATAAGGGTCACATCATAAAGAGGTGGAGAACCATCATTATTGGCAGCCTAAGGAGCTTACCACGGCGGAGATGAACCACACGCGTGGAGGCAATGGAATGGGTCTCGTGGCCTTGTCCTCCCCATCGAGCGGGGGTGTACAGGAGCGGCGATGCGCGGCTAAGGAGAAGGAAGGAAGGTGTTTGATGAAGGTTAAGAGAAGGTGAGATGTGGTTTCTGTTGAAAAGGAAAGAAAGAATGAGTTTTTTTTTTTGTGTGTGTGTGTGGGTGGGGGGGAGGGGGGGGGGGGGGGGGGTCCACGCGTTTTCTTACGGGGAAAGAGAAGGGAATTTGGGTTTTCTTATATAAAGATTTCATTTCTTTAACGGGTAGGTACAAAATGAGTGATAAATATTAAGCCTAAAAATAAACACATTTTTGGTTTTTTGATCTAAAAATAGTTAGTGAGAAAAATATACTCTCAAAAATCAAAATAAAGTAAAGATTGATAGTTGAATTGATCAACTGAGAAAATCAACGGTCCAGTTTAAATAGAATAAAAATATGAAAATAGATTTTCTTTCAACCATATCATTTAAAATATTTTTCTATACAAATGATAATAGTGACAATATCGTAAGTTATTGTCTAGTAAGCGTGCATACACTGAAATAAGACAGTGCTAACGTACTTAATAAAAATTATTTTAACTGAGTAATTAAAATTACTCAAACCAAACCACATAAAAATAAATAAATTGAAAATCCTTAAAATAAAACATTCTAAATAAAATAATATAAATATATATGTTTTATTGATTTTGATAAACAATAAAAAATTGGGGTGTTACATCCGTGGTCTCTTGGCTCACATGTTGTCTCAATAAGGTACATTCTTAGGCTTTCCGTACACTCTAGCGACATGTCCAAGCTGTCCACACTTAAAACAAATGATATCCTGAATCTTGTAGTCTCTCGTAGCATGACTCATGCCACACTTCATGTAGCGTATAAATATGATTTTGTTTTATTCAAAATCATTTTCTAGGTCTCAGATAAAAATATAAACAAATATATGTATATATTTACCCATATTAAAGAACAGTAAAAATTGGGGTGTTACACCTGATCAGTCCTCTGATACTTACTGCGGTTAGATTCTCCAATGTATAGTGGATATTAACAGGTAAGAAAAGTGTCGACTTTGTTAGCCTGTCCAGATCACTCGAAACAAAACAAAACTCTTAGAGATCCTCTGTAAACCCACAACAAAATCCATTTGCGATACTATCATCTTTACAAGGAAGATCTCAATCATCAAGTTATACTTTCACTGTACTCGACTAAATCTGACATCATGATATGGGTCAGATGGACTTTCTCATAAATCATGAGATTAGGTCACACGGTAATGATGCTTGGAAAGATATAGGATAAAATTGATCAAAAAGTGATAAGTTCTATAGAACTGCAATATGACATGACCTTGAAGATTACGGAAAGAAATTTTCAAGAAAAGAAATTTCTTGATCTTACTCCCACAAGAATGTAGAAAATTTTGGTCAATAAGAAAGATACGGGAATATTTAGTATGTAAAAAGATTCTTCAATAGGTTTGTGAGTGTAAAAATGCCCGGTACATTCTTACAAACACGACTCTACTAAAGTTCATCCTTCCATAAGAACTTCCAGTGAATCGGAAATTCACAAGATGGATAATTCCGAACATTAAGAGGATTCCTTCTTAATATAAGGAATTTTCAAAAACGACGATTAAAAAGGGAAACAGCCTGACAAAAAAAAAATCAGACTGGGTCACATTTACCAAAAGTAAAAGTGACTAGAGTAAGTTTCATCAAGAAACTTCTGTTATAAAAAAGGCATCTGTATTATAACTTCAGAAATAGTCATAACAGATTTTTCAACGAAATACTAAAATATGAAGACCAATGGATACCATCCAATCAATCCACTCAAATGTCTAATACACTGAGGGTTATTTAGAAGTGTGAGCACAAATTCTCACATATAAGGAAATCCATTAGAGTATATTGAGATAACAGACAAGCATAACCAATGTATGAGTCCTGATAGATTTCAAATCAAAGTCAGAAAAGTCAGTTCGATACGTGAAAAATCGGTCAATGTGATTGTCAAATACAACCATTGGGACTCGAGGGAAAATTGTCAATTTACAAGTTCATAAAGGATCGAATAGTACAGTGAAGAGTTTCTAAATCACGAGACACTCATCCAAAGTTGAAGATTCAGATTGACTTGTCTCGACTCCAAATAAGTATGAAAGTCTTTCTAGACACTCTTAGTCTGGTTTGTTGTTATTTCTTGTGGTCTTCTCTGGGTTTTGAATAATTTTGGATAACTTAGTCATTCTATCAATCATGCGAAGAGTTTATCTTTCCTCGTAAGCTGAGTCAACAATGTAAAATCTTTGAGAAATCCTTGATGAACCTCCGGTAATAATTGGCCAAACTAACAAAATTACAGATCCCTGTCACAGTCTTTAGTCTTTCCTACAAAAGCACGGTTTCCACTATCGCAAGAACGACGACAACTCTTTCCTTTGTAATCACATGTCCCAAAAACCTCATCTTATCGAGGCAAAACTCGTCCTTATGTAACTTTGCGACAATTTCTTCTCGCGTAGGATCTATAAAACATTGTCGCAGATGTTCCTCATGCTCCTTATGATTTGTCCATCAGATCATCTTCGCGGGGCAAAGAGAACTTGTTCCTGATCATCACTTTGTTGAGTTATCAAAAATCCACGCAGAGTCTCGAACTTGTCTTTCTTCTTTATGAACAACATCGGTGCTCTCCACGAGAAATACAATCATTCTTCTAAACTGCTTTCACAATCGATCTTCTTGTTAAGTCGAGTCGTCTAACTCAACTAACCTTAAAGGTGACATCCTACCCGAAAGCGATGGAGATCAGACTGAATCTAGGAACTTGATTGATCGAAAACTCAATATTCTTTGCAAGTACAAACCTGGAACATTCTTAGGGAATACTCCATGAGAATCTTCCACAATAGGCACATTGTTTCAATGGCTAACACAATTCAAAAGGATAAACGAACGTGTCATACATGAACCAAAGCACATTTTACTAGCCATAGTTTCCAACAAGGCAAAACCAGTGGAAACCCATCAAGAAAATAGATACTTATGTGTCAACACACATTGCTTCAACAAGGAAACAATTCAAACACGTTCCAACCAGAGATCACACAACAAAAACATAATAGAACTATTCCCCAAGGTTCCCGAAAGGCTCGACCAGCTCTGATACCACTAATGTAACACCCCATCGGCGTTACATGCCCACTCGATGCGGAAAACATAAATAATAAAAAGGAATGCTGGTTACTTTCCAAAAATAATTTAGGTATATAAATATGTTAAAAAAATGCGGGTCTAAAATATTTTCTTATGACACAAATATTTACAGATGTTAATCAATTGAAAGATTTTTCTCGTCGAGGCATGCAAGTTTTCAAATAGCCAAGACAGACCATAATAAATACTTAGAAAAAGACTACAAAATTCTTACACCAAAAAGACGATTCCACAGCTGGTCAAACTCAGAGATGTTCATTGGAAAATTCTCCAACATCAACCCCATCATCGGAGGAATCAGAAATAAGGCATCATAGCTCACTCTGGTGAGTGGTACGGAAAAGAAAAGGGGCCTTGTCCTCAATAGCTCACACATCATCGTTGTCAGTGTCATAACCTTCGAATCTTAGAATCTCATAGTGATCCAAACTACCATAGAGACAAAACTGTACACATATCCACAAATACCACAAGGCATTCCACATGTACATAGCAAGGGTGAGATACCGACATGTAAGTTTATCACAATAGTCACATACGCGACACACCAATCAACAACATATAACAACAACGACATGTAAAACAATATAAACCATAGTCATGGTATCGATGCTATTTAACAAGGGGGTTCATACCCGGCAACCATTGTAGGTTTATAAAAATGCATGACACTTCAAAAAATCCACTATCTATTTCGTAATCTCTGGAGGTCATAACTTCCCTTCGTCCAGTAGTATAGGCCCGCAATGAGATTCGACCTCTCAATTTAGGTCCTAACTCCAATTATTCAAGGGAATCACGTCTCAATCTATATAATATTGGGTAGTCCCTGATTGAGCACACCCACGTTTGGCAGTCATTACGTCCAAGGCTCGAGGTCGCGAGGCCCCGGCCTTTTGTGGCTCACGAACCTGGATGTCCCTATAGACCTACTTTGTTCTTTAATTCCTCAATTTTCCAATCCACAAAGAATTGTAGCTCGTCAATGTGGTGGCACGTCTGCCGGTTCATGCATGTAAAACAGTTGGTTCGCTGTTTTTCTTTTCGTTCGTTCTTTCTTGTCGAGGCTTAAAGCTCATGAATAAATTCATACAGGCATCAAGTGCAACACCCTGCTTCTTGTTTAAGTGCTTTTATTTAAGTTGTTTGGTTGGTTGAGGGCTTAGTGGGATTTTTGGTTCAAAAGTACCTTTCTGGTGCATGACACACCCGTGCTCAATAGACAGCACGCCTGTGCTTGAAGGCTGAAGCGTGTTTCAACTTTTAAGTTAAGCATGATCGTGCTCAACAGTGAGCACGCCTGTTCTCAATGGCTGGACGCGCCTCGTAGGCTCTAAGTCAAGCACGCCCATGCTCAAGGAGGATCATGACCGTGCTCGAGTCTGTGCCTTTATAAACAGAACAGTGATCGAGGGTTTATGTCATAAACCCTATTGTGTTGACAGCAGCCACCTTAGTGCGGCAGTAACCCTTTTCTTCCCTATCTTCTCTAAAGCCATTGCTTTGTTGGAGTTTTGGATACTTGTGGGAGCGTCTAGTTCGTCGGTGTTGATCGCTATAGGTAACGGTTCCTTCCCTTTGAGTTTACTTTTCCATTATTTGAAATTGGGAACTAATTGGTTGATGTTCTTGTTTGACCAAGGCTTGGAGGGTTAACTGAGCCGCTTAAGGGAAGGTGATCGGTTCATCGTTTAGTGTCTCGTTGTGGAATCTACAATCCAGGTATGGGAGAAGAATAGTGTATACACTAGGCTAGGGAGTAGCGTAAGATGAGGGGTTCCCGTAGCCCCGGTTATTGTTGTTATAGTGTTATTGATGCCATGATCTGCCTGGCTGTATGAATTAATTGTTTTATATATTTAGTTGGATTAATTGGTATGCCTATTTGTTATAATTGTTGAGTTGTTCATGATGTGGTATGCCTATTGAATTGTCTGGTGCCACGAGTTTGGTATGAATGCCTATGCTATGGATGTTGTTGTTATGATATGGATTATGTTGGAATGTTGATTAGCTGATGTTGTTAATATGTTGAATATGTTAATAAGACTCTAATTGGTTTAATTAGGACTCTTAGTTAACATAGGAATTAAGGGATTAATTCCCCAATGCTTCATAAGACATGAACTAATAGTAACACAAGGTGAGCTACTGTTTGATGGTCGCTTGACTAGACCCTAGGATCTGATTTGAGAGAATTAGGGAGCCTAAATTCCAAGAACGCGTTAAATTCTGCCCAGAACAATATGGCCTTGCCCAGGAGCATGGTCGTGCTGAACAGGGAGCACGACCATGCTCCTAGTTAAATTTTGGAAGGCAGACCACACATTGAGCATGGTCGTGCAGGACAGTGAGCACGACCATGCTCCACTTAAGTGGCAGCACGACCGTGCTAGGGTGAGCATGCCCGTGCTCCCCTTGCTGGTCAGAAACCGAAACTAATGAATTAAAGGGGTGTTTCACTCCAATTATCCCTAAACGAAGTAATAATACACTAATTGAATGATAGCAAGTTAGATAACTTAATTAAAGAATAATTAAGATAACAAAGAGTAATAAGCTGGTTAAGCTGGTACCCGATAGGTTACCGCACGTTGTTACGCTTTGGTGCTTTTTGGCCAAAGTGGCCTCGATGCTTTTTGGTCGAGGTGTTGTTATGTTGGACCTAGGTGCTTTTTGGCTAAGGGGGCCTTGACCCCATGGTTTGGGTCTAAGGTGTTGATGTTGATGTTGGTGATAAGTCTTGGGTGCTTATTGGCCCAAGCAAAGGAGGTGGTTGCCTTTTGTGTTGTTGAGCTCACGCATTCATACGTTGAAGTTGATTAGTGGGGGATGTTCAACATAGGGGAGGTCGTCCAAGTTATGATGATCTGGCCCAAGTCTCGGGTGGTTCACCCAAGGTTTGGTGGACCGTGCACCCCCGAGGTGACGTATCCAGTTATGATACATCGGCTATCCAAGGGGTTCCTCCATGGTTTGGGGAACTACCGGCCAATACGGATATGTAACTCTGAAGTTGACTTCCTGAGATAGTTGTATCCACATGCATAACGGAGTAGCGGAGTAGGTGTTGCACCGCATAGTATCTTTTGATTGTTGACGTGTAATATGTAAATGATGATGTATGATGTTTGTTGCTATGCATGATATGACGTATGTCCATCTTATTCCCTATTCCCATGTCGTTGTGTTTACATGATTTCTTACTCGTTGTTTTCTTGTTTCTGTTGTTGCATGTATCTCTTATGCAGAGGACGGTGAGCAGTCAATGGAGGAGTGGCTCTGAGGAGTCGCGACTCTAGTTAGGATGCTTAGTTTGTTTAGTTGTTTCAGTAGTTATAGTTGTTTTAGTTTTAGTTTGTTTCCGTGATGTATCCGTATTTCGGTTATACCAGCTCTGTATATGACATCGGGGTTGGGTTTTTCTTTATCTGTCATGTTTATGTTTATATTTTTAAAAATATATTATTTCCGCGTTGTTTACATTGAGAGGTGAAACCTTTTTATCCAAGTTTTATTTTATTCAAATAAATGCATGTTTTTATAATTCCTCTTTTAAGTAAATGTTTTATATTAACGTGCGGGGTAGAAGGGTGTCACATCAAGCCCATTCACACTTAACAAGCAATCCGAGTACTCATTTACGAAACTCTAGACCGAATCACTGGTCACTAGGTTCGTCAATATTTGACACGAAGTCAAGTCGCCAACGTGAAATTTTTAATCCGCGAGTAAATAGTTACTCACAATAACTCTAGTTCGACGTCTCAGTTGCTAGGTTCCCTCAACTTTTATAATTTTCAACACGATTTTTGTTCTGTGAAAACTAAATCGAAAATCAAATACAAGAGTTTAACAGTGTTTGTCGGAAAACATTTTCGCTCTTTTTAACAACATTTTTCAGAAATCCTTTTCCTTTGAAATTCATTTATGAAAACTTCAAATTGTTTAAAAATCATTTTTAATGCTTTTGATTAAACAATTTTAATCTTAACATAAATTTCCACCATAAAGGCATTTTCTTAAATATTTTCATCTAAAAGTAAACTTTTCGTAAACCAAAGACTTTTCGGTCTAAAAGACTTTTTAATGAACAAGGTCAAAATATTTTAGAGCTTTTCTTTCTCTTTTCTTCATTGAAACTATTTTCTTTTGAAAATAAATATAATACAATTTTTCACAATTTGTCCTCACTAACACTCATTTCTTAAGAATTATTCTAAAATCATCTTGATTTCTCAAAATTGTATTTTCTTTTTCAAGAATATAATTATGTCTCATTTTTCTTATTATTCTTCCACTTATGAAAATTTAAAAGTCCTTAAATTCTTTGTTTAGGATTTATAGTGACTTAATTCTCATTATTCAAGCCATGACCATTGTCATGCTTTTCAATCAACATAATCGATATATAGTCACATGAATAAACATACATGGACAAGCTTTAAATCATAGATTCATCAATAATCAACATCATTCTCAAACTAAATCATCAATTCAAATATCACAAGATCATCACACACATTAAATCACACATAAACAACCAACAAAAGTATATGACTATCAAACATCTCAGGTAAGCTCCCGTTACCTCTTGAAGAACTTGATTTTCCTTTGATCTATGTCATTAGTCCTTGTTTCCTTCCACCACACAAATAATACCTCAACAACTAACAATCACCTTCACAATCAAACAATAAAACAAGTTAAAGAATAAAAAAAAACTTGACCGACTTTGGGAGGTTTTCGGTCATACATAGAATATTAGGGTAGAAATTTCTTTTGCTCTCAACCTTTTTGGATCTAGAGTCTAGAGGTCTTAGAGAGCTCATAAAAATTATCATAACCTCAAAATCGTTTTTCTATGAATTGCTAGAAATTTATCAAGAAAATGGGCATGAACTTGAATTTGTGAAAAACAAAAGGATGATCACAAATTTCATGAAGGGAAAGGAAGTTTAGGTCATGTAGATGGAGGATATACCTCTAGAAAGTGAAGAAATGATCAAGAGGTTGGAGCTCCATTGGAATCCTTAATGATGAACTTAGAACTTTTGTGTGAGAAAATGAAGAAATGTGACAAACCAATGGGTTTAGGTGTGGTAGGAGGGTTGCACGAAATGTTGCTCCAAGTGTGAGTTGTATTACAATTTTTGGGACTCAAAAGGAATTCAAAGAATACTGTAGGGCAATATGGTCTTTTCACATGAAAAGTTTAGATATTTTCTCAAAGTCATCATGACATGGGTGAGTCATGATGGTGACTCACCATGTGACTCACCACATGAGGTTGGATACTTGTCCCATCAATCCAGCATCCGGGTCCATCTCTACAGTTCCGTATCCGGCTCTGTTGTTTACCCGATTTAGGTTTTTGCGTGTTTCCTTTGAAAATTTCGTCTGAATAAAATATAATATTTTATTTTTGAGCGAGAATTTTAGAAATAGACTTTATTACTAAAAAATTTGATACAGTCTAAGATTTTTCGGTTTCAGGTCAAAATAGGATTTTCTGACCGATACAAAATTGTACTGTCGGCGAACTCATACCGGGTTCCGCCTGAATTTTGAACCTAAAATTTAACCGTATCTTCCTACAATATAATAGGTTCTAGCTGTGACTTTGTTTTCTCCGAAATCATTTTCTTGGTCTCAGGTAAAAATATAAATAGATATATCATTACCGGTAATACAGCGTAGATAAAAAGTAGGGTATTACATTTTCAGTCAGTGTTTTGTTTGTTGTAAGTGTTTTGTTCCCTAATCGTTTGATATATTAAGCTTTTTTTAACAAATATCTTTTTGGTCCCTGAAAATGTGGTCCTTTTGGTTTTGGTCCCAGTATTATTTTTCCTTTGCATTCGGTATTTTTAGCTTTTTAAATTTTGCAATTGATCCTTGTTGTCAGTTGTCTGTCAGACTTGACGGCAAAGACTAATTGCAAAATTTAAAAAGTTAAAATGACCGAATGCAAAGAAAAGAAAAACATTGGGACTAAAACCAAAAATGACTATATTTTTATGGATCAAAAAGTTCACTAAACCTAAAAAAACTGTTATTATAAAATAAAAACAAAAACTAGTGCTATATGAAAGACAAAAGAAGAATATATGATTTTTTTTATGCAACAAAATTTATTGAATTTGAAGAGAAATATGATTATTTTGTGGCCGCAAAATATATAATATATAACGTTTTTCTTAGGACCATAGGAAGTGGAATGAACACGGCCTTTGTGCCGTGATGGGATTCCACGTTGGTATTCACTGAATAGTTCCTTGCAATCTCGATACTTCCCAAAGCGCGCATTTTGGTAGTTCACATTACAGTTAATTGTTCCTTTTATTATTCTAAAGGTAATTCACATTGCTTTCGAGTTGTTCTTGTCAACGTAAGAATCAATTTAGTGTTCGTGTTTGCAAGTTGCTGCTGAAATTGGGTTTCATGCACGTAAGCATTGCAAAAAGGTCGGCTACAAAAGGTGGACAAAGATTGTGGCGGTTGATTCCATTTGCATATTTGCCAAACGCGGACACCGGGTTGTCAGCCAATATTTTTGAAGGAGTAATGATAGTAGAATACCTGAGTTGATAATATGTGTAAATTTTTTGTTATTTCAGTTCATTATATGGTTAATGGATTACATGAAGCTTATTTTTCATAATTGTATAAATATTTGGTTAATCACATACAAATATCTAGTTAATTCAGTTTTTTATATGATTAATGGGTCATAATGAATTAACCAAATATTTACACTTGATTAATCATGTAATGAATTAAATTAACCAAATATTTGTACCGATTAACCTGTCAACTTTGGGTGTCAATTTTGGATGTACAACTATCACTACTTTTTTGAAGGGGATGACCGAGGATGGATAGCAGTGCAGTGAAATAGAAAGGTCAACATCAGGAAATCCGACACATGTGACACCTTTTTTTTAACTATATTATAGGTATGAAGTATCCATCATCATTAGGAGTGATTAATCTCCATCGGAGAACCTGCCCAACTTGGTTTTCTCCATACACAAGAGTCAGGATTCGAATCCCTGACCACTTGCTTAGGGTGTCCAACTCCCTTACCATTTGGACCAACTTAAGATATAGCAACTTTAAAATTGTAAGCATGATTTTTGATGTTATTAACCAGGTCTAGCATGTGTCAACTTTTTTGATGTTTAAATAATATTTTTTATAGGTAAATGTTAGTAGTTAGTTGTTATGTTAATTTTTTCTCCTTTACCAATGTTTGAACCTTAGACCCCTTACTCCTCGAACTTTTTTTTATCCTTAGCTCAAACCATCTGAGCTATCCAACCCCAAAAAAAAATCAAAGAAATATTTAAATAACATTATTGTATGTTCAAAGAACCCAACATGGGCCTTGTTGGTATTATCCAAAAAAAAAGTTTTACTTACTTTTTTAATATTAAATAAAAATTTAATACAATCAACGTCTTTTTTTTTTTTTTTTTTGACAAGAATACAATCAACGTCTTTGAAAATATAGAAAAATTTAATATTTTCTTTATGAATTTAATTAATATACATGGTGAACTCTTTTTTTATTTAATAAGTGAAATGATTATAAGTATCCAATAAGAAAATTCAAAATTACTTTTCAAACAAATCCATTAGTTAGTGGCCTAACATTACGTCTCAATTCAAAACTTTAAAATATTCAGGTGATCATGAATCTTTAATTTCCCACTTTATTCATTCCCATGATCCATTTGCAACTTCTTTACTTACAACTACTGAAGTTATATAGAGAAACATAAGAAGGGGTTGAATTGTGTTTGTTAATAATTTTCGAAAACAACCTTTAAAACAATTTTCGCACCCAAGGAGATTAGAAACAGAAGCACGCACAAAGACAAAGATCATTTTTAAAAGACTTTAACAAAAGTAATATCAAAACCCTACAGTTAGTATAAGCAAATAAAACTGAAGAGTTTAGGGATAGAAGATTCACGCAAGAGATTTTATCCTGGTTCAGTCTCTTCCAACCAAGAGATACGTCCAGTCCTTTCGACTTGAAGGATCTCTCCACTATTTCTCCAAATAGATTACAACCAAGTATTCAATACTTCTCCAGGCTACAAGTATTTCTTTCTTACCAAGCCTCTTCAGGCTCTAACTCTAACAAAAAGAAATAATATTTGATCTTCTTAACTCACTATGTGTGAGAATATGACAGTTTAAGATCAGTTGAATATTACAACAATATTCAAACTAAAGAATACAGACTCTTGCTCTTGAAAGAATATTAGAATAAGTGATTATTGATTGGCAAAAGTAGTTCTTCAGAATGGTCTTCTATTTATAGTGATCTTCTTCTTCACTTGTATTTCTTCAACGGTTACTTTGAATAATCTCGTTTAGAGATAGCATTTAATGCATGATATCCATTGTGGCTGATAGCTTGATTGTGGCAATGTTGAATAGTACTCTTGGTTATGGAAGTTGCATGAAATAGGAGGCTTACTCCTCTGAGTATTGCAGCTTGAGCATTTGTTGTTCCTTCTTTGTGTATAATCTAGCTTTTTCAGTCATAAAGTTGTCATCCACTAGTGGAAAATATACATTAGACGGTTAAGGTTTACGTCAGTTAACCAAAAGCTAGACGTTAAAAAGGGGGGTGGTGGCAGTTTTGTAAATATCAGACTTCATTAATTCAATTTTAACGTCAGTTGTTGTAAGGACTGACGTTAAAAGTGAAGTGACTCACTTTTAACGTCAGTTCAATAAACAACTGACGTTAACAGTGAAGATTTTAACGTCAGTTCTTTATCGAACCGACGTTAAAAGTGAGTCACTTCACTTTTAACGTCAGTGCTTACAACAACTGACGTTAAAGGTTATTTTAATAATTTTTTTATCTAGTATACGTACCCTTCCGCATTGCCTTCCTCAAAGTTTCAGTTTCACAATTGCTTTGATGTTTTGTGTTTCTGTTTTGAAAACTAAAATATATGTGCGAAGTACAACTTGAATCAATAACCCAAATCGGATCTCATTCATGAAGTGTAATACAGACTGATACAGAAGATTGAAAGGGTTTAAAATCCTATAAAAAGTTACATTATTGAAAGGGTTTAAAATCCTAAACATTTGTTGAGGCTTCGTTCCCCTCATGGGTGAGCAAGAGAGGAGAGTCGAGCGACTGAGTTTTCCAGAATTCAATGAGGAGGTTGTGTGGCAAAGCATAAGGCCACTTTTGGAACCCCTTATCACACCCGAAACATTAAAGCTACATCCCATCAGAGAGTTTTATGAAATATGCCAAAGGGAAAACTATACTCCGAAGGGTGCACTCGATCTGTTTTAGGAATGGTCTTGGAACAGTCACTTGCATCCTTTAAGACCTCAGAAAACTGGGGGGCATGAGAGAGCTCAAGAGAGGCAAAAACAGGTGCACTAGATCTGTTTCAAGCAAAGGCAGTGGTTCTAGAGACTTCCATGACGGTCACTTGCTGCCAAAGCTGAGGTTGTGGAACTGTGACGCCCGAGCACCTGATTTACACTCCAACAGCTGATTCTCCGGAATGATGATAAGCTGAGCAACTCACATTACATGATTTACACAAGCTTATCACCCATGTTACGTGATTTACACAACCTCAGAAGTTGTTTGACCATTAAGACGAAGATCTTTGAGTCTAGGAATAGGAAGAAAGAGTGATGAAGTTAATCTCCATGGCAGAGCCATATTGTAAAGTCGAAAATTAAAAGGATGGAAGGAAGCTATTTATAGGAGCAGGGGATGAAGTTACTAAGCTATTCTGATTTTCTTGAAAACTTATCTATAAACTTAATGCTCATTAAGAGGATTAAGTTACAAGGTGCATGGGTAAGTAGCACAGTAGTCAAAGGAATGAATGTTTTTGCAGATATCTATACACTTTTAACGTCAGTTGTTTAAAACAACTGACGTTAAAAGTGTTTTTAAAATAAAAAATATTTATTGTTAACGTCAGTTTTTTATACAGCTGACGTTAAAAGTGTGATTTTTTACTTCAGTTAAATAAATAGCTGACGTAAATAATCCTATATATTATAAACATGCAGAATGAATATTGGAAATAATGTAATATACGGGAACTTGGCAGTCATAAAATAAGTTGACGTTAAAAATGAGGTGGTGGCAGTTTGTAAATATTAAATCACTATTTGCGTCAGTTCTTTAAATAACTGACGTAAATAATTATGAAACTCATTTCATTGGTTGTCATCTCCCTGATGTCCCTCTTAACGCAGATCACTCCATATAGTGCAGTTTATTTCTAAAACTTTTTTTTAAACAAGTTTTTTTTAATTTTTATTAATTAGCTTGAATTAGTAAATAAATTCTTGTGCAAATTAAAATAAATAAACACTTAACATAAAACAAGTTATATGTATAATCAAATCGTATCTCATTGAAGCGATTCATAAGTTAAAATTACATGATTAAAAGATAAAAAATTTCTGCAACATAGCCCTAAAATATAAAAAAGTTTCTGCTTCAACATCATTTTCTTCTCAGTCCTTTCATCAGAAACTCCAATGGATGCATCACCTCCCTCACTTGAATTCCATGATGCAAAGTAAATCCTCAGTCACTAGCAGCGAAAGCAAAGTGAAATGGATCTTTGCATCTTTCTTCTTCACTGGAATTTCTTGATGCATCATCTTGAATCCACAGTCACTTGCTTCCAAAGCAAAGTGAAAGGGACGACGGGGATGAAATAAAGTGAGAGAATCACATTACGTGATTCATCCAACCTTACCATCCATGTTATGTGATTTACACAACCTCGGAAGTTGTTTGACCATTAAGACAAAGATCTTTGAGTCTAGGCATAGGAAGAAAGAGTGATGAAGTTAATCTCCATGGCAGAGCCATATTGTGAAGCAGAAAATTAAAAGGATGGATGGAAGCTATTTATAGGAGCAGGGGATGAAGTTACTAAGCTATTCTGATTTTCTTGAAAACTTATCTAAAAACTTAATGCTCATTAAGAGGATTAGGTTACAAGGTGAATGGGTAAGTAGCACAGTAGTCAAAGGAATAAATGTTTTTACAGAAACTAATAAACTTTTAACGTTCGTTGTATAATACAACTGACGTTAGAAGTGTGAGTGTTTGTAACGTCAGTTAAGAAACTGACGTTAAATATATGACCTTTAACGTCGGTTTTTACTAACAACTGACGTAAAATGTTGTTTTATTTTGATTATAACGTTTACACCCGCACGCCTTCTGCACTTCTCTGTACGTCTCTTTTCTCTTTTCATCACGCTCAACCCTCACTCTCAACCCTCACTCTCACTCTCACTCTGCCCTAATCGCGAGCTCATCTCCACCGCAACCACCGCGAGGGCTTCTTCGCCACCACCGTGAGGTACACTCTTAACCCCTAACTCTGTCTTTCCCGCTCATTCTTTGCAATAACTTGACATATCTCTTTCCCCTTCCCTCGCACTAACTCTCCTTGTCCCTCTACTCTCAGTAACCACATCGAACGTTGGCCACCACTCGAGCTTCCCCCCCACCACCACGCGAGCGCCTATTTCTGGTGAGTCCTTAGGGCACATTTTTTTATTTTTGGTTTTGAGTGTATGTTGAAACTGTAGTCTCAGTAGTTGAAACTTGAAACTGTGAGTTTGAGTTGTTTGGAATGTCTCTATTTTTGGTTTTGAGTGTATGTTGAAACTGTAGTCTCAGTAGTTGAAACTTGAAACCGTGAGTTTGAGTTGTTTGGAATGTCTCTATTTTTTGTTTTGAGTACATGTTGCTCTGCTGGTTGATCTGTCACGGCCGTGATGCTCATCACGGCTAGGCCGTGATCAGTTCTACATGTGAGGGTCTGGTTCAGTTGGCACGTTACGGCCGTGATGGACATCACTTCCAGGCCGTGACCAGTGCTTGGCAATCTTCAAAAACTATAGTTTTCAATCTCCCGTATTGTCCTTATATTGAATAGATGTTTTGTATATCTACAGGACCTATCTAGTTATTTTTATTTATACTTATGTATTTATTTTGAGTTATAACCTATGTTATTAATACATATATATTGTTTCTGAACAAGCATACATATGGATCAGTCGGATAGCCCACATGCACGGGAGGACACTGTGGGGGCTACGCAGGACCCGATCACGCCTACACCTGATTCTAGTGTAAGTTTACATGTTATATACTATCTTTAGTCCTTCTTTTTAATGTAAGTTTATAATGTTACAACCCTCTATTTTATCTTTTTTTTTTTGTCCATACAGACATCACGGGCTCATAGGAAACGGGGTAGAGGAGCCACCTCGTTGAAGAAACTAGAGAAGGACAGGCAAAGAGGACAGAAGCTTGAGGTGTCCTTCGATGCTAATCTAAATGCCCAGGGACCCCGTGCTAAAGAATTTAATAAGTGGGTGTTTCTACAAGCGAAGCAGCACGTAAGCATCAACTACAACCACTGGAATGACGTTCCACAGAATGTTAAGGATCAGATTTGGGAGGCTATCGTGGTATTTTACCATTACATTCATTTGATTTACATTATTAGATAATTATCCGAGTTATAATCCATCCAGTTGTTATGTATTTCATGTGTAGGTAGCTTAGACTGTGCCAAATGACGAGGATCATCGTCATAAATGTATGAAAATGGCATCAAAGCATTGGAATGGGTTCAAGCATGATATTACCAGGTACTATGTATCTGGGAAGAAGCGGCTTGATAAAATGTTCTCGGATTATCCCTGGATTGATCAGGATACGTGGGATATGTTTGCCAGGAGTCGACAGGATAGAGAATTTCAGGTTGGTTGATTAAGTTAATTTTGTATGCTTCTTATAGATCATTTAACTGTATCTAATTATGTGTTTTTGTTTGAATAGGCTAAGGCAGATAAGGGTCGGCAGAATCAGGCGAAGAACGTCCACCGCCACACCATGTCTCAAGGTGGGTACCAGACTCGGATCGAGCAGATGATGGTGGATAGGCTGAGGGCGAAGCAGGAAGAGCACTCTGCTAGGATTGAAAGAGGAGAGGTGCCTGAGGGCACACCATCAAGTCCTCGGTCGGACATCGACCGCGAGGAAATCTGGTTAGCCGGCCGCATGACAAAGACGGGATCTTTTAAAGTTGATGCCACTCGTGAAGTGGCAGATAAGATTGTAAGTAAATAATTAAATTGATTTCAATTGATATTTGTATAGATATTTTTAACACTTTTCACTTGCACGTTATTTCATTTTTTCATTGTAGATGGATCTTAAAGCACAATCATCCCAGGGCTCATTCGTCCCTTCTGGACGGCGAGACGTCTTGATGACTGCTCTAGGCAAGAAAGACCATCCTGGTCGGGTTATCGGTGTTCCTGGGAACGTGACCATCAAAGAATATTATGGCAAGTCTGCTTCACGAAAGCGGGTGGTCGATGAAGCATCAATTTTGGCTGACATTACTCAGCACCTCATGTCCAACCCAGCTATTACAACACATCTGATGCAAAGCTTAATATCCAACCCAGAATTCAAGCAGGTGCTTGCCAGAGAGCTTTCCTCCGTCGGTACATCCCAGGACATCACAGGGCATGCCAACCCTTCACATGTGAGCACAAAAGAGAGTTATAGTAGGGCACATGTGGAGGACGATTAGTTGGCAGCTAGGGAGCGGGAGTTCGAAGTCCAATGCCATAAGTATGAGTTGGAAATGAAAAGGCATGAGCTTGAGTTGGACTCCAAACGACGTGAGCTCGAAATGTTAACAAAGGTATGTATTCATTATTAATGTCCAAATTAGTCAAATAATTACTTGTTTTTTTAAAAAAATTATCAACAACTTATCTATTTTATTTTTCCTAAACTGAATGCCAAGTCGACGTCTGTGTCGCTGTCACCTATCACTCGTTTGTTCTCACTTGGTGAGGATTATGCGTTTGATATTTTTGAATCTCCATTGGAGCACGATGGATGGGTGGCACGCCCAGATCAACGGAGGATATTTTCCTTCTGTGGTGACGATCTCGGGAACGCCTGCAGAAATAACGTCTGGATGAACAGCAATGTTTTGAGTCTCTGGTGCACGTAAGTTAATTTTAATTTTATAACTTATTTATTTTTGGTATTTTTCCATTTAATAATTTATTTTAATTTCAATATATATATATATTATGTAATTAACATCCGCACCTTTTCATATCTTAGGTATCTCCATCGTCTTCAGCTTGATAAGGGCGTTGCATCAGTTTACGGCTTCTTAGATCCGTCAATCCTTCTGCCCGAATTCTTTGCTGGCGATGCATTGAGTAAATACTTAGGGAACTTGTTGGGAGACAATCCAAAAGAATTATATCTGGCTCCCTACTGTATGAAAAATCATTGGCAGTTGTTCGTACTTCACCCGTCTAGGCATACTGTCATATTCTTTTTGTCTCCACCACCAAATGTAGCCACAGTGGTGGTGTTGGAAGTCAGAAATAAGTAAGTAACTAATCTTAAATTTAATTTAAGTTTTAATATCAGTTGTTTTTAGTTTATTACACACATGATATATGAATTTGTTAATTGATCGACATGATTATTTGTTTATGATAGCACGCTGAAGAAGAGTAGCATAAGTTGCGCCAACGGGAGAAGTAGGACTTCTAAGGCTAAAGCAAATCCTGTATGGAACATCCTCAAGGTTTGGTAGTTTATTTATCAAATAATTAATATTATAATTACTAATTTATATGTATATTCAACTGACGTTGAAATTAATTTTGTTGGTAGTCTCGATTTCAAATTGACGGGTGGTCGTGCGGCTATTATGTGATGTTTCATATGCTGAACATAGTCTCCACATCTATTACGGATGGATGGAATAAGGTAATATTTAAACAACTTTTTAAATTATATATTATAGTTTTGAAGATGACTTGCATTGATGTTATTGTTATTATTTGAACGTGTGTAAGCATTTAAGGACCAATCGCCTATTAATGAAGATGAGTTAAGAGACTTGTGGATGCGCTTCCCTGAATTCTTCTTCAAGTATGCGGCTGAAAAAGAAATTGACAAGATACCTCCGCAATACTTAGATGAATAGTTTTTTTGTTAGACTTTATAAATTAATTAATAACATGTATATATATATATATATATATATATATATATATATATATATATATCCTTAGATTGGTAGTTTTGTTTTTAGACATTGGAGACTAAAATTTATATATATATATATATATATATATATATATATATATATATATATATATATACTTGTAGATATATAGTTATGTTTTTCCTATACATGGGTTTTGGTTTTAAGTCCCCCCATTGTTTCATTTTTCCTTTGCAATTCTGTAATGTGTGTGATATTCTGTGTTACTGGGATATTTACTGAGTGCAGGGATAGCTGAGGGGAGTGATATTTTAAAACTGAATTTAAAAAAAAAAATCTATTAACGTCAGTTGTATCAAACAACTGACGTTAATAGTATTTTATAAAATATATAGTACACTATTAACGTCAGTTGTAATAATAAACTGACGTTAAAATTAAAACTTTTAACGTCAGTTTTTTATAACAACAGGTGTTAGTTTTAACAAAATTAACGTCAGTTGTGTTAAAGAACTGACGTTAATAGTTTTATATTTAACGTCAGTTCTCAACTGACGTTAAAATATTAACTATTAACGTCAGTTGTATTTACGTCAGTCAGTATTCTGATGTAAAAAATCAATTTTAACTGACGTAAAAAGCACTTATTGCACTAGTGATCGTACAGATCGTTTTGCAGTATCTTATTGTACGATTCTGCTTTTTGCATTTCTTGATGGTATTATGTTTCTTTTACAACAAGGTGAAACATTAAAGCAGATAAAACAAATATGAAGAACAAATATTCTATTGAAATAAATATCAATCATTTGAAATAAATTCAAGAGATTCAGATTGCATTTAATTCATTGAACGATGGAGCTCGACTAAAAGGAAACTCCGTCTACTTAGTTATATGAAAGACTAAGTTTGTTCAATATTTTACTATGCTCGTCTGATGACGTGGCATCTCCTTTAGTCTATCAAGTCTTCGGACTTGCTATTTCTTAATGAGTTATAAAGATCTTCGTCTGGTGACGTGGCGGTTAGAGCTCGCCTACTAGATTACTTTATTTTTCAGTTCATTTACTTCAACTAATTACTTCCGTCTGCTTACGTGGCAAGATAGACGTGCTTATTCTCAAGTCTTTGGACTTGTTGTACCTAACAAGTTATTTAGGTATTCATCTAGCAAATATTTAGAGCCTCGTCTATTTAAGAAAGTCAGTCTAGTTAATAAATAATTAAGTAACTTTATCAAAGTATGTGAGCAGCCCATCTGCAGGGGTGGACGCGTATTTTTAAATTAGAACTTATCCCATGTTTCTTTTACTTATATGTAAATATTCCTACATAACTGAAAGCACATGTTATATCTCAACTAACACTTTGTCAAGTAAATTTAATCCTTTTGTTAGCATCAAAACTTAGAGATTATTAAATCCAAAACCACTTTGGTTCCAACAATCTCCCCCTTTTTGATGATGACAAAACTAATTAAATTTGAAAAGCAAAGTCTAAGAGAGCTTGCAGGGCTCCCCCTAAGACAAAGCATTCAAAAGATTTAAGCAGAAAAAACATATGAAAAACAACTGAATATAAGCTAACAATTAAGTGCAACAGCTTATCATACTTAGAATATATATATAAGGGAATAAACAGAAGTATCAGAGCAGCAGATATCAAAGAAAATAAGCAAACATAAGTTTCAGAGCAGTTTAGCATGTAGAAGAGAATATGCAAATGCAAACAAATAAGAGCTTTTCAAAAACTGACTTTATATATATATATATATATATATATATATATATATATATATATATATATATATATGTCTCTTTTCTTTCCTTTCTCCCCCTTTTTATCATAAGCCAAAAAGGTAAAAGGAGAGGACCATCATTGTCAGTATAAGAAAAAAATAAAGGTAAAGGTTAAGCAGGAGGAGGTAGTGGAGGAGGAGGGTTCTGAGCTTGACTGTTCTTGAACTCCATGAGAAATTCAAGAATTTTATTTACAACCTATAAGGTTGGAGCCATTGAAGTTTGAACTTGCTGATGGACATCCTCCCGGATCTTCTCAGTTAGCTTTTCAACCTTCTCATCAACTTTCTTGCCAACCCTTTCATCCACTAGTTTTCCATGAACCTCTTCAATATTTGATGGCAGAGCCTGTTGCCTTGAGCTTTCTGCAGATTCTTGAAATATGCTCAGTGTTCTTGAGTGATCTTCAGGGTGCATCACAACTAGAGCTAAAGGTTTAGAAGATTGTCTTTATGATGAGCTCTGTTGGTGAATGGATTCAGTTGTATCTTCTAAACCAACCCCGGTGGCAGTTTGACCATGTTCTTCAGCAACAGGTTCATCTGTGATAGGCTTGGAAGTAGGTGGGGGTTTTATTGAGATTTCCTTTGCCCATCTAATGTGGTGGATGAATTCCACATTCCTACTTTTTATAGGAAGTCCCCAAAGGTCTTTATAGATCATATATCTAAAGTGTGAAAGACCACACTTTCCTCTGACCTTGGGAATATCCTGCTTCTCCTCTTCAGACAAACCAGAGGAAGATGCTTCTCTGGTACAGTGGATAATGTGAGACTTCCAGAAATCAGCAACTCTAAGCTCATTGATCAACTCAATGGATTCATTATGCAAAAGGAAATCCAGCATTGAGTAGTCAAAGGTTTCTTGATCCAGATCAAGCAATGCTGACTCAGCTTCAGGCATCACTCCTATGAATCTTCTGCTCTTCATGTCCTTGTCCTTATTAAGATCTAGCATTGGCAGTCTTCGACAGATCCTGTAGGGCTTGATTCCAATTCTGGTTGCTTCATTATGCCTCATCCAGGATGGAGGGACGAAATGCACGGCTCTATCAACTCTGATTTGACTGAATTCCCACTTCAACATTTCATAGTAGAGCTAATCCAGAAAGAAGTCAGAGGTCCTCCCATAGATTCTGGGATGCTCAAAAGACACCCATTTTGTGTCCCTTGGCATGATCATGGGGACATGCTTAGAAGATCTTGCTCTTCTCTCAAGAATGGTAGGAAGATTTTTCCTATTTGGGTCAGTCTCCCAGACAGGTATGACATGTCTCTCAACTCCAACAGTGAGTGGTATGAAAGAAGGAGTTTTGACAAGGTTAGGGTAAATTTTTCTGGGGGGGAATTTGGTTAAGGGTGGGTGGGTGACTGATGGCCCTAAATTATTGTGCATTTGAGAAGGCACATTTTTTATTAATGTACACTCAGGATGAGGTAGGTAAATGGGTTCAACAGATGGGCTGATTTCTTCCTCATACTCAGGTAGAGGATACCATCTGGTTGGAATGTGTTCGGGTTCAAGTTGGTGAGAATGAAACAGAATTTTCCATTCCCTTTTTACCTTGGCCCAATCCTCAGATTTGCCATTATAAAGGACAGAAGTTGGGGTGAAGGGAAATAAGGTTCTCAAGGGTTTGGGGAAAGGGGCACCAGGGGAAATGCCATCATCTGGTTGATTTAACCAAGGATCATCGGCATGGATAATAGGTTGAAATTGTGAAGTGGCTATTTGTGTTGGTTGGGGTGAAAGGGGTGTGGGAATGTACACATCATTTGGAGTGGAGACAAGCACATCATTTATCCTAGTTTCTAAACTAGACACTAGGGCATCTACTGCTATTTGAACAGGATCACAAGCAGGGATGGTTACCTTAGAAGTCTTAGTTGACCTAGCTTTTCTTGTTGGTTGCCTTCTTGGTTTAGTTGGAATAGGCACAACGGCCTCAGCAGCAGCAACAGAGGTCTTCTGCTTCTTTAGAATTGAACTGATAGGAATGTTGTCCTCATCAGTTTCCTTATCTTTGTTGTGAGAGAAGATAACTCTTCTTTGTTTCTTAGCAACATGGGCATCATAAGGTTCCCAGATAACAATGTCATCTGCAGGTCTCTTAAGGGCAAGCTTCCTTGTAGCAGTGGTCTTTTGCCTAGTTACCCTTTTAACTCCTAGGACTTCAGCATTATTTTGTTCCATCATCTCTTATTTAGCCTTCATTAACTCCTCAGTCTTAGCCATTGCAGCAGCAGCATAGGTACTGAGGTTCATGTTGGCTATATTCATTTTTCCAAAGTCTGCAGCAGACATTGGTTTTTCAGTCAATATCCTAGCTTGCTCCTCAAGAGTCTTTGCCGCAAGAATCTCATGAATTCCTTGAGCCTTGAAAATCTTGGACAGAAGATGGCAGAAAGGAGGTGCAGAGAGCCTTTTCTTATTCCTTACAGCATCTCTGAATCTTCCGTATAGGATTCTTGCCAGATTGATTTTTGATTCTGTGAGAAGATGGCAAAGACATAATTTGTGCAGAGAGGAGAGGTTGTCCTTGGATCCAACCTTGTGAATAACCACCTTGTTGAGAAGCTGATGAAGGATATGAACAATGTCCTTCATTTCAACAGCCTTCCAGGTGTGAGTTCTCACTGTATCTTCCTTCATCAGACAGACTTCAATAGTCTCAGAGCCACCCAAGTCCTCTTCCCATGACTCAGTGAAGACTAAACCCTCCTGAGCATAGGAAATTGCATCAGCAATAGTTTTCTCCGAGATTACAATCTTCTTTCTTAATACTGTTGAGAAGAAATCAGTATCAGTCAGTTGGACGTTTCTCTAGAAATCCCTGATCAGGTTAGGAAAGACAGAGACTTTCTTCGCGAAGAGTCCTCCCCACCCAGCTGCACTAACATATTTGCTTATGTCTAGATTGTAGTCTTGCAGCACACCAAGGTTGAAATGATGCTCTATAGCCAAGTTGAGCTTGTCCACTTTAAAGGTTGAAGAAGAAGCAATTTTAGGTGATCTAAGAGCTTAGGGTTTGAAAGCAGAGAGAAGTAAAGAGAGATAGCTCGAGAGGTTATGGAAGCGTAAAGTTTTTCTCAGAGGGAAAGGATTACTTTTAAAGGAATTTTGAATATCAAAGGTTTTAAAAAAAACTTTTGGCATGACATGTCATTATGATAAAATGGCGTTGGTAACTTGGAACCATAACAAGGTCTTGATGGGATTGATGGAAGTACTGACTCAGCAAAGAGAATAAAGGATAAATTTGTCTTGTGACAAAATAAATGCATTTATTAACACACAAAAAGAATATCTTTAATCATAAGCAAATGTGAACTCGTTTGAAACTATTCAATGGATGCGATAACCAGTATCGGTGGACGCGTCATATGGACGTGCAATACAATATGCAATAGATGCACAACTTAAAATATGTATTAGACGAGCATAGGTAATAGACGCAAGATTAACAAAACAAATTTTTCTCGAGGCAGGACGCCTAAATTAATCCACACATATCATATTAAGATGCTTCCTAATAAAGATGTTTAATCTCTATGTGCTTAGCTCTAGAATGCAAAATTGGATTCTAAGATAGATTTATTGCAGCAGTATTATCACACATAAGTGGAATACTACTTACAAATACATTGTAGTCCTCCAATTGATGTTTGATCCAGAGAAGTTGTGAGCAGCAACTTGCAGCTGATATATACTCAGCTTCAGCAGTTGATAAAGCAATGGTCCTTTGTCTTTTTCTTGACCATGAGACAAGATTAGCTCCAATGAAGTGACATCCACCATGAGTGCTTTTCTTTCAATTCAATCTCCAGCATAGTCAGCATCACAGAAACTAACTAATCTGTAATCTCTGTATACCTTTGGTCTACCTTTTTCTCTTTATCATCTTTGTTCAGTATGGAAGTGGGGTGCATAGGAGTATTCATTGGTTTACAATCATCCATCTTAAACTTCTTCAGAAGCTCTTTTGTATACTTGGTTTGGTGGATGAGCACCTCGTCCATGGTTTGTTTTAATTGAAGTCCAAGGAAGAATTTTAGTTCTCCCATCATGCTAATTTCAAACTCTTTCTGCATTAACTTAGAGAATTCTTTGCATAGAGACTCATTAGTACCACCAAAAATTATATCATCAACATATATCTGTACAACTATGAAATTAGACTTAATGGATTTTCTAAATAAGGTTGTGTCAACCTTTCCTCTATTAAATCCATTTTCCATAAGAAAGGAACTTAGTCTGTCATACCAAGCTCTAGGAGCTTGCTTGAGACCGTACAAAGCTTTCTTAAGCTTATATACGTGTTCAGGATGAGTTTCACACTCAAAACCCAGAGGTTGCATAGCATAGACTTCATCATTAATAAAGCCATTTAGAAAAGCACTTTTAACATCCATCTGAAAAAGTATAATACTATGATGTGCAGCGAATGAAAGTAGAATTCTAATAGCTTCTAATCTAGCAACAAGTGCAAAGGTTTCAGTATAATCTATATCTTATTCTTGATAGAACCCTTGATCAACAAGTCTTGCTTTGTTTCTGATTACCTTACCATTTTCATCAAGTTTGTTTCTGTAAACCCACTTTGTTCCAATCACTAATTTGTCTTTGGCCAGTGGAACTAGAGTCCAAACATCACTTCTTTCAAACTGATTGAGTTTTTCTTGCATAACTAGAATCCAACCATCGTCTAGTAGAGCCTCGTCTACTATTTTTGGTTCCAACTCAGAGACTATTGCAGACTTGTCTTGTTCTCCGAAGATTGATCTAGTTCTTAGCTTGTCATCGGTGTTTCCAATGATCTGATCTTGTGGATGATAATTCTTGAAGTACCAAGATTTTTGAACTGTACCATGTTGCGAAGTGGAAGTTTCTGGTTGTTGAGTGGGGTCATCTTCTTGATCATCTACTTTTATCTTAGGTGAGTCTCCTGGAATACTTAGATCAAGATCTGTAAAAGCTTCATCTAGATCTGATAATTTCTTATCAGGCTGTTTGTCATCAAACTTGACATGAATACTTTCCTCTACTATCAGAGTCCTAGAATTATAAACTCTAAAGCCTTTAGATGTGTCAAAATATCCTAATAGTATTCCACTATCTGTTTTAGCATCAAACTTACCAAGTTGATCTTTAGTATTCAGTATATAGCATTTACAACCAAAGGGGTGAAAATAAGATATGTTGGGTTTTCTTCCTTTCCACAGTTCATAAGGAGTCTTATTCAGGATAGGTCTAATGTATATTCTGTTCTAAATGTAACAGGCAATATTAACAGGTTCAGCCCAGAAGTGTCTAGGAACAGAGTTGTCATTGAGCATAGTCCTAGTCATCTCTTGAAGAGATCTGTTCTTTCTCTCTACCACACCATTTTGCTGTGGTGTTCTAGGTATTGAGAAGTTGTGAAGGATACCTCTTTCTTCACAGAACTTATGAAATAGTTCATTTTCAAACTCTCCCCCATGGTCACTTCTGATTGAAGTGATACACGTGCCTTTTTCATTCTGTACACGTTTGCAGAATACAGAAAAGACCTTAAAAGACCCATCCTTGTGAGTTAGGAACATAACCCATGTCCATATAGTGTAATCGTCTACTATGACAAGACCATATTTCTTACTACTGACAGAGGCAGTCCTTGTTGGACCAAAAAGATCAAGATGTAGCAACTCTAGTGATCTATTGGTACTAACAACATTCTTAGACTCAAAAGAACCTTTGACTTGTTTTCCCTTTTGACATGCATCAAAGAGAGCATCAGATTTCAACTTAAGGTTTGGTAGTCCTCTCACGAGGTTATGCTTGTTTAGCTTTGAAATTAATTTCAAGCTTGCATGACCTAGCCTTTTGTGCCAAATCCATCACTTATCTTCAATGGACACTAGACATGAGACACTTTGATTTGAGAGGTCCTCCAAGTCAATCTTATAGAGATTGTTTTGCCTTTTTACAGTGAATAAAAGTGATCTATCATCTTTCTTGACAGTACATATGTTCTTATCAAAAGACACTACATATCCACTGTCACATAATTGACTTATGCTCAGTAGCTTGTGCTTCAAGCCATTTACTAAAAGAACATTATCAATGGAGGGAAAATGATGTTTACCAATTTTACCTATACCAATGATTTTCCCTTTCTGATTTCCTCCAAATGTGACCCAGCCACCATCTTTGGGCTTAAGGTTTTGGAACATAGACCTTTCTCCCGTCATGTGTCGTGAGCAGCCACTGCCCAAGTACCAAGACATCTATTTTCTTCCTGTTGTTAAGCAAGTCTGCAACAGGTATTATCTTATATTTAGGTACCCAAACTGACTTGGGTCCTTTCTTGTTAGTTGTCACTGGACGAGTGTATGCATCTAGATGTAATATGCCCACTTTTTCCACACACTTTACAAAAGGTGTTGGACGAGCTAGACTTAGCTTTGGTATATTTATTTGGAACTTTTGAAGCTCTATGTTGTTTAAGTGGTTTTGACTTTTTGTGAGATGTGTCTTGCTTATCTTTGTCATAACCAAGACCAGATTTATCATAAGGTGACCTACAATACCTTAAAATGAGGCAAAGCTTATCTGAGCCACCTACAAGCTTTGACAGAGAATCGGTTAGATATGTTATATCTTGCTTCAGTTTTGCAACTTCACAAGAGACATCAGGTTCACACACCACTTTGTCAGCTAGACTGACATTCACTGATTTTAGTATATCATTTTCATTTTTGAGGTTTTGTTTCTCAGTGCAGACCCTATCATATTCTCTAGTCATTTTAGAAAACTTCTTTTTGAGACTCTTATATTCTCGTGATAGTATAGATGACTCATGCAACAATTCATCAAAAGCATTTTGAAGAGTGGACGGGTCAGAGTTCATTACCTCAGCATCAGTGTATTCACTTTCTGATGCAGTGTCTGCCATGAGACATATATTTGCTTCTTCCTCTGCTTCATTTTCTTCATCTGAAGAAGACAGATCAAGATCCTCCCATGTAGCCATTAAGCCTTTCTTATTTTTGAATAATTTCTTTTTGTCCTTTAGCTCAGGACAGTCAGCTTTGAAATGACCAGGTTTCTTGCATTCAAAGCACAAGGGTGGACCTTTTTCCTTGGAGTCTGACTTCTCCTTGAAAAACTTTTTGTGGAGTTGTTTATTTCTGAAACCACCTTTCTTTCTCCACATATGTTGAATCTTCCTGGAGATAAAGGATAATTCATCCTCATCTGATTCTTCATTATCATCAGAAGATTCAGACTCATCAGATGACTCAGCAGCTTTGAGAACTTTTGATGAACTTGCTTTCTTTGCCTTTAGGGCAATAGATTTTCCTTTTCTGGAATTTTCTTCTTCATTAAGTTCAAGTTCAAGTTCATGAACCTTGAGAGATCCAAGAAGCTCTTCCAGAGATAGTGTATTCAGGTTTTTGGCTTCCTGAATAGCAGTTACTTTGGGTCTCCATTGCTTGGATAGACTTCTCAGGATTTTTCTGACACTATCTCTATTTTCATAAATTTTTCCAAGAGATCTGAGACTGTTGGTGATGGTTTGGAATCTTCCTAATATTTGGTCTATTGTTTCATGTTCACCCATCTTGAACTGCTCATACTGATGAACCAGCATGCTGATCTAGGATTCCTTAACTTGTAAGGTGTAACAGCCTGATTTTAATTTGAGAGTTAGAAAGTGTTTTTGATTAAAATAAAATCATATTCATAGTCTACTTTATGGTAGAGGGTTACGGTAAAATTTTCGTTTGAAAATTCAAACGAAAGCCCGTCTGCGTTTTCACTGCCAGTACAAGTTTACTGAGCAGAAAACCTAATTTTGAACCGTGAACGAAATGGTTAGTGTTTTTGTGATGTTTTGTATGATATTGTAAATTTTCAAAAATTCGAGTTCAAAAATAAAATATAATATTTATTCGGGCGAAAACGTCGGACGAATTACAATCGGAAAATACAACCGGGTACGAAATGGATCATATTAGGGAGCACAAAATAAGTGAAGTGACTTGATGGGACTTTATGGAAATGGGTTATGACACACTCCAAAAGTGTAATTATTACACTTTTCAAATTATATCATATTATATTCTAAAAACCTATTTTTCTCTCTCTTCTCAAACCAAACAAGGCACAGGGTCAAAACTTGCTCTTCAAGCTCATTCCTCTCTGCTCAATTTCGTGCCACTCTCTCCCTTCTCTATATATACACCTCTCATTTTCACTTCATCACTTTCCTTCTCCAAAACTCCATTAAAACTTCATCTACTTCCTTTTCTTTTAAAAGTTCAAGCTCTTAAAACTTTAGTTTTTATTCATCTTTTCTACTTGAGTTCTTCATTAAAGTTCTTCCTTATACTAAGGGTAATGCTCTCATATGAATCCTTTTGCAAGTTTCATCTTTTATTTCTTAGTTTGCTTTATGTGTTCTTTATATGCTTTAAACTTCTAAAATATCTCTAAAATGGTAGAAAACTCCTTTTGAGTTGAAATCACTTTCTATAGCCTTGTATTAACTTATATTTTTCACATACTAAGAGGTTGTGTAAAACAAAAATATCTACCTATATCTTCCTATGAAGGTCGAAGCTATGCATATGTGGCCTAGGAGGTTTTTGCTTCAACTTTTGGAATATGATCATGTGTTTGAGTTTCTAACTATTCCGTGATCTTAAATCTATAAATCTTGGAAGGTTTGATAGCTTGTTTTCCTATGATGGCTGAAAATATGTATAAGTAAGCCTAGGATACTATGTTTCAACTTTCCAAGTATGATCATAGATTTAGAACTCTTAATACCTTGTGATTCTAAACCTAAGAGTTGTTATCAAACAAAGAATATTTTTTTCCTCATTATCCTATGTAGGCCGAAACTTAAATGTTTTAGAGCAAGGATGTTTGAGTTTCATTTTCCAAAATGATCATGGACTAAGACTCCTTAATATAAAAGGATGCTAAGTCTAAGAGATTGGAAAGTTTAAGGATTTCTAACTTGTTTATTCTATGTTATTGAACCTAGGATGTGTTATTTCTTATTTTCCAAAATGATCATGGACTTGAGCTCCATAAGATATTTGGATGCTAAGTCTAAGAGATTGGAATGTTTAAGTTTCCATTGTTTTCCAAATTGATCATGGACTTGAGCTCCATAAGATATTTGGATGCTAAGTCTAAGAGATTGGAGAGTTTAGAGATTTCTAGCCTATAAATCCCATGAAGTCCGAACCTAGAAGGTTATGGACCTAGGATACTTTGTTTTTCATTTTCCAAAATGATCATGGACTTGAGCTCCTTAATACAGTTGGATGCTAAGTCTAAGAGATTGGAAAGTTTGAAGATTTCTAGCCTATTTATCCTATGATGGCCAAACCTATGATGGTTGTGGACCTAGGATTTTTTGTTTTCATTTTCCAATATGATCATGGACTTAAGCTCCTTGATACATTTAGATGCTAAGTCTAAGAGATTGGAGAGTTTAGAGATTTCTAGCCTATAAATCCCATGAAGACCGAACCTGGAAGGTTATGGACCTAGGACACTTTGTTTTTCATTTTCCAAAATGATCATGGACTTGAGCTCCTTAATACAGTTGGATGCTAAGTCTAAGAGATTGGAAAGTTTAAATATTTCTAGCCTATTTATCCTATGATGGTCAAACCTATGATGGTTGTGGACCTAGGATGTTTTGTTTTCATTTTCCAATATGATCATGGACTTAAGCTCCTTAATACATTTGGATGCTAAGTCTAAGAGATTGGAAAGTTTAAAGAATTGTAGCCTATGTTGTAATACAAGGCCGAAACCTACCCTAAGTGGTTGGATGATTTTTATTCCATATCTTCAAGTTATAGCAATTTAGCTAAGTTACCTAGAACCTAAGTGATAAGTATCCAAAGGATTATGTTGACAAAAGAATCCTAACTCTAATTTGAATTAAATGGCCAAACCTAGCCTAAAGAGAACATAGATGAGTTTGTTTGATTTATTGGTTAGTATGTTGATTGGTTGAAGGTGGAGTTAGTACTTTGTGGTGTGACAACAGGGAGCTTCGAGTTCGGGTGTTCGGTGATAACCCAGGTGGGGGAAAGAATCAACCTATCGTCGGAATGGATAAGTAGTATATTATATTATAATTGTGTAGGGCAACTTAAACCCTATTAGTAGTCGAGTAATCGATAAGACCAAAATCACATTGGAAACCTTTTCTGAAAAACCAATGGTGATTCGGGTATTGTAGGTTTATCGATATTAGGTTGATTTTTATATTGTTGATGGTTGATTTGATTTATTACCTTTATTGAATTGATTTTGTGCTATGTTGGTGATATGGGAATATTTTGATTCATATTGTGTTATGCATGATCTGCCTGGTTTGTATTATTATGCTTAGTGGTTTTTAAGTAAAGATATATATGTTGTCTAAGAGATTATTGTTTTGGGTGTGAGGATAATAATGATTTGGAAGTGCCTAACCTAGATGATGTATGTTAAATAGGTGTTATAGCATATAATATGTGTCAAGTTCTAATGGAATGTTAAGGCACTAGGATTTTGTTAAAACGGGTTGGTGAGATTCAAGTATAGGTGTTGTTGTCCACAACCGTGTATTGGTAATATAATACACAAGGACAAAAGTGTATTGGTAATATAATACACAAAGACAAAAGTGTATTGGTAATATAATACGCAAGGACATCTGTGTATTGGTAATATAATACACTGTGTATTGGTAATATAATACACGTAAAACACTTCTGTGTATTGGTAACGCAAGGACATCTGTGTATTGGTAATATAATACACCGTGTATCGGTAATATAATACACGTAAAACACTTCTGTGTATTGGTAATATAATACACCGTGTATTGGTAATATAATACACCGTGTATTGGTAATATAATACACGTAAAATCAAGAGTTCTCGCGAGACCACTTCCACCTTAGGGAATGGGGGTGGAACACCTTAATGGGAATGGAGGTGTGCACTAGGTGGAACATCCTAATGGGAATGAGGGTGTGCCCCGATGCAAATGAGGGATGGTGACGGGAGTGGTAGTGGCCACGGTAACGAAAAGACAGGTTGGTAGGATTAGAGAGGTTACGTTAAAATAAAGTGTTAGATGGCCTGAGAGCAAGGGTAGAGGATGATATATACTAACCTGAGGATGATTCGTTAGTTATGTGTGTTGATTGTCTGTGACAATTACTGTATAATTTACTATGACACTTTTCCGCTTTTTGATGATAGAACTGTTTCTTATCCCGTGTATATTTCTATGTGTTGTGTTTTATCTCCTTGTGGAATCGTACGAGAAGACCCTGTGGATGAGCGTAACCAGGAGGAGTTGGATGGAACTCCCTACGAACAGGAGGCTGGATGACGAGCTGTGACCCATGGAGATTAGGGTCTAGTTAGTTATGGCCAGTGTGTCTCATGAGGCGTATTTTTATTATGTTTTCCGCTGTTTAACTTTTTGTCTAAGTATATGCTTATGAGGGATCCTACTGATAGGATATCCTCAATAGTGTTTTGTAATATGCATAATATACTTATATTGTGATATGCCATTCTATATGAAGTTGTATGCTTTATAAGTTAAGTTTTAATTTTTTTACGTATTTTCACGTTAAGCGTGCGATTAAGTAATTAAATAATGAGGTTTTAATCTAATGACATAAAAAGGAACAGCGGGGTGTCTCATGAGGAACCTTCATGAGCTAGGGAAAAGTATCCCAGATTTCTTTAGTAGTATTGCAGCTATGACCTTTGTCATGTTCAGATCTGGTTATAGCACACATGAGATAGTGCTTAGCCTTCAAATTCAGCTGATGTTGGTTTTTCTTATCTTGAGTCCATTGGGCTCTAGGAACAGCAGCTCCAGCTTCATTTCTTGGTTCAGTGTAGCCGGTTTCAATCAGCTCCCAAATATCTACATTCTGTGCATCTAAGAAGGCCATCATTCTCTTCTTCCAGTAGTCATAATCTGTTCCATCAAAGAGAGGAGGTATGTTGATAGCTTGTCCTTCTTCATCCATGGTTGTTGGATCGTACTCCCTCATCACTTGTTAGATGCTCAACCCTTTTGAGGCTGAGCTCTGATACCAACTGAAGTTGACACAGGCAAACACAAGAAGGGGGGTTGAATTGTGTTTGTTAATAATTTTAGAAAACAATCTTTAAAACAATTTTTGCACCCAAGGAGATTAGAAACAGAAGCACATACAAAGACAAAGATCATTTTTAAAATACTTTAACAAAAGCAATATCAAAACCCCACAGTTAGTATAAGCAAATAAAACAGAAGAGTTTAGGGATAGAAGATTCATGCAAGAGATTTTATCCTTGTTCACTCTCTTCAAACCAAGAGCTACGGCCAGTCCCTTCGACTTGAAAGATTTATCCATTATTTCTCCAAATAGATTACAACCAAGTATTCAACACCTCTCCAGGCTACAAGTATTTCTTTCTTACCAAGCCTCTTCAGGCTCTAACTCTAACAAAAAGAAATAACGTTTGATCTTCTTAACTCACTATGTGTGAGAATCTGACAGTTTAAGATCAGTTGAATATTACAACAATATTCAAACTAAAGAATACAGACTCTTGCTCTTGAAAGAATATTAGAATGAGTGATTATTGATTGGCAAAAGTAGTTCTTCAGAATTTGAGGTCTTCTATTTATAGTGATCTTCTTCTTCACTTGTATTTCTTCAACGATTACTTTGAATAATCCCATTTAGAGATAGCATTTAATGCATGATATCCGTTGTGACTGATAGCTTGATTGTGGCAATACTGAATAGTACTGTTGGTTATCGAGGTAGCATGAAATAGGAGGCTTACTCCTATGAGTATTATAGCTTGAGCACTTGTTGTTCCTCCTTTGTATATAATCCAGCTTTTTCAACCATAAAGTTGTCATCGTACAACTCGTTTTGCAGTATCTTATTGTACGATTCTGTTTTTTACATTTCTTGATGGTACTATGTTTCTTTTACAACAAGGTGAAACATTAAAGCAGATAAAACAAATATGAAGAACAAATATTCTATTGAAATAAATATCAATCATTTGAAATAAATTCGAGAGATTCGGATTGCATTTAATTCATTTAATGATGGAGCTCGTCTAAAAGGAAACTCAATCTATATAGTTATATGAAAGACTAAGTCTGTTCAATATTTTACTATACTCGTCTGATGACATGGCATATCCTTTAGTCTATCAAGTCTTCAGACTTGCTATTCCTTAATGAGTTATAAAGATCTCTGTCTGTTGACGTGGAGGTTAGAGCTCGTCTGCTATATTATTTTTCAGTTCATTTACTTCAACTAATTACTTCCGTCTGCTTACGTGGCAAGATGGACGCGCGTATTATCAAGTCTTTGGACTTGTTGTACCAAACAAGTTATTTAGGTATTCATCTAGCAAATATTTAGAGCCTCGTCTATTTAAGAAAGTCAGTCTACTTAATTAAATAACTAAGTAACTTTACCAAAGTATTTGAGCAGCCCGTCTACAGGAGTAGACGCGTATTTTTCAATTAGAACTTATCCCATGTTTCTTTTACTTATATGTAAATATTCCTGCATAACTGAAAGCACATGTTAGATCTCAACTAACACTTTGCCAAGCAAATTTAATCCTTTTGTTAGCATCAAAACTTAGAGATTATTAAATCCAAAACCACTTTAGTTCCAACACCTACATCATACCCGTACTTAGATTCCCAAAGCCAGCTGCATTTAATCATTCAAGGGTAGAAACAAATAGCAAAAAGGATTTTCATCTTCTATGACATCATAGATTAATATAACATATAAAAAATAGTTAATTAAATTTACAAAATTTTGTAAAGAGATGACAAGCTTGACGTGTGGGTTGATTGACTAAAATGATATAATTTCAAAGGCATTTTAGTTCATGTAGCACCTTTCACCAAGAGTTGCAATTTGGACTAATCAATATTTGTTGTTAGACCTAGATTTGATAACGACCACTACAAAGCTTATCAACAAACAAAAAAAAAACAATAATAACAACTACTACAAAAAATCAGTGAATTAGCGACCGATATAAGTCGGCCGCCAATAGTGACCACATTAGCGATGAAATTCATATTGATTTTGTTCATTCAGTTCTAGTCAGCGACCGAATTCGCGAGTGAACTATGTGGTCGCGAAAAAATGGTCACTATTTCGATTGCTAATCAGGGTATTATGAAAGTCAAACATGTTGACCAGTTTTTTGACCGATATAGCGACCGCCTAACGTCTACTTTTTACCAATGAATGAAATTTGGTCGCAAACTCACTTGAATTTAAGCGGCATATTTAACGATTGATGAATTTGGTCGCTAAATAAAAATCCCTAAATCAGTCGTGCCTTCACTCTTTGCACCTCCCACTGTGCGCGGCCACCACTAGAGTCTCCTCTCTCACAAATTCTTTTTTCTCCAGTTATTCTCTCACACATTTGCTCTCTCTTTTAGGGTTTAAGTTATTGTGATAAATTGTCTGGACATTGATAATTTGTTCTCTTTTCTTGCTTGTATTATGACAATCTTGCTGGATTGTGGTACCAAAACCTTAATATTTGTCTGTCTTTCCTTGAATTTGTCAATCAATTTTGGGGGTTTTTGGTTGACAAAGGTTATTTGATTGTCATTGTCTCTTTGCTAAGTTGTCTTGGCCTTTTTCCTTGCTTGTTTCTATTTTTCCTTGCTTACTGTTGAGTTGGTTTTTTCGTAGGTTCTATCTTTCTCTGTGGGTCTAGGGGATTGGTAGAGGTTATGAACTTGTTATATTTGGAGTTGTGTTGTTGACGGATGCTAGGTTTTGGTATATGGTGGCTGATTCTCTACTCAGTTTATTTCAGCATCATCTGGTGTTTTGTTTTTGGGAATTTTTAGATAGCTATCCCTTTAAAATTGTTATAGGGTAAGCTTATGTTCTTTTTATAGTTATAGTGTTGATGTTATAGTTTTTGGATGATTTTAGTTTATGTTGTTACATTGGGAAAAAAATTATTGTTAAAGTTAAGAATTTATATTTAAGTTGCCTGCTAATTTTGTTAGAGATTTTCTTATTTTGTTAGGATTTTATCTCTGCTCCTTGTTTGATCACTCTCACTCACGAGGAACCTCTTGTTAATTAGTACTCCAGTTAGGTATATCTTTTCCTCTATTCCTCTTTTCCCCTATGCATGCTTTATATGTGATGTTTGTTAGTGGAGAGCAGAGCTCGATAGGATGTGATCTTTTCTGATAAGCAGGATGCTGATGTGTGTTGATAATTTAGATACTATGCATGTCTTTGCCAATTTGAAGTGTTGTTTGTTAGTGGAGAGCTGAGCTCAATAGGGTGTGTGATCTCTAAGTTTGTGCAGTACCCTAACTATTCAGCTAATTAATTATATGTTTGTTTGTCAATTTTATCAGTCCTTATGCACATTATGTAAACTGATAGGACCGCTGCAATTGTATTTGCAAAGTGAACTTGATTTTCAAGTACAATGGGTAAATGAGTTCAAGATAAATAAAGTTAAAGTTTATTTACTTTTACTATAAAAAATTTAGCAAAGCCTTTAGTTTCCCGTTAGATTCAATACTTATGAGCATATGTGTACCTTTACAAGGTACCACTCATTGTATTTAATATTAAATTTTCCAAGGTGAACAGTTTGGGAGAAAACCTTTTCTTCATTGAGTTAATAGTTATTCAAGTTGTGCACCTTTTATTCATTGGGAGAAAACTTTAGTTTCCCGTTAGATTTAATACTTATGAGCATATGTGTACCTTTACAAGGTACCACTCATTGTATTTAATCTTAAATTGTCCAAGGTGAACAGTTTGGGAGAAAACTTTTTCTTCATTGAAATAATAGTTATTCCTTAATGGATGTCACTGTTTTCAAGTTGTGCACACCAGAGAGCAATGTGAAATGTTGCCGAAATTTTGTCAAGTATATATATGATGCATGAGAATATGGAACTAAATGTTAACGGAGTGTTGAAAATGTTTCTTCTCGAATGGGATAGGACCATACCATGTGATAAGAAAAATATGGAGTTCCTAGACTAAGTATTCTTGGTCTAGTTAGCAGTAATGGAAGCTCGTGAGCATCAAATGTGGATGGATAGAAGGAAGGATCACGGGGGATTGACTGTTGAGTTCATGGATGGAGTGAATGAGTTTGTTATGTTTGCAAAGAATGACCCAAACTATCTTAGACAAGAAAATCCAAAAATGAGAGTCCTTGTAAGAAATGCCAGTGTCGAAAATATCACTACGGGGATGATTTCATGGCACATCTCTACAAGAAGACGTTCATGCCTAATTACTACTACTGGACCGGACATGCATGGGGAATCGTTGCCACCACTTCCTCTGGATGCGGTGGACGATGTATATTATGGTGATGGCGATCAAAGGGAGAAATTCAATCCTTTCGAGCAGATGATCATGGATCATGTCGGCCCCGTAGTCAGTCGGGCCATTCAACATGACGTTGTGGTGGGAGAAGAACACATAGAGGAAGATCCAAATCCATATGTACAAAAAATTTATGATATGTTGGCTCCGTTGCAGGATGGATGTCAGGAATACTCATAATTGTCAACTTCTCTGGTTGCTCTTAACCTAAAGGTTGACTACAATATGGTGGAAAGTGAGTTTAATCGTTGAGTTCAGATTATGGGTGCGACCTAGTCAAGTGGCAATCGAATGCCTCAAAATCATTATCAAGTCAAGAAGTCGGTGGCTAATTTGGATTTGGATGTTGAGAAAATTAAGTATTGCAAGAATGGATGAATGTATCGGAATGAATATGCGGATGAGACGATTAACTTGTAGATTCTACGGCGCTGACCGCTACAAGATAAGAACCACTAGAAAGGGCGTTGTAAAAAATTTTAACAAACATCTTTTATTTTTAACAACAAAAAAAAATATTGGCAACTATTGCTCATTATTTTTCATACATATTTTGAGAACATAATTATATTTATTATACACGCGGATGAGTTTAGAAGAGTTTGTCTTTTCTTGTGTTATTAATTTTTTTAGGAGTTATTGATAGACTTGAACGCTGCTAGCTGGATGGAAATCACATGTCCAGAATGGTATCTCATTCCCTATCTCATCCACTTACACTACAAAAAAACAATTGTTTAGCGACCGTACTTTTCGGTCGCTAAACCATGTAAATCGGTCGCTATTTGTTTTAGCGACCGAATCAGAGACCGATTTATGGTGGTAGCTGGATACCTGGTCGGTGGTAGCTGGATACCTGGTCGCTAAGGTTTTAGCTACCGAATTATTATTTCGGTCGCTAATTAGCGACCGTAAATTCGGTCGCTATAAAATAATAATCGGTCGCTATTAGGTTGGTCGCATTTTTTGGGTAACCATTTTTAGCGACCGATAATCGGTTGCTAATTCGGTCGCTAATTTTGGTTACTGTTAACCTATATTAGCGATGGATTTTCGATCGCTATACATCATCTAGAAATCTTAAATAAAGTTTAGCGACCGAATTATTGGTTTCTAATTCGGTCGCTAAACTAGTTATTATTAAAAAAAAATTTAATTTTAATTTTTATAATAATTTTTTTCTGATTTTCTTTAAACGTTAAAAAAATTACTAATAAAACACACCAAATAACTTATGAAATATACAATCATAAAAAATAATAAATATATATAAAAAGAATAATTCAAAATGTCGTACAAGAATCGTTTAAAGTAAAAAATATGGAGAGAAAAAATCAGTCATGATGAGGGGGAGATGGAGGAATCCAATCATCCTCAGCGTCCGTACCACCGACGTCTGCTAGTTGATCGTCCTCTCTGCAGAGCAGACATCGATGGTCGCGGTGGAACCGGGAGGAGCGGCAGCAGCGCGACACAACCGCCGAGCATCATCCTGAGCAATCGAGTCTGGATCCTCATCTGCTCCAACACCACCCGCAGTGTGTCGGCCTTGCTCGATGCTCGCCGCATCATTCTGGGTGTGTGCCCGAAGTCAATCAGTGCAATCTGGTCCGCCATTTGCTGCTCTCTCTCGCTCTTCTCCCGAAGCTCCGCGTTCAGCTGCGTGATGGTGTCCTGCATTTGGTGGAACTGCTCCCGAGGGGACGGTATCGGCGCGAGCAAGGAGCAAAGCGTGTTCGGACGATGAAGCGATGAACTCGGCTCCCAGTGTGTCCGAGGCCATACACGTGCCCTTCTTGTTCCTGCGCCCGACGACCTCCAAATAAATGGCATTATCGTCGTCGACGGAGACAGAGAGCAGCCATCACCCGGTCAAAGCCTCATCTTGTGACTGTGAGGCACGTGATATGGCATCGTCCTTCTTCTCGTTGAAGCCCGCCTACAAAGTATAGTTGAATAGATTTAGTTAAAATAATTATATCCAATATTAACAAATCATTTATAATAAATTACAAGTAAACACTAAATTATTTTTTTGCTTACAAAGATAGTTACGGGCCTTGTCGTTGACCCATGTCCCCGACTTCAACTTCTTCGTCCTCTCCACCAACTCCATAGCGATCGGGGCCCACAGTTTCGTGCTTTCGCACAGAATAATATAATATTAAATTCATAAGAATAATTAAAAATGAAAACTAATTAATTAAATAGTATATTAAGTCAAAAGTTTAATGTATTACTAGCTCGTCGTAGTGGGCGGCGGCTGATTTAGACCCACCGGTCCAAGCACATGCACCACCATCAGAAGCTCGATTACGCCGAGCTGTGGCCTGGATCTCCTGGAACTTCTCAGTAGCCCAAGATCTTGGTCCAGCTGCCTCATGATCTCGTGGATCCACCCAACTCCCCTTATTCTGCACCTTCCTCAGCTTGTTCTTCATATTATTCTTAACCAGTGAGCCTTTATGCTCAAATATGTCCCTGACGAGAGCCTATAAAGCTAAGTCCCACCTATACTCTTTCTGCAACTTACAGTTGTTAGGAAATTCGTGTGTACATATATATAATGTAAATTTAATTTAAAAAACTTAATAAACTGTTACCTTAAACTCTAGAAACAACTGATCCCTATGGCCCAGTGGGATGGCCTTCCATGTAGACCATGGACCATCAAACTTGCGTCGCGCAGATCTTCGAGATCGAATCGAAGAGGCCCTTCAGCGCGGAAAGTGCAGCAAAATTAGAGCATTAATAAATGTTATAATTAAATTTTAAAAACAAGTAAATAGAAATTAACGATACTTTATATATATTAAAAAATTAAATTAGCATACTCGTTATCCCCCCTGGGGATAAGAAGAATCCTCCTGTCGGATGGACCACGACTCTCCTGTCCCGAAGATGATGATGGTGGTCCTGTCGTCGTAGGTGTGGATGATGAGGGTGCAGCCTGTGTCCCGACCACATGAGGATGGGTGGGGGGTGCAACTCCATCACCCTGAGGTGTCCCGTCAACAGAGGTGCTGGCAGGATGGTCTCGATCTGAAGGCTGTGGGTCGGCCGGCGAAGGGACTCTCGCAGCACGACCTCCACGACGACCTCCACGACGACCCCTACCTCTGGAGGAATCTGCCATCTGTGAAAAAAATGAAAATATGATTACACAAAGAAAGTGTAAATAATACAAAAATAAATTACCTAATAAGTAGAATGACATTCACACAATGAATTATGACATAAATAAATTACCTAAGTAGAATCTCCGTCACTAAATTCACCCTCAGTCTCATCAGTATCACTTGATCGGAATGTACCTTCGCTAGATGCGTCCAACTCGGATTGATCCATTAACTCTCTTTCAACTTCTTCCCCATTTCCGGAAATGTCCGCCGAGAATTAACAATAATGTCCGACGTAATTTGCAACGGTGCGTGGGGTCTTGAAAATTCATCATCTTGGTACGGAGCATCTTTTTCAGGCTGGTTGATTACATTATCGGTAATTATATTGCGAGCCTTTATCTTAATAACACCCAACCAGCCATGATGTCCTTCGGGATATGGCGAGTAATAAACCCGCTCCGCTTGTTGTGAAAAAATGAATGGGTCGTGACGCCTTATTATACCTTCGAGACAGCCTAACTTGAACAATACCATAATTTTTATCTATTTTTGTCCCTACGTCAAGAGTAGGATCAAACCAATCACACTTGAAGATAACTAATTTCATCACGGGGAAACCGGTATAATCGAGTTCAAGGATGTCAGTTAGAACCCCATAGAAATCATCCTCTACATTGCCATCAGTGGCTCGCACACAAACACCATAGTTACACGTCTGCATTCCTTCATTCCATGTTTTTGTGTTAAATTTATATCCATTTACAAAATAAGTATTCCATGATGTAACCCATCTGTTAGGCCCCCATGCCAAATTTGTCAACAATGGATTTTGAACATTGTTTTCTGGATCTAGTACCTAAACAATCAAATATTATATTATTCTTATACATGCTATATATTTAAGGAGATAAAATGTATGCTTCAAAAAATGAAGATGCTTAACCTACATATTTACTGAACCACGTAGCAAAGTGAGAAGTAATTTCTCGATCAACCTGATCGTTTGAAATGTCAGGTTGGAGTTCCCTTAGAAAATTGCCGTACATCCTACATATGGGAGATTAACAGCAGGACGATTAATAATAATAAATGTCAATTGAACTTATTAAAGACGTTATAGAAACTTACTCTAAATATGGCGCCACCTCTTCACAATTTTGAAGGATATACAGATGAGCAGCATTAATGTCACGCTGCTCCAAGAAATATCCTTTTGATTTGCCACTAAATCTGCCCGGATAGTTGAATATTGATATAGGAGGACTAGTTGAACATCCTTCGCCCGAATCAACGTTTCTAGGCATCCTTGTCCTTCTCGTGTTAACTTCGTCCGGATAGTAATAAGAGGCAAAAGTGGAAGTCTCCTCTACTAAGTATGCTTCACAAATGGAACCCTCCACTCGTGCCTTGTTCTTGACTTTGTGTTTAAGGGAGTGCAGGAACCTATTAAAGAGGGATACATACAAATAATTACTAGTTTTAGGGAAAGCTAAACTACTGCTCTCGTGTTCGTGAATTTCATATGTATTAAGTAAAATAGTTGATGTTGTTTACCTCTCAAATGGATACATCCAGCGGTATTGGACTGGGCCACCAACTCTTGCTTCGTAAGGTAGATGAACTGGCAGGTGTTCCATGGAATCAAAGAAACTCGGCGGGAAGATTTGCTCCAGCTTACATAACAAAACGGGTATCTTGACTTCCATATCCTTTAATTGATTCACATTTAGTGTTGTCGATGTAAGCTCCCTGAAAAAGTGGCTAAGCTCAACAAGTGGGTTCCAAATTTGCTTCGGTAATGCATCAAACGCAATTGGAAGCAACCGTTGCATGAACACGTGGCAATCATGACTCTTCATTCCATGTAACTTTGCTTCCTTAATGTCAACACATGTACCTAGATTGGAAGCATACCCATCTGGTAACTTTAGTTCTTTAACCCACTTACAGACGGCCAATTTCTGTGCTTTGCTTAGTGTATAACTTGCCTTCGGTTTGATAAGTTTGCCACGACCACCGTCTTACAACTCAAGCTCCTTCCGATTGCAAATGTCAGCCAGGTCCAATCGGGCTTTATTTGTATCCTTTGTCCTCCCCTTGATGTCCATCACAGTGTCAAACACATTCAAAAACACATTCCTCTCAGTATGCATGACATCAATGTTGTGACGGAGTAGCTGCGTCCTCCAATACGGCAACCTCCAAAATATACTTTGTTTTGTCCAATTATGGTTGACGCCATAATCAGGAATATGTTCTCCTTGGGTTTCATGGACGAGCGGTAAGTACTGTACTCTGCGCCATACATTAGGACCAGTCAAACGTGGTGGAGGCGGTGTTCTCTCCGCACAACGCTTCTTGAATGCATTCTTGTTCCGCCTATAAGGATGATCTTCGGGAAGGAATTGACGATGACAATCAAAATATGAGATCTTTCGACTGTGTTTAAGCGTGAATGCCTTCGATCGCTCCATACATATTGGGCATCCAAGCTTCCCCGCGGTCATCCAACCCGACATCATCCCATAAGCGGGAAAGTCGTTGATCGTCCACATTAAAGCTGCTTTCATGATGAAATTCTGCCTCAAAGATACGTCATATGTCAATACACCATCATTCCACAACAGATTGTCAACTCATCTATCGGTGGTCTGCAAGTACACATCAATCTTACCTTTTGGATTAGACGGACCGGAATTATGACTCATTAGGAACATAAACTCCCGCTTCATGCACATCCCTGGGGAAGATTGTACAGGAGTCGGGATAACCGGCCAACAAGAGTATGCTTTTCCAGATCGCCCAAAAGGATTAAATCCATCTGTAGATAACCCCAATCGGACATTGCGAGGTCCTGCGAAAATGCCATATGAACCCTATCAAAATGCTTCCAAGCTTCTCCATCGATGGATGACACAAGATATCTTGCTCCCTCTCATGCTCACTATGCCACCTCATGTGAGCCGCAGTGGCCATCGAAGAGTACAATCTTGTAAGTCTTGGCACGAGCGGAAAGTACCACATCTTTTTTAGCGACCTCTTCTTCTCAATGCCCATCCTAGTGGTTGTCTTATACCGATCCGCACCACAAAATTGACAACACGTTATGCTTTCCGCTGAATCATCCTTATAGTACAACATACATCCATTCGGGCAACAATCAATTTTCAAACACCCCAGACCCAAATTTTCCACGGACTTCTTATCATGATCAAAACATCTAGGCATCCGATTGCCTTCTGGCAACGCCTTGGACACTGACCTGCTGAGGCGATTAAAACAGCCTTCTTGCATATTGTAGTCATATTTGATACTCAACCATTCCATGCACATCGACAACTCCGTGTACTCCCGACATCCTTCCCACAATGGAGATCGTGCAGCACTCAACATATCATAGAATCTTTGAGCTTCGGGATTCGGATTCTCCTCTATGTATTGGGAACCCATTCCACCATCTTCTCCCCCATCTTCTTCAAGTACAACACCAACCGATGGTCCAGCATGATCCATTATCATCTGCTCGTATGGATTCAATTCTTCCCTCCCGTCACCACTTCCATAGTACGAACCTTCAGCCACAATCGGGTTTAAGTCAGGCAACGTCTCACCATGGTTACTCCACCAATAGTAATCAGGCATGAAGCCCTTCTCATAAAGATCGGCTACAACTCCATCCACACTTTTGAAAGATTGACACTTGCATCTTTTGCAAGGACACCTCAATTGATCACCGCCCAGCCGTATAAATCTCTCCTGGCTAACAACAAACTCTATAAACTCACCCACTCCAACTCTATACTCTTCCCTAAGACGTTTATTCCGATCCGACCTACGATACATCCATTTCCGATTCTCCGGAATATCCATTGCTGGCAATTAAATAGCCTGGCCAATCCTACAATAACACTTATATATTACGGTGCATTCCAATAACTCCATCAATCTCGTTCTTATGACAAGGTATGAACCTATCCCATTCGAGAAGAAACCTTTGTCACACTCGGCTACTAATAGTTATTCCCATATTCAAATACCTTATACTTGACAAAATTTCGGCAGCATCTCCCATCGGTCTCCAAGTTACACGACTCGAGCACGGTCAGAATCACCGCGATCAAGTATGCACCAGGAGAACAAAAGGAAATGCATCAGACCGAGATTTCAACAAGTATATAAGGCATTTGAACATTGAAATGACTATTGTTCGAGTGTGAAAAAGGTTTTTTCCCAAACTGTCCCAATTGGACAATTCAAGATTCAATACAATGAGCATGCATACCTTGATAAGTTACGCATGCTCATTAATATTGAATCTCAAACAGGAAACTAAGGCTTTCGTAAATTAATTATTAACTCTAACAGAAAATAAAACCATTAACCTATAAATATTGCAACATTGTTGAGTTTATATAAATTGCAGCGTAAATCAATACAAACTTAGATTAAATATTGTAGCAAACATCCTATTGAGCTCCGCTCTCCACTAACAAGTAGCAGTTAATTGTCAAACACATGCATAATTTCTAAATTATCAGCACACAACCAGCATCCTACCTTTCGGACAGGATCACATCCTATTGAGCTCCGCTCTCCACTAACAAACAACACATATTGACAAACACATGCATAAACATTAAATTATCAGCATACAATCAGACAAGATCACATCCTATTAAACTCCGCTCTCCACTAACAAACAACACATATTGACAAACACATGCATAAACATTAAATTAATTATCAGCATACAATCAGACAAGATCACATCCTATTGAGCTCAGCTCTCCACTACCAAACAAGACGATAATTCACATAATACATTACACTGAGTGTTCAGAGAACTGACCTGAGAGAGAAAACACAACTGAGCAAGGATAAGTGGAGGAGCCGGTAGAAGAATATGACAACAAGGACCTATCGTGCATAAATGAAATTATTCATTTCAAATCAAATCACTATTCCAAAACCAAGGAAAATATTTGCTAATAGAAAGCAAAGGAAAAGAAACAGAGTCATTGTTTTGAAGTTTTTGGTTTCTGAAATTAGGTGCTTTGAAACTATGGAGAAAGATGGTTTTGGGGTTGGCTAATATCAAGATTCCTATGCAGTCTTTTAAAATCCACAAGATTCTTTTATACCAAAATAATCTTTTAAAATCTCAATCCAATACACCAATTTAAATTGAAGGGTAGGAATATAGAGCAAGCCTTTTAAACTTACTCTTGAACCAATGGAAAACCGAACTTAATCCCTTGTATGCAGTGACCTGAAAAATAGATATTATTCCTTCCTACTTTTGTTCACTTGTGGGCCATGTTTCTTACTTTCACTTTCCATTCTCAGATAGTGTTGTCCATTTGAGTTCCTCTGCTATACAACTTTGGAAATAATATTACCACACTTTTTTCCTTAGATAACCTTTATCCCCTCACATGTTATAAGTTTCCTGTGCACGAATTGCACATAATTTATATAATAATGTACGCAAAAAATTTATATGATAAAATTAAAGTGATGTGCCAATATCAATTTCCTAACTGCATTAGGTTCCAGAATTGATCCTTCAAATTTTAATCCAATATGCATTCTTATTCGTTTGTCGTGTAAAAGTGGAAATCATATTCTGAAATTTGAAAGTGGATATATATATAATATATATATATATATGGATATATATATATATATATATATATATATATATATATATATATATATTATGACTTTGTTCTGAGAATCTTATATCCCTCTCGACTTGGAAGTGCCAAAGCCCATCTAGCCATCCTTTATCTTTGTTCTAGAGGAAAATTCTTAACAGTTAGAAGCCTAATAAATCTGTAGTTCCACAGCTTCTTAGTGTCATTTTATTAGTCCTCAATGTACAATATGCATAGTTCTCTAGCACCCTAGTACGTGGGGTTGAATGTTATGTATGGTAAAGTATGCAGACAAAGACATGAGGGAACAATGGTTGCAGATCAAGGCACTTGGAACAATGGTAGTTGGAAATGGGATTTCAGCTGGAGGAGAGGTTTGTTCGTTTGGGAGAAAGACATGGTGGCTACACTCCTGCAAATACAGGACAATGCAGTTTTGGTGGAAAACAAGGAGGATTGCTGGATTTGGAGAGGGGGAAATGATCAAAACTACACGGTCAAATCAGCATACTCAGCTCTGACAACAACAATTTCTAATGGTGTTAATACTCGACACTTCAAGTTCCTATGGGAAAGAGGCATACCACTAAAGGTGGGAGCTTTTTGTTGGAGGGTCTTGTTAGATAGGGTCTTGTTAAATCTGGTTAGAGTAAGAATGTGGACTTGGTGCAAGGCTTTGGTGAAGAAGGCTTCGTTCTCCTACATAGATTGGTGTTTAAATCCAGATTTCTGCATCAAATCATTAGGCTATACTCACTGACGGGAACTTGGCTACCTAGTCCATGTCCTGCTTGTTGACAACTATTATTTTGTAGGGTCATGTATCAAGCATACAATGTATCAAGCATAGAAGTATATCAAATAGGAGTGGCTACTAATACTCGGACTGGTGTATTAATCCTAATCCTTTGGGTGACTACGATTCAAATATGCTCTGCATAAAACGCAGGATCTCTTTGAGTTTGTTTTTTTTCACGCTTTTTTGATTGCTAAGTTGTTGATGTTGGTTCTGTTTTTGGTCCGGTATTTTGCGAAGGGTTTTGCAGGGAGGTGACCGGCATGTGGGCTGGTCTTAGGCTATTTAGCTTAAGCAAGAAACCAATATAAATCAGGTCTGCCATTACTTAGTGTTTGGGCGCAATTCTGTGGATGGCATTTCGGAGTGGTAGGTGACAAGTGGGATAATCCTTATCTCCCGTTTCTGCAGTGGCTAAACATGGGGCTGGAAGAGTACAATTTAATTCAAGGTCTCAAATGGCTAAGTTTAGGTGCTGTGGCTTTAGTGGTTATTTTCTGTTTCTGTGGCTTGGTTTGGCTAGTGGGTGAGCAGTGTTAGGTGTCTTTTTGTTGGGGGAATATCAATTTCATTTATTCTCCCTGTTTCTTTGTTGCTGGGTTTGTGCTTTGTAATACAAATACTGCTTCCTAAGTTAGTATTTTCTTTACATTGTTCATTCCTTCACTTTAATATCTTTGTATTCGGGTTAGAATACACCTTGTATTCTTTTCAACATACATCTTTGCTTATAAAAAAAAAAAACAGAGGTCCTGAACCAGGGGGGCCTCAAATGGCCACCCAACAACCCACAAGAAATGAAATTAGGACAAGGCAGCCTCCTTCATATTTAAAGGACTATTACTGTTATAGCACTACCAACAATCCTACCCTTATGTCATTACAGGTAGCATCCAAAACTGACATAGAATATCCCATTTCCAAATATATAGACTATGACAGTTTCCCTAATAAACACAAAGCTTATGTGGTTGCCATTGCTCAACAAGATGAGCCTAGAAGTTATATAGAAGCTGTCCAAAAGAAAGAGACAGAGACAGAGACAGAGAGACATCAGAAAGAGAGAGAGAGAGAGGGGGAAGAGGAGAGAAGACAAGGTAGCTTACCCTTGGTGGTGGTGGTGTCACCGGAGCTGCGGACAGTGGTGGCTCAAGGGAGGCGGCTCAGGTGCGCTACAAAGACAGAGACAGAGAGACATCAGAAAGAGAGAGAGAGAGAGAGAGAGGGAAGGTGGAATCACTCACCGGAGGTGCGTGGCCTGGCGGTGACCGGAGCACAGAACCGCGCGTGGTGGCAGGGAGGAGCAGAGCGTGCAAGGGAGAGAGAAGAAAAGAGAAGGAATGAGAGAAATGGGGAAGAAAGGGGAAGGGCTCGCGATTTAGGGGTTTCAGTTTTAGCGACCGAATTATTCGGTCGCTATATAGGTCGCTAATTTGGTTAGTTTTAATTTGAATTTGTAATTTTAGCGACCGATTTAACTTTTTGGTCGCTAACACGCGCAATTTTATTTTTTAAAGCGCCTTTTAGTGACCGAATTAATATCGGTCGCAAATATAAATACAGTTTAAAGTGTGAATTCATAAATTTAGCGACGGATATATAAATCGGTCGCTAATATAAACACATTTTGACCGTCGCATTTAATTCGGTCGCCATTTCGGTCGCTAACAATTCATAAACTTCTGGCTTTTACTCTCCTTTGTTTAGCGACCGCATTAGCGACCGATATCTCTGCTACGCTCTATTTCGGTCGCTATTGCGGTCGCAGAATCAACTCTAACCAGTGTTTCATGTAGATCCTACAATCGGTCGCTATTTCGGTCGCAAATAGCAACCTAAAAATTCGGTCGCTATTTTCGGTCGCTAAATGACCTTTTTTTGTAGTGTTAGATTGTACCACTTGTAAAATTGATTACAATATTTATTATAAATATATCATTTTTAAATGACATGATATAATCTAAGTGAATGAGACCGGTAATGAGACATCATTTTAGGACAGATGATCTCCATCCTAGTCACGAGTTCTATTGTGTAAAAAATAGTGGAACTACTTTTGTAAAGTTCATGCCATTTTCTCGATTCCCTTCTGTCCAAGTTGTTCTGTTATTCTTTCCCTTTACTCTCATATTAGATAACATATAGATATCTTTATTCTTCCTCCCTTGAACATATTATTCCTTTTCTCTTCCTCTCGTTGTACCTATAAAAGTCTCCTTAGCTTCTTCTTTGAGGGAAAGCACACATAAAGAAATAAAGAAAAGAGGAGAAAGAAAGAAGCCCAGGAAGAAAACTTAACGTCGCTCTTTGTTGATTTCTGAGAATGCCTTTCAAGAAGCCCCATCACACCTCAGATCCTGGTTGTGTGATACCACAGGCAAGTAAACGGTTTCTTATATATGCATATAGATTGCTAACTTCCATAAAACCTTCACATGAAGGTTACCAACCTTCATATATAGTTTGCTTTGGACAAATATTTCTCTAAGATTCTTTTAGCTAGGAAGTAGGGACAAACAACATAAAATTATTGACATGTTTGTCATTTTGCTTTATTCATTTAATGAGGAAAGGGAATCTAATAAAAGTCCAATTAATTAAGAAAGCAAATACAAAAAAAAAAAATACTTAAATTCTCCTTTATTGAAAAGAGAAAGTAATTAAGTCTTTATTACTATAGCACTAGTTATTATCATCAACTTTAATTTTACATTTTTATATTAAATTGTAATAATATACAGTATCTATGATTAGGGGTGGGAATAGGCTAGACCGAGTTAGGTCCTGACAAACCTGAGCCTGACCTACGTTCCAATCTCAAGACCTGAGCTTGGCCTATTAGTCTGATATAGGCTAATTTTAAGGAATGAGTCTGACCTACTTCAAAGTTTGGCCAGACTTGAAAGCCTATTTAAAAGCCTACTTATCAACAAGACCTATAAATATGCCTCAACAAATAAATAGGTCATTGGCGAAGCTGCACTTGTAAATAGGTTCGTATACCTCTAATGATAAAGAGGTCGATAAACCTATACTGATAAATAGATTATCAGGCCTTCACAAATAAATAGGGCAAGTAGATCACTACATTTATATGGGCCAATAAACCTTTACTTTCAAATATTATAAAGAATATAAGTAGGCCACTACATTTTAATGTGTGTATGTGATAAATAGGTTGGCCTGATAGGCCTATTAGGCTTTTTTTAAAGACTTAGGATTGACCTATTGAACTATATATGCTTTTAAAAAAACATTGATATGGCATTTTTACTAAATAGGCTAGAAGGGTTAGGTCTTAAATAAGTTAGGTCATAGGCCCCTGACGAGCGACGTGGCTTATTTCCACCTCTATCTATGATTTATTCATTATAAATAAAAAAGTAATTAATTAAAAAACTACAACATATTTTATATAAGTAAAGCTTGTATTGATAAGAGACGACTTAAGTGATAAGTAACGTACGTTGAGATCATCATCGAGTGATATTTATAATGTCAGGTGTTTGAGCCTATCTCAAAGTACAATTAAGCTGGTATATCTTCTGAAATTAACAACTGTATAGAAAGGAGAAGTAAAAATGATGAAGTGATGTATGTTAATGTTCGTTGATATCATTGCATGTCCAGATCATTTTCTTCTTTTAACCGAATTACTTTCAACAGTGATTATTATAGCAAGTTTAATAAACCCAACCCATTATGCATGCAGGAAACTGGCGGCTACTTGATAAAACCAAGAGGACTCAACATTGTATGGGGCAATGATTCTCGATACTGGAAATTACAGTGAGTATTTTTATCAATTGCCATACATTTTTTTTTTTTTTGTCATGAACGAAAACAAAAACCTATTTGATTGATAAATAGAAAACTAAAAGCTATACATACTTTATATTATATGATTCATATATAGTGCACTTCTTGTACTAATTCATGGCTGTGTCTTGGTTCAATAAAATTATTTTGCCTATCAAAAAACATATGATTCATATAGTACTTGTGTATTTTACTTTTATTTAGTTTGTTGGTTTTAAATCCGGGTCTGAAATCACATTTGATCAAGTTTGCGATATTGCGATTTTGGTAATATCCAAAACCACGCGATTATAATTGTGACTGCATTGGTCGTAGTTTCCATAATTGTTTGCAATAATAGAAAACGTAATATGACTGCTATTACAATTGTGACCGCAGTTTAAAACCTAGAGTTTTTCTCCATGATTATTTTGTACTGCAACTAAACTTTGATATATCCACTTATGCATATTGATACATGTTGATGTGTGCAAATTATTTCAGCGAACAAGTTGCTGAGTTGATACAAGTATCATGGTTGGAAGTATCCGGTGTAGTACCTGTGGCAAAGAACAAGAAATATAATGTTAGGTTTCATGTGAACGTTAGGATAGATGGATTCGGTTGGAATAGCACCAAAGTGCTAGTGATGGCTAAAGTAGGGAAAAAGGGAAGATATGAATTTAAGGAAGCGACTCTCAAACCTGGTGATAAGAACTTGATCGTTCCCAATAATGATAATCCACTTGAAATTGAAGTGACGGCAGGTGCCACAGACACTTGCCTTCATTTTGGATTATATGAAGTTTGGAGCGGAAAATGGAAAGGAGGCCTAGAGATTATCAAAGCAGAGGTCGTGCCTGTTTAGTGTGATTTACTTCGATCATTTTCTTCATTTGTCATACTAGACAAAGGGGATTAATGGTTATGTTTGGGCATGAGATTTACTTTCATGATATTATATTTGTATATGCTTTAATTTGTATCAGCTTACACAATTACAAGTGTTGTGAGAATAAGAGTGTGCTCAGGTCATGCTGATACTATGGGGTTCCTGAAAGGGAAATACATGGAAATAAAAAAATTCCATGATCGTTGTGATTGGAATATAAGTACTCTTTGTAATAAATTACTGGATTAATCGTATGTATATATATATTTATGCTTTATTTTTTTGTTTTCTCATTTCTCATGATATACTCTCACCCGATAGATAAGAAATTAATCTCTTGGGATGAAATCATGAGCTTAAGTTGGGACCCCTCCCTATAGTATTTCTTTCATACGTATGATTCCAATGATCGAAATTCGAAACCATGACAACATGCTCCAGGGATCCAAATCCCTTCCACATGTTGGTTCATATATTTATGTTGGATATGTGAGCTAATATCTATGTCACATTCCAACATTTTCTTTTGTCAGACAGTATTCTGAAATACTAAATCAGGAAACATGACAGAAAAGAGAGAAAGAAGAACGACTTGAGAGAAATCTAAATTGTATTGTGATAAAATGAAAAGAAAAAAAAAAGGTTAAATACAATATGAGAGTAAACTTGAACCTATATACTATACAAATTAACCAACGATCTAACTTTTAACTAATTTGTAACCAACCAACTATATCTTTAACGGTCCCCCGGAGATTGAAAGCGTGTATTATCATTTCTTACTTGGGATAAACAATACAACACAATACATCCAAGTTAAAAAGAATTACAATGCAACTGATTAATGAAAAGTTAGCAAAATATACAATGAATTAATTAAGCTTTGAAATAAAAACTAAAAAGTATAAAAAGCTTATCAATGACTAATGAATCATTTGAAGTCAATCGTTTAAAATGGACACTCGTATGAAACAAATGAATAGTTTGAAATCTGTAATTTGAAACAAGTGAATTAACTGAAATCAATCGTATGGAATCAGTCATATATGAACACGAGTCATTTGAAATGACTTGTCTGAACTCAATCGTCTGAGTATAACGAGTTGAGACTAAGTTTTGAGGAAAATTAAAGTGCAGAATTATGCAAAGGACAAAACTTAAGTGCAATTATATGATGTTTATGGTGTTGTTTTCTAATGAGAATAGGACATGTTAACAGTTATTACACATCTTATATTTTCATTGATGAGTTGTTACACGTGTCTTATTCTCATTGAAAAATAACACCTTAAACACCTACAGAACCGTACCTAAGTTTTGTCCTTATTAAGTTTTGTCCTTATGCAAAATAAGGAGGCATCACAAAATTGATAGGGGAATATCATACTTCAATTATTCTTATTTTATTTTATTTATTTATTTTATATTGCCTTGTTCAGCTTTATTTCAATTCATGTTTTTGGAATAAAAACTTGCTCGAGGACAAGCAAGCTCTGAAGTTTTGGGGGTGGCTGCACCAACTTTTCTTTGTTTTTATATATATTTGTGATCGTTTTTTAGTTTTTATTGTTAAATTAGTTAGTGTGGGCCATACGTTGAAACAATCATACTCAATAAAAAAACTATAAATTCTTGTTTCACTTAAAATCAATTTTACCTAATTCAAAGGCGATTTTATTGGACACAATTTAAAACAAATACTTTCAAAATCCCCAAAATTACTTTCACGGGAAGTAAACGTCATCTTGAGTTGTCCAAAATCTAAACCAAACAGGCAAGTTCTCACCCTTCTTACAATACATTACAAACATGAAATTTATTTCTATAATAACAAACCATACGAAAGCAAATCAAACCAGTTCCATTATTTGATAATTTCAAACAACAAGCAGCCATAGCAAGACTTACTTAAGAATACATTCCATACAACAAAGAAAACCTTAAATTTTTTCAATCCCCAAGTCCAAATCTCAATTTACATAATGCAAGCTTTGCTTAGCTAATCTGTATTTCAACGTTGCTATGGCACGAGGAGTACTAACCTACCCTCTCGTTCGTTACTCCTTCATCTTCTTCAACAATATCGTTCATTCAATTTTATCCATCATGGCTTGGTTTTAGCTCATATTACAGGGGAGATCGGAATTAAAATATTGGCCTCACATTTAGATAAAAGAAGAGAAAGTACAAAAACAAGGAGGATCAGAATTCTTTGCCATGCAAGATTTCCTTAAGGGTGTGTTTGGATGGAGTAATCTTAGAGGGTAATGTAATTTTTTAAGGGATTTAAATTACTTTACTTTAAATCACCTTGTTTGGATATTTAAATTCCCTAAATTTTAAAATTCCCGAAATTTTTATTTTACTTTCCCAAAAACAGAGGATTTCAATTACCGCCTTAATAGACGGAATTTTAAAATTCCTCCTCTCTCGTTTAGCTCTCCCACCTTGGGTTCCTTCTCAAGCTTATTCATTGCTGAAACCTTGGTTTCTGCATCCATGGCTTATCCGTCCCCAGATTTCAACGTGCATCAAAGGGTGAGCATTCAACTTTTCTTCTTTCTCGTTTACACTTTTCTCGCGTTCAGACTTTGCAACTCTCTCTTGTTCTCCATTTTTCTTGCTTCCATAACCCTATCTTATTGATTTCTTGTTCGTGATTATTGTTGATTTTTCATGTTGATTTTCTTATAGATTCTGTGATTGAGTGAATGTAATTTTGGAAAACCTAATTCAGCTACAAGATCTCGACTTCAATATCATTTCTCAGGTATGGTTCAAGTTCTTCTTCTCTATATGCTCTTCTCTCTTTGGTCGAAGCATGGAAATAGGGTTTATCTCATTTTATTTGATGTTCTTTTTGTGCTTATCTCATTTAAGAATGAAATACTATTTTTAAACACTTGAAACTTTACAATTTGTGGTTACAATGATTGATTTGTAGTTTCATTTATTTGGTGTTTGTGTAGCATTAGCTTGGATTGTACCCAACCTTTCAAACAAAATCCTCTGGTCTAGCCTGTAGCAGCAAGTGCTTTCTATGATGATATATGAATTATTTGATAAAATTCTAAGTCCATTGATGTTGAACCTGTGGTATGCCGATAGAGGATTAAAATAGTTTTTGCTTCTTGATATCCAATGTATTGTGCAATATCTCTCCCTAGCCACTTCTTAGGCTGGCCCATCTCCCAACTTTGTTGAAAGTTTTGTTCATGGCATGCCAAATCCTAATTCTGTTTTTAAAAGGGATATGTCTTAAGCTTGAAAATTTGCAGTTGGTCTCTACAGAGACATTGTAACTTTTTCCCTAACAACAATTAATTACACTGAAAATATTAAGTGGCAAAGTCCACTAGTGGAAAATATACATTAGACGGTAAAGGTTTACGTCAGTTAACCAAAAACTAGACGTTAAAAAGGGGGCGGTGGCAGTTTTGTAAATATCAGACTTCATTAATTCACTGTTAACGTCAGTTGTTTTAAGGACTGACGTTAAAAGTGAGGCGGTGGCAGTTTTGTAAATATGAAATCACTATTTGCGTCAGTTGTTTAGTGAACTGACGTTAAAAGTGTTTTGCAAGAAATTATTAAAACTTTTAACGTCAGTTGTTTATAAAACTGACGTTAGAAGTGTGATTTTTACTTCAGTTAAATAAATAACTGACGTAAATAATCAACTCATTCCTATCTTTCTTTCGTTGTCATCTCCCTGTTGTCACTCTTAACGCAGATCATCACTCCATATAGTGCAGTTTATTTCTAATATTTTTTTTAAAAAAAGTTTATTTTTAATCTTAATTAATTAGCTTGAATTAGTAAATTAACAAATTCTTGTGCAAATTAAAATAAATAAACACTTAACATAAAACAAGTTATATATGTATAATCAAATCGTATCTCATTGAAGCGATTCATAAGTTACAATTACATGTTTAAAAGATAAAAAATTTCCGCAAGATAGCACTAAAATATAAAAAAGTTTCGCTTCAACATCATTTTCTTCTCGATCCTGTCCTCGAGAATCTCCAACATTGAATGCATCCCCTCCCTCATTTGAAGTCGATGCTCCATCCGAATCCACAATCACTTTGGAGCCGTGGCGAGTGAAGGGTGCACTCGATCTGTTTCAAAGAATATTCTTGGAACAACCACTTGGTTCCAAAGTCGAGGTTTTGGAAATGTAGTCGCGATTCTCCGGAAGGATGATGGTGTGTGCAATTCACATAATGCGATTTACACACCCTTGTCACCCATGTAATGCGATTTACACAACCTCAGAAGTTGTTTGACCATTAAGACAGAGACCTTTAAGTCTAGGTATAGGAAGAAAGAGTGATGAAGTTAATCTCCATGGCGAGAGCCATATTGTGAAGCAGAAAATTAAAATTAAAGGAAGGAAGGAAGCTATTTATTGGAGTAGGGGATGAAGTTACTAGGCGTCGTAAGTTGCTAAAAAATTAAATTGATCATTAAGAGCATTAGGTTCCAAGGCGCATTGGGAGTTGGCGGTCATATATTATAAACGTGCGTAAAAGAAAACGTCCGAAGGAATAGGAAGAAACTTATACACTTTTAACGTCGGTTGTTGAATAAAACGGCGTTAAAAGTGTTTTAAAATAAAAATATTTATTTTTAACGTCGATTGTTTATACAATCGACGTTAAAAGTGTGATTTTTACTTGATTAAATAAACAATGACGTAAATAATCCTATATCCCTATCTCAAAATGCGCGCCTGTTGTCACTCTTAACACAGTGCGTTAACGTCGATTGTTGAATAAAATCGAAGTTAAAAGTGTTTTTAAAATAAAAAATATTTATTTTTAACGCCTGTTGTTTATACAATTGACGTTAAAAGTGTGATTTTTACTTGATTAAATAAATAGGCGACGTAAATAATCCTATATCCCTAGCTATCGAAATGCCCCGTTGTCACTCAATTAACACAGGTCTCGGAGCCATTTTGTGAAGGAATAGAAATATAGAGGAAAAGAAGAGGCGATGTACAGATCATTACGAAAGAATGTTACTTTATACAGAGACACAACACTTTTAACGCCGTTGTATTCAACAACGGACGTTAAAAGTGTTTTTTTTATAAAATATTAATATTTAACGCCGCTTTGTTAATAAAACCGACGTTAAAAATTAATTTTAACGCCGATTGTTTAATACAACCGACGTTAAATGTTGTTTTAATATGTTTACACCCGCGCGCCTTCTCGCACTTCGCTCTCCGTACGTGCGTCTCTTTTCTCTTTTCATCACGCTCAACCCTAAATCACTCTCAACCCTCACTCTCACTCTCACCCAAAGACAGAACCCTAATCGCGAGCTCATCTCCACCGCAACCACCGCGAGGGCTTCTTCGCCACCACCGTGAGGTACACTATTAACCCTAACTATGTCTTTCCATTCATTCTTTGCAATAACTTGACGTACATCTCTCTTTCCCCTTCCCGCGCACTAACTCTCCTTGTCCCTCCGCTCTCGGTAACCACATCGAACGTTGGCCATCACTCGAGCTCCCTCCCCACCACCACGCGAGCACCTATTTCTCGGTGAGTATTTAGGGCACATTTTTGTATTTTTGGTTTTGAGTGTATGTTGAAACTGTAGTGTCGATGGTTGAAACTTGAAACCGTGAGTTTGAGTTGTTTGGAATGTACGTCTCTGTTTTGGTTTTGAGTGCATGTTGCTCTGTCTTGGTTGATCTGTCATCACAGTGATGCTAATCACGGCTAGGCCGTGATCGATTCCGCCATGCGTGATGGCATGGTTCTGTTCGGTTGGCACGTTACGGTAGTGATGGACATCACTTCCGTGCCGTGACCGATTGCTTGGCAATTAATCTTAAAAAACTATAGTTTTCAATCTCCGTATTGTCCTTATATTGGATATATATATGTTTTGTATATCTACAGGACCTATCTAGTTATGGATCGTAGTTGGATGGTTTGTAAGCGTACTATTGCTGAGTATTTGAAGGGGGTGGGAGAATTTATAGAATTTGCTCAAAGGAATGTTCCTAATAGTAATGGAATGTTCTGCTGTCCTTGTGTCAAGTGTTTGAATACGAGGAAATGTACGGTGAAGGATATACGTACTCATTTGATTTGTGAAGGGATTTGCTTGAGTTATACAAGATGGATATGGCATGGTGATATGTTGTTGAGTAGTAATACGGCGAGTGTCTCCCAAAGTGAGGACGTTGACGTAGATATGGAGGATGATCGAGTAGAGGACATGATCCGTGATATTGGACAAGAATCTTTTCATCGAGCGCATGTGTATGATAGGTTGTGCAGTGACGCGGATAAGCCTTTATATCCAGGGTGTACTACTCATACACTGTTTTCGGCGGTGCTAAAATTGGTTTGTGTGAAGGCGAGAAATGGTTGGAGCGATAAAAGCTTCACGGAATTGCTTGAAGTGTTGAAAGACTTGCTTCCGGAGGACAACACATTGCCTGACCGTAACTATGAGGCCAAGAAGGTATTGTGTCCTATGGGTATGGAGTATAAGAAGATACACGCATGCCCCAATGATTGCATATTGTACACCGGTGTTCATGAAGACAAACACGATTGCCCCAAATGTGGGTTATCACGATACAAAGTGAAGGGTGGTGATGATGATGATGATGTTGATGATGTGAGAAAAAAGGGTTCTCCTGCGAAGGTGTTGTGGTATCTTCCAATAATTCCAAGGTTCAAGAGATTGTTTTCCAATGCGAAAGATGCGAAGAATCTTAGATGGCATAATGATGAGAGGAAACGTGATGGAAAGGTTCGTCATCCTGCTGATTCTATTCAATGGAAGAATATCGATACCATGTTTCCGGATTTCGCCGATGAGCCAAGAAACCTAAGGCTTGGACTTGCTACGGATGGAATGAATTCTTATGGTAACATGAGTAGTATTCATAGTTCATGGCCTGTTCTGTTGGTGATTTACAACATGCCCCCTTGGTTGTGCATGAAGCGCAAATACATGATGTTGTCTATGATGATTTCGGGCCCAAAGCAACCGGGAAATGACTTAGATGTTTATCTAGGTCCCTTGATTGAAGACTTGAAAACGTTGTGGGTGGAAGGTGTTGATGTAGTTGATGGGTATTCTCACGAGACTTTCAAGCTTCGTGCCATGTTATTTTGCACCATCAACGACTTTCCAGCATACGGTAACTTGTCCGGGTACAGTGTCAAGGGGCATAAAGCATGCCCTATATGTGAAGAAGGCACATGCTACACTCAATTGCATCATGGAAAGAAGACGGTTTACCTTGGGCATCGGAGATTTCTTAGACGTGATCACCCATATCGTAAGATGAAAAAAGCTTTTAATGGATGCCAAGAGACAGAAGAAGCGCCGGCGGCCTTAATTGGAGAGCAGGTTTATCAGAGGGTAAAGGACATCGATGTTATATTCGGCAAGTCCAAAAAGAAAGGTAAAGCTGTTGAGAAAAACATATGGAAGAAGAGGTCGATATTCTTTGATCTTCCATACTGGCGCAAGCTTGATGTCAGAACAACTTCTGCCCGTTGCTATTCGTGGTATTGCTACAAAAAATGTGAGACATGCCATTACTCGGTTGTGCTCATTCTTCAATTTTATATGTAGCAAAGTCGTTGACCCCCGTATGTTGGATGACTTGGAAGTTGAGGCTGCTACAATCTTGTGCCAATTGAAGATGTATTTTCCTCCTTCCTTTTTCGACATAATGGTTCACTTAATTGTTCATTTGGTGAGGGAGATTAGATTATGTGGGCCGGTTTTTCTGAGATGGATGTACCCAGTTGAGCGCTACATGAAGATCTTGAAAGGGTACGTGAAGAATCCTCATCGTCCGGAAGCATCTATTGTTCAAAGGTATGTTGCATAAGAAGCTATTGAGTTTTGTTCGGACTACCTTCATAACACGGATCCTATAGGGGTTCCTAAGCCTCCGCATGATGAGATCAGATGTCAAGATAAGGGTACACATGGCTTAAGAATTAATAGGAAGGATCGGGAGGAAGTGCTTCAAGCACATTTGTATGTATTGAACAACATCGAATGTGTTCAGCCTTTCTTATTTGAACATAAAAGAAAAGTCAATCAAGAAAACCCTCGAATGAGCGAAAGGTGGTTGTTGAACAAGCATAACAAGACTTTCTTACCATGGTTCAAGGAAGAAATGCTTAAGGATGGTAGTACTGCTTCTGATGACGTAAAATGGCTAGCACGTGGGCCTAACTTCAACATCATATGTTGGAGCGGATACGACATAAATAACTTTTCCTTTTATACAAAGGAACAAGATAACAAGAGTACCATGCAAAATAGTGGGGTTATGATCGTGGCTGAAGCAATGCACTTCTCTAGTGCAAAGGACACAAAACCCGTTACAGCACCGACACCTTACTTTGGATATATTGAAGATATTTGGGTGCTCGATTACACTAAGCTTACGGTGCCAGTATTTAAATGTAAGTGGGTTGATAGTAACGGTGGTGTACAAACCGACGAATTGGGGTTCACATTGGTAGACCTCAACAAGTTAGGTCATATAAATGAGTCTTTCATAATGGCTTCCCAAGCAAAACAAGTGTTCTACATCACTGATCCTTCTAACAAAAGGTTGTCTGTGGTTCTCCAAGAAAAAAGCATGTATAATGGTAGTGATGAAAATGAAGATTCAAATCTTGATATTCCTGAGACTCCTTCTTTTTCAACAAACATGCCTACTATAATCGAGGAGACACAGGTGGACGATGTACATGCCACTCGTGATGATCATCACGAAGGGATATTGATATAGGTAGTTTAAACTTAGTATACATTTATAACCTATGTTAATAAATATATATTGTTTTGAACAGGCATACATATGGATCATTGTTCCATTTTTCCTTTGCAATTCTGTAATGTGTGTGATATTCTGTGTTCTTGGGATATTTACTGAATGCAGGGATGGCTTAGGGGAGTGATATTTTAAAACTGAATTTAAAAAAAAAAAATACTATTAACGTCAGTTGTATCATACAACTGACGTTAAAAGTATTTTATAAAAATATACAGTACACTATTAACGTCAGTTGTTTATTACAACTGACGTTAAAATTAAGACCTTTAACGTCAGTTCTTTATAACAATTGACGTTAGTGTTAACAAAATTTACGTCGGTTTTGTTAAAGAACTGACGTTAATTTTGACAAAATTAACGTCAGTTGTGTTAAAGAATCGACGTTAATAGTGTTATATTTAACGTCAGTTCTCAACTGACGTTAAAAGTTAAACTTTTAACGACAGCTGTATTTACGTCAGTCAGTATTCTGACGTAAAAAATCAATTTTAACTGACGTAAAAAGCACTTATTGCACTAGTGGTCTCATCAGTCCATGTAGATGGAGAGTGGTGAACTGGCTATAAGGGATCACTAAAACATAGAGTGTGATTGAAAATATTGAGATTATTTAGAAGTTAAAACAGATTCGTCCCAGACCAAATTATGTAAAAGTTAAAAAATTATAGACTGTAGATATTAATTATTTATCTAGTTATTCTTGAGCACTTGTACTAGATTTATCTCTGGCATGGATACAAGCATACAGCTCAAAGTTTGAGATTCTGACACCATAGGACACAACGATTCATGTTCATGCATGCACATAGCCTTGAACACACCAATTTATTTGTAGATGTTATCATTCTCTGCCTTGTTATTATAAAATGTTGGTGATGCTTTTTCTGAGAAAAAGCTTTCAACTTGACCACCAAATTTAGAACCTGGTAGAGTTAGCTTCATAAGCTATTAGAAACTTGAAGAAAGCATAGCTTCATAAGCTATATACCACTTGTTTCTTTGATTGTTTTAGCGTGCATGTGTGAGAACTTTAGTGCATCAAGTATCAGATTTATTATGTTGAGTTTTGCTACGATTTTAGTATGATTTTGTTCCATTCTTTCATTTTCTATCGAAGATTGGCTGATTAGTTGTGGCGTTCCAAGTAGAAAAGTAAAATATATACTTGTTTGTGGTTGTATATATATCGAAACACTTCTTGATCAGGTTTCATCAAGTACTTTCATGAGATATTCGATCATTTAATTATATTTGATCTAAGTTTATTTTCTACATACATATTTATACGTTTTATTTTCCCGATAAAACATATATTTATACTATATAGTTGACTTGTATGATTGTTGTGGCCAGGCTGATCCTGATGCGCTAATCCTAGTGGTAGCTGGTAAGGCATTTCCAACAGTATGTGTGAACTTATGCCATTTGAAGATACTTTGATGCTATGAATGTAGTTGTTGTGCTTAATGGTAAATGGCTTGGAATTTTTAGAAGCAGTCATGGTGATGCAATTGTAGTATTGTACAAGCTTAAAGAAAGTTTTTCTTGTTCCTCCTCAGCTTTTTATTCTTTAATGTTCAGATGAATGTATTAAATGTCCTCCATTTATATGATGCACATATCGTTTTTTGTTTGTAGTGGGTCAAAAATCTTTTCTACATTTATTGGATTTCTCAAGAGCTAAGATCCCAATGATGGAACAGAACAAGCATTGCTAAGCGAACTGAGCTCTTTCAATGATTACTATAGAGATAGATGCAGGTATTTCATTACAATCTTGTTTATTGCATTTCTATTGCATTTAATGCATATGATTGGAAACTAATGTTAGTAACTAATTTTGGATTTTGTGTATTCAAGGTGGTATTTGTTTGTCCAACATGGGAAGACCCATCTACTAAAAGAGAGTAGTGGCATGGAAAGTATTAAATAAAGAAGAAACAACTCATTGTATTTGTTTCATGTTCATAATTGGTCTTTTGTCCGATAAGATTGTGAAACATTGAATGTAGTAAAGTAAAGCAAAATAGTATCTTTTCATTGTTATCTTTTCATGCTAAACTTTCCACTATTTTATAGTTTCTATAATCTCAACTCAAGTGTAGAACTTTACTCGTATTGTATCACTATCATTTTGCTACTGTACAAAAAATAACAACAAAATTTGTTGGTTTTCAACTATTTGTAGCTTCTAGGCGAGAATAGATAGTAATGTTCGTTACATATCTTCTACCATTTTTCATATCACTTTTTTTGCCCAAATTATGGTCCACGTGAAGAAATTAGTGAAAATGATATAATTAATAATATTTTTTCAAATTGTCTAATTTTATTAATGTTTTTAGATTATTTTAAATTTTATTATTTAAAAATTGACTATTGTTTATTTATTTGCCAATCTTAATTGAAATTCTATTTTTTTTAAATAAAGATTCAAAAACGAAATTTTATAATTGAAGGTAATTAAATTGTTCTACCCAAACAAAGAATTTGAAATACAAGGTATTTGAATTACTCCATCTAAACAAAGTATTTTCAAAATAAAAGCAATTTAAATGAAGCAATTGAATTGTCTTGTATTTCAAATTCCTTAAAATTTTGAAATACCCTGTCCAAACATAGGGTAATAGTCTAGTTTTTCTCCTTTTTCAAGGCTTCATCCCGTTAACGTACCAAAAATAAAAGAATCCTCCTAAAACGGAAGAAAAATAAAAGGCAACAAAACAGTGGCTAAGAAATATAACAAAGCTAATCAATCACTATGCATATCACATTATTGAAGTTTTTATTGACAGAACCATGAGTATTTTGAAAGTACAATCAAAATACTGCATGTGTAAAAATATACTGAACATTTTAATATCCAAATTATGTGGCTCTTAAATGTTGAACTAAGAGCATAAACTAATGTAATCAAGAACAAATTTTGCAACAAGCAATTTGTAACAAGTACTGGAAGATTTGTACAAATGATAAACATAATTTAAAAAAACAACAGAGATGAACAATACCATTTGCTTGCTGTTAAAGTCTGTAACCAGTAACCACAAACAAAAACAATCCGCGGCACCTTAAACGTTAAAAGTCTACCCTGTAGTCTTTTGGTTTATACCACAACGAGAAATCAATTCCCTTGCTTTTTAATTTCTCTGTTGCAGGTCCAATTCTCTCCAGAAGCTTTAAAGTAAACATACAATCCAAAAAAAAAAATTGCATTTTCAGTAAACTGCTAACAAGTCTAAGCTCAATCAAATTCATTCACTTCATTCTAGGTACTTACATTCTATACTTCCAGAAACCAGAAAATAAGTCCGACGAAAAACTAGTTATGTTAAAAAACTCTGAAATTTAATATTGTATGATGCAGCTAAATTACAGAGGCAACAAATTAAAAGAATGTCAAAACAGAAAAAATATAGTCAAGGTTTTTTACATTAATCTCAAGTTCTTTTAGAGCTAATGCAGGAAACTAAGTTGATAACCTGGTCAAGCTGATCTCCAGAGTAGCTTGGCTCCCGGAATGGTTTTAGGATTCCAGGGTATATTGAAATATTCCCAGATATCCATGGTTAAATATTATACCTAAGAAGTAGTAATTTGCTAAGGCTCGTGTGGAGAAGGGGTTAAAGGAGTGTGATAAGCATGATGAGGGTTCAAATTGCAACAACCTATTCACGTGGCAGGTGGGGCACGCTGACGCTGCAGATTCAGTTAGGAGAGTAGGATAAAAGGGAAAGGATGAAGAGGAGAGGAGGTAAGGAAGCAAACCCCTCGAATTGGGCATGCTTAACCTCTATGCTCCAGCATGAAAAGGATTTTCAAAGAATAATTGTTAGTGTTTAACACATGGGCAGGATTTGCAATTTTTGTGCTACACATTAACCAAACCCAAGGTTTGTTAGTGCATATAGAATCCCCTCCCCAAAAAAAAAATTATGATTCTATTATAGGCACGTTCATTTCAGGTAAATTAACTACATGATCAGAAAAATCAAGGACACCTTTACATATATATGTTTCATGTAAGAACTAAGACTAAAACTGATTTCAAAAGATATCAATGTTATTAGAATCAAAATCAGAAACAGACTAACCTTTGCATGGAGTGCACCGTTCGAAACCAAAACCGATCTATCAAAAACACAAAATTTTCCTCCATCCATCCGAGAAACTGAACCACCAGCTTCCTCCACCATCTACAAGTAAATCGAGCAAAACAAATTAAACAGTATTTTCATATATGATTGGTACAATAAATGTTGAAGCTAACCAAGCATATAAGCTAGGGCCAGTTCTTATACAAGTCAAGTTTGGATAAAATATATTCTATAACCAGCATTTGATTGCCTGCAATTATAATTCGACAAATAAGTTCTTCCTTGCCATTTCTATAAGAACAATCTGTCAGGTACAGGAATAGTTATAGGGAATAAATGGCTCAATAAGTGGGACCCAAATCTGTTAATAACAGTTAGAGCAGTTGAAGGCAGTTAGGACAAGTGTAAAAGGGTATAAATCAGTAGGTAAGGGGAGAAAGGGTCATTCAGGAATTGAGATGAGGGAAGAGTTAGGAGAGTTTGGGTCTTTCAAATACGAGTATGGGTCTCTCCAATACCCAAGAGTGTGTGTATAATCATTCTTCTTCATCTGTAATTCTGTTCTGTTAGAGGAATTCAGTATTGTTTTACTGTTTCTGAACCAGCTCTATCAACTGGTATCAAGCTCTCAAGATCTTGGGGGCAGTTCATTATCCGGTCAAGAAAGTGGTTATGGTTCATACGCGGACCAGGATGGAGGTGTGAATGTGATTGGAAGCTCTGGAAAAGGGTTAGAATCTTAGAGGCGAACTGGGAAGTAGAACGACAAGAAAGGGAAATAAAGAAAACTTGAGCAGAACTCCAAGAAGCCTGATTGAAGAAGTTGGAGGATTTGATGGAAATGATGGTGCGGCGAGGTGTGGGCAATGTGGGGGAGATGCAAGAGAAGGGAGAAATCACAGTGAAGATAGAGAAAGTGATACTAGGTGAGAAACCTCAATGGCGGTTGAGGAAGATAGGTGGAGGAAGCTCAAGATTCCTCTCTTCGCCGGAGAAGATGCTTACGACTGGGTTTCAAGGTCGGAAAGGTGTTGCCAACTGAAGGGCGTCTCTGAGGAAGAAAGATTGCAAGCTGTGATAGTAGCCATGGAAGGGAAGGCTTTCAGCTGGTTCCACTGGTGGGAGTCTTGCAACCCAAGCCCATCGTAGGAAGGGCTCAAAACAGCAGTGGTCCGAAGGTTTCAGCCCTCCATGATGAAGAATCCGTACGAGCTGCTATTGGAGTTGTAACAAACATCAACAGTGGAAGAATTTAGGGAGAAATTCGATTTGTATGTTATGCCCTTGAGATGCACTGATCAGAAATACCTTAAAGGTATTTTCTTGAATGGGTTAAGGAAGAAGGTGAGGGCAGAACTCAAGCTGCACCCAATGGAGTTACTTTAATAAATAATGGATTACGCACAGCTGATAGACGAGAAGAATAAGGCCCTGGGCAGAGGGGAATTCAGCATGGAATGGAAGATCGGAGCCCCTTACAACAGCTACTCAGCATCCAAAACTATTACCTACGAACCGGGAACCGGGAACCAAGGGCAGCACATATCATGCTCCAGGAAAGAGGGGTTCTGAGGTGGAATTTACAAATAATTAGCCAGCCAAGTCACATACTACTCCATCTACACGAGACTCGCTAGCAGAGGCTATTAACACCATGTCAAAGGGTGCGTCCAGGAGTAGAGGAAGCAACATCAGAAACCTCAAATGAAGAGTTGCAGAAGTGCCAGAAGGGTTGATGCTTCAGGTGCGACAAAAAATACTGCTGCCCCAACCATGTTTGTAAGAACAAACAGTTCCATGTGATGTTGGTAGAGGAAGCAGTCCAAGAGGATGAAGAAGTTGCACCATGGAAGAACCAGCCGGAGCAGCATTGGGAATTTGGAGGGAAATCATTTTCTAATAACCCAAGTAACCCACCTTGAGGATAAGGTGCATGTTTGGGTGGGGGGGGGGGGGGGGGGGCCCCAAAACCCAAACACTTAATTCAATCTGAAAGATGCAGGGCTTACTAGTCAAAATAATTGCCAATGAAATAAAATACATAAAGCATACCAAAACACCGGCAGCCATATCCCATGGCTTTAGACGATATTCCCAATATGCTTCCACAATTCCCAGTGCTACATGACACATGTCCACTGCAGCTGCACCAAGCCGTCTTACACCCTAAACATCAAAGTAAGGAAAGTAAAATGCCGAAGGAAGGCAGAGAAATGTGGCATATTTAAAAATTATTTTAGATGGATACCCTGCTGACATCAGTAAATTCTTTGAATAAATCTATGTTAGTAGCCCATGCATCATCATGATCATACCCAAAGCCTGTCACTAGAAGAGATTGTTCCACCTAAAACAATGGAAAATTACTTAAAACATACACCAATCGTGAAGCACCAGTTAAATAGTATTCAGAATTTTCCATAAAAAACTGAAATCATGATCATCAAGGATTGTTGTTCACTTTTTGTATTTTAAGGCATCATTTTGTTGTTAATCACCTGATTAGCTGCACTCACTTGGATCCTTTGGCCATTGCAGAATGCACCACCACCTATAAGGTAGGAGAACAAGATTTATGCAGAGATATATAAATTTAGTGGCAAATTTAGTTAGCAAGAAGAGTGTACAAGTTCACTAAATCATTGTTATATTCTTTATGGGGGACATGGTAGTTTAAAAAAATTCTTTCACCAGCAGTTGCAGAGAAAATGCGGGTATTCCAACACATAGGACCTCCAACGAACTCAACCTGAAATAAATAAAAATTCACATAAAAGTTATCCTTTCTAGCGTCATCTATCTGCATGTTTGATGAGCATTTGATAAATGTAATTTGAATAAAATTGATTTAGTACAATTGGGTTTGAAATGAAGTGAATTATGTTAGGATGTTTTTTATTTTGGAAGCAAGTTTGATGTAAAACTTGAAGTCAACTTTTCAACCCAATACAAAAGCTACTTTCTGTCGCTTCTAGTCAAACCGAGGTTTGAAGGACAAATCAATTTTACATGACAGTAATCAAACACCTGTTTTTACTAAAATCACGTTTGAGAGGAGGAAAATCAATTATGGTACTCTCCACCATGGAATCAAACACACAATATATCTATGTTGGAAATAGTAGCAGAAATTAAATTCAGATTCATGTATATGTAGGTTCATGTACATAGAAAGTAGCATTCGTGAACATAGGAGGCAGCACTCGTATTAATTTTCCTTGTAATCATAAGATGTAATTAATTCAAAGTGTATATAAATATCAAATTATGTATATTCCTGCATTTCCTTAACTGATCCACCCCACTTGGATCCTATGGTTTACATTTCTCTCGATTTCTCTGACATTTTGTATGACAGATCCAAGATACCTAAACTGTGGGCCTTGAGATGGTGTAAACTCCAACTTTCACCTTTGAGCTAGTATTAGCACATTTCTTGCCGAACTTATATTCCATTTTACTTCTACTTATTCAGAGGCCATGTGCTTCCAAAGCTTATCTCCACAACTCTAGCTTATCATTTGTTCCCTCGATCGACTCTCCCACTATGACTATTTCATCTACAAAAAACAAGCAGTGTGGTAGTTCAAGCCTCTTGTTTTACTTTCTCTTCCTTTAGCAAGCCTATAATTATGTCTTTCCCCATCCTTGGTGCCTAAAGATTCACATAGCCCTTTAAAAGCTTTAGCTTTCGCATCACTGGCATGCTTCTTAGCTATCTTATATTTTTCCTAGTTTTCATCATTCTTACACAAGTGCCACATTTTATAATCTTGAACACCTGCTTCCCACCACCAAGATTCTCTTGAACTGTTGGAAGTCTCACATCGCCTACCTCAAATCCCGGGGTATGGTTTAAATACCTATTGGACAACTCCACTTAAAACCAATTGGTTTTAGGTTGGAATCTAACATGGAATCAGAGTCAGAGCCCATCTTCCCGCGTATCGCCTGTTATGGCAATCTTCCTTTGTAGCACCTGTTTTGACAGGCATCTGTGGAGGAGGGGTGTTGGAAGTCCCACATCGCCTGCCTCAAATCCCAGGGTGCGGTTTAAATACCTGTTGGGTAACTCCACTTAAAACCAATTATTTTAGGTTGGAATCTAACATGAACCTATTTGTTTTTCATGACAAATCATTGTTATTTGTGTTCTACATATCAATCAATCATTTTGTGTCGAGATTATCAATCAATTTAGTACCACCGTTCATGTGTTATGCCGTGATAATGCCTGTATATATTACTGCACAAATCTCTTTATATAGAGTCAATTACTACTGAAGCAGCTCTAGTTTATATTTCCTGTATTTAGCAAAAATAGATATACAAGAAATAGAAGTAAAAGATATGGTTAAATCACCACTGCAGCAGCAGCAGGATTTCCTCGATATAGAACTCCAACAGAAACAGCAAAGCTGGGATAACCATGCGCAAAGTTTGTCGTCCCATCTACAAAAATATTCGAGATTTGTAACTAAACTATTTAAATAATACACAGAAAAGGAAACAGATGAGGAACATGCATTCTGAGATACATATCTGCATACAAAGAGGAAAAGGTATATTATACCATACATATAGTCATGCACAATGATTTCCTAATGTAATACAGTCCAAAAAAAATATATGACCCTAGAATTTGGGCCTTACACAGAAGACCAGCAAGAATGAATTTTTTTAACAAGAGAATAATTAAAGAGAATATATTACTAGGAGAGAGAAAGAGAGAGAGAGAGATAACATAAGTCAAATGACTCAGCTGATCATAGTTCAAAGAAGCAAGTCCATGTCTTTCATTAAAAGTAAATACATGAATGCCCAGTTCTTGTTAATTACAGATTCATTAAAAAATTGGGACATAAAAAGAGCATTGACTGAAATCCCTGACCTAAAGGATCAATGCACCAGAGATAATCTGATGCTGCATCTCCTATAATTCCTCCTTCTTCCCCAAGAATAAGATGATCATCAAAGTTCTTTTTCACCACTTCTAATATGGCAGCTTCACTCATTTTATCTGTCCTGCAAATAATTCACAAAAACAAGTTAAATAAGGTTAAAAAATAATTCTTGCTCTCAGAGAAACAAACAAAAGATGCAAACAAGTAATAGTACAATTAGTTGAAGATCAACAACAAAAGAGAGGAATTCAAAGATCAATACACATCAAAGGCATAACAGCTGCAGCATATAACAGAAACTTTAACTAAAAAATACAGGGCAACTCAAAAATTTCCAGATTATTTATTATCCTACTAAGATAAGCATTAATTAGAGACTCATTGAGACCTTACTCAGTCACCAGGTCAGTCAATCCTTTATATGTAATATTCCGTGGCTTGTTAACAGCATCCATCACAACCTGTGAATAACAGAAAGATGTAAATACCCGTAAGTAGATAATGGCATGCCAAAACCTTAACCTTATTTAATGAAAAAAAAATTTAAAATGCTATAAATTGCAATATACACTGGAAATTATCACAACAAAGCTTTTCCACCTTACAATATCACCTTGACCAATTGCAAAGAATGGACATATGTCTTTCAAAGTGTAAATGTCCTAATAGAGATACACGACAATTCCTTGAAACATAACTCCCGATAACTATTGTATGGGTATGTATCTTTCACGTCTCACATCATACAGAACCTAACAAGACATTTAGATCCTCCTTTATGATAATTGCTCCAATTTTTTTATATATTTCTTTTTCTATGTTGTCTAATGACTAGTTATAGTACTTTTTCCTTCATTAAAAGGAAAACCATCTTGTGGATTTAAAAACTATTCTTATTCACTTACAAAATTAAATTTCTGAGTACTAGCATCTTGAATTGAAAATATATTCTAAAATCATAAACATACAACTGATGCTTCAAATACCATGTACATTTAAAAAAATTAAAACAGTCCCCAAACTAGAGATCAAATTAAGCTTAAACACAACAACAACCATCTAGCCTTAAGTACCAAAATCCCGACATTTAATCTGGCATTCTATGTAGAACATAGTCATGCTCTATGCCTTGTTTAAACTCATTGATCACCTTCCAACATAATGAAGTTGGCTGCAGATCATAATATCTAATTGTACATTAGTTAGTACTCCCAAAATCATCTGGTACATCAACTACTTCGTCATCAAATATCTTACTTTGGTCAAGGAAATATCACCCTCTACTAATTTAACAACTGTAATGATATAAGTAAGCCAACATAGTTTTAGCCAATTATCTTTTTTACCATACTAGTAGGAAATTTTTTTTGCTATTTGTTGCACCACCATCATTGTTGTTGTCATAAATTATTAGGATCTAAATATAATTCATAAATTAATTATGATATAACTACTTTAAACAAATGCCTCTAACCTTTTCTATATCCATTATCCAGCATTCTCACTTTCTGCCTTTCCCCACTACTCCAATTTTCTTTTACCCTGCATGACACATCTTCTCTCTTTTTTTTTCAGTTTCTTTCCTTTTCTCTTCTTTGCTAATAAAAGTAAAAGCAATGTGTAAACTAAAACCTTCAACTTTAATAATATCAAATTAAAGTAAAGCTTCAGCAGTTTGACTGTCTCAAAAACAAGTTGAATAACACCAATTACCAAATTCTTAAAACATGACATTGGAAGTGGCCACTTGCAATCAACCAGAGCCTAAACACGCGTGAATGCAAGTCTCATCAAAGATGAAGAGAAATATAATCACAATAAAGAAGAGTAACGCTAGCAACACACTCATTTTAATATACTCTTTATTATTGATATAATTAGGTAGAGTTCATGTGGGACCTACTAAGGGTACATTTGGAAGAGCTTGTAGAGAGCTTATTTGGACTTATGAAATAGCTTATGGAAATAAACTTATGCAAATAATTTATGATTTTCCTATAGCTCTTTTTAGCTTATTTCAAGAAGCTTGTCAGAGAAGCTTAGGAAAATAAGTTGTCTTTAGCTTATATGAAGAAAAAAAAAGTTATTGAATAAGTGCTTAATTAAATTGTTTACTCAAATGTACCCTAAATCACATGGGGTCAACTATTTAGTGGGGTCCCACATAAACTCCACTAAGAAATAGTATATGTTGAAAAAATTGTGTTGCTATTGTTACTTTTCTTTCTAGACTTCATATTACTCTTCCTCTTTGATAAGACTTGCATTCTGGCATGTTTAGGTTCAGGATGATCGCAAGTCACAACTTTCATTGTCATGTATTAAGAATTCGGAAATGAATACATTCAAACATAAAGACAATAATTATCACACACATAATCGAGTATTGAAATAATCAATTTTTCGAGACTAATCCAAACACAAGCATGATTCCTTGTCAAAATTTACAATAGAATTTTAACAAAGGGAAATGAGAAACCTGAGCACCAGTCTGAGCAGCAGTCTTAACCACTTCAATGAGGTGATTAGGTGCAATGGGTCCTGTTGATGGTGCACCCACTCTCGGAAACTTATCAGATAGCAAAGAGTTTGTACAGAGCTGTGTCCTCGATTTGTTGAAACTCAAATTTGGAATCTGACGGAACCCAATTTGATGATGAAATGTGCGATGACTTTCAGGGTAAGTGTGGGAAAACATGTGGCGGGTGGAAAACGATTTGGGTACCACAGAAAACATTGGGGAAATGGAGAAGACAACTGACATGCTTAGTTAAAGAAAACTACAGAATGTGCCGTTGGGCTCTGTTAATTCTAGTACTAGTACTTTCTCTGCAGGAGATTGTGTTTGCGGAGAAGGGGGAGAAAATGTACGAAAACTCCGCCACTGATTTATTTAAGCAAAGCCAACTGTCAGGAGGAGAAGGAAAAAAGAAATTCATAGAATGAGTAATATTTGAAGTTTTTTATATCATGTTGCATTGGTTAAGGATGTTAAAAAAATAAATTTATATAGGTATCTATGTAATTTATATTTTTAAAATTGAAATACTTAGTTATTCAATAAATAGTTATTGTTTTTAAGTTTCTTAACATGTGTAAAATTGTAGGTGTTCCTGCCGAGATCCGGTTTGTCGGAACCTCGTCGTAAAACATCAAACCAATGGTGAATAATAGGGGTTGTTTTAGACTATGGCTTGACAGAACGTAATATTCCGGTCCTACATATCCCGATGGGAATCAAAGCCAGACGTAGTTCTCGGTTCAACCCTTGGCCGTGGTGATCTCGGTCTCTTAATTTTGTATCTGATGAATACTAGGGAGCAAGGACTCTCTAATAGTCTCTTGGTCGAGCTAGTTTCTTTAATACGCTTAAGAGAGAGTCACCGGAGTTTAGTGAAAAGTGAGTTTCTCTCATAGGTTCTTCTCCTTTTATAATAGGATTCCCCTATCTTTTAGAGATCTGGATTTATCTCCTTTTATCTCTTAAATCTCTTTTGAGATGTGATTTCCTTAATTTAAGGGATACTATCTCTTTTAACCAGATAAGGTTATTTCAGATAATATCAGGATTTATTTAAGGATAATATCAATATCATATCCCTTTATTTAAGGGATATTATCTCTTTTAACCGGATACAGTTACTTCAGATAAAATCAGGATAATTAAAGGTGATTTTTAACTTATTATCCTTAACTTCCGGATTGGACCGGGTATTCAAGCTCGGTGGCCGGGTTTCACTTTTCGGCCAGTACACAAGCCCCCCATGCTTTGAGCTAATGAGGCATAAAAGCTTTCATGACGTTAGCCGAGCTTAGGAACTTGGTTTCATCTTTTGGTCTTTCGGCTCGGCGAGGTGATTGACCGAGCTTCATATTTCGTATATATATATGTAGCCTCCAACTCGGTGAGCAGCTCGGGCGATCGAGCTTGGCGCTACGAGGTACCGAGCTTTATATCTCAGTTCATACACAAGCCCCCCATGCTTTGAGCCGATTGCGTGGAAGCTTTTTTCGTAGGAGCCGAGGCTAGCCGAGGTGGAGATGACTACCTGTTTCGTGCTGAGGCCATACTTGTTCGATTCTCGAGATGGAAAGGGAACGTTGCTCTGTGCGGCGTGTGGTCTTTATGACATCATCTCTGGGATTTGTGCAGTAGTTGCGTGCTCCTAGTTTCCCGTGATGGTGGTGTACATTCTGACATTTCTGCCACGTGTGTCCTTTCCATTAGTTGGTGAATTCGGTCAGACTCGAAGGGACGTTTCCCTGCTCTCGCCCAACAACCCCCATTAATGCGAGAACGGGATGTTGCACTTGTTTTCTATAAATTGGGACGAGACCTTGGGACGGGTCTTTACGCTTCCGTGAACCCTAGACTTTCTTACCGCGAGTCCTTTCTAGTCTGAGCGTCCATATTCCCTTTCTGCTCAAGGTACGTCCTACTCATCTCTTTCAAGCTCCCTTAGGTTTGTTTTCTGATTTTTCATCCATGGAGGCTTCATTTGAGGTATCCCAGAATGCCTCTTCTGGGGTTCAGATCGTGGAGCCTGAACTCCATCTGATTGGGGGCTCTCCCCATTCTTCTCCCTCTTCCTCTCGCGGTGGTGGAGGTGAAAGGGGTTCTTCTTCTTCTTCGTCTTCTTCTGGGAGGAGCTCTGTTGCTCCAGACGCTATTGTTGTTCCCAAGCGTAGCAGACGTGTGTCTAGGATGCCCAGGGTTCCTTACCCAGAAATTACCATTCCTGGGTATTTCTGGGTAAAACCTGATGTTGCTGCATTTCATTATAATTTTAGGGATTTTGATTCTCTTGAAGCTATGAAACATAAGGTTACAATTAAACGAGGCATCGTAGAATGCCTTCCTTGTGGCGAGGATGAGCATGTTTTCCTTTGCCCCCTTCATCTGAGCCACCCTTTACATATGTATATAAAACCTTCTTTGAACAAATTGGGCTCTCTATTCCCTTCAGTCCATTCGAGTGCGAAATTTTGCGAGCTATGAACGTTGCTCCTACCCAGCTTCATCCGAATAGCTGGGCATTTCTGAAAGCCTTTCAAATTCTATGCGGTCAGCTAGGAATAAAGGCCACTGCTCCTAAGTTCCTGTACTTTTACCGAGTTCGCTTCGGGGACCGAGTTGGTTGGATCTCTGAGTGGGATTGAGAGGGGGATCATTGGGCTATATAAGAGCTCGTACAAATTTTTCAAGTCGGATTTCTTCAAAATCCGACCTCTAGAGGGTAATGAGTCTGTCTTCTTTGACTCGGCCGGGAACCCTAAATTTCCTTTCTACTAGCAACCACACATTTCCAAATTTTCTGGCTATGACCTCGACTGCATGACCTCTCAGGAGCGAGCTGATGTCGAGGTCCTGAAATTGTGTCCTCGGTCATTGCCTTGTGGAAGGCTTTTAAAGCTTAGGGCTTCCTCCACTCGGCAAGCTGATTTTGAATGTAAGTAACTTTTTGTTGACAAGTGGTAATTTACCCTGTAGTGTACTTATTTTAGTTGACCGATTTCCTTCTTGCAGTGATAATGGGGAAGTTTAACTACAAGGCCCTGATGAAGAAGTCGTCTAATCAAGCAGCTGGCAGATCAGCTGTTGCTTCAAATGTTAAGGGGAAGAAGAAGAAATTTGCTGAAGCTTCTGACTTGAATATTCGCCCTCCGAAGAGGACTCGGGAAGACCTGGCATCAGAGGTTCCGATTAGAAGCCCTTCTCCCCTGTTGATGATTGGAGAGACTCCTGCTGCTGCTAGGCGGTTGAGCAACGCTCCCATGGTGACCGGTCTCTCTTCGGACACCAAATGGTATAATGGGAACTGCAATCCAGGGATCAGCTCGCTCTGGGGGAATGAGTTTGACCCTGCAAGCCTGATTGATGGCCAAGTACTGAAACCGTCCGATGCTCGGCTCTTGTTGGAGCAAGGTCCTGAGGAAAGTATGGAGGCGACCGCTGCCTATGCTCTCTGCATTGCCTCAATCACCCGCTTCTGGAGCCAACAGCTTATTGATATGTGAATAAGATGGAGGTGATGAGGGCAGATGCGGCTCGAGCCTTGAGGATGAGAAATATAGAGCTTGAAAAAGGCAATGTCACCCTTACGGCCGAGCTGGAAACGGAAAGAACCGACCGGCTCAATCTTCAGAAGGTCGTGGAAAGGCTTCAAGCTGAGAATGAGGAGAGTGTGGAGATGCGGAAGTTTCTAGAGGCCAAGAAAGAGGCCAATCTCAGGCTTCAATCTGATTTAGATGAAGCCGAGGCTTCTATTATGAAGGAGCACATCAACGGCTTCTCGCGAGCCGTGAGGCAGCTGCAGCACTTCAACTCGAATGCCGACTGCTCCTGCGCTGACGTGGACAAGGATTTTAACCGAGATGGAATCCTAGTTCCATTGTCCGAGCTGGAGGATGAGGAGACCTCTTCTCAAGGGGGAGAGGGCGAGGGGAAAGCAGTCGAGGAGGGACCCGAAGGTGAAGGTGAAGTGGGCCTATCTGGCCAGTCTGCTACCCTCCCTCCAAATGCCGAGGATGACCTTGACTCATAAAATTGTATTTAGAAGGTTAGGGAACACGTCATTTTTTGGGCGATCCCCTTTTTATTTTGAATTCTTATGTATTCTGGGCTTGGCCCGATGTTATTAATGGACTTACATGCGGCTTACTTTTTGCAACTGTTTTTTCTAAGTACCTGTTTAGTTTCAGTGTGTTACGCGATTTAGTCGAAATAGTCAGAACTTGAAATGCCTTGAAATACCTTTTTAGGCGTTAAGGTGTTATTACCGTTGTAGACTTGGCGTTTCGATTTGAACTCGGTCGACTTCAACTTGGCCAGTCTCTTTAGGTAGTAAGTTGTTTTTTACCTTTATAGGCTCGGCATTTCGACCTCAACTCGGTCGACTTTAGCTCGGTCAGTCTCTTTAGGTCTTTAGTTGTTTACCTTTATAGGCTCGGCATTTCGACCTCAACTCGGTCGACTTTAGCTCGGTCAACCTCTTTAGGTCTTTAGCCGTTTTTTTACCTTTATAGGCTCGGCACTTCGACCCTGGATCAGTCGATTTTAGCTCGGTCAGCCTCTTTAGGTCTTTAGTTGTTTACCTTTATAGGCTCGGCATTTCGACCTCAACTCGGTCGACTTTAGCTTGGTCAGCCTCTTTAGGTCTTTAGCCGTTTTTTACCTTTATAGGCTCGGCACTTCGACCCTAGATCGATCGATTTTAGCTCGGTCAGCCTCTTTAGGTTTTTAGCTGTTTACCTTTATAGGCTCAGCATTTCGACCTCAACTCGGTCGACTTTAGCTCGGTCAACCTCTTTAGGTTTTTAGCAGTTTTAACGCCGTATTTTTGCACAATAGCTCAATTGAAAATGATTTTATTTATTTATTTTTTCTGGTGTGCCTCATTAAAACCTTCTCGGCCAAAACCTCATGGGAAAAAGACCGAGATAGGAAAAAGAGTGCATCACCTATAACCTTAGCTAAAATAAAACTTAAGTTGGGAAGTGTTCCATGTTCTTGGAACCGGCTTTCCTGACATTTCTTCTAGCCTGTAGGTACCATTTCCTAGATTTTCAACTATCCTGAATGGGTCGGACCAGTTTGCTGCGAGCTTACCCTCTCTGGGGTCTTTTCTCGCATCATTTTGCAGTCTCAGTACTAAGTCACCTTGCAGAAATTCCCTTGGGTGCAGCCTCGGGTTGTACTTCCGAGTTGCTTTTTGCTTACACAGCTCGTCTCTGATTTTTGCTGTATCTCGGACTTCCTAGACCATGTCAAGCTCAACTCGGAGTTCTTCTTCGTTTTTACTTTGATCGTGATGCTGCCTTCTGAAAGAGAGTTCACCGAGCTCAAATGGAATCATTGCATCGGTTCCATAGGTTAGTTTGAACGGTGTTTCTCCCGTCGACGATTGTGGTGAGCAATGGTAAGCCCACAGGATGCTTGGTAATTGTTCAACCCAAGCCCCTTTTGATTGTCCAAACCTTCTTTTGAGCTCGTTTAGAATAACTTTATTGGCTGCCTCTGCTTGGCTATTTGTTTGTGGATGCTCAACCGAGGTCACTTTATGTTTAATTCCGAGGTTGGAGTAAAACTCTCCAAGCTCCTTATCGGTGAATTGCTTTCCATTGTCTGTGACAACCGCATAAGGAAGGTCGTGCCTGCATATGATGTTTTTCCATACAAAGCTCTGAACCTTTTTGGCAGCTATCGTAGCCAATGGTTCTGCTTCAATCCACTTGGTGAAGTAGTCTACACCCGCCAGGAGGAACTTGACTTGACCTTTGGCAACTGGGAAAGGACCAACTATATCCATCCCCCACATTGTAAAGGGACACGGCGAGAGCATGGAGTGGAGCTCTTCTCCCGGAGCACGAGCTATGCTGGCGAACTTCTGACAGGGCTCACGCCTATTGGTCCAAGTAGAACAATCCAGTCTCATGGTTGGCCAGTAAAACCCTGCTCGTAGAGCCCGAGCTGCCAGAGATCAGCCACCTGAATGCATTCCACAGATTCCTCGGTGCATCTCATCCATTACATACTCGGACTGCTCCTTTGTGAGGCACTTCAGTAATGGCCTGGAGAATCCTCTTTTGTACAGCTCACCGTCTAGGACGGTGTAGTGGCAAGATTTCAGACGGATTCGCCTCGCCTCCTTTGGGTCATCAGGTAGTTTGTCCGAGGTTAAATACTCCCAAATTGGTGTCATCCAGCCCCGATCATAGTGCTCGATCATTGTCACTTCGGCACTTTTTATGCTCGGCTCGAGGAGGTTTTCTTGAATGAATGTTCTTAGTTGGCCAGCTCTCTTGGTGCTAGCCAATTTGGACAACAGATCTGCCCTGGAATTTTCTTCCCGAGGTATGTGCCCAATGGAGAAATGATCAAATTCAGAAATGAGGCTATTGGCCTTGCAGAGATATCTGGTTAGTTGGGGGTCCTTTGTCTGATAATTGCCCGAGACTTGTCCTGTTACAAGCTGTGAGTCACTTCGGCATTTTAGTTCCCGGACCCCGACTTCTTTAGCTAACATTAGTCCAGCAATAAGGGCTTCATATTCTGCTTGGTTGTTTGAAGCAGTGAACCTAAACTTTAAAGATTGCTCTAGGATTAGGTCATCAGGTCCCTCGAGAATTATTCCAGCCCCGCTTCCCTTCAAGTTAGATGATCCATCAACATATAGGAGCCAGATGAAGGACTCCGACCTCGGTTTGGAAGAGAGCTCGGCAATGAAGTCCGAGAGGCATTGTGCTTTCATTGGCCCCCTCGGTTCATACTGTAGACCGAATTCTGACAATTCTACTGACCAAGCTATCATTCGTCCGGCTAGATTAGGTTTCCTGAGTACTTGCTTTATTGGATGATCAGTCTTGACTATGACTTGGTGCGACTAAAAATAGGGTCGTAACCTCCGAGCTGCCATAACTAGGGCGAGGGCCAGTTTTTCAATTACTTGATATCGCGTTTCCGCGTCTTTCAAGATCCTACTGACATAGTACACCGACATCTGTTGCCGCTCCTCTTCTTGGATGATCATTGCACTGATTGCACAATCGTTGACAGAGAGGTACAAGTACAGATCTTTGCCGAGCTGAGGCCGAGTGAGGATTGGGGGAGATGCTAGGAAGAGTTTTAGATCTTCAAATGCATTCTCACACTCTTCAGTCCAAATGAAATCCTTTGGTTTTTTCAAGAGCTGGAAAAAAGGTCTTGCCTTCTCTGCAGACTTCGGGAGAAAGCGGGATAGGGAGGCTAATCGATCAGCTAGCCTCTGAATTTCTTTCACATTCCGAGGACTTCGCATTTCCATGACGGCTTTGCATTTATCCGGGTTAGCTTCGATCCCCCGGTGTGTTAGCATATATCCCAAGAACTTTCCTCCTTGTACACCAAAAGAGCATTTTTCTGGATTTAGCCTCATGTTGTACTTTCTGAGCTGGCCGAAAATTTCCTCGAGGTCGGCAGGGTGTTGGCTCGAATCCTCGGATTTTACCACCATGTCATCAACATATACTTCTAAGTTCTTTCCAATTTGATTGGCGAAAACCTTGTCCATAAGCCTTTTATATGTTGCACCAGCATTTTTTAGGTCGAGGGGCATTACTCAGTAACAGTAGTTCGCCCCATCAGTCATAAATGTTGTTTTTTCTTCGTCGGGTGGATACATCCTGATCTGGTTATAACCTAAATATGTGTCCAAAAAGGACAAAAAATTGTAACCTAAGGTCCCATGCACCAGTCTGTCAATGTTGGGCAGGGGATAGGAATCCTTTGGGCATGCCTTGTTGAGATCGATATAGTCAGTGCACATCCGCCATTTACCATTGGCCTTTCTGACTAATACCACGTTGGCTAGCCAGGTAGTGTATTTCACCTCTCAGATGAAATTTGCTTTGACTAGTTTGGAAGTCTCCTAGGCCACTGCTCGGCGCCTTTCCTCACCAAGTTTCCTTTTTCTCTGAGTTACAGGTTTGGCTTCGGGACATATGGACAGCTTATGGCACATAAAGTTGGGGTCTATGCCCGGCATATCCGATGTCTTCCAGGCGAACAGGTCAGCATTCTTCCTTAGGACCGCGTGAAGCCTCTCTCTAAGTGAGGGGTCAAGTTGACTACCGACTTGGGTGCATTGTTCAGGATGGGCTCCCAACGGGAACCTTTCTAAAGACTCTGTTGGTTCATCCCTGGACTCGTACATCTCTGTTCTTGGGTCCAGTTCAAACATGCTGATCGAGTTGGCCAAAGTTACTGAACTGACCGAGCTTATCACCTCTGCTTTACCATCCTCGGTATTCTTTGGGATGTCCTGGTGGCGGGTAACTTTTAGGCTGTCTACATAGCATTGCCTGGCTAGCTTTTGGTCTGCCCGAACTGCGATTATCTCTCCAGAGTCGGCTGGGAATTTCATTGTCAGGTGTGGGGTAGAGACAATCGCCCCGAGTTCATTCAACGTCGGTCTTCCAATAAGGATGTTGTATAACGTGTTGGCATCTACAATGACGTACCTGACTGATACGGATTTGGAGAGTCTTCCCTCTCCAAACGTTGTTAAGAGGTCTATGTAACCTCGGGTTTTGACTTGCTCCCCGGCAAACCCTACTAGCTTCTCTTCCTGCTCCTTTATCAGCTTTTCTGGAATTCCGAGCTTCTTGAAGGTTGCCAGGTACAGAATATCGGCCGAGCTCCCCTGGTCAATAAGTGTTCGTCTGACTGAAAAGTTGGCTAGCTCGACCGTTATCACCATTGGGTCATCTTGATTTGGATCCACCCCTTGGAAATCATCATCTGTGAACGTTATGGGGGGTCTTGCTCTTGGAGGCCTTCCAGATACTGTATTAACGGATCGGAGGGCTTTTACATGACGCCTTCGGACCGAGGTCGTCGTTCCTCCGCCTGCAAACCCCCCCGAGATCGTATTGATGACCCCCCTGATTCCTCCTTCTGACTCTTCAATAGGGGTCCTTTGGTTATTTAACCGGTCTTCGCCCTGATGGTTTCCTCGCAAGTTTTCATCTCGGTCTCGGTTGTCATAGCCGTGTCTCCGGCGTCTTCGACCGGGTCGTCTGCCTCCATTGTCATCTTGGCGGACGAAACGATCAAGACGGCCTGTTTGTACTAAATCCTCAATCTTTTTCTGGAGTGTTATGCACTCTTCAGTGGAGTGTCCATAGTTTTGATTCCACATGCATTCTTTGCTTCTGTCAGCATGGTCCGGTGTTTTCGACGATCAAGGTAAGGTAAGCAACTCGGCGCTGCACACCTCCTGAAGGATGGCTGCCCGAGATCGGTTCAACGGAGTATAAGATTGGTACCTGGGATGCCTCTCCGAGAATTCTCTTTCGTTGGTTTTTTGGGTCCTTTGTGAGTCAGACCCCATGTTTCTGTCTTTGTTCGAGGCCAAGCTCTTGTCCTCGAAACCTCTTTCTCTCCTTTTGAATTCCAACATCTCTTCTGAGTTCATGAAACCTGTAGCCTTTTCCTGCAACTCTTCAAAATCTCTCGGTGGCTTCCGAGATAAGTACTCGAAGAATGGCCCTGGCTTCAGACCGGCCATGACGGTGTGGAGGCAGAGTTCCGAGCTCATGTTGGGGATCAGGATCTGCTTAGCATTGAAGCGAGCCATGTAATCTCTGAGTGATTCATTCCTTTCCTGTTTGAAATTTACCAGTGAGACCGAGTGTCTTTTATGCCTTCGGCTTGCTGCAAATTGTGAAGTGAATTTAGTTATGATCACATCAAAGGAATCAATCGACCGAGGGGGTAGATTTGTTAGCAAGGTTAGAGCTGGGCCTTGCAAAGTGGTTGGAAAAACTTTGCACATGACGGCCTCCGAATCAGTCACCAAGTAAACAGCGGAAATAAAGGACTCCACATGCTCGGTTGGGTCAGTGGTGCCATTGAATTTGTCGATGTTAAGGGGCTTAAAATGGCTAGGCACGATTACCTCATTAATGTCATCAGTGAAGGGCGACCTCGGACGCCGGTCCGATGTCCTTCCTTTCTGACTAGTCCTTTCTGCGTGAGACTTGACTTCTGAAGCCCCCAGAGGAGGTTTAGTTTTGGATGCTCGGTTAGTTCCACGAGGAGAGTGCGCCGGAGGATCCTTCTGGCCAGCCTCGGGTGAGGATTTCTTTTCGTCGGAAGGTGTCAGGGACCTTTCTCTCTTCCGAGCTCTTAAGAGCTTCTGATTTTGCGCGCGTATCTCCTCGTTCTCTTTTCGCAACTGCTCAAGCTGTTCCATAATTTCTCCCAACCGAGGGTTGTCTTCAATGAGGGGGGAGGAAAGATGATTGTCGTGGTTCTGGGTGTTTGAAGCCTCATGGTCCTCATGATTCATGCTGCTCGCCCCTCCTCGCAGACCATTCCGTGTGGTCACCATTAAGCTTTCTTATGGAACCGGGGAAAGTTTCACCTCGGCCCCACGGTGGGCACCAAATGTTCTTGCCGAGATCCGGTTTGCCGGAACATCGTCGTAAAACGTCAAACCAAGGGTGAATAATAGGGGTTGTTTTAGACTATGGCTTGACAGAACGTAATATTCTGGTCCTACGTATCCCAATGGGAATCAAAGCCAGACGTAGTTCTCGGTTCAACCCTTGGCTGTGGTGATCTCGATCTCTTAATTTTGTATCTGATGAATACTAAGGAGCAAGGACTCTCTGATAGTCTCTTGGTCGAGCTAGTTTCTCTAATACGCTTAAGAAAGAGTCACCGGAGTTCAGTGAAAAGTGAGTTTCTCTCATGGGTTCTTCTCCTTTTATAATAGGATTCCCCTATCTTTTAGAGATCTGGATTTATCTCCTTTTATCTCTTAAATCTCTTTTGAGATGTGATTTCCTTAATTTAAGGGGTATTATCTCTTTTAACCAGATAAGGTTATTTCAGATAATATCAGGATTTATTTAAGGATAATATCAATATCATATCCCTTTATTTAAGGGATATTATCTCTTTTAACCGGATACGGTTACTTCAGATAATATCAGGATAATTAAAGGTGATTTTTAACTTATTATCCTTAACTTCCGGATTGGGTTGGGTATTCAAGCTCGGTGGTCGGGTTTCACTCTTCGGCCAGTACAGTAGGTGATAGAAAAACTTAATATTTAATTAGTTAAACTATATTTTTAATGTCTTATCTTTATTTTATCTCTTTAAAAAAAATATATGTTTTGGTCTTTTATCTTTATTTTAGGTTTCAATGTCATCTTGTCCGTTTAAACTTTAAATTGTGGTACGAAGAAAACCATATTGATATAACTTTTGTAAATAAGATATCATTTCTGAACAAAAAAAATTAGAAGAGGGACCATTTCAAAATAAAAAACAAAGGATCACTTTGATTTAACTTTTGTAAAATAAACGATCATTTTGGAACAAACAATAAAAAAGGCACTAAACTAAAACCTAAAAATAAATATAAGGAATTAAAAGTATGGTTTAGCCAAAAATTTAAAGACAAAAGTTATTGAGAAATATTATTTAATTTTTTTATTAGGGAGAACGATTATTTAACTTTTATAAGATAAACATTAAAATATGTCTCTTAATTCTCTAATTTTACTTGTTTTTTCAACTTCGTTGTTCTCTACCTTTTTTGGGTTAAATCCTTCGAGTTTACAACCGTTACGCATAGTTTCCTATCAAATGATGCACACCAACAAAAGGCAGCTACTCTCAAAGGGACAATATTATCCTACACCTTTTTGTAAAAAACATTGTCAACCAATGGAGCTCCAATTGTGATCAAGTTATAAGCTGATCTCACACTGTACACCCCTGAGGAGTCCCTATTCCAGGACCATGAATCATTACTGCTAGCCTTTACTTTAGCTGATGACAGGACCTGCAGCAAGATTTGTGCCAAATCCTCTTCCCAAACGAATAATCTCATACGCCATTGTAGATTCCATCTCCAAACACCCTCCCTCCATGCTCCCCAATCAGCAACGGATCCATCTTGCAGAACTAATGTGTTGTACAATCTAGGAAACAAGGATCTAAGAGTGTCATTCCCCACCCAAACATCATCCCAAAACCAGATGTCCCTGCCATTTCCTAGAATTCTTGTCATCCCCCTTGATAACCACCCCTCATTTAGGGTATCACTCCCTTGTAGCCTCCCAAGATCCCTCCACCAAATCGATTCAACCCTTGCCCTATCTGACACCACCAACAATTGCCCATACCTAACCCTCAACAATTTTGACCAGAGACTTTCCCTATCCACCAACATTCTCCACCTCCATTTCCCAAGTAACGCTAAGTTGAAAGAACCTATATTTTTTATACCAAGCCCACCCTCATCCCTATGTGTACACACCAAATCCCAACTAACCCAAGGAATTTTTCTAACCTCGTCGCTTACCCCCGAAAGGAACCTCATTTGTATTTGTGATATTAGTTTGACCACCTTCTTCGGAGCTCTATAGAAAGAAAGACAATATACTAGCAAACTTGATAAGACCGCGTTAATCAATACCATTCGGCCCCCAAATGATAAGAACCTGTTTATCCAAAGTGATAACTGAGACCTGATTGTTTGTATCACACCATTCCAAGTACTTGCCCTCCTTGGGTTTGCCCCAACTAGTATGCCCAAGAATTTGAATGGAATTGTCCCCACTTTGCAGTTAAGTTGGCTAGCAACCAGACTTGTAGTTGGATTGGATTCTTTAATTCCCATCACACAACTCTTTTAGAAATTGACTTTTAAACCAGAAACCATTTCGAAGCATCTAAGTATACATTTCATCACAAAATCATTTTGAGTAGACAGCTTACCCATCAATATTGTATCATCCACGTATTGTGTATATGACATTGCCACCTCCTCCACACCACCCCTAATAATGTACTCTTCGTATTCACCTAGATTTACAGTGTTTCTGATCAACCCACTCAACCCTTCCGCCGCTATCAAGAATAAGAAAGGTGCCATGGGATCTCCCTGACGAAGACCCTTTGACACACAAAACTCCTTTGTAGGGCTTCCGTTTACCAATATCGACACCGAAGTCGAGGACAGGCATTCCCCTATCCAATCCCTCCATTTTCTGCTGAAGCCCAATCTACCGAGCATGTAATCGAGATAACCCCAACTTACGGAGTCGTAAGCTTTTTCGAAATCCACTTTAAGGAGCATACATGGTTCTCCTCTCTTTTTAGCATAATCAATCAATTCATTAACAATCACCACCCTATCTAGGATATATCCTCCCTGAAGAAAAGCTTATTGACAATCTGAGATGATGCTTCTCATCACTTTTCATAGTCTTGTCGCTAGGATTTTTGTCAATATCTTGTAGCCACACCCCAGTAATGAAATTGGCCTAAAATCTCCCAAGTCTAATGGGCTATCGACCTCTGGAATCAGAGTTAAAAATGATGCATTACTCCCTCTTGGAAGCTTTCCGTTAGTATGAAATTCGTTGAGCATTTTGCAGAAATCATCTTTAAGAATGTACCAGAATTTTTTGATGAAAGCGAAATTATATCCGTCAAGGCCCGGGCACTTGTTACTTTCACATCCCCACACTGCCTCCTCTATCTCTTTTATGGAAAATTCGGCCATTAACATTGCATTGTCATTATCGGAAAGCCTCTTGAAAGGTACTCCATCCAACCTCGGTCTCGACCAGACTTCCTCACTGAACATGTTCTTGAAATGATTGTACACCTCTTCTTTTACCACTGTTGCTTCCTCCCTCCAGACACCTCCGATTCGAAGACCATGAATCAAATTAACCCTTCTTTTTTTGTTTATGCACACAAGGAAGTATTTTGTGTTAGAATCCCCTTCCTTAAGTCATTTTGACCTTGCCCTTTGTGCAATAAAAGCTTCCTTCATCCTGGAGTACTTCCAAAGTGAATCCACACACACTTTCCTCCTAGAAATTTCCTCTTCTGACAACACACACTCCTCCCCTAATACATCCACCTCTCTCATTCCTTCAACAGATTTGGCAATATTTGTATCAAGATTATCAAAGCAGCTTGTGTTCCACCTCCTGATTTCCAATTTCAATGATTTGAGTTTCTGTTTTATTACATAGGCACCCCAACCCTGCACAGTTGAGCCCTCCTAAGTCTCGGCCACCAACTTTCTAAAATCTCTATCATTAGCCAGCAATTCATCACCCGGAATGGTTTGGGGCCCCATTCTTGATTTACTGACTTTAAAATGATTGCGCAATGATCGGAGACTGACCTGTCTAAGCCCCACTGACCCAAGTCCTGCCATTGAGCAAGCCACTCGTCGGACAACAAAAATCGGTCCAATCTACTCATGGAACTCCCATCGGGCCTGTATCATGTGAACTTCCTACCTGTTAAAGGCAGGTCAATAAGATCCAAATCTCCTATTAGCTCATCAAATTCTCGGTGCACCCTATTATTTTGTTGTGCTCCTCTTCCCTTCCTCTTTGCATACCTTCTCACTGTGTTGAAATCACCACACACACACCATCTTAAACAGGGCACTTGTTGCCTCATTCTTCTTAGCTCTTCCCACAAAATTATTTTGCCCACTAATTCACATGGGCTATAGATATTTAAGATAACGCATGGTATTTGTTCGCTACCTCAAACACCTCTGCACCCCAAATACCCTGTTCCTAAGAAACTTTCAGACATGTTGAAAATATTTTTGTTCCAAAGACATAACATTCCTCCTGAGCTACCTTCTGCATGTTTCGCCACCCAAGCGACCTCACTGCCACCCCACAGTGCCTCGCATTTTGCATGATCTATTGATTCCAACTTTGTCTCCTGAATACAAATGAAATCTAGCTTCTCCTTTGCTATAAGACTCTTTATTACAATCTTTTTTATTCTACCCCCCAGGCCTCTGATATTGTAAGAGGCTATCTACATAAGGACTTTGCTTTACCCCTTGTAACATCTTTCTGTCGACCATCCATTTTGTTTTTGCCCCTGTCTCTTCTCTCTATTTCCACAAGTTTAGATAGTACAATGTTGTCATCTTGGCTTGATACCACACCTATTTTTCAACCCAGATCCCAAGTTTTTTGTGCTTCAACTTCCAGATCATTTTTTATGGTTGATTTGTTTCTTCTAGATATCTGACTATCTGGAATTAAATTGCTGACCTTTTTCGACCCTTCCTCACTCGGACCCATTGAACTTTCTGTTAAACTTTTCTCTCTCAGTTGAATTACGCCCTCAAACACTGATGCGGTACTTTCCTCCACAGCAGCTGTGAACACCTAATTTTGTCCGGGTATATTTTTATCCTTTTAATAATAATAATAAATAAACAAATAAAAATGCCAAGAAAAAATAATTTGTTTGCTATTGACCATTTTGTTTTGTTACAAGATTATTTTTGATCCATCATCTAGCCTACTTCATTTTGATTCAACAGTTAACTTTTGATAATAAACCCAACAGTTGAAGAAATGTCTGATTTCTTGGTTATTTTTAAGAAAAGTTAAATTTAAAAAAAAAATAAAAAAAGAAAAAGAAACGTTGAGTCCCTTCCCTACAACATCTACCCTCTACTGTTGGTCTTTCTCCTCCAGCTTCCATCTTTAACCAACATGTACCCAAGCCACTTTTGAATATAGCAAAAATCAGAACTCAGATAGGGGCTACTCAAGGATGCCAGTGCAACTGTCAGCATGGTAACCTCTGCAACACTCAAGTTTGCAAGGTCCCAATGACATTGAGAAGAGTTCATCTTCTTCTATAAAAAGACCCAACAGAGACAACAAATGGGGGATTAGCAGCATAAAAAAATAAAAAAAACCAAGAGGACAGCAAAAAATAATCTCAGGAAAAAGAAGAAAAGATCGAAAAAACCTGATTCTTTCTGTCTTTTGTTCTCTGTTTCTCCTTCTCCCTGCATCATCTCCTTCATCCCATTCTTCTTCTTCTTCAACAAACTAGCCCTTCACTCATCCATCTCTTCCACCAGTTTTCACCAACATAAGCTTCAAACCACAAACAGAAACCAAAAAAAAAGTAAAAAAAAAACATATACAAATAGAGGCACATAGCTTGCTTTTCTTCCCTCCCTCCTGCTGTCTAGACGCGCCACCCAGACCAGCCGCCGCCGCCATTCACCGGTCGTCGACGTGAGGAGGAGAGGAAGACCAGATCCGCCCAGTCCGCCACTCCGTGCCTCCATCACGCTCGACCCTGACCAGCTCCGTCCAGATCCGAAGCTGCCACGGGAGTTGCAGGTCCGCTCGCGAACGCCACCCCCCTGCGAACCACCGCCTCGACCTCCACGCGCCCGACCGCTGCGCCACTCCGCATCCGTCCCAGCCGCCACGAGCCGGTCCAGGTCCGCGTTCGTGACTGCTGCGCGCCTCCGTCGTTAACAGAACCAGTGGCCATTTCCTCCCTGCTTCACCCCTTCCTTTTTCTTCTTCTGCACTTTGTGGGTAAATGGCTGACTTGGTTGTTTTATTTCCACTTGCTCTTTCTTTTTTATTTGGTCTGCTTTTATCGTTTGAATATGCTGTTGGGCTTTGGTGATTTGTTGGGTTCTGTCGTTTTTGGTTTGTTATATTGGCCAAACTTCTTACTGGTAGTTGTTATAAAGTAAAAATAAAAATATATTTTTAAAAAACAAAATTTATAAACAATGAAAAGGAAATCTTTTTTTGAAATCATGTAACAATCTATGACATTGATGTATGATTTTTTTCATCCTCAAGTGTTGTATGAATTGCAAGGGTTTATCGTATAACACTGTTATCTTGAACCATGTGCCAAAAATGAATTCCCTTTTATTAAGAATAATAAAATATTTTCAATGTGTTCTTTTAATAAATTTTATCCAACCTTTTTCTGTAAAAAAAATATAATAATAAAAAAATAAAATAAATAAAAATCTCTTTTTAATTCACGCAACAATCTAAATCGAAAAATAATTGTGGGATTGCTTTGTGAGAGGTTTCACACTCAATTCCTTAGATGCGAGATAGCTCTGTGGACGTATTTGCCATGTTCTACCTTGTTTAGGAGTTTTTGACATAAAAAATATTAAATAAATAAAAAAAGAAAATACATAAAAACATTTTAAAATAAAAAAAATCAAATCTTTATCAAAATTAAAATCAACCAACCAATCAAACCTTTTTTCAAAAGAACTACGTGGCTTTGAGTTTCCCATCGCACCCGGGAATACGTTGGAGCAAGATAAATCATCTTGTCGGGCCAAAACTAAATTTTCCTTTTTTTTGTGTCTGTTTTTATGTTAAAATAATTAATCAAAATAATTAGACCTTTCTCTTTCCAGGGGTGCTCTATGGACACGGTGCCATGTTTAATCCCTTAGATTTGAGGTTGCCCTGTGGACTCACGTGCCATGTTCAACCTCATTTAGTTTTTATAAACCATAAAGTTAAAAATATAAAAATTTAATAAAAGTCAAAAAAATTAAAATTTAAAATAATTCTTTCTTGTAAATAATTTTCGGGGTAAAATAAATATTTAAAAGGTTATTAAAATGTTTTTTTGCACAATTAACTTGAGGTACCGTTTTTTAAACGGACGATGTGGGGTGTTAATACCTTCCCTACTCGTAACCGACTCCCGGACTCATATCTCTCTTTTTTAAAAGACCAGTTTACCTTTAAATAATTGGGTTTTCTAAGATTTTCCCAATAAAAATCTTAGTGGCGACTCCTCTGTTTTTTTTATCCCTTTTCGCGCCCCCCGGACTGGACGGTCGCGACAGCTGGCGACTCCACTGAGGACACTTTGAGAGTCAGGCCTATCATAGTTGGTTGTGCATTTTTTTTTCTTAAAAAAAAAGCTTTGAAAATATTTGTTTTACCCTTTTGTTTTATTTCTTTTTTAAATGCTTACATAACTGCTTTTGTATATTCTTGCAACCTTAGGATAGAGAATTTTGGTATTGGTGTTGTTTGTTCCTTTTTGCAGGTTTGGGTTAGTTTTATTTTAGTAGGTTTTTGTGAAGGTTTGTGTGCTCCCATCACACACATCACTATCACAACTTGCACACATTTTTGGCTCTATACCCGAGCTTGCTCAAAACTCAAGGATTAGGCGGTGTCTCGACATTGTCATTGAAGAGGTCTCGTACCTCCCTGATATTTGTTGATTCACCACTCAGGTTGTACCCGATATCATGGGATGGTCATATTGAGAGGGTTTATCCCTACTTGTGACTAGATTCATGAATCGGATCCTTATCTTTCGGGATAGGGGCAATCTGGGAACCATGGCTTTTAGAAGTCTAGACCCTACCTGATTTTCACTGATAGAGCAAACTTAGTAGCCAACTTGTTTAGAGTTATTACCTCAGGTTTGTCCAACCCTAAGTTTTACCCAATTTAGGACAAAGGGAGCATACTCTTTCTCTCTCTCCATTTTTTTTTATTTTTTTTCCTGGCATCATAAACATAAATTGCCATGCACATACATATTTATTATGAAGTTTTCTAAAAAAAGGGGGCGACACATCGTCGCTCCAAGCCTGAATGACATGTTCGAATATTATTGCACTTCTAATAAGCGGCGTGTCATAGTGAGGGTAGTGCATTGACAGCATACCCGACATAGGGTTCCCAACCCTACTGGGGTTCATACAACATGAAGCATGTAGGGCATTTTTTTCATGTGTTTCATTTCTAATTTTTTCTTTATTTGTGTTTCTTGACAGGAAGACCTTAGTATTAATCTTATAGCAAAGAATGGAAGGACCTAGCATTGGAAAGAGTACTAGCAATGCAAGCAGTTCCAATAAGAGCATCAAGATCGACGTGTCACTCAATGATGTTCAGAGCTTATGGGAAATCAGTCAACAAATGTCGGAAAAAGCACGTTCGAACTTTAACAACAAGTATGGGAGGATACTAGATCTATTACGTATTCCGGTGGATGCCCCCACTCTAAGTGCATTCGCTCAGTATTGGAACTCAACTTTGAGATGTTTTGAATTGCCTGACCTAGATGTAACTCCCACCATAGAGGAGTATGCTTACATGCTGAGATTGCCTATCCAAAAGGAATCACATGTCTATTTGTATTATGGACAATATGTGGCAGATGGGAAGATAGCAAGTCTGTTGGAACTTAAACCGGAACAATTGGATAAAATGGAAAAAGGAAACACTACGGGCTTGAAGAGGCGATTCTTGGAAGGTTACCTTAGGGAGTTGGCTCAACAACAACGATGGGTTCTTTTTAATAGGTTGTTGGCTCTCCTTATCTACGGACTGATGCTTTTTCCCTTTATTCCGGATGTGATTGATCGATCAGCCATGGATGTCTTCTATAGAGTTGAGGAATACGGGGTGAATTTAGTCCCTGCTATCCTAGCTGAAACTTTTCTCTCACTACAAGTTTGTCATCAGAATCAACAAGGAAAGTTGCGATGCTGTGCACCAATGTTATATGTTTGGATTTTGACTCACTTGTATGCTGGAAACAAAATTGATAGAACGGATGACCCATTGAAAGGATTCATTTGCATGCCGCTAAAGTCACGCAAACTATATGAATGAAAACAAGAGTTTGATCAGGTCGACTCACATTCATTTAGATGGATGTGCCCATGGTATAATGGAGATTCAGTTATATTCAGTTGTGGAAGTTTCCCGAATGTCCCATTGATGGGACCCAGAGGATGTGTGTCATATTCACCAGCTCTAGTAATGTGCCAACTTAGGTGGACACAAGATGAACCCCCAAAAGAGTTGCTTGGTGGAGCATATTTCCTATATCAAGAATGTGAAAGCATCAAGAGTCAGACAATGGCAATAAGGTCAGCATGGATCAATATTCACATAAAAGGGCGTGATGAGTTAGGAAGGCGGATCATAGCTCGAACAAAAAGATATGAAGCATGGAGAGAGGCAAGAAGGGGTGTCCTTCAAAACCGGAACCCCCACCCAGTGCTGAAAACAATCCTCTTACAGAAGATCAAATACTGGAAAAAATTGAAATTCTAAAAGCTCAGATGGGGGTTTTGGATGAAAAGAACCAAGTTGCAGAAGTAACTATCGTCAAGCTTCAAAACCAGGTGCAAAAACTGAATTTACAGATCGAGAATTTGAGAAATGAATGTGCCGATTCCTACGAAGCCCCAAGTCGCATGAAAAGGGCAAGAAAAGAAAAAGAAACAGTGATCCAAGAGTTGCAAGCAAAGGTGGAGTGTCAAGAAAACACGCTAGTCAGAATTCTGAAGAAGAAAGAAGAGCTTGAGTGGGACGTAGGGATTCATGTCGAAACCATACAGATACTAAAGGAGAGAGTTGGATCTCTACAAGAATCCTTGGCCCAAACCGAACTTTACTCTGATCGAGGATGGAACGAAGCTACCAGATATCGTCAATTATTAGCAGAAGCTAATGAAAGGGAAAATTGGCTCAGGACCAAAATTCAAGAAAATGAAAGAGGAGAAGCTCAACGTCATGCAGAATGGGTAAAGGGATGGAAATTGGTTGTAAGGGATGTGATCTATGAAAAGGAAGCATGGAGAAGGAAATATGAAGACATGATTGGTAGAATTCAATATCATACTTCCCAGTTGGTGGATCGATTTGAAGAAGTATCAATTCAGGTCTACAAGAACCCTTTCCTCCAGATACCACCAGAGGTGACTGAGTTCTTCAAGCATTTTGGGAAGCTTGCAAAGGGATTCAGGAAAAAGAAGATGAAGCTCTTGGTATAGTATTTTGAGGTCCCCAAAGATGGGTTAGAAATATGAAAACTCTCGATGTATTGTTTTTCTAGTTGACTAAAGACTCATGTTTGTATTGCAATATCCATCCAATGAAATAAAAGTTTTCATCAAATTTTTGTGGAATGCTCTCTCTTTTTCCAGATGATATCTGTCGAGGAGTGAATTCTCCCTTAGATACTTCATCAACTATATTTTTACCCTAAAAACGATGTGTTTTCCGCGTAAAAATATGGGTATCATCAACCAATAACATTGCTAGTACAGATGTGGTCTATCGAGGAGTGAATTCTCCCTTAGACTCGACATCAACTACAGTCAAGCTAGAGGGAATTATACCACTAGATTTGATTGTAGGATGAGTATTCTTGCTATAAGTGTATGCGACGGTCTTCCTCTCAAAAATGGAGTTTAATTGGTTTATTCTCTTTCTTTTGATTTTATTCATTTGTTCTTTCTTTTATTAAATAAAAGGTGTGGTTTTTTAACAATTGCTCCAAGACACCCTTATCGCACTCGATCACAGGCAAGAGCTATGGCGGATGAACTAGAAGAAGTTCAAGTGATCAGGGATGAAGTCAGTCAAATCAAGGATCAGATGGCTAAGATGATGGAGATCCTACAAGAAATGTAGAAGGAGAAGAACACAGAGGAGAACCCCCCAGCCTCGAATGAAGGACAACCAGCCACACCTCTCATCCCACCCGATTTTTCTCAGATTCCTATTCAAGGCTTCAACCAACCAGGGGCCATGATGCCTCTCAACCGAACTCATTTTTCATTTGACCCGAACAATCCCCCATACGGTTTGCTTCGTGGATTTGTACCACCGACAGCCCCCAGTCCACAAGATGGCATTCAGAACTCCGAACGCACCACCCAGACACAAATTCCCACCAATGCTGTCGGAATACTGCAAACACAAAATGTCAACCCTACAGATGGTAACACCCCGATACTGACACCTTCTGTCAATCCAAGGCCCCCACAACACACCCTACATTATGGACCCCAGGGCGCTCAAATGATGCCAAACTTCGGTTCCTCCTCCATGCCATATTCATTTCCTCATAATATGTACGGAGAAGCTCCGGTGAATCAGTCGGGAGGGGATTCCCAGTCTAAAGAAAAGCTGGAAGTACTAGAGGAAAGATTGCGGGCCATTGAAGGGGTAAATAGTTATGGTCTTCGGGATGCCTCGGAACTCTGTCTGGTGCCAAATGTTGTAATTCCGCCGAAATTTAAGGTGCCTGATTTTGACAAATATCGGGGAACCACTTGTCCCAAGAACCATTTTACCATGTATGTTAGGAAGATGGCATCACATGCCCGAGATGATAAACTCTTGATTCACTTCTTCCAAGACAGCTTGACCGGGGCAGCTTCAAATTGGTATACGCATCTCGAGCGGGCACACATCCGATCCTTCAAAGATCTAGCAGATGCATTCCTGTAGCAGTACAAGTACAATGTTGACATGGCTCCCGATAGGATGCAACTCCAAAATATGTCAAAAAGGGATGTAGAGACTTTCAAAGAATACGCGCAACGATGGAGGGAACTGGCTGCTCAGGTGGAGCCTCCCTTAGTTGAGAAAGAAATCGTAGCAATGTTCATTGATACACTCCAGTCGCCCTTCTATGATTGGATGATTGGGAGTGTGTCATCAAATTTTTCTGACATGGTCATCATCGGCGAGAGAATTGAAAGTGGAATGAGGAATGACAAGATCGCCGAGACTTCGGTAGGGAACGGCCCAAAGAAAGCCCCGTTTGTGAAAAAAAAGGAGGGAGAAGCACATGCAGTAACCTTTGAACAGAAGAAATCGAACCAATGGAGACCAAACCAAACACCCGCCTTCCATGCCCAATACGCCCCATATTACCAACCACCTCCATATCACCAAGCCAACCAGCCATACATCGCTGCAACCTCGCAATTTCCAAACCCTCAACAGATGGCTCCTTACCGACCATCTTACCCTTCTCAGCCTCAAACACACCCTACCATGCCACCTCAAATCGTCCAGCCTCTAAATCCAAACCCAAACACCGGCCAAACAAGACCACCATATAACCCAGAAAGAAAGCCAGTGCGTTTTGACCCAATACCTATGACCTACACTGAACTATTCCGCCAACTTGTGAGCAAATCCGTGCTAACTCTTGTCCCGACAAGACCAATAGACCCTCCTTATCCAAAGTGGTACGACCCAAATGCTCAATGTGAATATCACGATGGGGCCACAGGTCATTCCACCGAGAGTTGTAAAGCGTTGAAGTTTAAAGTGCAAGATCTGATTAATGCCAAATGGTTGAGCTTTCAGAAGGATGCTCCAAATGTAGCACAGGGTCCTATGCCAAATCATGGGAGTTCGGGAGTCAATGCCGTTGAGAGCTTCTTGGAACATACTCTCAAGAGTAGAGTGGCCGATGTTAGGACTCCTATGAGAGTTGTTTTCAGAGAGATGTGCAAATGTGGATTGATCCAAATCTCGATCACGAAAGAAAAGGCTCTCGATGGAGAGATAAGGTGTTACTTTGATGGGAACATGGGACATTTGATTGAAAACTGTTCAGAGTTTCGACAAGTTGTGCAGCGGCTAATGGATATGAAGCTTATCTCAATTGGTTGTGAATCAAATGAGTATGCCATTAATATGGTTGCTGAATCTACAATTTCCCCAACCCCAGTTAAGATAACCCCTTTTACTGTTGTGGTTAATCCTCAACCGGTGCCTGATCAAGTCACTCCGAAACCGGTGGTAATATACTATACTGAAAAAAAACCTTTGCCGGTTCCAAGCGGGCCAACACCAATCGTCATCCGAGTTCCAAGTCCTTTCCCTTACAAGGATGCCAAAGCGGTACCCTGGAAATATGAGATGCAGGTTCAACCCAATCCTTCCGACGGGACTACTGTGGTTACCAACATTTCAGGAATTGGTGGAATGACTAGGAGTGGTCGCATTTACACTCCGGAGGTATTGCGAAGGGTGGAAATAGAAAAGGAAGGAAAGGATCACAAAGGGAAAGAGAAGGTGGAAGAAATTCTAGATGACAAGGAAGCAAATGGGGGTGAGGAGAAAAAGGAGGTGTCTGATGAAGAAGTCAGCGAATTCTTGAAATTCATCAAGCATAGTGAATACAAGGTTGTGGATCAGTTAAATCGAACTCCGGCTCGGATATCTCTCTTGTCTCTATTGATGAACTCTGAGCCACACAGGAGAGTACTGATGAAGGTGTTGAATCAAGCTCATGTTTCCCATGACATCACAGTTGATAAGCTCAATAACATTGTAGGTAACATAGTTGCTGATAATTATATCACTTTCACCGATGATGAAATACCAACTGAAGGTATGGGGCACAACAAGGCATTGCACATTTCTGTGAAGTGCCGAGACCATGTCATGGCTAGGGTTCTCATTGATAATGGCTCCTCTTTGAATGTAATGCCAAAGTCGACACTGGCAAAGCTGTCTTTCGATGGAACTCATATGAAGCCAAGCACAATGATTGTAAGAGCTTTCGATGGCACCCGAAGGGAAGTCATGGGAGAAATCGAATTGCCCATTCAAATTGGCCCTTGCACCTTTGAAGTACTCTTCCAAGTAATGGACGTCACACCAACTTAGAGTTGTCTCCTAGGACGACCATGGATCCATTCGTCTGGAGCTGTACCTTCCACATTGCACCAGAAGGTGAAGTTCATTGTTGATAGTAAGTTGATAATTGTTTCTGGAGAGGAGGATCTGTTAGTAAGAAAGCCATCGACAACCCCTTATATTGAAGCTGCCGAGGAAGCTCTCGAGACCGCCTTCCAGTCACTTGAAATTGCCAATGCCACTTATGTTGGGGAGGGAGCTCCACTCTTGAAACCTCGGTCATCCAAAGCATCCATCATGATGGCCAAGGTTATGCTTGAAGGAGGATACCATCCTGGAAGCGGTCTGGGGAAGAATAGCCAAGGTGTCGCTGACATCCTCATGCTCACTGAGAACAAGGATAGGTTTGGGTTGGGATACAAACCCACTAAGGCCGACAAGATGAGGGTTATAGAAGAGAAGAAAAGAAAGAGGTTGGCTCTGCTAGAAAATCGTGAATACGAGGCTGAAAGGGTTCCCATCTGTGACATTCGACAGAGCTTCCGAAGCGTAGGGTTCGCATTCCTGGACCAAGCAGCAGCTATTGAAGATGATTATCCTGCCGATCACGATATCAATCTGGTGTATCCATGCTCTCCGGATACAGAGCTCAACAATTGGGAGATCATTGAGTTCCCCAAGACCAAAGAGTCCTTTTCAAAGTAATTCTGTAATGCTTATCCTTTAGCTCTGCCCAAGGCTTTAGGAATTTTGTTGTAATGGGCTTACTTGTTTCTGTTTCAGTGTGACTTATCAATAAATGCATGCATTCAGTATCTTTGTGTTGTTATCTCTCTTTTTTTACTTTCGTTTTCGTTCACCATCCCTCACCAATAAATGCAGTCTCTTGTCTTTAACCTTTATTCATTCATCTTTCCCTGATAATTACCAAAATGCAGATCTAAAAGCGACTCTCTTGAAAACGACAGTGTTAGTAACTCATCATACAATTTTGACTATTATGTTGATCATGCTGAGGAGGTTGTTGATGATGATGGGGAAATTCCCCCTGAACTTTTGAGATTGGTAGAACAAGAAGCCAGGGAAATTCGGTCCCATGAAGAGCCGAGTGAACTAATCAATTTGGGAACCGAAGATGATAAAAGAGAGGTCATGATTGGCCTTTCCCTGAAAGAAAAGGAGCGGAACAGATTGATCAGGTTGTTGACGGATTATAAAGATGTCTTCGCATGGTCGTACCAAGACATGACAGGGTTAGACCCCAGTGTAGCAGAACACAAATTGCCATTAAAGCCAGAGTGTCCTCCCGTAAAGCATAAGCTACAAAGGATGAAAGCAGAAATGTCTTTAAAGATCAAGGAGGAGGTCAAGAAACAACTGGTTGCAGGTTTCCTAGAAGTTGTAAAGTACCCTCAATGGGTTGCTAACATCGTTCCTGTTCCCAAGAAAGATGGAAAGGTTCGAATGTGCGTTGACTATCGAGATCTGAACAGAGCTAGCCCAAAAGATGACTTTCCTTTGCCTCACTTTGATGTTCTTGTAGATAACACTGCTCAACATGCATTATTCTCTTTCATGGATGGCTTCTCGGGATATAATCAGATCAAGATGGCACCTGAAGATAGAGAAAACTACATTTGTCACTTTGTGGGGAACCTTTTGCTATAAAGTTATGCCCTTTGGCTTGAAAAATGTTGGGGCAACATATCAGCGGGCTATGGTGGCTTTATTCCATGACATGATGCATAAGGAGATAGAAGTTTATGTAGGTGACATGATCGCCAAGTCCAGATCCGAAGATGACCACGTTGATAATCTGCAGAAACCTTTTGAGCGGTTGAGAAAGTTTAAGCTTCGACTGAACCCAGCCAAGTGCACTTTTGGAGTGAAATCAGGCAAGCTTCTGGGGTTGATTGTTAGTCAAAGAGGAATAGAGGTTGATCCTGAAAAGGTTCGAGCAATCATCGACATGCCAGCACCTCAAACAGAGAAAGAAGTTCGTGGGTTTTTAGGAAGATTGAATTACATTGCCAGGTTCATTTCCCAATTAACAGCGACATGCGAACCAATCTTTAAATTGCTGCGCAAAAATCAGGCTGTAACATGGAATGAAGATTGTCAAAAAGCCTTTGAGAAGATCAAACAATACCTACAGGAACCTCCAGTGTTGGTTCCCCCAGTGCCGAGAAGACCTCTCATCATGTATTTGATCGTGCTAGATGAATCTATGGGTTGCGTCTTGGGCGGCGACGATGAGTCGGGAAGAAAGGAACATGCCATCTATTATCTAAGTAAGAAGTTCACCAGTTGTGAAGCCAACTACTCACTGCTAGAACGCACTTGCTGTGCCTTGGCTTGGGCGGCTCGCCGTCTGAGGCATTACATGTTGTGTTACACTACCTGGTTGGTGTCCAAAATGGATCCGATCAAGTATATCTTTGATAAACCTGCTCTGACGGGAAGAATTGCCCGTTGGCAAGTCCTGCTATCAGAATACAACATAGTTTATGTCACCCAGAAGGCAATAAAAGGTAACGCTCTTGCAGAATATCTAGCCAATCAGCCAGTAGAAGATTATGGATCGATGCAATGTGATTTTCCAGATGAAGATATAATGACTTTGTTTGATCGCGAGCAATCACCAGAAAAAGAAAAGTAGACCTTGTTATTTGAACGAGCTTCTAATGCATTGGGACACAGAATCGGGGCAATCTTAATCTCACCAGGAAATGATTATTTCCCTGTCACTGCAAGGCTCTGCTTCGATTGTACAAACAACATAGCCGAATACGAAGCTTGTGCACTAGGGATTTTGGCAGCAATAGAGGCAAAGGCAAGGATACTGGAGGTATATGGGGACTCTGCATTAGTCATCCACCAGCTAAGAGGGGAATGGGAAACCCGAGATGCCAAGTTAATTCCGTACCATGATTACATCAAAGGTTTGATTGAGCAGTTTGATGAAGTCACATTTCATCATATTCCCCGAGAAGATAACCAATTAGCTGATGCGCTGTCTACCTTGTCCTCAATGTTCAAAGTAAGTGACGAAGGGAACCTACCACTCATCAAAATGGAAAGTCGTGATCATCCTGCATATTATCAAGTGATAGAGGAAGAGCCTGATCAAAAATCGTGGTACCATGACATCAAATGCTTCATCCAAAGAAGGGAATACCCTTCGGGTGCTTCAGAAAACGACAAAAGAACTCTAAGAAGACTTGCAATGGGTTTCTATTTAGATGGAGATATTCTCTACAAAAGAAATCATGACATGGTGTTGTTGAGGTGCATTGACGCAAAGGAAGCTAAACGGATAATTGAGGAGGTACATGAAGGATCTTTTGAAACACATGCAAGCGGTCATGCAATGGCCAAGAAAATCTTGAGGACTGGCCAATATTGGTTGACAATGGTGGTTGATTGCTTTAATTATGCGAAGAAGTGCCATAAGTGTCAAATATATGATGATAAGGTTCATGCGCCGCCAGCTCCCTTGAATGTCATGTCGGCACCCTGGCTGTTCTCAATGTGGGGAATGGATGTGATCGGGACCATCGAACCAAAAGCCTCAAATGGACATCGCTTTATTCTTGTTGCCATCGATTATTTCACCAAGTGGGTTGAGGCTGCATCATATTCCAACGTGACCAGGAATGTCGTGATCAAATTTGTCAAAAGAGAGCTAATTTGTCGTTATGGGTTGCCGAGTGAGATTATCACTAACAATGCGACCAATTTGAACAATAAGATGATGAAGGAGATGTGCGAAAATTTCAAGATAAAGCATCATAATTCCTCTCCGTACCGTCCAAAGATAAACGGGGCAGTTGAGGCCGCTAATAAAAATATCAAGAAGATTGTCCAAAAGATGGCGGTGACGTATAAGGATTGGCACGAGATGTTGCCTTTTGCTTTACACGGCTATCGTACCTCCATTCGCACCTCGACAGGGGAAACGCCATATTCTTTAGTTTATGGGATGGAGGCAGTGCTCCCGATTGAAGTGGAGATCCCCTCATTAAGAGTACTGAGAGAAGCAGAATTAGAAGAAGCTGAGTGGGTCCAGGATCGACTAGACCAATTGAACCTCATTGAAGAGAAGAGATTAGGGGCATTGTGTCACGGTCAATTATACCAGAGAAGGTTGATGAGGGCTTATGAGAAGAAGGTACGCTCGCGATAGTTTCGGGAGGGTGACCTGGTGCTTAAAAAGATTCTACCAGTCCAAAAGGATCATCGAGGGAAATGGACTCCGAACTACGAAGGACCTTACGTTGTGAAAAAGGCCTTCTCTGGAGGAGCTTTACTTCTCACCAAGATGGATGGGGAAGACCTTCCACTCCCTGTGAACTCAGATGCAGTAAAAAAGTATTATGCTTGAACACACTTCCCAAGAAGAAGAAGAGAAGAAAAGAAAAAATGAAAAATGAAAAGAGAAAAAGCTCGCTAAACTGAAAATCTGAAAAGACAGTCTAGGCAAAAGTTAGAGCAACCCGCTAGGCTGAAAACCTGAAAAGGTGGTCTAGGCAAAAGTTAGGGTTCAAAAAATAAAAAATATAACAATGGAAGTGTCGTCAAGCCGATGAACTGGGGCAGTCAGTAGGTTGGATGTATGAAACTGGGGAAAACAACATATCTGAAGCCAATTAATGAGTAGTCAAGATTGTAGGAGGGATACTAACATTAGTCATTGATAGAGACATCACCTGAGGAGATGCGATTCTACTCCGCAATGTTCTGCAATCTATGCATTGTACACCTTTTTCAATCCAAATATAATGTCATTGACTTCCTTTATTTTATTTCGCAACCTTTGTCCTTTTCTCCTAACTTTTGTCATTTGTGTGTGTGCATTCATCCTGATAAGTATATACTGAAATGTGAAACAAGTATTGCTTTTCTTTAAGCAGTTAGAATTCCTTAGAAAGCCTTGAAAGGTCATGGGGGGGCACGACGCTTCCCCTATAAACGGCACTGAAGAAAGGAAGGAATATTAAAGATCAACCGCTGGGATAATTATCATCAAAGACGTCTACCATCAGAAAACAAGAGTGCAAGATATCTTTCCTCGATGAGACGGACCTTCTTTTAGTTCATCCTCAAGACTGACTATGATCGATGGTTTTAAAGGGTCAAGGATCCAATAATGAAAAAGAAACAACAAAGAAGAAATAATTTATCATCAATCTTTTGCATCATGCCCAAAATTAATAAGGGTTCTCATCACCATCATTCATTCAGTGAATGGGAAGTTATTTGAGTTTTCGCATTGTCATTCCATCAGTGAGCAAAATCGACATTCATATATTGCATTTGTCTATATGTCCTCGCAAGCTTTTATCTATCCGTTTGAGCTTCTGACGGGCAATCCACCCCGTAAGCTCTTTTATCTTTCAGTTCGAGCTTCTGACGGGCAATCCACCCCGCGAGCTCATTTATCTTTCTGTTCGAGCCTCTGACGGGCAATCCAATCCGTAAGCTCTTTTATCTATCTGTTTGAGCTTCTGACGGGCAATCCACCCTGTAAGCTCTTTTATCTTTCAGTTCGAGATTTTGACGGGCAATCCACCCCGTAAGCTCTTTTATCATTCTAATTAAACTTCTGACGGGCAATCCACCCCGTAAGCTCTTTTTATCATTCTGTTTAAGCTTCTGACGGGCAATCCACCCGTAAACTCATTTATCTTTCAGTTCGAGCTTCTGACGGGCAATCCACCCCGTAAGCTCTTTTATCTTTCAGTTCGAGTTTCTGACGGGCAGTCCACCCCGTAAGCTCTCTTACCTTTCAGTTCGAGTTTCAGACGGGCAATCCACCCCGTAGGCCCATTTATCTTTCAGTTTGAGCTTCTGACGGGCAATCCACCCCGTAAGCTCTCTTATCTTTCTGTTCGAGCCTCTGACGGGTAATCCACCCCGCGAGCTTATTTATCTTTCTGTCCGAGTTTGACGGGCAATCCAACCCGTAAGCTCTTTTATCTATCTGTTTGAGCTTCTGACGGGCAATCCATCCCGTAAGCTCTTTTATCTTTCAGTTCGAGCTTTTGACGGACAATCCACCCCGTAAGCTCTTTTATCATTCTATTTAAACTTCTGACGGGCAATCCACCCCGTAAGCTCTTTTTATCATTCTGTTTAAGCTTCTGACGGGCAATCCACCCGTAAACTCATTTATCTTTCAGTTCGAGCTTCTGACGGGCAATCCACCCCGTAAGCTCTTTTATCTTTCAGTTCGAGTTTCTGACGGGCAATCCACCCCGTAAGCTCTCTTATCTTTCAGTTCGAGTTTCTGACGGGCAGTCCACCCCGTAAGCTCTCTTACCTTTCAGTTCGAGTTTCAGACGGGCAATCCACCCCGTAGGCCCATTTATCTTTCAGTTTGAGCTTCTGACGGGCAATCCACCCCGTAAGCTCTCTTATCTTTCTGTTCGAGCCTCTGACGGGTAATCCACCCCGCGAGCTTATTTATCTTTCTGTCCGAGTTTGACGGGCAATCCAACCCGTAAGCTCTTTTATCTATCTGTTTGAGCTTCTGACGGGCAATCCATCCCGTAAGCTCTTTTATCTTTCAGTTCGAGCTTTTGACGGACAATCCACCCCGTAAGCTCTTTTATCATTCTATTTAAACTTCTGACGGACAATCCACCCCGTAAGCTCTTTTTATCATTCTGTTTAAGCTTCTGACGGGCAATCCACCCCGTAAACTCTTTTATCTTTCAGTTCGAGTTTCTGACGGGAAATCCACCCCGTAAGCTCTCTTATCTTTCATTTCGAGTTTCTGACGGGCATCCCACCCCGTAAGCTCTCTTATCTTTCAGTTCGAGTTTCAGACGGGCAATCCACCCCGTAGGCTCATTTATCTTTCTGCTCAAGCTTCTGACGGGCAATCCACCCTGTAAGCTCTTTCATCTTTCAGTTCGAGCTTCAGACGGGCAATCCACCCCGTGAGCTCATTTATCTTTCTGTTCGAGTCTGACTGGCAATCTAACCCGTAAGCTCTTTTATCTTTATGCTAGAGTTTCAGACGACAATCCACCCCGTAAGCTCTTTATCTTTATTTTTAAGCTCGGCAGGCAATCCACCCTGCAAGCTTTTTATGTGTGTACCTCGTTGGGTAATCCAACCCGCTGATTCATTACAGGAAATCACTTTTTAGTCACAGGTCTTTTCTGTTTGTCAGTGTACCCCGAACAAAATTGGAGTTCATGTCTTTACTCATTTCTTATAGCGATAATATGTTAACTACGGTTACACATTTTATCTAATAAGAAAAAAGTAAAGAGGGGCAGCTGTGAACACCTAATTTTGTCCGGGTATATTTTTATCCTTTTAATAATAATAAATAAATAAATAAATAAAAATGCCAAGAAAAAATAATTTGTTTGTTATTGGCCATTTTGTTTTGTTACAAGATTATTTTTGATCCATCATCTAGCCTACTTCATTTTGATTCAACAGTTAACTTTTGATAATAAACCCAACAGTTGAAGAAATATCTGATTTCTTGGTTATTTTTAAGAAAAGTTAAATTTAAAAAAAAAAAGAAAAAAAGAAAAAGAAACGTTGAGTCCCTTCCCTGCAACATCTTTAACCAACATGTACCCAAGCCACTTTTGAATATAGCAAAAATCAGAACTCAGATGGGGGCTGCTAAAGGATGCCAGTGCAACTGTCAGCATGGTAACATCTGCAACACTCAAGTTTGCAAGGTCCCAATGACATTGAGAAGAGTTCATCTTCTTCTATAAAAAGACCCAACAGAGACAACAAAGGGGGGGATTAGCAGCAGAAAAAAACAAAAAAAACCAAGAGGACAGCAAAAAATACTCTCAGGAAAAAGAAGAAAAGATCGAAAAACCTGATTCTTTCTGTCTTTCGTTCTCTGTTTCTCCTTCTCCCTGCATCATCTCCTTCCTCCCATTCTTCTTCTTCTTCAACAAACTAGCCCTTAACTCATCCATCTCTTCCACCATTTTTCACCAACATAAGCTTCAAACCACAAACAGAAACCAAAAAAAATAGTAAAAAAAAACATATACAAACAGAGGAACATAGCTTGCTCTTCTTCCCTCCCTCCTACTGTCCAGATGCGCCACCCAGACCAGCCGCCGCCGCCGTTCTCCGATCGTCGACGTGAGGAGGAGAGGAAGACCAGATCCGCCCAGTTCGCCACTCTGCGCCTCCATCACGCTCGACCCTGACCAGCTCCGTCCAGATCCGAAGCTGCCACGGGAGTTGCAGGTCCGCTCGCGAACGTCACCCCCCTGCGAACCACCGCCTCGACCTCCACGCGCCCGGCCGATGCGCCACTCCGCATCCGTCCCAGCCGCCACGAGCCGGTCCAGGTCCGCGTTCGTGACTGCTGCGCGCCTCCGTCGTGAACAGAACCAGCGGCCATTTCCTCCCTGCTTCACCCCTTCCTTTTTCTTCTTCTGCACTTTGTGGGTAAATGGCTGACTTGGTTGTTTTATTTCCACTTGTTCTTTCTTTTTTATTTGGTATGCTTTTATCGTTTGAATATGTTGTTGGGCTTTGGTGATTTGTTGGGTTCTGTCGTTTTTGGTTTGTTATATTGGCCAAACATCTTACTGGTAGTTGTTATAAAGTAAAAATAAAAATATATTTTTAAAAAACAAAATTTATAAACAATGAAAAGGAAATCTTTTTTTGAAATCATGTAACAATCTATGACATTGATGTATGATTTTTTTCATCCTCGAGTGTTGTATGAATTGCAAGGGTTTATCGTATAACATTGTTATCTTGAACCCTGTGCCAAAAATGAATTCCCTTTTATTAAGAATAATAAAATATTTTCAATGTGTTCTTTTAATAAATTTTATCCAACCTTTTTCTGTAAAAAAATATAATAATAAAAAAATAAAATAAATAAAAATATCTTTTTAATTCACGCAACAATCTAAATCGAAAAATAATTGTGGGATTGCTTTGTGAGAGGTTTCACACTCAATTCCTTAGATACGAGATAGCTCTGGACGTATTTGCCATGTTCTACCTCGTTTAGGAGTTTTTGACATAAAAAATATTAAATAAATAAAAAACGAAAATACATAAAAACCTTTTAAAATAAAATCAAAAAAATCAAATCTTTATCAAAATTAAAATCAACCAACCAATCAAACCTTTTTTCAAAAGAACTACGTGACTTTGAGTTTCCCATCGCACCCGGGAATACGTAGGAGCAAGATAAATCATCTTGTCGGGCCAAAACTAAATTTTCCTTTTTTTTGTGTCTGTTTTTATGTTAAAATAATTAATCAAAATAATTAGACCTTTCTCTTTCCAGGGGTGCTCTATGGACACGGTGCCATGTTTAATCCCTTAGATTTGAGGTTGCCCTGTGGACTCACGTGCCATGTTCAACCTCATTTAGTTTTTATAAACCATAAAGTTAAAAATATAAATTTTTTTAATAAAAGTCAAAAAAATTAAAATTTAAAATAATTCTTTCTTGTAAATAATTTTCGGGGTAAAATAAATATTTAAAAGGTTATTAAAATGTTTTTTTGCACAATTAACTTGAGGTACCGTTTTTTAAACGGACGATGTGGGGTGTTAATACCTTCCCTACTCGTAACCGACTCCCGGACTCACATCTATCTTTTTTAAAAGACTAGTTTACCTTTAAATAATCGGGTTTTCTAAGATTTTCCCAATAAAAATCTTAGTGGCGACTCCTCTGTTTTTTTATCCCTTTTCGCGCCTCCCGGACGGGATGGTCGTGACAGCAGCTTCGAGAGACACCGAATCCTTTATAATCTTCTTCTTCTTCTTCTTCTTCTTCTTCTTCTTCTTCTTCTTCTGTTTTGGGTTGGAGATGGCAGATGGATTTTTGTTCCACAACCCCAATACACCCTTGTTGACGATTATTTTCCGTTTTTTTCTTTTTGGGCGCTTCTCTTGTATTATCCCCAACCCCCATACTGATTCTCTCTTTCTCTGGCGGCCCAAATCTAATATCTTGGTATGGGCTCTTTCCTAATGACAAGTCTGAGCCCACCTCCTTGGGCCCATCCCCAATCATGCTTTTGTTTCTGACCAAAACTTGTTGTCCCGAAAAAATAAACCCCACATCCTCCAAACTTCCTTTCTTTTTAATATGTCTTGGGCTTTCAACTGACGGCCCATCAGTTTTTTCACTCACCCAGCTGTTACTTAGACTTTTTTCACTCCCTACTGAGTTTATCTGGTTACTCTGTACAACTTTAAATTCCTGCCCTTTTGCATCAACGCCCCTTTCGCCGTTCACCATGTCAAATCCCACCTTTTCTGTTAACAAGCCTTCTTCCTTGTCAAAAACAGCCGCCGAAAGTACAACGCTAGGAGCCACCTTTTTGCACAAAATCTTGGGTTGCTTAGTTGACCCCCTGATCTCCCTGACCCACCCTTCCGCCTCCACCTCAATATCCAACGGATCTATGCCATTTGAATTTGAAAACTCCCTATTTAGCTGCTGGATAACGTCATCTCTCAGATTTTTCGATAGGTCTGTTTCCGGCACCTCCTGGATGCTACAGTAGTCAGAATCCTCCCCATCCGAGCAATCTTCCGACGAGCCAACTTCTGGATGAAACGAGTAATCCCCTGCATCATACAAACAGTTGTACACATCTGAAAGATCTTCTAAGACTCTTACCATGTAGACAATAGAGTTAATCTGCACTTTAATAACTCTGTTAATGAACTCCGTAATCGATGACTTAATAAGAATCCTAGCAAAATCCAGTCTCCTTTTGTCCCTTGTAACTTCATCTATCGACACGAAAGTTCCCAATAGCTGAGCAAAATGTCTGAAAATCTCCTCTCCCAAGTCATGTATCGGTAAACCTGTGATTTTTAGCCACACAAATCGAGTGTTACTCGTTTGTTCAGGACTCCATTCAGTGATTTCTATAAACCATTTTGCTAAAGTAGTCTCCTCATCTTTTAGTATGGATCCTATCTCCTCCGACTCTGTGGAGGATAAAAGGACCAAGTCACCACCCATCGGTGCTGCTTTGACAGTGGAAAGTCCTTCATCATATATCTGCTCCTGAATGTTCACTACCCCTTCCGGGTTGATTGTCTTACCTACGCAACATCCCTTTAGCCAGGCCATTTCTTCCTGACACATTAAAAGCGGTTCCATTCCAATCATTTGCTTTTTTCTCCTTAACCGCGGGACCACTTCCTCTTCTAGACCATTTATTATTGTTGTAGTTATTGTTGTTCGGTACTCCAGTTGCCAACTTCTCCACGTAGCTTACATCTCCCCTCACACCATTTCCTACCCTCACCACCCTGTTAAACATGTTGTTCTTTGATTGTTGTCCCCCAAATATTTCGTGTTGGAAATGAGGTATATTCACCTTCAGTTTGTAATCGCCTATCCAGATAGTATCCAGCTTTACCTCTAGCTCCTTGGCATGAGGAACTTCAGAAAATTTCACGAAACTGAATCTGTTGCCAAACTTATCGGTTCTGGGAGGGATGTACATGCCCCGAACCCTACCACATTTGCTGAAAACCTTACACATATCCTCCATGCCAAAGATCTCAGGGAAGTTAGTAAAGAAGTATGAAGTTGTACCTCAATCCTCCCATCTTTGTTTACTCGCATGATGATTCACCTTGTACCCCACATATGATTCACCCATAGCAACTCTCGTTCTTATCTTAGTGGAATTAATTTTGTTAATTACTAATTTGATCAATCATTGATCCCACATATTTACATTTGATCAATAATTTATCAATCAATGACTTTTTTCCAACGACACTTAATTTTTTTGTTTAAAAAATGCAATGTTGACCCACACGGAAGGATAGAATTGGTGCTTAGTTAAGCATATGTGCTTCACTAGCAACTTTTCAGAAATCCACTCCAACAACACAAACTTAATAAGCACCAATACTTATTAAGAGGAATGCTTATTAAGATGCCCAATAGAGATGGCCTAAGGAACTCCGTTGTGGTGCTCTAAGGAGTTGATATGCACATTTATGTTAAAAGTAAGGGAGTCAAATTAACCAAAACTTTTTTATATGCATAATGTAATTTCCTAGATCTTCTTTCTTTGTGCCTCTATCTCCTTTTTCCTTTCCTCGGTTGTGTTGGGCTATCTTTTTACAATTGAGTATTGTTATTTGAACAAAAGTTTTCAAACAACATGCTGAACATTTATACAATGATTCTATATTTTTATTTCTTTTTATTTTATCTCTTTTTATTTTATCTCTCTTTCTTCCATCCTCTTATTTTCTCATTTGCCCTTTGTCCCATTGTGGCCTTCCTACTGGGCGCAATTATTAAATACTCCAACTATGAAATTGAGTATCCATCCCCCTGGTTTTATGACTGGAAGCAGCCTGTATCCGGTTTTTTATAATTAAAAATAGTGGTTTTACAACCAGTTACTTCCCGGTTTTTTGTTTGCTGCCACAAAAAAACACGTAGCTTTATCGGGTAACGGCGGTAGATGGCGGAGGACGACAGCAACGGCGATGGATTGGCCCTGATGCAGGAGCTAGAGAACCACTTGGCGAGCATTTCCTCCATTGCGGAACATGCATCCCTTTCTTCTTCATTCTCTGCTTCGCCTCCTCCGACACGACTGTAACATCCTTGGCTGCTTTATGGATTGATGACTGTCCCCACAAACCAACATGGGTCTTTTTAGCGTGCTTTGTCCTCACTCACACGCATCCTGGGAAAACTTCCCAGGACGCTTAACTGTGGAGTTCTTAAGTGATGGGCTCCCGAAAAGAAGATGCATCTTATTGGTACAGGTAGTACCAATCAATTCATATAAGTTTTCCTCAACTGTATAGTCCCATACCTACAAAGTCTCAGGATCCCTCTCATTCGGATGTGTAATCGATTCATTCATGTATCCCTCCGCCTAGAAGCCTGCCAGGAGCCGCTCCTTGTCCGTGCCTTCTTGTACCGGCGATCACTCCCTCCCTCGTCGGCACCCGGGTGTTACATGACCATCGACTAGTCAGAAACACGGATTTGTATTGTTCGCACCGAAAATATGTTCGACTGAGTCATCAATTAAATGCCTAAACATTCTTTTATTCTTTCATTTGAATATCTGATTGATGCACAAAGTCATAATTCATTCTTTGAGAAGTCAAATCTATTCTTCATGTGCATGTTGCGGCCCTTTTCTTTTGACATCTAAAAGTAGAAATTTGAGATGAAGAAGATCTTGCAAGTACAAGATCTGATATTCTCTTTCTCTGTCATATAAATTGTTCAATGCTTAAGAATCATAAAAATATCCCCATTTCTCTTACTCCTTCCATTTTTAAGCTGTCATTTAATATTTTAGGATGTTAAATTGTAATTTTGAAAAAGATCCATGAGGAAATACAATCATCATCCAAAAGCTGATATCAGATCTTCATATTATTCTCTAAGGCATCCATGGTGTTGATGACTGTCACGATCTGGAGTTATGGAGCTACACAGGTGTTCAACTTCATTCACTTCATTCCTGCTTCGATTATATTCTTGGGGGAGGGACGTCCATTCTTAACCACATGACCCTTCCAGCAGGTAGCCAGTTATTAGTGACCCATGTCCAACCGGTTAGACCCTCTGTAATTGGCACCGTTCAATAAATTTATTATTGTATCAACGGTGATGCTTCATGGTGTACCAAAACTCTGAGTTCTACATGGAGTATTGAAGACAAAGCCCTTCCTACTGCTACCCACCACTCACTAGTTCGCGATGCACATTCTACTAGCAACTACTCCAAACCCATTAGCAACCCACCATGAAGAGAGCGGGAAGAAGAGTGAGGGGGAGAATAAATTTGAACAAAAAAAAAGGATGATCATGAGTATCATAATGTTGTCAATTTTGAGATTTCGAAAAAAAGCTTCTACTACCAATTTTTTCATTGTTTTTACCCAATTATGAAATCAAAAGTATAAAATTACACACACGGGTACACATATATACATATACACACACCAATATATATATATATATATATATATAATTTACCTATCATGTATTTAAAACTATAAAACTTCAAAACCAATTATGAAGCAAACATGATAAAAAAATTTGACAACATAAAAATTTATATATGATGTTCATAACTTGATAACATGACTGAATTTTGTATGTATTACTTAAACATTATTAGCTAACCAATAAGATATTTACAATATTTTAACTAAAGAAAATCCTTATACTAAAGTATCTAGATTCTTATCTCAGAGTTTTTTTTGAAAAAAAAAATATTATTTTAAAATATAAGTGCTTTTAAAAAATATGGATGCTTGAATGGATTTTAAAGAAAAAATAAAAGCGGTGGGAAAACACATTTTGATTTTTTTTTTTTAAAGAAGCTACAAGTTCTAGCTTCTAAAAATTGCAGATGTACTAGACGAGAGAGAAAGATGATGAGTCTTAAAAGTTCATTTTCTTAAAGTTCATTCAAACATAAAATAATATTTACTTCTACTAATAGTTTTTACTTCTGCTTTTATATTTTATATTATAAAAGCTCTTTTTTTAAAAATCTCATCCAATGATAGACTAATAGCTTCTACTTCTACCAAACAGACATTGTCAATTTCTATTATGAATGAAATATATGCTTAATTGATATTTCTTTATTAAATATTTTTCATTGTTGAATTGTTGAATTTTAATGTTAAACAATTAACCTTAGTAAAAACTAACAATTTAACACGAAATATTCTACAAATATTTTTTTTTTATTTGATAAAGACACGTTCTACCCTTTATACAAGATAGTGAAAGTTTTGTCACTTCACATATTAATTATTTAGAACTATGAGTTTTGGCTTCATTTGCTACATATTCATAAAAGTATGCTCATAGTTAACCTAACACCAACAGCTAGAATCTCAAGCTGAATCATGAGCCTTGCAAACAGGTAAATCATCTTTGGAATTGGGAGGCACTCTTAGGATTGGATTTCTCTCAAAGAAATTGACAGGCTTCAAATCGAAACTTGACGACACAGTAGGCATGATAGGATAGTCCTCTTGGCATGGTATGTGATGGAACCCGATTGTGTACCACAACACAATGTCCTTATTCTCAATTGGACGATCCCTACCAACAAAAATATCAATAATTTGAGAAATTTAACAATATAATTGATCACAAGTCAATTTAGGCATAAAATCCAATTCAATTATACACTAAATAATTTCTATGCCGTATAAAATTATAAAATAAAAGGTATAAGCTGGAGAAATATTGTGCAGATTTTAATAGACTATACTTAGGCAGAATTAGTTAACTAAATTATTAAATGCCACATTGACAGTGTTGATTTGAAATTTTATTGAATAACCTTTTGTATCTAATTTTCTGTGTCCGGGTGGTTGACTTCATCTAATTTGATTTGAAGCAAAAGAGACACATTAAGTGGGTGAGTAGTTTGTCCAACTTTTGTTTAGTGTACATGGAGATTTTTCTTTTCACAATTTAACCATGATAAAGACTTCTAATATGAAATAATAAGCCATAATGTTCCTAATAACATCTCCAAAACCCATTGGAGTTGCTTAATTTCATTTTGTCCCTGAAAATAAATAAATTAACCATTTAGTCTCTCAAATTTACAAATGCGGGACACATTAGTCCCCCATTCCACTTTCAATGTCCATTTACTTACGTATGTGTCCTGTTAACCATCTTCTCTGACTCATTGGTAGTACTGTATAACATATGACAAGTTTTCAAAATGAAAAACAATAAAAAGCGAAAGAACATGCACAATTTTCAGGCATCAAGGTTTTAAAATTTTGCATGTTTTTCCCACTTTGTTCATTTTTTCACCGTGAAAATTAGTCATGGGCCACACAGGACCATCAACAAGTCAGACATGATGGTTAACAAGACACATAGGCAAGTAAACGGACGTCGGAAGTGGAAGGGGGACTAATGTATCTCGAGTTTGTAAATGTAAGGGACTAAATAATTAATTTATTTTTTTCGGGGACCAAAAGTGGGTCCTCAAAATTTTTTAGGGGCTAATTTAGGTCTTTACTCGTTCATCTTTTATGGGTCCTATCATGCTACCTTACCACTTTTCACTTTATATGCAATTCTACACTTCAATAGTGTAACTCTTAAAAGTTCACTAAATGGATCATATAAGTTACTCCACATTTTTATTTACATTTATTTTTGTTTCAATTTCAAATATTAATTCATTTGTGATTGTGTTGCTAAATATTGTGATTCTCTCTCCTTTTTCTATCGGTGATCTTATATAAGAACATATTACTTATGGAGACAATTGTCTTTACATATGGCATCCACATCATATATTATTCCAATGGAGTAACCTATTAAAAACTTGTTCTTAATTTTAAGGACCTCTTAAGCAACCCCATTAGAATTAATTGTGTATCATTTTTTCTCCTTATCTAACAACTAACATCCCTGTCTATCATATAAGTCAATTTTCTTTTAGCAAATGTGATGTACATATTTATAGAATCTCATATTGCCAATTGCCCCATTATATAAGAAAGATAAAATTTTGAAAATAGTCTCTAACCTGTTGGACCACACTTGTAGAGTATCATCCCCTCTGCTCTGGTAAACAAATAATCCACCAGCCCATTGCTCACTCTTGTTGTAAGGAGTGACCCAAATTTGGTTGTTGGTAAAAGCTGCTCTCTTCTGTGGTGGATCATCATGATCCAGCAGGCTAGCTGCTGTGGCACCTGGAACCAACTTGTACCCAACTGGGTTCCCCAACCTTGTCTTCTTGGATGGGTTGATCACATGAAATTCAGATGGGTCATAGAGTTTAAGCTTTATTTGGGCTTCTCTCTCTGTCTTTGCCACATTTCTCACAGCTTTCAAGTAACTCTTTCTTGGGGATTCTCCTTGTGATGTTTCTTGCTTCTTTATATTTACCTTGACAAAGGAATTATCAGAGCCATCAATGTCCATATCAAGATAATATGTGATATAATGGTCATGGATTACTCCAATAATGTTTTCGCTTAAAAGGGTGCCATAGAGATATTCTTGGTTTGGAATTTGGTCCATATTCTCATAGGTTGTTCCTTTCACCATCAAAATGCCACTTAGTCCAACCTATAATAATAGAAACAAAAAGCATAGGTTGGAGTGAATTATTGAATACAATATCACAAAATAAATTAACATCAATCTATAATTCAAGTGGCCCATTTTTTTATCACTAAAAGGAGCATCAACATCACTATCTCCTAAACAAGCATGTTCATACTGATGAAGTGTTTGGATAAACGTTTGATAAAAGTGATTTTGAATGAAACTGATTTTGCAAAATTGATTTGACTAGGATTGAGTTTGAAGTAAAGTGATTTATGCTTGAATGTTTTTATTTTGAAAGCAAGTTTGGTATAAAATTTAGTATAATCTTTTCAATACAACTCTAAAGTTATTTTTTGTAGCTTTAGTCAGCATCATGGCAAAATCAATTTTACCTAACAGTAAGAGAACACCACATTTTTATTAAATTCGTGTTCAACAGAAGGCAGAATCAATTCTGATGGTTTTAAATGTGGAACCAAACAGACACTAAATTAATTTTCTATCACTAACCTTTGCTCTGATTAGCCCATCGGTTTGAAATTCCCAATCCACGATATAGTCGTAGTTTGCCACCGCCGCAGCCATCCTAACCACTAAAGTCACCTTCGGTCTGACTTCAGTGATCTGCCAAGATAGTATAAACCCAAAATAGGCACCAAATGTAAAATTTTCTAAACGGTTAATAAATCATAAATTATCCTATCCGTAACTATTAAATATTAGTTATTATTATTAAATGAAAATTATTATATATTCATTATATAATCAAAGTTGAGTTAGATGATTCTAATATAATTAAAAATAAATAAGAGTAAAAAAATAAATAAGAGTAAATATTATATACTTTTTATGTGGACAAAAAAAATCTTAAATGATGAAAAAAATAATCCAGAATTATCATTTTAATTTTTTACTCTATTTACACAACTTGCATACTTATATTGGAAGTCCACAGAAAAATCAGATAACAAAAAACCATCGAAAAATTGTCACAAAGAAATAAAACAAAATTAATAATCATTAAATTTTAAATATGAGTCGTTGTACATATTATTACACTTTATAATAGTAAAAAATTAGAATGAACTTCTCTACATTTAAAAAATCTTTTTAACTAAAAATTCTCTTCCAAATATTGTATATATGATATATCTAATATAATTTTATATAACATGAGTGAAATTCTTACCTTCAAGTCAGTAATGGGACACTCAGCATGTCTCCATGCAATGTCACCAGCATAACTCTCAAAAACACAAATCATGTTGGGTTGGACATATGGTGTTCCATCAGCAGAAGCAAACACACCATCCATATAATAAGCATTCCTTGGACAATCATTCAAAGGATCCAAAGGCATAGCTTGCATCCCAAACCCATACTCACCAGCATCCATATAAGTCTTAAAGTACCACCCATCAGTAGGATCCATATAAGGCACAAATAACTCTGAAGTGAACCCTTTATAAATCACATTTCTCAACTCTAATGTATCAGGGTCTCTAACCTTAGCTTGAGAAATTATTGTACCTGCTCTTGGGTCAGGTTTTAGATGAAATTCCCAATTTGCCCATTTCACCAAATTCCCTTCAATTGTAAAGCTTGGACCTTTTGGTTGCTCTAAAGATATTGGGTTGAATAGTTTCAACTCACCATTGAGCTTTTGAATTGAGTAACGATAATCAGTGTCAATGCCATTAGCCACAGGAATATTGTGACCATTATCTGAAATGGATAACACTTCTTTTCTATCCATGTCAACCAAAACTGTGAGTCCTTCAATTGGTTTCATGTAGAAGTTAACACTTCCTTTTTTGGAGTAGCATTGCACCTTAATCAACCTTCTTTTGTCTTCAATTGGTGTACCATACCAGCCTGAAGAGATTGGTAAGCATGCAAGATCTTCCATTTTGACACCACGTTGAGTGATTGTTTTGTTGAACTCTTTGTTGTTCAATGGAACTTCTAGTATTCCCACCATTTCTTCCATGGTCATGGTGGGGTACCCAGAAACTGAACTTGTTTCATGATTGGTAACTTGGTTTGTGGTGAGGTCTAATGTGAGAGAATGAGAAACACCCTTTACAAGTGCAATCACCAAAGCCTTTCTAGGAAATAGTGGATCCCCTTTTTTCCATTTGAGGACTAGTTTTTTGTCAGGTTCTTCCAGGACAATTGAGTTTAGAGTGTAGCTTGATGAGGAGGATTTGAAGAGGGGATGTTTGGAGAGGATGGTTTGAACCTTGTTGAATTCTTGGATTGTTAGAGGGTCTAGAGGGTGGTGTGGAACATCATATTCATGTTGTTGGTGTGTGGAGAATGGTTTTTTTTTAATAAGATTAGTCTCTAGTAGAGATTCATTTTTGGGGAGTGATGGAAGGTGAATCCAGGTGACAAGTAGAACTAGTGCTGCACCAATTGATAGAACTATGAAACACAGCAAGTTTCTAGCATCCATGGATCTCTTTCTCAATGAGTGTGTGTGTGTGTGCTTAGGGATATTTGTTTATGAAGTAAAGATAGTTTAGAGAGTGTTAAATAATATAGAAGGTGAAAGCTTCACGTGACAAAAGACAGCTGTTACTGCATTGGGAAATAGGAGATTCCACACTTCATGTAGTGATAATCATTTGGATATGTCAAATTGTCAATCCTGCCTAGAAATATAAAAATAACATAGGTGGGTTAGCTAATCACCAATCACCAATGTAGTAAGTAACATAAGAGTCTTCTAAAATTCACTTGGATGAATATGCTCTAATACTCAGCCTTACAACTTATATTGTTGGAAAACTTATTTAAAATTTATTTCAAAATAATTTAATATTTGAAATGTTTTGAATTCATATTTTATTGTCTTTTATTGTCATTTATTTTCTTTAACGTCTCTATTAGTGTCATGAATGAATCTTATAAAAGAAAAACTGTACAATTGCTTTAATGGAGCTTTAATGGAAAAAAAGGGTACATGAATGGAATTAAGCCTGCAACGTACATATGATGAAAAGAGTGAGGAGGCATTCACTACATATTAGGTGAAGGAAATGTTCATTGAGAAAAGTTTTCTAAAAAAGCTTATATTCTTATCTCTTTTTTATATAAGAGAGTTGATGTGATTCTTATTATACTATTTACCCAGAATAATATTGTTATCCTGGACGAGTCTGTTATATCTTGAGAAAATTTCACAATTTGATACAATTATTTATGGATGGACGAAATAATCATTAAGATTGTTGTACAAATAATAATTAAAATAGATATATAAAATTAAATAGAGAAAAAGATGAAGAACACTAAAATCATTTGATATTTGTGTCTATAATATAGATGTGTGAAACTCAAGTAATGACCTAATTAGTCAAGACTATCAAAAAGAAAATGCATATATTGTACACTTAATATAGTTTTCTATGATGTGAAATTGTTCCATGAAATAGAAACAGGGCAGCTTCATAATTCATAGAAAGCAATGACATGTTCTGGCTTAATCAATTGGTACCACTTAATACCATTTTTACTATACAAACACTTTGAAAGCCTTATTAGTATTACCACTCTTCATGAATATTAGACACAGAGAACCATACTTAAGTACTTAACCAAGAAAGAAACCCGTTGCAAAAGAGAAATTCAATCATCCTCTTGAAGTAAGAAAAATCTAACTTGTTTAGGATATTAACCATTTTTGTTGATTCATCATGCTTTTTTCTCTCTTTTCGTTTTCAAAACTATGGGCTGAAATTCCTTAGAGGGAGAAAAATCTCTTCTTCCAGACAAGATATTTTCTGAAATTGGTCATACTTTATGTGCTAAGTTTCAACCAAGAACTGGAGAAATTTGGCTCAAAATCTGTACCACACTTAAAAAAAATGATATCTGCAAATCAAAAATAAATTGGAATTCACCACACCAACACCAAACATGTATACCAGCTATTAATCTCTTCATGCCAGAAGTTAAGTAACATAAATCAAGTTATGCAACTTAAACCACTGCCTGAGAATCAAAGACACAAATTCTCATATCTAACAGCAAGTAAAAAATAGAAACATAGAAGAACTGGTCTTACCAACAATCAGTGATTCGTTGACCAAACCCTCAACTCTCCTCTTTCACTTTCTTTTCTCTTCAATCACATGGCTTTAAACAGAGGCCTATGTTTCTCTATTACTGAGGTTTCATTCTTTCAAGGAGTCTCTGTTTCGTAGACTTTGACTATACGAGCCTTGTGGGGATTAAAATTATAGGTAAAGATAGGCTAACATCCGGTTAATCATCGATAAATATTTACTTAATCATTACGTATAAATATTTGGTTAATTTATGATGATCATTAATCATATAAAAAATTAAATTAATCATATATTTATATGTGATTAACCAAATATTTATATAATTATGATAAATAAAATCATTAACAATATAATGAACTGAATTAACTAAATATTTATACATGATGAATCAGATATCCCAAATGAATATCCCGTTTAAATATTCACCTATCACATTAGCCTCCAATGTTCACCTATCATTTGAATGTGCAACTCCTAGTCAGTGTTGAAAGCTATAAAACATTTTTTTATTTATTGGTGACGTGTTCACTCATGTGCAACTCCTAGCTGCATGGTATTCTTTATCCCTTTGTTTATATCCACAATTTTAAAGCCAGAGATGAATCCAAGTCATTTTTGTTAACGTCATCTCTCCACCGCTTAAGAGAATGCCAAAAGCTCATGAGTCATGACTAAATGACAAATATTTTGTGTGACAGAAACAGACTTACACTAAGGTGAAGGCTATATACATCACCAATCAGTGCACGATGCAATGATACAATTTGATTAGTTTAGATTGTCATTTAGATACATAGACTTTTCAACTACTCACTCGTTGATCAAATGGTCAAAACATACTCATTGTATTTGTAATTGCATTATTGTATTTGCTTAAGTACCATTTTTATTTTATTTTAACTAATTAATAGAAAATTTGTTTTACAGCAACCCTCCTCCTGGCTTTTCACTCGACTCCTGCTAGCTTCAACAAAGCATGCCGTCCGCCGTCCACGTGTCACTGCCATCCACCATCAAGTTTCAAGCTTGCAACTTTATATATCATCTCCCAAAAAAATCACAAAGTTTCAAGCTTGCAAAGAAGGAAAACAATAGATCTGTAAAGAAGAAGCTAAAAAATCACAAACTTATTCAGATTGCAAGGAAAGTTGTAGATCTGAAAAGGAAAACGTCTTTATCACCACCGTCTGCGCCACCTTCCTCTTAGCCGGACCCGCCATCTTCCTATCCTATGCCATTGCCAGCCTCTGTGCTCTCCTTTCCGCCTTCTGCTACATCGAGTTCGTCGTTGATATGCCCGTTGCCGGTGGCACCATTTTAATCTGGAGTTCGATGTTGAATATGATAATGACAGAGACATTTTCCTTTTCAGATATGCAACTTTCCTTTTAAAATTGTTTTTTTTTTGGATTGAGGATTATAAGTTTTGAAGGGGATGGAGTAGAGTAGTTAATAATAGAGTGGTTAGTAATAGACTAAAGTAAAAATATTACACTGCAGTTTGGAAGTTTAACGAGCACTACTAGAAAACAGGGATTTTCGAAGAGAAGTGATTCTGTGTGAACTGACATGAAGGTTTCAGACGGATTTGGGATGAATATGAGACAAATTAATTATCAAACTGATTCCGTCCCAAATCCATCCCTATTTCGTCTGTAACTTTGGCGCCACCATCACACCAAAAAATTTTTCCACGGATTTCATACGGATTGATGATTTTTTATTTTATGACCCGAATTCGTTTGAAATCCGTTCAAAATGTTGAGACGAATTATAGATGGAATATATTATCAAATTTTTTTTTAGAAGTTAAGTCATTTGTAATTCATCCGAAATGTGAGACAGATTTAAAGCAGACTCTAATCTGTCAGATGGATTAGGATAGTATTTAGACTTATGATATTATTTTTTATTTTTAATATATTTTTCTTTTTCTTTTAATTTGTAAATTTTCATTCCCTCCCTAAGTTTTTTTTTTGTTCCCTCTCATGCTCTCCCAATTTTCTATGAAACGTAAATACCCTCATCCCCAACCCAAACCCAGAAGCTAGCGCCTCCACACTGAAGTTAGCGCCTCCACCACACCACCAGATAGCGCCTCCACGATATCTTTCTTCTTTTTCTTTTCAAATGTTTCTGATTTTCTTTCTTCTCTTCCCCAACCCTTTCATTTTCTTTTCTTTTTCAGTTGCTATTTCTTCTACAAACATTTCTAGGTTTTCTTCTTCAAATGTTTTTGCTCATTCCTCATACCTTTCTTCGTTCCCTCTTCCTTTCTCTAAACGTTTTCTTCAAACATTTCCCACTCCCTCACCCTTCTCTGTTTTAACGTTTTCTTCTTCACCGTATAGCACGAGAGAACGCGGCGAACAACAACACGGCACACGGCGGAACGACATATAACACAGTGAGCAAACTCCTATCCCTTTCTTTTTATTTCATATCTGTTTCAATATTTCAATATTTCATTTGAAGTTGGGTAACCAACTGTTTCATTCATATTAGCTCCGTATTTTGATTTTGCACTTTTCCCCTTCTTGAATATGTTTTCTTCCCCTTTCAATACATGGAAATATATTATATGAAGAAAGTGTGAAACATATCATGTTTGATTCTGCATCAAATCTGTATTGCTCCAAATAATATGGATTATGGGGATTGAAACAGGTCTGAACTTGTCATCTGTATCTGCAAAAGTTTGACTAAACTCAGACTTCACAGAATGCACCTTTTGCTTGTATAGTTTTGTTTATATTAATAAACAAGAGAAGAAATCAAAAATTCTAACCATTTGTTTCTCAGGAGAATAGTTAACTAAGAGTAATTCTATTCACATCAAGGTTGTCAAACTCGAGATCCTACATAGGATCGTTCGAAGGATGAAAGATCGCAACTCGTGGGATCGTAACACGGATCGTAAGATCCCACCAGAAAGACAAAATTGTATTTATTATTATTCATATAACATAAATAAGAAAAAGTATCCTTAAAAACCAAAATAACCTTAATATAAAAATGTCATACATGAATCATAAGTCACAATCTTCACATATGAAAGATCAAAACATCAAACTAAAAACATCAAAACATCACAACACCACAACACCACCAAAACACTATACCATAAAAATAGAGACCACAACACCACAAAAACATCAAAATAAGAGTCCCAACTCTAATTTAGCAAATCATCCAAGCCATGGTGGTCATAATAATCATCCTCCATATGATCCATGCCATCTTCCTCTCCAACTTCATCATCAACATTAGGAATCACCAAATCATCTATAGGGGCAGCAACTGAACCATTAACCAAGTCTCCGTCATTTGGAGTATCCAATTCCAATTCTTCATTGTCTATTGTTAAATCTAAAATGTCAGATGAACCTTCATCATTATCCACAATCCATTCATCATCGAATGCAAGATCATCAAGGTTATATTCAATCTTCTTTCTAGGTTGCTTCTTCTTGGCCAATTTTGAATTGGCCATCACAAATACAACATCATTCATTGTTTTCTGTTTCAAACGGTTTCTTCTCTTTGTGTGGACCTAATAGATATAAACTCCATTAGTATATAGCAAGTGGTAGGCAATTTTAAAAATGAAATGTGAGAGAAATTTTACCATCTCAAAGACACTCCAGTTTCTCTCACAACCAGATGAACTGCAAGTCAAGCTTAATACACGAATTGCAAATGTTTGGAGTTCTGGATGCTCATCCCCATATGACTCCCACCATTGTGATGGAGTTTTGGTTTTAAGAGCAGTCATGGCTATTGCACTACCAAAAAACTTTGCTCGCATCTTGAAATCTTCAAGTTGAGCATCAATCTTGGTTATCACTTCAGCATCTCCCACCATCCTTTCTAAACAATCATATAACCCACGCTTTACTTCATAGTCAGCTTTAAATCCAGGACCATAATGTAATTGGGGGTTAAGGTAGTAACCCGCAGCATGCAAAGGTCTATGGAGTTGCTTGTCCCATCTCTCATCAATGATATCCCATAGAGGCTTAAAACTAAATAATACAAAAATAATTTAATTAGTTTTAAAAATAAAGTTTATAATTTAAATTAAAATATATAATGTAAACTAAAGTTTATAGTTTACCTTTTCTGGACACCATTGAAGGCTTTTTGTATGCTCTCCTGAGCTTGATCCATTGCGTTGTAAATAAACCCCATTGCTGGCTTCTCATCCGAATCCACCAAACGAAGCACTTTAATTAGTGGATAAGCACCTCCCAAGTAAGTCACAATGTTCTTCCAAAATTCCTTATCCATAACCACTTCTTCAATATGCTTCCCATCCCTTGTCCTTGCAAACCGGCCTGATGTCCATTCATTAGAGGTAAACATTCTTATCAAGGCCCCTTTGTTGTCCATGAGACACCCCAAAGTTAGATAAAAAGTGGCAAAGCGAGTCATGGCTGGCCTCACCAAATCCTTTCCTTTGGTGAAATGTTGGAATAAAGAAATTAGAGAAGTCTTGGAGTAGATATAGGTGGTAATCTTCTTACCCTTTGGAATTGTTTCATGGTGAACTGATATTTTTTTGTCAAAATCCTCCAGCATTAGATCAATGCAATGCACGGCACAAGGTGTCCAATAAAGCTTATTCCTTTTCTCCATCAACAACGTACCAGCAGCTTTGTAATTTGCTACATTGTCGGTCACAATTTGGACGACATTTTCTTCACCAACTTCCTCCACAATTTCATCAATTATCTGAAATATTTTATGAGCAGTTTTTGATACATGAGATGCATCAATCGACTTCAAAAAAAAGTACCTTTAGGGCTGTCCACTAAGAAGTTCAATATTGTTCTCCTTCTTTTGTCACTCCACACATCACTCATGATGGTGCATCCTGTCTTCTTCCAAATGGCCTTATGTTCTTCAATGTTCTTTGTTGTCAAATCCACCTTTTGCTTCAAGTACTTTACTCTAATCTAGTGATAGGATGATGGCTTAAATCCAAGGCCATGTCGGGTTACCATCTCCAACATCTTGTGAAACTCTTCACTCTTTGCAGCATTAAACGGTATGGCATTGTTGTAGAAGAATGAAGCAATTTCTTGGCATGCTTCTCTCAAATTCTTCTTGAAGATGCTGTTGATGGTGGTTTGAGAGGTCACTCCCCTCTTCTTAAAAAGATTTCCAGGTGTCTCCTCTTCCTGCCTTTTTTCTTTCCCTTTCTCACTAACTGTCTCCTCATCATCTATGCCTGATTTCTTCACTAATTTTTCTTGCAAGGATTTTACAATTTCCCACATTTGTTTCTTCACTTCATCAGGAGCAGAATTACAAGCACCAACATCTTTTTGTGTACAAGCCAAGTGGTGCTTCAACCGGTAAACCTCTCCAATAATTACTTTGAGACAGTAATTACATTTGATTTTTCTTGTTCCCCCATCAACAAAAACTCCATGCTTCCATGCCATATCACTCATGCTACCAGCAGCATTAATCCGCACTCTATGGGGTGGACCAAAGCTGCCAGCAACAAGGATGCTTGAAGACATGTTGAAACAGAGTGGAGAAACAGAGAGGAGAAACTTGATATTGCCGAATCACTAGTGCAAAATATACTTTTAACGTCGGGGTTTTAACATCGGTTTTCATAAAACCGATGTGAAAAAGGAGGCGGTGGCATTTTTGAAATTAAATTGAAAATTTTTAACATCAGTTTTATAATAAACCGATGTTATAAAGTTTTTAACACCAGTTTATAAAACCCGATGTTGAAAATTTAACCAAAAATTAAAAAATTAAAAATGCATAATTAAACACATCGGTTTTGCATTAACCGATGTGGAAATTTGTATGTTTTAACATCGGTTTATAAAAATCGATGTGGAAAAGCGAATAAAAAAATTATCTAAATTATAAGTTTAAACATCGGTTTAGTAATAACCGATGTGTAAAACCTTATAACATCGGTTTTTTTATAACCGATGTGTATTGTTATTTGTCATTTTTTAATTCCTTCTTCCTCCTTTTCATTTTCGCGCTGCTATATAAGAGACCTTTTCATATGTCCTTTTCATCTATCATTTTTAATTCCCTCTTGCATGCCTGTGCTCACTCTCCCTCCTTTTCGTTTTGATTTCTTTGAATATTTGCGCCAGTTGCTATCATCATTTCACTCATCGCTGCCAGGAAAGGGTTCTATGTTGCGGCTTCAGAGCAATCAAAGTGGAAAGTCCTGAGACCTCTAACCCCCACCCTACCCACATCGTTACTGGTTGCTGCGCCTGCAACTTAAGGAGACCCACCACTATGTTCGTGCTTCCGTGAAGAGGACCGTTACTCACGACCGCGGAAAAACGAGAACCACCACTCCGGTCTCTTAGCATCTCACAACTCTGGTATGTTCTCTCTGCTGAAAATATTGTGAGGCTAATGGTGAACTGCATCCATGTACAACTGCATGTCTAGGCTCTGTCATGAGTGTGTTAGTGCCTTGTTGTGACCCCTTTGATGAAGTTTGTGTCTTGAGTCCTTGTTCTGTGTATACTTGTGTTGTTCTGTGTGTGAAGTGTTATAAAGTGTGAATCTGTGTGATCTAATCCACCATAGTGGAAATGGCTCCAAGACTGGATTTTTCCAATTGGTGGACAAAGGATACACAGAAAGGAACACCAGTATCACGAGTCATGGTCGTGATGCCTATCACGACTAGGCCGTGACGGATTCTGCCTTGGAGTTTGCTTCACTGGTTGGTCTGTCACGGCCGTGACCACCATCACGGCTAAGCCGTGATCAGTTCTGCCTGTGAGGGTCTGGTTCAGTTGGCATGTCACGACCGTGATGGACATCACGGGCTGTCCGTGACCAGTTTTGACTTTTCCATTCTTTCTTTTAAGCTCTACTCGATGATGGCTGTGATGGCCATCACGGCTAGCCCGTGATGGGCTCTGTTTGGCTCATTTTCTTTACTTTTCAAGCCCCATCTTCATGCAAGCTACATAATTAGTAAAGCCTTAGTTTCCCGTTTGAGATGCAATACTAATGAGCACACGTGTACGTGCTTAATGTACCGCTCATTGTGTTGGATCTTGAATTGTCCAAAGTTGGACAGTTTGGGAAAAAACTTTTTCTTAATTCAGTTAAAATAGTTATTCATTGATTCTAATGTTATATACTTGATGGAAGTTCGGATTGATACATTTCCTTTCATTCTCCGGGTGCATACTTTATCGTGGTGGATGTCATCGCGTTCAAGTAGTGTACGTCGGAGACCGAAGGGAAATGCTGCCGAAATTTTGTCGAGTATGAGCATGAGAGTTAAGGACTAACTGTTAACCGAATGTTGAAAAAGTTTCTTCTCGAATGGGATAGGGCCATACCTTGTCATAAGAAGTGGTTGATGAATATGTTGGACTAAGCACGAAGTTATTGGTTTAGTCATGGATCGCGGTTGGATGAATGCTAGACGGACAAGTGATGAGTATGAGAATGGAGTGGAAGATTTTCTACAGTTTGCAAAAACAAATGCTCCTGAGAGTGGTAACGGAAGGTTTTATTGTCCTTGTATTAACTGTTTGAATGAGAGACAACTAGAAGCTGAGGAGATACGTGATCATCTTATTTGTGAGAGGATTTGCAAGAGTTATACAACATGGATATGTCATGGTGAATCGTTAGACAGGCCGAGGGTGTCGGATAGAGAGGAAGTTGATGACGTGGAAATGGACGATGGACTAGAGGACATGATCCGTGATGTTGGGCAAGAGTCTTTTTGGCGTGCACATGTGTATGATACTTTGTGCAGTGATGCGGAAGTGGCTTTGTATCCGGGGTGCACTAATTTCACACGGTTGTCAGCGGTGTTAAGATTGTTCAATGTGAAGGCGAGAAATGGGTGGAGCGATAAAAGCTTTACCGAATTGCTTGAGTTGTTGAAAGACATGCTTCCAGAAGGCAACACATTGCCATCTCGAAACTATGAGGCGAAGAAGATATTGTGTCCGATGGTTATGGAGTATAAGAAAATACATGCTTGCCCCAATGATTGCATATTGTACAGGAAAGAGTTTGAAGAGATGCACGAGTGCCCCAAGTGTGGGGTATCACGCTACAAAGTGAAGGATGATGATTCTAGTTGTGATGTGGTCACCAAAGTTCCTCCTGCGAAGGTGTTATGGTATCTTCCCGTGATTCCGTGGTTCAAGCGATTGTTTGCTAATGTAAATGATGCAAAGAACATTAGATGGCATGCAGATGAGAGGAAGTGTGATGGACAGCTTCGACATCCGGCCGATTCTTTGCAATGGAAGAGAATTGATAGTTTGTTTCCGGATTTCGGCAATGAGCCCAGAAACCTCAGGCTTGGACTTGCTACCGATGGAATGAATCCATATGGAAACTTAAGTAGTATTCATAGTTCATGGCCTGTTCTCCTGGTAATTTACAACCTGTCTCCTTGGTTGTGCATGAAGCGCAAATACATTATGTTAAGCATGATGATTTCGGGTCCTAAACAGCCAGGAAATGATATTGATGTTTATCTGAGTCCCTTGATTGAAGACTTGAGAATGTTGTGGGATGAAGGCGTTGATGTGATTGACGGGTATTGCCGTGAGACATTCAGATTGCATGCCATGTTATTTTGCACCATCAATGACTTTCCAGCATACGGGAACCTGTGTGGGTATAGTGTTAAGGGGCATAAAGCATGTTCAATATGGGAAGAAGGCACATGTTACCATCAACTGCAACATGGAAGAAAGACAGTTTACCTTGGGCATCAGAGATTTCTCCGACGTAATCATCCTTATCGTAGATTGAGAAAAGCTTTCAATGGACTTCCGGAGAATGAAATTGCTCCGGTGGCCTTGACTGGAGAGCAAGTTTATGAAAGGTTGAACAACACTAATGTTATCTATGGGAAGACCCAGAAGAAGGCTACCGAGAAGAAAATATGGAAGAAGAGGTCGATCTTCTTTGATCTTCCATACCGGTGCAAGCTTGATGTAAGACATTGTATTGATGTGATGCATGTGGAGAAAAATGTGTGTGACAGTTTAATCGGAAAGCTTCTCAACATTCAAGGCAAGACAAAGGATGGTGTGAATGCTCGTCTGGATCTAGTTGCGATGGGTATACGAGAGCAGTTAGCTCCACTTAAAGTGGGGGATAAGAAGACTTATTTGCCCCCAGCATGTCATACTTTATCAAAAAAAGAGAAAAGAAGTTTCTGTAAATGTCTACGGGGAGTCAAAGTGTCACAGGGTTACTCTTCAAATATCAAAAGACTTGTCTCAATGAAAGATCTCAAATTAGTTGGCTTAAAGTCTCATGATTGTCATGTCTTGATGCAACAACTACTACCGGTGGCCATTCGTGACATATTGCCTAAAAAAGTCAGACATGCCATTACTAGGTTATGCTTATTCTTCAATGCTATATGTAGCAAGGTCATTGACACTAAAAAGTTGGATGACTTGGAAAATGAGGCAGCCATTATCTTGTGCCAATTGGAGATGTATTTTACACCTTCATTTTTTGACATCATGGTTCATTTGATTGTTCATCTAGTGAGGGATATTAGATTGTGCGGCCCCGTTTATTTAAGGTGGATGTACCCGGTTGAGCGATACATGAAGATCTTGAAAGGATATATGAAGAATCCACACCATCCCGAAGCATCTATTGTTGAAAGGTATGTTGCAGAAGAAGCTATTGAGTTTTGTACAGACTACATGTCAGAAGCGGAACCTGTAGGGCTTCCGAAGTCTCGTCACAAAGGAAGATATGATGGTAAGGGTACACGAGGTATCACTGTTAAGAGCATGGATCTGGAGGAAGTGCTTCAAGCATATTTGTATATATTGAATAACACTGATGAGGTTGAACCATACTTATGTGAGCACAAAAGCATCATCAATGAAACTTACCCTAGAATGAATGAAAATGGTGTTTGAACAAGCATAACAAGACTTTCTTGAACTGGTTTAAAGAAAAAATTGCAAAGGATGGTATTGCTTCTGATACATTAAAATGGCTAGCACAGGGGCCTAACTTTGATGTCATATGCTGGAGTGGGTACAATATCAATAAGTTTTCCTTCTATACAAAGTCCCAGGATGACAAAAGTACTATGCAAAATAGTGGGGTTATGGTCGTCGCTGAGTCCATGCATTTCTCTAGTTTGAAAGATAAAAACCCTGTTATGGCATCCGTTTCATACTTTGTAATCATTGAAGAGATATGGGAGGTTGATTACACGAAGTTTAGAGTACCTGTTTTTAAATGTCAGTGGGTCGACAGTAACAATGGTGTGCAAACCGATGAGTTAGGATTCAAATTGGTGGACCTTAATAAGGTAGGTAATAAAGAGGAGCCTTTCATCATGGCATCCCAAGCAAAACAAGTGTTTTATATCTGTGATCCTTCTAACAAAAGGTGGTCAGTGGTTCTCCAGGGAAAAACATGTATAATGGTAGTGAGGGAAATCAGGATTCAACTCTTGATATTTCTGATACTCCTTCTTTCTCAACACGAGTGCCTAATTTCAATGAGGAAAATGAAGTGGATGATGTACATGCTACTTGTAATGATCACCAAGAAGGGTTATGGGAGAATTTTACTAATTGACCACAAAGTAAGTTTAGTTTGAGTTATGTTTAAAGGCATATTATATGTTTACGTTGATATTTATAAGTTATGTTTACGTATGTTGATCGGTATTTATAAGTTATGTATGATATTTATCTTGACATACTAACAAGTTTTTTTTGTTTAAACTGGTATACATGGCTGATCCTGAGGATATCTCTCCTTCATGCAGCGGGTCGGAGACCCCGTCTACGGGTAGAAAGGGTAGACGTGCCACACGAATGAGGAATTTGACTGCCAACCGTGGTTCAAATCAAAGGATAAGAATATACTTTGATAATAACCTCAATCCTATTGGGCCAATGGCAGAGCAGTTTAACAGTTTTGTGGTGACCCTTGCTAGGAGCAGGCCTAGTATACTCATTGATAATTGGAAAGATGTACCGGCGGACGTGAAGGATCAGATATGGGAGAGTATTCTGGTATCTATACTTTTACATCCTGTGTTTGTCTGTATCTACGTTATTTTAATCTTACTAATATCATACAGTAATTCCTTGATTCTTTTGGTCTTAATGTAGCTCACCTTTGACATACCGAATACGCTGGTTATGAAGAAGCGTTTGCTAAAGTATGTTGGTGAGCGTTGGAGGGCTTTTAAGGTCGACCTGGGCATATACTATGTATTCAATCCAACATGTGAAAAGAACCCACTTGAGGTGTACCCGTTTCTTGACCAGGCGACGTGGGATCGCTTTGTTCAGAGCCGACTTGATCCCGGCTTTCAGGTTAACTTATTTGATTTGTCTCTAAATTTATGTAATTTCATTAATTTTATTTACTTATGTAATTTAATTGTCTTCTATTTATAACAGGAGAAGAGGAAAAAGGGGCAGGAAAACCAAAGCAAGAATGTCTACCCCCATGTCATGTCTCGTGGGGGATATAAAAAGCTTGGTCAGATAATGGTGGAAGAGGAAAAGAAAGCACGTCAGGAAGTGGCATCTTAGGCGGATCCTAACGCTGAAAATCTTCCAGAGGTTGTTGATCCACCTCCACCCCCACGCCATCGTAAATGGAAGAGGGTCCGACAAAGAAAAACGGGACAATATACATCTAAGGAGGCCCGCCAAGTAGCTGAGAAGATTGTAAGTATAGTTTGAATTGTAATTGTCATTTTAATATTGTTGCCGAATTTTAATGTGACGTGATATTTTATATATGATAGGATGCCTTGGACGAGCAGGTAACCCAAGGAACCTTTGTTCCTAGAGGACGCGATGATGTCTTAGCTGTTGCCATCGGTAAACCAGACCACCCGGGCTGTGTCATTGGTGTTGGATGGGGCGTCGGCATTCGCCAATACCATGGTTCATCTTCACACCAATGCCACAGGGATGTTGATTAAGATAGAGCACGGCTAAAACAGGAGATTGCAACTGAGCTTAGACAGGAGATGGCCGAGCAGTTTGCCCAGCAGATGGCAATATTGACTTCTATGTCCCAGTAGATGACAGCCGGTGTCCAACCCTCTGTCCATGTGAGCACTAAGGGCTCATGTGATCCTCCTCATCAGCCTGAAAATGATGATGGTGATGATGACGATGATGATGACGACCCTGATAGGTGTGAGTTGTATGTTGATGATCATCATGATCGCCGCTTAGTGGCATTGTGGAGGGCACATAATAACTTAGGTAATACCATACACCATCGTTTATTACCGGATGATCAACTGAGGGTCGTTGTTGAGATTATTCGAGATGCTGATGCTCGAGTCCCTATGCCCACTGAGGAGGTTCAAACAGTGGGTCAGGCCCCCGATAACTTCATACTCTGGCCAAAAAGACTGGTCAGCTTTCTTGTTGCATCTGAGGTATTCAGTTAGTTGTGTTTTTCTATATTCATAGTTGAAATTATTTATTGTTGTTGAAATATAATGCTTTATTTTTATTCGTTATAGGATGTTGGAAATGATATTCTGCCTAAAAGGTCGGATCCAGGAAGACCAGAGATGTCTGCTCTTGCCAAGGTATTCATTGGACCATTTAATTAATTACGAATGAAATAACTTAATTATCTGTGATTACTAATATATATCTTTGTTGTTTAGGGGATCGACAAAGGGGCACCTGGTGATGTTTTTAAACTTCTGGCTATACAGGTTGTCACCATGGAGAATGACGCAACTTTGGTAAGGTTGGAACATGATGCCAGTCCAGGTGATGAACTGTATATCCCAAAGAAGGAACTTATGGAGATTGTACTCAATAAATAAATGGCTAGTTCTGCACACCTATCGTTATGGTGCACGTAAGTACATTTTATTTATAAGTTAAGTAATTAATTTTTAAATACTATGATAATTAACATGTTTTTTCAATATATTAGGTATCTGCATCATATGTTAGTTGATCAGGGTAACCTAGCCCTTTATGGGTTCATTGACCCCATGTTTATTCAAGGTGATGTTCTCCTAGCATCAGAAGACCGAGTCATCACCATACGTGATATACTTGCCCGAGATGATCATCAATTCTACCTTGCGCCTTATCTCAATAAGTAAGTATCGGTTATTTAATTATAACTATATATGACTTAGTCACTAACTGTTCCGTAAATACAGCCAGCATTGGCAACTGTTGATCTTATACCCTAGGATGAACGTCGTGGTCTTCTTCTGCTCAATTGGAAATAAGCCGGAGAATGAACTATAGACGATCATCGAAATGTAAGCATTAAAATACTTTATAATCAGTAATGCAGTTGTTTTAATTATCTGAAATCTATATAGATATACTTTATTTAATGTTTATTTTGTCATGATAGTTCTATTAATGCAAACCACATGTTGCATGGTGAAAGGCGCGGGCTATCAGATGGATTATTCCTAGGGTAAGATATTTATTAGTTCAAATGCATCAAATTCAGTGGGTATAATTATTGATTTCTATTTAATTTAATTTCTCATATTCTAATTGGGTTTCATTTGTACGTAGTCACGTATACAACGTGGATCATGGGAATGTGGATACTATGTGATGCAGTGGATGTTGGAAATTATCTCCTCCAGTATCATTGAAAGATTACACGAGGTAAATGTTGTTTGATAACAATTAGAATTAACAGTTATATATAGATTCGTTATATGTTTTATGTTAGTTTATTACTTAAAAGATATAATCTTTTGTCCAATTAAACTTGCAGATATTCAACAATACAACTCCATTATCTGATTTCGACATCAACAACATAAGGAGGCGTTGGACAACTTTCTTTCTTGAAGTGTACCAACCATAGTTTGTATATATATATATATATATATATATATATATATAGGTAGTTAGTTTAAAAACTTATTATGTACTAGCTATAGTGTACTTTTGACTGATCATATGTATTTTGATATGAAATCTATAATATATCATGTAGCTTTTTGGTTTCTAATTATCTTTGTTGTCTGAATGTAATTGAACATACATATGTATTGTTCAGTAGATATTAATTGTGTTTTTGTTGTACAAAAGTGATTGTTGAGAATATTTAGAGTATGTTATTTTGGTATTGATCTGCATTATTACTGAAACAGGGGAAAGGAATGATAGAAATGTAAATAACAGTTTCAAAAAAAAAATAGACTTTACACTTCGGTTTTAATAAAACCGATGTGGAAATTGAAATTTCCACGTCGGTTTTAAGGAAAACCGATGTGGAAAGTGAAATTTCCACATTGGTTTTCAAGAAAACCGATGTATAAATTGAAATTTCCACATCGGTTTTTTTTAAAACCGATGTGGAAAGTGATATTTCCAATAGTTTACCAATTAATAAATGAACTTTCCACATCGGTTTATGTAAAAACCGATGTGAAAAGTCAAAAATAACCGATGCGAAATCCTTTTTCTGCACTAGTGAATAATAACATTGTTTGCTACTGTGCATATATACTAAGTGAAAGAATCCGTGTAATGAAGATCTTTAACCACCATAATGAAGCAGCCGTATATTGGGCAGAAATGATTTGAAGTGAAAGCGGTAATATAATCAATTTGTGTCATTCCAAAACAAAAGTCATTGAAACTTGAAAGCTATTAAGAGTAGAGAGATACCCATATGAAGTGGAAACTGGAACAACGAAAATAGGGTTAAAAACTTAAAACAGCTGGGTCGGGTCTTTTTTAAGTGTTTTGAGCTGAAAAACGAAGTTTGGCCGAAACGGGTTATTAGGAAAACCGGGTCCAACACGAATAAAACGAGTCACGCTGCACGGAAACGGGTCACGCCTCAGGATCGCACAACTCGTCCAGAAAGCGCCGCGCCGACCACGTTCACGTGTTTCCTCGTCGTGCCGGCCGTGCCTGCCGATGACCGCGGTTTCCCGCTGATCTACCTCGCTGAACCCCTCATATCTCGTAGGAGCATACGATCCCACGAGTTAGATCACGCGCCTGACAACCTTGATTCACATGCACTTACTTCTCCACATGTATATCCCTTCCACCATGTGCTTCTGTGTTACTTCTATTAGTACTACATGATTAGTCCTGTTTGTTCTGTAAATAACCATGAACCTCATAGAACATATTCAATTGTTCACATCATACCTCCTATGCTTGTTTTTGTGGAAGCATCTTTTCTCTGGAAATTGCAATTTATTTTGTTTTAGTTTATGGCCAGAGACTAATCCCTCGAGGTACTGAGATCCATTTAAGGGGTTGACCTCTCTCAACAAATGTTCTTCCATACTCATGAGCCAGGAATCGAACCATTGACCACATACTTAAGGGGCCCAGTTATCTACCAACTATGTCACACCATGTTGGTAGTTTTTTAATGGCTTTAAATGTTGAGTTGTATGTCGTTTTCTATAAGCTACATAAAATCGGTTTCTAGTTTCTATAAGAAAAATAAAACCAGCTTCTAGTGTCTACTCCTATATGTGCTATGATGTTTGTTTCCTTTAATTAAAGATTTGAGAGAGTCGTTGAGGATATATGGTATCTGTCATGTTAATGTGTTACCCTTGAAAAAGTAATAAAAAAAAATACACTGGGTCTGCATCAGAGAAAAGATACATTGAATTGAGCATGAATATTTGAATAATAGCCTCAACTGAACAATTTCTATTGACTCCTTGACTCCTTATTTCTATTCCAGATGCTCATTCCAATTTTGGCTGTGGGCAATGCCATCAACAAATTTATAGTGATCACTCCTATTGTTATGAAATCACTACACTGCCCCTAGATTGTTATATGATTGCTTTGAAGTTCAATTGGTGTAATGGTTTGAATTGAATCATATCCTTAATAAAGACCGAGTCACAAATTTATATAATTATAACATGGTTAAAAAGAAAAACACAACATACATTTGTTATTTTTCAGGCGTGTGTTTGGATTATATTTCTCCATAGACTTTTTAAACTAGCATCACATCTGAGTTCAAACTCATGCTAAAATGAATAGGATCATATCGTTCCTTAAGTATGTTCTTTGTTTGCTTGTTAGTTTACTTTTCGGCTGATATGTTGAATGGAGAATGTCATTGAAGTATGTATTTGGGATGTGTTGACCTGGTTTATATATAACATGAACTAGTTTCGATTATATTCAATGATACATGTATGCCTTGTTAAATTTTTTTACATGATACAAAATATGGACACTCCCGAGCATAGAAAGTGGATGTATAATGACTACTTCTAGATGATGATGGAATAGGTCAGGTCGCTTGTCGGGGGCCTATAGCCTAGCCTATTTAAGGCCTTGCTTGACTTAGCCAATTTAGTAAAAATGTCAGGTCAATGCTTTTAAAAAATCCTATATAGCTAAAGAGGTCAGGCCTAAAGCTTTTAAAAAAGCATACTAAGCCTATCAGGCCAGCCTATTTAACACATACACACACATAAATATATATGTATAATATAATATATATTATAATACTATAAGATATTATTTACATAGTGGCCTATTTGCCTATTTATTTGTGAATGCATAGTAACCTATTTATTAGTATATGTCTACCAACTTCTTTATCATTAGAGGCCTACGAGCCTATTTATAAGTGAAGACTTGATCTATTTATAGATGTAAGCATATTTAAAGGTCTTGTTGATAAGTAGGTTTTTAAGTAGACTTTCAGGTCATGCCAAGCTTTAAAGTAGGTCAGGCTCAGGCCTTAGAAAGTGACATATATCAAGCTAATAGGCCAAGGTCAGGCCTCGAGATTGGAACGCAGGTCAGGCCTAGGCTTATAAGGGTCTAGCTCGACCTAACCTATCTTTGAATTCCTTAACTAATGCCCTTAGGCCTTAGGGCACTGATTAACAAGACTAAAAAAAAACATAGTTGATGTTAGTTTGAGTGTCAAAGTGTCAATTACCGTGTAACATTCAAACATCTTCGAGAACACCAATACGACTATACAAGGATTCGTTAATGGTGTGTTTGGTATATGAGAAAATAAGAAGAGAGAATTGATAGGAGATAAAAGGAGAAGAAAAGATGACTTTCTCTTGTTTGGCAAGAAAGAGAAATAGAGAAGAGAGAAGAAATTGGGTGAGATCCATCCAAAATTTATTCTCTACAAAGACGAGAAGAAAATGAAGAAGAAGAGAGATTGATAAGTTAAATTACTCATCTACCTTTTTTCAATGATCATACAAATTAAATAATCAATTATTTCATTGAATTAGATTAATAATTTAACTAAATTGAAATTAATAAAGTAATTATATTAACCTAATAAATTTTATTTGTTAAAATAACTTAAATCAATTAAATTAATTTAAATCATTTGATTTTTTTTAAATAACTTAATTAATGAAATTAAAATATTTGTATATGTTTTTTAGGTAATGGTATTTTTCTCTTTTTAAAAACAATTACATTTATCTATTCTCACTTTCTATCCTATCAAACAAAGGGGAGAGAGAATACACTTCTTTCTTCTCTGTTTCTCTTGTACCAAACAAAACATTAAACCTACTTTATTTCTCGCCTCTTTCTCTTTCATACTCTTTCTCCCCTTTTTCTCTCTCTTTTACTTTTCTTCTCACAATCAAACAAAACATAAAAAAGAAAGTAAAAATTTATAGAGTAAATTATACCCCACCCCCTTGAAGTTTTGCTAAATGACACATAACCCCATACTTACTTTAAAATTACACCCCACCCCACTCCACTGACTCCGTTGACCATTAAGCATGTTAACATATGATAACAGAATATTCTTTTTAATCCTTGTTGACTTTGAATTAACTAGATAGAATGGTAAAAAAATTTAAAAATTATAAATAAACTTCTAATGAAGCAGCTATAAGTAACCATGGCCAGTCACATGCAAAATTTTTGGTTCTTTATGACCAAGAGAAATCGAAAAACAATATATACTGTAACACTTTCAAATATATATAGCCATAATCGCCAAAATATTTTAAAATATTTGGAGTTTAAGAAATGAAGTTTAAATAAAAATTATATAAAATTATATTAGAAAGTTAACTTTTAAACACCACAAAAAAGGTCATTTAGCGACCGAAAATAGCGACCGAATTTTTAGGTTGCTATTTGCGACCGAAATAGCGACCGATTGTAGGATCTGTATGAAACACTGGTTAGAGTTGATTCTGCGACCGCAATAGCGACCGAAATAGAGCGTATCGGTCGCTAATTCGGTCGCTAAACAAAGGAGAGTAAAATCCAGAAGTTTATGAATTGTTAGCGACCGAAATGGCGACCGAATTAAATGCGACGGTCAAAATGTGTTTATATTAGCGACCGATTTATATATCCGTCGCTAAATTTATGAATTCACACTTTAAACTGTATTTATATTTGCGACCGATATTAATTCGGTCGCTAAAAGGCGCTTTAAAAAAATAAAATTGCGCGTGTTAGCGACCGAAAAGTTAAATCGGTCGCTAAAATTACAAATTCAAATAAAAACTAACCAAATTAGCGACCTATATAGCGACCGAATAATTCGATCGCTGTAACACCCCGATTTTCGCTGCTTTGTAATATCGGTAATAAATATATAAATATATATTTTTATCCGAGACTTATAAAATGATTTTGGACAAACCAAGGTCATTTCCATATTATACTTATTTTCATAAGTTACGGGGAAGTTTTTGGGTTGAAAATTCAGACGGAAGCCGGTCTGCCGTTTTCTGGATTTTCACTGACAGTAAAACTTTACTGCTCAGAAGACCTAATTTTAAGTTGTGAACGAGATGAAAAATGTTTTTATCGTATTTTCTACGATACTAGAAGTTTTGAAAAATTTGGTAAAAAAATAAAATAATTTACGTTTTACGGGCGGAATACGTAATCGGGTAGACGACGGAGTGGATTTTGGAGTTCCTAAGAGCAGATAAAGACTTTATCTTAGGATTTTGAGATGATTCATGGGGATGAATCATATTTTTAAGTCTAGAAGGTTTTTCAGGGTTAAAGTGAAAATTTATGGATTTTACGCTTTAGTCCCTGAACTTTCTGTTAATTACCCTTTTGTCCCTGATATAGTTTCTAAGTTTTTTCAAGTGAATTGGGCTAGAATCCTTGTTCCAAATCCATAGAGGACCGTGGCTTTGAGGCCCAAATTCCTTACCCATGACTTAAGTTTCATAAAGCCTATTTGAAGCCATATAAGTTTCCTATGTCAACATAAGCTTTAAGCCTTTTTGGTGGGCCCCACAAAGATGAATTCAAGCCCAAATTCCCTAGGCCCATGCGCAAGCCCAATATGGAGTGAAGGTTGCCCTCATCTTGGATGAGCAAAGAGCAAAGAACATTCTAGAAGTTTCTACTACATTCCACACCATTCTACATTCTTCCACATTATTCTACTATTTTCTCAAATCTTCTTCAACAAGCTAGGTTTTCCTAAGATATTTATGAAAACAAATCAGCCAAAAGTCATCAAGATATGACCACATTTATTGTGTCAAAAAGTCATCATGACAATTTAATGACAATTTGCAAACTAGTCCTTAAACTTATGGAATCTTTGCAAAATGGTCCCTGTGAGTTATTTGCACTTTAATCCTTTGAAAAGCCACCTCCTTTCTACTTGGTCCTCAAAAGTGGCGCAGCCCACATGCCTATAAATACCCTTCCTCATCTTTCACTTAGTTTCTATTGCCTTTTGTTCAAAAACCTAAAGTTCTTAAGTCTTTGAATGTCAAGTTTGTGAAGAAAGTTCTTGGATCTTCACTTGTTTTTGATCTTCAAGAGGTGAATCCTATTCTTCTTCTCTAATCATGTCTATGTTCTTCAATCAATTTCTTGATTCAAAGTTTATTTCATAGTTGTTCATCACTTTTAAGTTTCTAGATCTAGAACTTTGAAAATTCATAACTAATTCTAGAAAAATCCTTTTGACATGAAACCAATTGGTATGATCTTATAATCCTCTCTATTTTCATCATCTAGAAGCATATGATCATGAGAAATTTCTTTCTCTAATCTCTGGACTTGGCCGAACCTAGGTCAAAGTTGTGTTCTTAGGTTTTGTTTCATTTTCATGTCTTGATTCATGATTATATCTTGATAGTTCTTGTATGTAAGTACATAGAAGATCAAAAATCAAACCCTAACCTATTTGTTTCATCAAGGCCGAAACCCTAGTTCTTGGAACTAGATGAGTTTTGGTCAAAGTTTTCCTTAATGATCTTGTTAATCAAACTCCTAGTATGTATGCCTTATAAATCCAAGTTGGTTTATTAAATTAAGAACCCTATCCCTATGAACATGTTGAGGCCGAATCCTTGTATAAAAGAGTTAGGAAGTTTTGAGTTTGAAACTTAGTGGTTTAGTCACTAATCTATGATTTAGGTTAATTAAGGACCATTAATCTATGACTTAATCATGATTAGCAATTTTAAGGATTTTGAACCCTAAAAGTCAGCCCTAGGCCGAAACCTAATCCTCATGAATTAGGTATGTTGTGGTTTGATTTGATTGCAATTTGTTTGAAGGAATCAATCGGGTTGGTTTGACCTAAAGCCGACGGAGGGAACCGGATTAAATCGGGAGGTTGTTTGAAAACGTTAGTTGAGTCTTCAAGAGGTAAGGGAGCTTACCTGAGGATTTTCTCTATAACCATTTGCTTTTAGTGTGGCTTATATGATTTATATGTGGTTTGTGATTAATTGTTTATGTTGTTTATGATGTGTTGATTTTCTGTGTATCGGTGATTGATCTACTCTGAATTATCTGCAGTAGTATATTATGTTGTTATGATGCATGATCTGCCTGGGGATATAATTATGATGATGTTGATGATGTTGTTGAATGTTGAATGTTGTTTGAGAGGCCTGACAGTGGTCAGTGCACAACCGATTAATGAGATAAAAGATTTAATAAGCTGTGAAAGTTATATTCAACGTTTTATGGGGAATGTTGGAATATGGTAGTAGAGGAAAATATGGTTTTGGAAAAATAATGAGTTTTGAGAAATATTATTAGTTTAATGATTTATTAGTGTAAAAGAAGTTTATGAGTCACGGTGAGAGCGTAACCGTGAAATTTGTTTTTGTACTGCTGATTTTTACGCAAGAAATTATGAAATATTATAAAAAGTGATTTTGTGAAATTGATATTCGAAAAGACCTTATTTATTATATATGAAAGTTATTTTAGAAGAAATGTCAAAGTTAGACTTAAAGACGTTTTCTTTGAAAATGCTAAACGACAAGCAAGTTTCAAATCATTTACTATAAGAGTTTAAAAACAACAGTACTTATGTTGAAAAGAGATTTAATTTGAATTGATTTATTAGAGTTGAAGTTTCAATAAAAAGAAGTTGTTGATGATTTGACGTTATTTTGGAAAAAAATGTGTTTCCAAAGGAAAAGTGGATTTTTTTATGAATTGACGTTTTATAAACGAATTTCAAGTAGAAAGAATTTTCGGTAAACGAGTGTTACTTAATGATGTAAAAGAGATAAAAAAGAGATGAAAGATGTAAAACGAAGTAACAGATGTAAAACGAAGTAACAGATGTAAAACGATGAAAAAGATGTAGAAAGATGTAAAAAGATGTAAAAGATGTAAAAGATGTAAAAAGATGTAAAACGAGGTAAAAGATGTAATATGATGTAAAAGATGTAAGACGATGTAAAAGATGTAAAAGATGTAATACGATGTGAAAGATGTAAAACGATGTAAAAAGATGTAAAAGATATAGAACTTAATAACCGAGACGTCGGGGTATTAAGGTTAGTTGTGTTGTAGACTAGGTATCTACTAAAAGAAGTTAACACATTGTAAGATGTTTTCTACTACCACGAACCTAAGACTGATTGCAAGGTCTAGGGGTTTCGTGATTGAGCACTCGAACTTTGAGGTCCTGTGTTGTTAATAAAAGATGTAAAGATGTTTCAAAAGATGTTAAGTCGTAAGCTTTTGAGAGCTTTGACAAATAAAGATATAGCACAAAGAAAAGTGTTGAGAACAAAATGTTTTCTTGCATGCATTTGGCAGACGTGCCATGATTAAACGAGGGATTACCTTGCGGCATCAGGGTATATCATACAAAGATGTTCTCATTGTGCCCGGGGTTTGGACAATGAGGCCTCATCTCCGAGTGTTATCACTGTGCCACGATGTTGGACAGTGTGCGATGGGCGTGCCTGTGGCTGTATGCCTGTGGCAATTGAGTCTGATCAACTCATCACGAGGTTTACGAGGTTGGAGATATCTCATGAGATTAAGTATGAATGTTTAGATGATATATTGAAGTGTTCATGCATAGTTTTTTCAATGTTGATGTTTGGGGTGTGAAACCCATTGATAATGAGATATTATGATATGAATGAGTATGTTGTTATAGACATGTATATGTGTATGTGCCTTCTTTTGTGTTGCGCATTTAGTTATGGTGATGAATCCATATATTGGCGTCTCACCCTTACAACCATATCAGAGTTGTACGAGGGGTATGATCCTTACAAGAAGACGAAGGATGTCTAGTTCGAGGCACGCTGTTGCTGCTTTTCTCGGTTGTAGTGTCCTTTAGTTACGACCAGCTTAGGTAATGTTATGTTTTAAGAATAAAGTTGATTATGATTTATATGAGAAAAATATGAGGTAGTATAGTTAGAGGACTTATATACATTATGTAGTTAAGTGTGATCTGATTACGTTGCTGTGGTGAGGAGGTTAAAAGAAAAAGAAAAAAAAAGAAAAAGAAAAAAAAATTTATCACCATATTTTGAAAATATAAACGTTTGAGAAAACATGATTTTCCGAAAGCAACCAGCAAATTAAGTTTTATTTCCGCAAACGGGTAACCATGTGATGACCCGAGATTAGGGTGTCACATTAGTGGTATCAGAGCTGGTCGAGTCTTTCGGGAATGTTGGGAAATAGGTCTGTTGTGTTGACGTTGTGTTTTCTCTGAAGTGAGACGACGTTGTGTTTTCTCTGAAGTGAGACGATGTTGTGTTTTTCTGAAGTGAGACTTGTTTGAATTACTTTTTAGAAATAATATGTGTTAATAAATGAGTAAGGAATTACAGAAAAGTGTCTATGGTAATTTTACCTAAGTTGAATGTGAACGGAAAAGAAAAGTTCTTGAGTAAAATTAAGTTGATAGAAAAGTTCGAGGATGAGATGTGCAATGAAGTTATTTTGAAGATATGCGATGAAGTTATTTTGAGGATGAGATGTGTGAGATGATATCGAATTGGAGTGATGAATTGTAATCAAGAGGAACTAAGACTGTGATTAAACATTTTGAGTGGGGAGTTGATGGGTGGTGCTGTGAAGACATTGTTAGTATTAATGATAATATTTAGAGTTAGATGATTGGAATAAGATTTATGGTGGAACCATGTTGATAAGAGAAGTGATTAAGTTTTGATTTTGTTTTTCGAGGGTGATAGGCTTTGATACAATTTTGAGGATAGTACGGATATGTAGAAATGACGTAAGAATGAATTGTGTTATGGAATACGGAATAAGAGGAATGAAGTGATGTGAAGGGTAATGTAAAATCTTAAGTTTAAGATGAGATTACAAAATTCTGATTAGTTTCGAGTGACGAAATTTCGAGGACGAAATTTTTTTAAGTGGGGTAGTAATGTAACACCCCGATTTTCGCTGCTTTGCAATATCGGTAATAAATATATAAATATATATTTTTATCCGAGACTTATAAAATGATTTTGGACAAACCAAGGTCATTTCCATGTTATACTTATTTTCATAAGTTACGGGGAAGTTTTTGGGTTGAAAATTCAGACGGAAGCCGGTCTGCCGTTTTCTGGATTTTCACTGACAGTAAAACTTTACTGCTCAGATTACCTAATTTTAAGTTGTGAACGAGATGAAAAATGTTTTTATCGTATTTGCTACGATACTAGAAGTTTTGAAAAATTTGGTAAAAAAATAAAATAATTTACGTTTTACGGGCGGAATACGTAATCGGGTAGACGACGGAGTGGATTTTGGAGTTCCTAAGAGCAGATAAAGAGTTTATCTTAGGATTTTGAGATGATTCATGGGGATGAATCATATTTTTAAGTCTAGAAGGTTTTTCAGGGTTAAAGTGAAAATTTATGGATTTTACGCTTTAGTCCCTGAACTTTCTGTTAATTACCCTTTTGTCCCTGATATAGTTTCTAAGTTTTTTCAAGTGAATTGGGCTAGAATCCTTGTTCCAAATCCATAGAGGACCGTGGCTTTGAGGCCCAAATTCCTTACCCATGACTTAAGTTTCATAAAGCCTATTTGAAGCCATATAAGTTTCCTATGTCAACATAAGCTTTAAGCCTTTTTGGTGGGCCCCACAAAGATGAATTCAAGCCCAAATTCCCTAGGCCCATTAGCAAGCCCGATATGGAGTGAAGGTTGCCCTCATCTTGGATGAGCAAAGAGCAAAGAACATTCTAGAAGTTTCTACTACATTCCACACCATTCTACATTCTTCCACATTATTCTACTATTTTCTCAAATCTTCTTCAACAAGCTAGGTTTTCCTAAGATATTTATGAAAACAAATCAGCCAAAAGTCATCAAGATATGACCACATTTATTGTGTCAAAAAGTCATCATGACAATTTAATGACAATTTGCAAACTAGTCCTTAAACTTATGGAATCTTTGCAAAATGGTCCCTATGAGTTATTTGCACTTTAATCCTTTGAAAAGCCACCTCCTTTCTACTTGGTCCTCAAAAGTGGCGCAGCCCACATGCCTATAAATACCCTTCCTCATCTTTCACTTAGTTTCTATTGCCTTTTGTTCAAAAACCTAAAGTTCTTAAGTCTTTGAATGTCAAGTTTGTGAAGAAAGTTCTAGGATCTTCACTTGTTTTTGATCTTCAAGAGGTGAATCCTATTCTTCTTCTCTAATCATGTCTATGTTCTTCAATCAATTTCTTGATTCAAAGTTTATTTCATAGTTGTTCATCACTTTTAAGTTTCTAGATCTAGAACTTTGAAAATTCATAACTAATTCTAGAAAAATCCTTTTGACATGAAACCAATTGGTATGATCTTATAATCCTCTCTATTTTAATCATATAGAAGCATATGATCATGAGAAATTTCTTTCTCTAATCTCTGGACTTGGCCGAACCTAGGTCAAAGTTGTGTTCTTAGGTTTTGTTTCATTTTCATGTCTTGAATCATGATTATATCTTGATAGTTCTTGTATGTAAGTACATAGAAGATCAAAAATCAAACCCTAACCTATTTGTTTCATCAAGGCCGAAACCCTAGTTCTTGGAACTAGATGAGTTTTGGTCAAAGTTTTCCTTAATGATCTTGTTAATCAAACTCCTAGTATGTATGCCTTATAAATCCAAGTTGGTTTATTAAATTAAGAACCATATCCCTATGAACATGTTGAGGCCGAATCCTTGTATAAAAGAGTTAGGAAGTTTTGAGTTTGAAACTTAGTGGTTTAGTCACTAATCTATGATTTAGGTTAATTAAGGACCATTAATCTATGACTTAATCATGATTAGCAATTTTAAGGATTTTGAACCCTAAAAGTCAGCCCTAGGCCGAAACCTAATCCTCATGAATTAGGTATGTTGTGGTTTGATTTGATTGCAATTTGTTTGAAGGAATCAATCGGGTTGGTTTGACCTAAAGCCGACGGAGGGAACCGGATTAAATCGGGAGGTTGTTTGAAAATGTTAGTTGAGTCTTCAAGAGGTAAGGGGAGCTTACCTGAGGGTTTTCTCTCTATAACCATTTGCTTTTAGTGTGGCTTATATGATTTATATGTGGTTTGTGATTAATTGTTTATGTTGTTTATGATGTGTTGATTTTCTGTGTATCGGTGATTGATCTGCTCTGAATTATCTGCAGTAGTATATTATGTTGTTATGATGCATGATCTACCTGGGGATATAATTATGATGATGTTGATGATGTTGTTGAATGTTGAATGTTGTTTGAGAGGCCTGACAGTGGTCAATGCACAACCGATTAATGAGATAAAAGATTTAATAAGCTGTGAAAGTTATATTCAACGTTTTATGGGGAATGTTGGAATATGGTAGTAGAGGAAAATATGATTTTGGAAAAATAATGAGTTTTGAGAAATATTATTAGTTTAATGATTTATTAGTGTAAAAGAAGTTTATGAGTCACGGTGAGAGCGTAACCGTGAAATTTGTTTTTGTACTGCTGATTTTTACGCAAGAAATTATGAAATATTATAAAAAAGTGATTTTGTGAAATTGATATTCGAAAAGACCTTATTTATTATATATGAAAGTTATTTTAGAAGAAATGTCAAAGTTAGACTTAAAGACGTTTTCTTTGAAAATGCTAAACGACGGCAAGTTTCGAAATCATTTACGGCAAGAGTTTAAAAACAGCAGTACTTATGTTGAAAAGAGATTTAATTTGAATTGATTTATTAGAGTTGAAGTTTCAATAAAAAGAAGTTGTTGATGATTTGACGTTATTTTGGAAAAAATTGTGTTTCCAAAGGAAAAGTGGATTTTTTTATGAATTGACGTTTTATAAACGAATTTCAAGTAGAAAGAATTTTCGGTAAACGAGTGTTACTTAATGATGTAAAAGAGATAAAAAAGAGATGAAAGATGTAAAACGAAGTAACAGATGTAAAACGAAGTAACAGATGTAAAACGATGAAAAAGATGTAGAAAGATGTAGAAAGATGTAAAAAGATGTAAAAGATGTAAAAAGATGTAAAACGAGGTAAAAGATGTAATATGATGTAAAAGATGTAAGACGATGTAAAAGATGTAATACGATGTGAAAGATGTAAAACTATGTAAAAAGATGTAAAAGATATAGAACTTAATAACCGAGACGTCGGGGTATTAAGGTTAGTTGTGTTGTAGACTAGGTATCTACTAAAAGAAGTTAACACATTGTAAGATGTTTTCTACTACCACGAACCTAAGACTGATTGCAAGGTCTAGGGGTTTCGTGATTGAGCACTCGAACTTTGAGGTCCTGTGTTGTTAATAAAAGATGTAAAGATGTTTCAAAAGATGTTAAGTCGTAAGCTTTTGAGAGCTTTGACAAATAAAGATATAGCACAAAGAAAAGTGTTGAGAACAAAATGTTTTCTTGCATGCATTTGGCAGACGTGCCATGATTAAACGAGGGATTACCTTGCGGCGTCAGGGTATATCATACAAAGATGTTCTCATTGTGCCCGGGGTTTGGACAATGAGGCCCCATCTCCGAGTGTTATCACTGTGCCACGATGTTGGACAATGTGCGATGGGCGTGCCTGTGGCTGTATGCCTGTGGCAATTGAGTCTGATCAACTCATCACGAGGTTTACGAGGTTGGAGATATCTCATGAGATTAAGTATGAATGTTTAGATGATATATTGAAGTGTTCATGCATAGTTTTTTCAATGTTGATGTTTGGGGTGTGAAACCCATTGATAATGAGATATTATGATATGAATGAGTATGTTGTTATAGACATGTATATGGGTATGTGCCTTCTTTTGTGTTGCGCATTTAGTTATGGTGATGAATCCATATATTGGCGTCTCACCCTTACAACCATATCAGAGTTGTACGAGGGGTATGATCCTTACAAGAAGACGAAGGATGTCTAGTTCGAGGCACGCTGTTGCTGCTTTTATCGGTTGTATTGTCCGTTAGTTACGACCAACTTAGGTAATGTTATGTTTTAAGAATAAAGTTGATTATGATTTATATGAGAAAAATATGAGGTATTATAGTTAGAGGACTTATATACATTATGTAGTTAAGTGTGATCTGATTACGTTGCTGTGGTGAGGAGGTTAAAAGAAAAAGAAAAAAAAAGAAAAAGAAAAAAAAATTTATCACCATATTTTGAAAATATAAACGTTTGAGAAAACATGATTTTCCGAAAGCAACCAGCAAATTAAGTTTTATTTCCGTAAACGGGTAACCATGTGATGACCCGAGATTAGGGTGTCACATTAGTGGTATCAGATCTGGTCGAGTCTTTCGGGAATGTTGGGAAATAGGTCTGTTGTGTTGACGTTGTGTTTTCTCTGAAGTGAGACGACGTTGTGTTTTCTCTGAAGTGAGACGATGTTGTGTTTTTCTGAAGTGAGACTTGTTTGAATTACTTTTTAGAAATAATATGTGTTAATAAATGAGTAAGGAATTACAGAAAAGTGTCTATGGTAATTTTACCTAAGTTGAATGTGAACGGAAAAGAAAAGTTCTTGAGTAAAATTAAGTTGATAGAAAAGTTCGAGGATGAGATGTGCAATGAAGTTATTTTGAAGATATGCGATGAAGTTATTTTGAGGATGAGATGTGTGAGATGATATCGAATTGGAGTGATGAATTGTAATCAAGAGGAACTAAGACCGTGATTAAACATTTTGAGTGGGGAGTTGATGGGTGGTCTTTGAAGACATTGTTAGTATTAATGATAATATTTAGAGTTAGATGATTGGAATAAGATTTATGGTGGAACCATGTTGATAAGAGAAGTGATTAAGTTTTGATTTTGTTTTTCGAGGGTGATAGGCTTTGATACAATTTTGAGGATAGTACGGATATGTAGAAATGACGTAAGAATGAATTGTGTTATGGAATACGGAATAAGAGGAATGAAGTGATGTGAAGGGTAATGTAAAATCTTAAGTTTAAGATGAGATTACAAAATTCTGATTAGTTTCGAGTGACGAAATTTCGAGGACGAAATTTTTTTAAGTGGGGTAGTAATGTAACACCCCGATTTTCGCTGCTTTGTAATATCGGTAATAAATATATAAATATATATTTTTATCCGAGACTTATAAAATGATTTTGGACAAACCAAGGTCATTTCTATGTTATACTTATTTTCATAAGTTACGGGGAAGTTTTTGGGTTGAAAATTCAGACTTGGGCCGTGCCTCATTTTTCGGATTTTCACCGACAAGAAACTTTACGGCTCAGAAGACCTAATTTTAAGTTGTGAACGAGATGAAAAATGTTTTTATCGTATTTGCTACGATACTAGAAGTTTTGAAAAATTTGGTATAAAAATAAAATAATTTACGTTTTACGGGCGGAATACGTAATCGGGTAGACGACGGAGTGGATTTTGGAGTTCCTAAGAGCAGATAAAGAGTTTATCTTAGGATTTTGAGATGATTCATGGGGATGAATCATATTTTTAAGTCTAGAAGGTTTTTCAGGGTTAAAGTGAAAATTTATGGATTTTACGCTTTAGTCCCTGAACTTTCTGTTAATTACCCTTTTGTCCCTGATATAGTTTCTAAGTTTTTTCAAGTGAATTGGGCTAGAATCCTTGTTCCAAATCCATATAGGACCGTGGCTTTGAGGCCCAAACTCCTTACCCATGACTTAAGTTTCATAAAGCCTATTTGAAGCCATATAAGTTTCCTATGTCAACATAAGCTTTAAGCCTTTTTGGTGGGCCCCACAAAGATGAATTCAAGCCCAAATTCCCTAGGCCCATGCGCAAGCCCAATATGGAGTGAAGGTTGCCCTCATCTTGGATGAGCAAAGAGCAAAGAATATTCTAGAAGTTTCTACTACATTCCACACCATTCTACATTCTTCCACATTATTCTACTATTTTCTCAAATCTTCTTCAACAAGCTAGGTTTTCCTAAGATATTTATGAAAAAAAATCAGCCAAAAGTCATCAAGATATGACCAAATTTATTGTGTCAAAAAGTCATCATGACAATTTAATGACAATTTGCAAACTAGTCCTTAAACTTATGGAATCTTTGCAAAATGGTCCTATGAGTTATTTGCACTTTAATCCTTTGAAAAGCCACCTCCTTTCTACTTGGTCCTCAAAAGTGGCGCAGCCCACATGCCTATAAATACCCTTCCTCATCTTTCACTTAGTTTCTATTGCCTTTTGTTCAAAAACCTAAAGTTCTTAAGTCTTTGAATGTCAAGTTTGTGAAGAAAGTTCTTGGATCTTTACTTGTTTTTGATCTTCAAGAGGTGAATCCTATTCTTCTTCTCTAATCATGTCTATGTTCTTCAATCAATTTCTTGATTCAAAGTTTATTTCATAGTTGTTCATCACTTTTAAGTTTCTAGATCTAGAACTTTGAAAATTCATAACTAATTCTAGAAAAATCCTTTTGACATGAAACCAATTGGTATGATCTTATAATCCTCTCTATTTTCATCATCTTGAAGCATATGATCGTGAGAAATTTCTTTCTCTAATCTCGGGACTTGGCCGAACCTAGGTCAAAGTTGTGTTCTTAGGTTTTGTTTCATTTTCATGTCTTGATTCATGATTATATCTTGATAGTTCTTGTATGTAAGTACATAGAAGATCAAAAATCAAACCCTAACCTATTTGTTTCATCAAGGCCGAAACCCTAGTTCTTGGAACTAGATGAGTTTTGGTCAAAGTTTTCCTTAATGATCTTGTTAATCAAACTCCTAGTATGTATGCCTTATAAATCCAAGTTGGTTTATTAAATTAAGAACCCTATCCCTATGAACATGTTGAGGCCGAATCCTTGTATAAAAGAGTTAGGAAGTTTTGAGTTTGAAACTTAGTGGTTTAGTCACTAATCTATGATTTAGGTTAATTAAGGACCATTAATCTATGACTTAATCATGATTAGCAATTTTAAGGATTTTGAACCCTAAAAGTCAGCCCTAGGCCGAAACCTAATCCTCATGAATTAGGTATGTTGTGGTTTGATTTGATTGCAATTTGTTTGAAGGAATCAATCGGGTTGGTTTGACCTAAAGCCGACTGGGAGGGAACCGGATTAAATCGGGAGGTTGTTTGAAAACGTTAGTTGAGTCTTCAAGAGGTAAGGGGAGCTTACCTGAGGGATTTTCTCTATAACCATTTGCTTTTAGTGTGGCTTATATGATTTATATGTGGTTTGTGATTAATTGTTTATGTTGTTTATGATGTGTTGATTTTCTGTGTATCGGTGATTGATCTGCTCTGAATTATCTGCAGTAGTATATTATGTTGTTATGATGCATGATCTGACTGGGGATATAATTATGATGATGTTGATGATGTTGTTGAATGTTGAATGTTGTTTGAGAGGCCTGACAGTGGTCAGTGCACAACCGATTAATGAGATAAAAGATTTAATAAGTCGTGGAAAGTTATATTCAACGTTTTATGGGGAATGTTGGAATATGGTAGTAGAGGAAAATATGATTTTGGAAAAATAATGAGTTTTGAGAAATATTATTAGTTTAATGATTTATTAGTGTAAAAGAAGTTTATGAGTCACGGTGAGAGCGTAATCGTGAAATTTGTTTTTGTACTTCTTGATTTTTACGCAAGAAATTATGAAATATTATAAAAAGTGATTTTGTGAAATTGATATTCGAAAAGACCTTATTTATAATATATGAAAGTTATTTTAGAAGAAATGTCAAAGTTAGACTTAAAGACGTTTTCTTTGAAAATGCTAAACGACGGCAAGTTTCGAAATCATTTACTAAAAGAGTTTAAAAACAAAGAGATTCTTATGTTGAAAAGAGATTTAATTTGAATTGATTTATTAGAGTTGAAGTTTCAATAAAAAGAAGTTGTTGATGATTTGACGTTGTTTTGGAAAAAAATGTGTTTCCAAAGGAAAAGTGGATTTTTTTATGAATTGACGTTTTATAAACGAATTTCAAGTAGAAAGAATTTTCGGTAAATGAGTGTTACTTAATGATGTAAAAGAGATAAAAAAGAGATGAAAGATGTAAAACGAAGTAACAGATGTAAAACGAAGTAACAGATGTAAAACGATGAAAAAGATGTAGAAAGATGTAGAAAGATGTAAAAAGATGTAAAAGATGTAAAAAGATGTAAAACGAGGTAAAAGATGTAATATGATGTAAAAGATGTAAGACGATGTAAAAGATGTAATACGATGTGAAAGATGTAAAACGATGTAAAAAGATGTAAAAGATATAGAACTTATTGAGCACTCGGACTTTGAGGTCCCGTGTTGTTAATAAAAGATGTAAAGATGTTTCAAAAGATGTTAAGTCGTAAGCTTTTGAGAGCTTTGACAAATAAAGATATAGCACAAAGAAAAGTGTTGAGAACAAAATGTTTTCTTGCATGCATTTGGCAGACGTTCCATGATTAAACGAGGGATTACCTTGCGGCGTCAGGGTATATCATACAAAGATGTTCTCATTGTGCCCGGGGTTTGGACAATGAGGCCCCATCTCCGAGTGTTATCACTGTGCCACGATGTTGGACAGTGTGCGATGGGCGTGCCTGTGGCTGTATGCCTGTGGCAATTGAGTCTGATCAACTCATCACGAGGTTTACGAGGTTGGAGATATCTCATGAGATTAAGTATGAATGTTTAGATGATATATTGAAGTGTTCATGCATAGTTTTTTCAATGTTGATGTTTGGGGTGTGAAACCCATTGATAATGAGATATTATGATATGAATGAGTATGTTGTTATAGACATGTATATGTGTATGTGCCTTCTTTTGTGTTGCGCATTTAGTTATGGTGATGAATCCATATATTGGCGTCTCACCCTTACAACCATATCAGAGTTGTACGAGGGGTATGATCCTTACAAGAAGACGAAGGATGTCTAGTTCGAGGCACGCTGTTGCTGCTTTTATCGGTTGTAGTGTCCGTTAGTTACGACCAACTTAGGTAATGTTATGTTTTAAGAATAAAGTTGATTATGATTTATATGAGAAAAATATGAGGTAGTATAGTTAGAGGACTTATATACATTATGTAGTTAAGTGTGATCTGATTACGTTGCTGTGGTGAGGAGGTTAAAAGAAAAAGAAAAAAAAAGAAAAAGAAAAAAAAATTTATCACCATATTTTGAAAATATAAACGTTTGAGAAAACATGATTTTCCGAAAGCAACCAGCAAATTAAGTTTTATTTCCGCAAACGGGTAACCATGTGATGACCCGAGATTAGGGTGTCACAGTCGCTAAAACTGAAACCCCTAAATCGCGAGCCCTTCCCCTTTCTTCCCCATTTCTCTCATTCCTTCTCTTTTCTTCTCTCTCCCTTGCACGCTCTGCTCCTCCCTGCCACCACGCGCGATTCTGTGCTCCGTTCACCGCCAGGCCACGCACCTCCGGTGAGTGATTCCACCTTCCCTCTCTCTCTCTCTCTCTCTCTCTCTCTCTCTCTCTCTCTCTCTCTTTCTGATGTCTCTCTGTCTCTGTCTCTGTAGCGCACCTGAGCCGCCTCCCTTGACCCACCACTGTCCGCAGCTCCGGTGACACCACCACCACCAAGGGTAAGCTACCTTGTCTTCTCTCCTCTTCCCTCTCTCTCTCTCTCTCTCTTTCTGATGTCTCTTTGTCTCTGTCTCTGTCTCTTTCTTTTGGACAGCTTCTATATAACTTCTAGGCTCATCTTGTTGAGCAATGGCAGCCACATAAGCTTTGTGTTTATTAGGGAAACTGTCATAGTCTATATATTTGGAAATGGGATATTCTATGTCAGTTTTGGATGCTGCCTGTAATGACATAAGGGTAGGATTGTTGGTAGTGCTATAACAAAGAATAGTCCTTTAAATATGAAGGAGGCTGCCTTGTCCTAATTTCATTTCTTGTGGGTTGTTGGGTGGCCATTTGAGGCTCCCCGGTTCAGACCTCTCTGTTTTTTTTTTTTGATAAGCAAAGATGTATATTGAAAAGAATACAAGGTGTATTCTAACCCGAATACAAAGATATCAAAGTGAAGGAATGAACAATGTAAAGAAAATACTAACTTAGGAAGCAGTATTTGTATTACAAAGCACAAACCCAGCAACAAAAACAGGGAGAATAAATGAAATTGATATTCCCCCAACAAAAAGACACCTAACACTGCTCACCCACTAGCCAAACCAAGCCACAGAAATAGAAAATAACCACTAAAGCCACAGCACCTAAACTTAGCCATTTGAGACCTTGAATTAAATTGTACTCTTCCAGCCCCATGTTTAGCCACTGCAGAAACGGGAGATAAGGATTGTCCCACTTGCCACCTACCACTCCGAAATGCCATCCACATAATTGCGCCCAAACACTAAGTAATGGCAGCACCAGATTTATATTGGTTGCTGCTTAAGCTAAATAGCCTAAGACCAGCCCACATGCCACCACCTCCTGCAAAACCCTTCGCAAAATACCGGACCAAAAACAGAACCAACATCAACAACTTAGCAATCAACGTAAATGAAGAAAAAAACAAACTCAAGAGATCCTGCGTTTTATGCAGAGCATATTTGAATCGTAGTCACCCAAAGGATTAGGATTAATACACCAAATCCGAGTATTAGTAGCCACTCCTATTTGATATACAATTCTATGCTTGATACATTGTATGCTTGATACACACCCTACAAAATAATAGTCACAACAAAGAGGCAATGGACTAGGTAGCCAAGTTCCCGCCGTGAGTATAGCCTAATGATTTGATGCAGAAATCTGGATTTAAACACCAATCTATGTAGGAGAACGAAGCCTTCTTCACCAAAGCCTTGCACCAAGTCCACATTCTTACTCTAACCAGATTTAACAAGACCCTATCTAACAAGACCCTCCAACAAAAAGCTCCCACCTTTAGTGGTATGCCTCTTTCCCATAGGAACTTGAAGTGCCGAGTATTAACACCATTAGAAACTGTTGTTGTCGAGCCGAGTATGCTGATTTGACCGTGTAGTTTTGATCATTTCCCCTCTCCAAATCCAGCAATCCTCCTTGTTTTCCACCAAAACTGCATTGTCCAAAGATTTGCAGGAGTGTAGCCACCATGTCTTCCTCCCAAACGAACAAACCTCTCCTCCAAATTGAAATCCCATTTCCAACTACCATTGTTCCAAGTGCCTTGATCTGCAACCATTGTTCCCTCATGTCTTTGTCTGCATACTTTACCATACATAACATTCAACCCCACGTACTAGGGTGCTAGAGAACTATGCATATTGTACATTGAGGACTAATAAAATGACACTAAGAAGCTGTGGAACTACATATTTATTAGGCTTCTAACTGTTAAGAATTTTCCTCTAGAACAAAGATAAAGGATGGCTAGATGGGCTTTGGCACTTCCAAGTCGAGAGGGATATCAGATTCTCAGAACAAAGTCATAATATATATATATATATATATCCACTTTCAAATTTCAGAATATGATTTCCACTTTTACCTGACAAACGAATAAGAATGCATATTGGATTAAAATTTGAAGGATCAATTCTGGAACCTAATGCAGGTTAGGAAATTGATATTGGCACATCACTTTAATTTTATCATATAAATTTTTTTGCGTACATTATTATATAAATTATGTGCAATTCATGCACAGTACACTTATAACATGTGAGGGGATAAAGGTTATCTAAGGAAAAAAGTGTGGTAATATTATTTCCAAAGTTGTATAGCAGAGGAACTCAAATGGACAACACTATATGAGAATGGAAAGTGAAAGTAAGAAACATGGCCCACAAGTGAACAAAAGTAGGAAGGAATAATATCTATTTTTCAGGTCACTGCATACAAGGGATTAAGTTTGGTTTTCTATTGGTTCAAGAGTAAGTTTAAAAGGCTTGCTCTATATTCCTACCCTTCAATTTAAATTGGTGTATTGGATTGAGATTTTAAAAGATTATTTTGGTATAAAAGAATCTTGTGGATTTTAAAAGACTACATAGGAATCTTGATATTAGCCAACCCCAAAACCATCTTTCTCCATAGTTTCAAAGCACCTAATTTCAGAAACCAAAAACTTCAAAACAATGACTCAGTTTCTTTTCCTTTACTTTCTATTAGCAAATATTTTCCTTGGTTTTGGAATAGTGATTTGATTTGAAATGAATAATTTCATTTATGCACGATAGGTCCTTGTTGTCATATTCTTCTACCTAGCTCCTCCACTTATCCTTGCTCGGCTTGTGTTTTCTCTCTCTCGGTCAGTTCTCCGAACACTCAATGTAATGTATTATGTGAATTATCGTCTTGTTTGGTAGTGGAGAGCTGAGCTCAATAGGATGTGATCTTGTCTGATTGTATGCTGATAATTAATTTAATGTTTATGCATGTGTTTGTCAATATGTGTTGTTTGTTAGTGGAGAGCGGAGCTCGATAGGATGTGATCTTGTCTGATTGTATGCTGATAATTTAATGTTTATGCATGTGTTTGTCAATATGTGTTGTTTGTTAGTGGAGAGCGGAGCTCACTAGGATATGATCCTCGTCCGAAAGGCGAGGATGCTGGTTGTGTGCTGATAATTTAGAAATTATGCATGTGTTTGACAATTAACTGCTACTTGTTAGTGGAGAGCGGAGCTCAATAGGATGTTTGCTACAATATTTAATCTAAGTTTGTATTGATTTACGCTGCAATTTATATAAACTCAACAATGTTGCAATATTTATAGGTTAATGGTTTTATTTTCTGTTAGAGTTAATAATTAATTTACGAAAGCCTTAGTTTCCTGTTTGAGATTCAATATTAATGAGCATGCGTAACTTATCAAGGTATGCATGCTCATTGTATTGAATCTTGAATTGTCCAATTGGGACAGTTTGGGAAAAAACCTTTTTCACACTCCGAACATAGTCATTTCAATGTTCAAATGCCTTATATACTTGTTGAAATCTCGGTCTGATGCATTTCCTTTTGTTCTCCTGGTGCATACTTGATCGCGGTGATTCTGACCGTGCTCGAGTCGTGTAACTTGGAGACCGATGGGAGATGCTGCCGAAATTTTGTCAAGTATAAGGTATTTGAATATGGGAATAACTATTAGTAGCCGAGTGTGACAAAGGTTTCTTCTCGAATGGGATAGGTTCATACCTTGTCATAAGAACGAGATTGATGGAGTTATTGGAATGCACCGTAATATATAAGTGTTATTGTAGGATTGGTCAGGCTATTTAATTGCCAAGAAATGGATATTCCTGAGAATCGGAAATGGATGTATCGTAGGTTGGATCGGAATAAACGTCTTAGGGAAGAGTATAGAGTTGGAGTGGGTGAGTTTATAGAGTTTGTTGTTAGCCAGGAGAGATTTATACTGCTGGGCGGTGATCAATTGAGGTGTCCTTGCAAAAGATGCAAGTGTCAATCTTTCAAAAGTGTGGATGGAGTTGTAGCCGATCTTTATGAGAAGGGCTTCATGCCTGATTACTATTGGTGGAGTAACCATGGTGAGACGTTGCCTGACTTAAACCCGATTGTGGCTGAAGGTTCGTACTATGGAAGTGGTGACGGGAGGGAAGAATTGAATCGATACGAGCAGATGATAATGGATCATGCTGGACCATCGGTTGGTGTTGTACTAGAAGAAGATGGGGGAGAAGATGGTGGAATGGGTTCCCAATACATAGAGGAGAATCCGAATCCCGAAGCTCAAAGATTCTATGATATGCTGAGTGATGCACGATCTCCATTGTGGGAAGGATGTCGGGAGTACACGGAGTTGTCGATGTGCATGGAATGGTTGAGTATCAAATCTGACTACAATATGCAAGAAGGCTGTTTTAATCGCCTCAGCAGGTCAGTGTCCAAGGCGTTGCCAGAAGGCAATCGGATGCCTACAAGTTTTTATCATGCTAAGAAGTCCGTGGAAAATTTGGGTCTGGGGTGTTTGAAAATTGATTGTTGCCCGAATGGATGTATGTTGTACTATAAAGATGATTCAGCGGAAAGCATAACGTGTTGTCGATTTTGTGGTGCGAATCGGTATAAGACAACCACTAGGATGGGCATTGAGAAGAAGAGGTCGCTAAAAAAGATGTGGTACTTTCCGCTCGTGCCAAGACTTACAAGATTGTACTCTTCGATGGCCACTGCAGCTCACATGAGGTGGCATAGTGAGCATGAGAGGGAGCAAGATATCTTGTGTCATCCATCTGATGGAGAAGCTTGGAAGCATTTTGATAGGGTTCATATGGCATTTTCGCAGGACCCTCACAATGTCCGATTGGGGTTATCTGCAGATGGATTTAATCCTTTTGGGCAGTCTGGAAAAGCATACTCTTGTTGGCCGGTTATCCTGACTCCGTACAATCTTCCCCCGGGGATGTGCATGAAGCGGGAGTTTATGTTCCTAACAGTCATAATTCCGGGTCCGTCTAATCCAAAAGGTAAGATTGATGTGTACTTGCAGCCACCGATAGATGAGTTGACAATGCTGTGGAATGATGGTGTGTTGACATATGACGTATCTTTGAGGCAGAATTTCATCATGAAAGCAGCTTTAATGTGGACGATCAACGACTTTCCTGCTTATGGGATGATGTCGGGTTGGATGACCGCGGGGAAGCTTGGATGCCCAATATGTATGGAGCGATCGAAGGCATTCACGCTTAAACACAATCGAAAGATCTCATATTTTGATTGTCATCGTCAATTCCTTCCGAAGATCATCCTTATAGGCGGAACAAGAATGCATTCAAGAAGCGTTGTGCGGAGAGAACACCGCCTCCACCACGTTTGACTGGTCCTAATGTATGGCGCAGAGTACAAGATTTACCGCTCGTCCATGAAACCCAAGGAGAACATATTCTCGATTATGGCGTCAACCATAATTGGACAAAACAAAGTATATTTTGGAGGTTGCCGTATTGGAGGACGCAGCTACTCCGTCACAACATTGATGTCATGCATACCGAGAGGAATGTGTTTTTGAATGTGTTTGACACTCGTGATGGACATCAAGGGGAGGACAAAGGATACAAATAAAGCCCGATTGGACCTGGCCGACATTTGCAATCGGAAGGAGCTTGAGTTGCAAGACGGTGGTCGTGGCAAACTTATCAAACCGAAGGCAAGTTATACACTAAGCAAAGCACGTAAATTGGCCGTCTCAGTAAGTGGGTTAAAGAACTAAAGTTACCGGATGGGTATGCTTCCAACTGGGTAGATGTGTTGACATTAAGGAAGCAAAGTTACATGGAATGAAGAGTCATGATTGCCACGTGTTCATGCAACGGTTGCTTCCAATTGCGCTTGACGACAACCGAAGCAAATTTGGAACCCACTTGTGGAGCTTAGCCACTTTTTCAGGGAGCTTACATCGACAACACTAAATGTGAATCAATTAAAGGATATGGAAGTCAAGATACCCGTTTTGTTATGTAAGCTGGAGAAAATCTTCCCGCCGAGTTTCTTTGATTCCATGGAACACCTGCCAGTTCATCTACCTTACGAAGCAAGAGTTGGTGGCCCAGTCCAATACCACTGGATGTATCCATTTGAGAGGTAAACAACATCAACTATTTTACTTAATACATATGAAATTCACGAACACGAGAGCAGTAGTTTAGCTTTCCCTAAAACTAGTAATTATTTGTATGTATCCCTCTTTAATAAGTTCCTGCACTCCCTTAAACACAAAGTCAAGAACAAGGCACGAGTGGAGGGTTCCATTTGTGAAGCATACTTAGTAGAGGAGACTTCCACTTTTGCCTCTTATTACTATCCGGACGAAGTTAACACGAGAAGGACAAGGATGCTTAGAAACGTTGATTCGGGCGAAGGATGTTCAACTAGTCCTCCTATATCAATATTCAACTATCCTAGGCAGATTTAGTGGCAAATCAAAAGGATATTTCTTGGAGCAAGCGTGACATTAATGCTTGCTCATCCGGATATCCTTCAAAATTGTGAAGAGGTGGCGCCATATTTGGAGTAAGTTTCTATAACGTCTTTAATAAGTTCAATTGACATTTATTATTATTAATCGTCCCATTTGTTAATCTCCCATATGTAGGATGTACGACAATTTTCTAAGGGAACTACAACCTGACATTTCAAACGATAAGGTTGATCGAGAAATTACTTCTCACTTTGCTACGTGGTTCAGTAAATATGTAGGTTAAGCATCTTCATTTTTTGAAGCATACATTTTATCTCCTTAAATATATAGCATGTATAAGAATAATATAATATTTAATTGTTTAGGTACTAGATCCAGAAAACAATGTTCAAAATCCATTGTTGACAAATTTGGCATGGGGGCCTAACAGATGGGTTACATCATGGAATACTTATTTTGTAAATGGATATAAATTTAACACAAAAACATGGAATGAAGGAATGCAGACGTGTAACTATGGTGTTTGTGTGCGAGCCACTGATGGCAATGTAGAGGATGATTTCTATGGGGTTCTAACTGACATCCTTGAACTCGATTATACCGGTTTCCCCGTGATGAAATTAGTTATCTTCAAGTGTGATTGGTTTGATCCTACTCTTGACGTGGGGACAAAAATAGATAAAAATTATGGTATTGTTCAAGTTAGGCTGTCTCGACGGTATAATAAGGCGTACGACCCATTCATTTTTTCACAACAAGCAGATCAGGTTTATTACTCGCCATATCCCGAAGGACATCATGGCTGGTTGGGTGTTATTAAGATAAAGGCTCGCAAGATAATTACCGATAATGTAATCAACCAGCCTGAAAAAGATGCTCCGCACCAAGATGATGAGTTTTCAAGACCCCACGCATCGTTGCAAATTACGCCGGACATTATTGTTAATTCTCCGCGGACATTTCCTAAAATGGGACGAAGTTGAAAGAGAGTTAATGGATCAATCCGAGTTGGACGCATTTAGCGAAGGTACATTCCGATCAAGTGATACTGATGAGACTGAGGGTGAATTTAGTGACGGAGATTCTACTTAGGTAATTTATTTATGTCATAATTCATTGTGTGAATGTCATTCTACTTATTAGGTAATTTATTTTTGTATTATTTACACTGTTGTGTAATCATATTTTCATTTTTTTCACAGATGGCAGATTCCTCCAGCAGGTAGGGGTCGTCGTGGAGGTCGTCGTGGAGGTCGTGGCTGCGAGAGTCCCTTCGCCGGCCGACCCACGCCTCTTCGGGACGAGACCATCCCGCCAAGACCTCTCGTTGACGGGACACCTCGGGATGATGGAGTTGCACCCCCACCCATCCTCATGTGGTCGGGACACAGGCTGCACCCTCATCATCCACACCTACGACGACGGGACCATCATCATCTTCGGGACAGGAGAGTCGTGGGTCCATCCGACAGGAGGATTCTTCTTATCCCCAGGGGGATAACGAGTATGCTAATTTAATTTTTTAATATATATAAAGTATCGTTAATTTCTATTTACTTGTTTTTAAAATTTAATTATAACATTTATTAATGCTCTAATTTTGCTGCAGCTTTCTGCCCGCGAATGGCCCTTCTGATTCGATCTCAAAGATCCTGCGACGCAAGTTTGATGGTCCATGGCCTACATGGAAGGCCATCCCACTGGGCCATAGGGATCAGTTGTTTCTAGAGTTTAAGGTAACAGTTTATTAAGTTTTTTAAATTAAATTTACATTATATATATGTACACACGAATTTCCTAACAACTGTAAGTTGCAGAAAGAGTATAGGTGGGACTTAGCTTTAGAGGCTCTCGTCAGGGACATATTTGAGCATAAAGGCTCACTGGTTATGAAGAATCTGATGAACAAGCTGAGGAAGGGGCAGAATAAGGGGAGGTGGGTGGATCCTGAGATCATGAGGCAGCTGGGACCAAGATCGGGCTACTGAGAAGTTCCAGGAGATCCAGGTCACAGCTCGGCGTAATCGAGCTTCTGATGGTGGCACATGTGCTTGGACCGGTGGGTCTAAATCAGCCGCCGCCCACTACGACGAGCTGGTAATACATTAAACTTTTGACTTAATATACTATTTAATTAATTAGTTTTCATTTTTAATTATTCTTATGAATTTAATATTATATTATTCTGTGCAGAAAGCACGAAAACAAATGGGCCCGACTCACTATGGAGTTGGTGGAGAGGACGAAGAAGTTGAAGTCGGGGACATGGGTCAACGACAAGGCCCGTGAACTATGCTTGTAAGCAAAAAAATAATTTAGTGTTTACTTGTAATTTATTATAAATGATTTGTTAATATTGGATATAATTATTTTAACTAAATCTATTCAACTATACTTTGTAGGCGGGCTTCAACGAGAAGAAGGACGATACCATATCACGTGCCTCACAAATCCACAAGATGAGGCTTTGATCGGTGATGGCTGCTCTCCTGTCTCCGTCGACGATAATGCCATTTATTTGGAGGTTGTCGGGGCAGGGAACAAGAAGGGGGCACGTGTATGGCCTCGGACACCTGGGAGCCGAGTTCATCACTTCATCGTCCAAAGACGCTCGCTCCTTGTCGCGCCGATACCGTCCCCTCGTGAGCAGTTCCACCAAATGCAGGACACCATCACGCAGCTGAACGCGGAGCTTCGGGAGAAGAGCGAGAGAGAGCGAAAGATGGCGGACCAGATTGCACAGATTGACTTGACTCGCACACCAACAAATGATGCAAGCGAGCATCGAGCAGGGCGCGACATCGCGGCTGGTGTTGGAGCAGATGAGGATCCGGACTCCAGCTTGCTCGTGATGATGCTCGACGGCGGTTGTGCGCCGCTGCCGCTCCTCCGGTTCCCGCCGCCACCATCGATGTCAGCTCTGCAGAGGACGATCGCCTAGCGACGCGTCGGTGGTACGGACACTGAGGATGATTGGATTCCTCCATCTCCCCCTCATCATGACTGATTTTTTCTCTCCATATTTTTTACTTAAACGATTCTTGTACGACATTTTGGATTATTCTTTTTATATATATTTATTATTTTTTATGATTGTATATTTCATAAGTTATTTGGTGTGTTTTATTAGTAATTTTTTTAACGTTTAAAGAAAATCAGAAAAAAATTTATTATAAAAATTAAAATTAAAATTTTTTTTAATAATAACCAGTTTAGCGACCGAATTAGAAACCAATAATTTGGTCGCTAAACTTTATTTAAGATTTCCAGATGATGTATAGCGACCGAAAATCCGTCGCTAATATAGGTTAACAGTAACCAAAATTAGCGACCGAATTAGCAACCGATTATCGGTCGCTAAAAATGGTTACCCAAAAAATGCGACCAACCTAATAGCGACCGATTATTATTTTATAGCGACCGAATTTACGATCGCTAATTAGCGACCGAAATAATAATTCGGTAGCTAAAACCTTAGCGACCAGGTATTCAGCTACCACCATAAATCGGTCTCTGATTCGGTCGCTAAAACAAATAGCGACCGATTTACATGGTTTAGCGACCGAAAATTACGGTCGCTAAACAATTGTTTTTTTGTAGTGAAATAAGAATTATAATATATATATATATATATATATATATATATATATATATATATATATATATATATATATAAAATTTTTAACCTTACTGTTGTGCTAAAAAAAATCAATTATATAACATTGTTTTAAAAAATGATTACAAGGAATCAGTCAAATATTAGAATTATATATGACATTGCTATCAGCTATCCCACTCACGTGACAAAATTCTCAATGCTACCCATAAAGAGCAGAACTCCCTAGACTTAAAAAACCCCCGAAACATATAGTTCTTTTAACCATAAAAAATCAGTAAAGCACATAGCTGGTAGTCCGGTTTACAGAACCTAAGACAGAATTTGGATCATGTAGAATACACAGAAGAATACAAAACATAATACTGAAGTTGATACAGGGAAATACAAGAAGGAGATTGTAACGACCAAAAAGAAAACCCGTTTTTCTTTTAGAGAATAAATATGGAGTCGCCACCAACTTTATTTAATTTCGGGAAAGTTGGAAAACCCTTTAAAAGAATTTTGGGTCCGGGAATCGATTATGTCTAAGGAAGGCATGGAGACTTAACCCCATGACACCCTAGAATATCCATAAAAATGGTTACCCAAAATTAGTTGTGTAAATTATTAGTAACTTTGAAAGTATTTGTTTTACCCTGAAAATCATTTAAAGGAAAAAAAAGCATTTTTTTAATTTTAAGATATTTTATATTTTTTATCGATTTTATGTTTGTGAAAGAAAAATTTTGATTAAACCTAAATGTGGTTGAACATGGCACGTAAGTCCATAGGGCAACCTCAAAATCTAAAGGGTTGAGCATGACACTTGTCATAGAGCAACCCAAAAATAACATTGATTTAATTAAGTATTTAGAACCGGTTGAAGGAGATTTAAGTGATCATCTTTTATTTTTACGTAAACATTGTGTTGCTTTATGAAAATAGAACAAAAATGAAACATTTTAAGTGTTTAGTAACAATATAGTCATATGAAGATTACTAGTGTATCATGCATTTCAGAATATGACAGCAAACAATGAAATAGGAACCCTACGATACATCATTTGTGAAACAGTCATAAGAATTCATATACCAAATATCATACTAACTCATTCAGTTTCAATATCAATAGATTTTCTTTTTGTCGTAAAAGGATTGGCAGCAGTCGAACCATAAGGCATCCCATACAAAGGTTGTGACAGAGGTTGCGTAGTCCCTCTTGGGTTTGAATTCACAACACTTTGTGGAGACAATCCGGTAGTTGGTGGATTTATTTGTTGTAAAACTGGGGAAGTTGGTGACGGGAGTGTTCCTTGGCCAACTTCGTCAAATCTATTGACAACTTGAGCGTAAGAAACACCTCTTCTCGCACCTAAACTATTAGTGCTGTTATTCCCTGCATTAGTAGCGTGAACCCTAGTTGCAGGAATATTGCCAACTGGTGCAATATCATCCACCGTTGACACAGCGGCGTTAGTGCTTACTACACCTGCATCACTTGCACTACTCATATTCACAGAGTTTTGGGAAATAGATGATGTTTGAACCACCTTTCCACTTCGTAGACTGGTGAGTGTGATTTCACCTCATATTTCATTGACATTTTGCATGCATTTTCATATAGTTTAGACATTTCTAATTTGATTTTGGTTAGTTTTTACCTTGGAACGGGTAAGGCGGTTTTGTGGTGTTGTTGTACAGGAATTAAGGATTAAAATGCTCAAGATTAATCATGATGGAGCATGCAAGAAGATGAGGCTTGAAAAGTAAAGAAAATGAGCCAAACAGATCCCATCACGACCTAGCCGTGATAGCCATCACGGTCATGATCGAGTAGAGCTTAAAAGAAAGAATGGAAAAGTCAGAGCCGGTCACGGCCAGGCCGTGATGCCGGTCACGGCCAGGCCGTGATGCCCGTCACGGCCAGGCCGTGATGCCCGTCACGGCCAGGCCGTGATGCCCGTCACGACCGTGACATGTCAAGTGAACCAAACCCTCAAGGCAGAACTGATCACGACACGACCGTGATGGTGGTCACGGCCGTGACAGACCAACCAGTGAAGCAACCTCCAAGGCAGAATCCATCATGGCCTGGCCGTGATGCCCATCACGACCGTGATGCGCAATATATGGATCTTTAGAAAATGATTTGATCTGAATTTGTGATTGATTTGGATTCAAGTTACCCTAATCTATTAATAGATCACTTAGGCTCGAAAATAAAGGACTTTTTGGGCTGCTACCTCAGGCAAAAACTAGGATTTCTCTTCTTCTTCTTCTTCTTCTTCTTCTTCTTCTTCTTCTTCTTCTTCTTCTTCTTCTTCTTCTTCTTCTTCTTCTTCTTCTTCTCTTCTCTTAGGTTTTCATTCATGTTTTTGTTAATCAAGCTTGCTCTTAACATGGCAATGCTTGAGTAGTAGTTTTATTTCTAGGGATTGGGGCTATGCCCAAGATCTGTTTTATGTTATGAATTGATGTTTTCCCTTTGTTAATTTCGATTTCGCTTTCGATTTGGTTTCTATCGCATGAATTACTTGTGAATCTGGTGCGCACTTATTTGCAAGTCATAGATACTCTAAGGAGGAACCTAGCGGTGAACTTAGGTATTGGATCTATAGGAATCAAACTTAGGACTTAAATCACGAGAGTTAGAAGCGGTCCTTCGAGGGTTCACGAATTGTCACAAAGCTTAAAGGGTTCAATCTAAATTCAATTACCACGAGAGTAGGGGTTGGTTTAATTGGGTACGGTTTTTGTAACCCAAGAGGGAGCATTAACTTATTGAGGATAAATTCGCCTTCAAAGCAATTTTGATAATTAACAAGGGGTAGTCAATTTGGTAACATGAACAATCTTGTTGGTAAACCAATTCCTAGGAATCTCTTTAGATTTGAAAACCCCTAATTGATTTACTTTCCTATTTTAATTGATTGTGTTCTTAAATATCTGATTTTCTAAGTTATTTCTTATTACAAAAATCAAATCTTTTCAAAATCCTTTTTTATATAGTCCAGTTTAAGTGGTTTAATAATTAGTTGTTATTTGAGATCACGGTCTCTGTGGGATCGATCTTTTTATTACTTGGCGACGAATCCGGTACACTTGCCGGAGTCCACCCATCATAGACGCATACAAATAAATTTGTATGTCAAATTCGTGACACTGTACGAGTTACTCTAAACTCGTCCCACCGGACGTGCCAATTTGTTAACGTGGTTTTTTGGTTGTGTCCAAAATTCCTTCGTGACAAATAATTATATATCAAACGAGTATGAGACCTACGAGTTATGCGGTAATCTCGTCAAAATAAGTATGTGAATTATCTGCCAAGTACGATTTTGACAATGAAGCCAAATTAGAAATTACTGTCAAAGACTTAGTATCAAAACAAATATGTAAATTTATCAAAAAGATACAAAGTGTTGTCAATAATGAATTTTGACAATAAAATGACTTGTGTTTTAAAAGATAAGTTTGAAATTTAAAAGAAGAAAGTAGTTTCTATTGTAGAAGATAACTTCCTAGTTGCATTAAGTTTGTAATGAAAAGAAACAAGAATTTGAAAGTAAAGTTAAGGAAAATAAAATCTAAGCAATATCATTCACGAAAGGTAAATGAAAATAAGAACATAAACGAAATATTAAGGAATAATGGAGAACAAGTAAAGAACTTCAAAGGATAAAACCAGTATTGTACTGGGTTGTAATATTGAATTGAATTGAAAATGAGAAGGGTGGAGGGAGTACTTGAATTAATCCATCAATCTGCTGTGTAATCGAGATGTGTATGATGTGTATCAAGTAACCGACCGACCCTGGTTACAATGAGTTTACTACTATTTATATAAAAATACAATAACTTCCTAGTAGTAACTTCCTATCTAAATGACTGCCACATGTCTTTAGCAGTTCTTTTAGATTCTAAACCTAACTACTTGTCAAAACAGTTTCAATAATTTCTCAACGTCTTGAACCGCTCCGTGTCAACTAACTTCTCTTTGACGGAATTAACTGCTTGGCAACTTATTTTAACTGCTTTGTCGACCTTGAGACTTGATCATTTTCCTTTTCCACCTTATTGGCGACTCTTTCATGAATATTATCGGAAAAACCATCCGTCAGTCAATATGCACATCTTCTTGCCAACTAAGTATCTTCAATACTTTAGAAAAACTATAGTTTTAACTTCACTCCCTTTATTAACCTGTCATAATTATTCCTGTCAAGAATTTGAAATTCTTCCATTAACAGGTGGGCATGCAATTCGAATCAAAATAAGCAGTCATCAATGCAATAAAACAGTGACATATACGAAATTTGTATGACTATGTGGTAAAGGAGTCTAGGCCGGATAGATATGTTAGTAAGTGTAAGCAATTTGGTGGTAGTGGATGTAACTCAAGGGTCAGGACATCCTTTAATAAAAGGCAAGATAGATGGGAAATAAGAAAGATTGATGCGGTTCACAGTTGCGCATCTTCGTTGATCTCCTAATATCACCAAAAACTGAGCTTTAATGTAACTGTTGATACCATTGTTGTCTTAGTAGGTGGAGATCTTGGTATCTAAATCAAAACATTAATTGTGGAGTTACGCAATAATTTTGGTTACATTGTCACTTATAAAAAAAGGCTTGGAATGCAAAACAAATAGCATTTGTGAGGGCCTTTGTTGACTAGGAGGCATCTTATAGTGAGTTTCCAAGATGGATGGATGATGTCCAAGAATGTGTACCAGGTACAATTGTGAAATATCACACATTACCAATTTGGCATGTCTGTTTCGAGGGCTGGATCATGCAATTAGTCCAAATCAGGTAGAAATTGGGGGATACATGTTGCTACTCCAATCATGGGCATGGAATCACATCCCAGCCATTGCACTCAATTTCTATCACATATCTGATGTGGAAGGGCAAGAAGGACTTGCATTCCCCTATTGGGCAGAGGTACACATTTTAACTTTCCATAAAATATAATAATCAGTTTTGTATACTTAAAATATTATCTCATACCAAGTCAATTGTGTATTTTAGGTGGTACCATCCTTTAATTGCAACCCATACTCCAGGTCACTCGGTTAATTTCTTACGTTCCATTAATCCTTTCAGTCTTGTGCCTTACATGTCTAAGTGAGGTGACTGAATGACTAATATCCTTTACGAGTATCTCCAACCCAGCATCTCCCTTATTTACTTTTTACTTATCTTAAGCGGGTTCCATTATTACACATCACTCGTACTTATTTTTTAGGCTAAAATATACTTTTGGCTGCCCTTTATTTTTTAAAAGATTCATTTTTGTCTTTTATCTCTCTAGCGTTACACAAATTGATCATTTCCATCAACTCTGTTACAATAGACATTAGTGTGAGCTGAGGTGGCCGTTAACTCTCCCTCCTGGCCAATGACATGTCAAAGTATTATGACATGTCATCTCACGTGGAATTTACCGTTGGAAGAATGTATTCATCCCCAAATTAAAAAGGCTATCCCTATCGACGAGAAAGACATGGTCAATGTTAGACAGTGTAGTATGATCATGTCTTTGTAGAACTCATTAAGCTGCAGTAGGAGATGGTTGGAGGTGTTCAAGGTTGAAGTGTTGAAGTGTTGAAGTTGTCCCATCAGAAATTTTTGTCAATAGATTTAACAAAGTTATTGAAAAGGATCAGTTTGTGTAATGTTAGAGAGATAAACGGCCAAAAATAAATCTTTTAAAAGATAAAAGACAAAAAATGAATTCTGACCAAAAGATAAATGACCAAAAGTATATTTTAGCCTATTTTTTACTACTTAACCAACTCATATCTCCAACCAAAATTTTTACAAAATGGACCCCGCATGTTACCCCACATCATTACATTTAATCAACAATTTTACTAAATGTGTCCATCAATATGCTTTTAAAGTACAGGAATGACCCACTTTTTTTAAGCACCTCACTATAGTTGGTTCTTATGAAGCACCTTACTCCAATGGTATGATCTTATTAAGCATCAATACTTAATAAGAATTTTCTTTATAAGAGCATCCACAACCCAGTATCCCATCTTTTTTCTTTTTTGGGTTCTTAAGTGGGTCCCGCTTTTACACATCACTTATTTTTACTTTTTACAACTTAAGTATCTCATCGCTCCACCTTAACATCTCCATAAAAATTACTAATTTGATCAATAAAAATTACTAATTTGATCAATCATTGACCCCACATATTTACATTTGATCAATAATTTATCAGTCAACGACTTTTTTTCCAACGACACTTAATTTTTTTGTTTAAAAATGCAATGCTGACCCACACGGAAGGATAGAAATTGGTGCATAGTTAAGCATGTGTGCTTCACTAGCAACTTTTCAGAAATGCACTCCACACAAACTTAACAAGCACCGATACTTATTAAGAGGAATGCTTATTAAGATGCCCAATAGAGATGGCCTAAGCAACTCCGTCGTGGTGCTCTAAGGAGTTGATATGCGCATTGATGTTAAAAGTATGGGAGTCAAATTAGCCAAAACTTTTTTAAATGCATGATTTTATTTCCTGGCTCCAGTTTCTGTGTGCCTCTATCTCCCTTTTCATTTCCTTGTTGTGTTGGGCTATCTTTTTGCAATTGAGTATTGTTATTTGAACAAAAGTTTTCAAACAACATGCTGAACATTTATAAAGTGATTCTATATTTTTATTTCTTTTTATTTTATCTCTCTTTCTTCCATCCTCTTATTTTCTCATTTGCCCTTTGTCCCACTGTGGCCTTCCTATTGGGCACAATTCTTAAATACTCCAACTATGAAATTGAGTATTCGTCCTCCTTGTTTTATGACTGGAAGTAGCCTGTATCCAATTTTTTCGAATTAAAAATAGTGATTTTACAACCGGTTACTTCCCGATTTTTTGTTTGCTGCCACAAAAAAACACGCTGTAGCTTTATCGGGTATGTGACGGCGGTGGATGCCGTAGGATGACGGCAACAGTGATGGATGGCGGAGGATGACAGCACACTAGTGCAATAAGTGCTTTTTACGTAAGTTAAAATTGATTTTTTACGTCTGAATTCAGACTGACGTAAATACAGCTGACGTTAAAAGTTAAACTTTTAACGTCAGTTGAGAACTGACGTTAAATATAACACTATTAACGTTGGTTCTTTAACACAACTGACGTTAATTTTGTCAAAATTAACGTCAGTTCTTTAACAAAACTGACGTGAATTTTGTTAAAACTAACGTCAATTGCTATCAAGAACTGACGTTAAAGGTCTTAATTTTAACGTCAGTTGTAATAAACAACTGACGTTAATAGTGTACTGTATATTTTATAAAATACTATTAACGTCAGTTTTATGATAAAACTGACGTTAATAGTATTTTTTTTTAAAATTCAGTTTTAAAATATCACTCCCCTCAGCTATCCCTGCATTCAGTAAATATCCCGGTAACACAGAATATCACACACATTACAGAATTGCAAAGGAAAAATGGAACAATGATCCATATGTATGCCTGTTCAGAAACAATATATATTTATTAACATAGGTTATAACTCAAAATAAATACAGAAATATAAATAAAAATAAATGTATACTAAGTTTAAACTACCTATATCAATATCCCTTCGTGATGATCATCACGAGTGGCATGTACATCGTCCACCTGTGTCTCCTCGATTATAGTAGGCATGTTTGTTGAAAAAGAAGGAGTCTCAGGAATATCAAGATTTGAATCTTCATTTTCATCACTACCATTATACATGCTTTTTCCTTGGAGAACCACGGACAACCTTTTGTTAGAAGGATCAGTGATGTAGAACACTTGTTTTTCTTGGGAAGCCGTTATGAAAGGCTCATTTATATGACCTAACTTGTTGAGGTCTACCAATGTGAACCCCAATTCGTCGGTTTGTACACCACCGTTACTATCAATCCACTTACATTTAAATACCGGCATCGTAAGCTTAGTGTAATCGAGCACCCAAATATCTTCAATATATCCAAAGTAAGGTCTCGGTGCTGTAACGGGTTTTGTGTCCTTTGAACTAGAGAAGTGCATTGCTTCGGCCACGATCATAACCCCACTATTTTGCATGGTACTCTTGTTATCTTGTTCCTTTGTATAAAAGGAAAAGTTATTTATGTCGTATCCGCTCCAACATATGACGTTGAAGCTAGGCCCACGTGCTAGCCATCTTACGTCATCAGAAGCAGTACTACCATCCTTAAGCATTTCTTCCTTGAACCATGGTAAGAAAGTCTTGTTATGCTTGTTCAACAACCACCTTTCGATCATTCGAGGGTTTTCTTGATTGACTTTTCTTTTATGTTCAAATAAGAAAGGCTGAACATATTCGATGTGGTTCAATACATACAAATGTGCTTGAAGCACTTCCTCCCGATCCTTCTTATTAATTCTTAAGCCATGTGTACCCTTACCTTGACATCTAATCTCATCATGCCGAGGCTTAGGAACCCCTATAGGATCCGTGTTATGAAGGTAGTCCGAACAAAACTCAATAGCTTCTTCTGCAACATACCTTTGAACAATAGATGCTTCCGGACGATGAGGATTCTTCACGTACCCTTTCAAGATCTTCATGTAGCGCTCAACTGGGTACATCCATCTCAAAAAAACCGGCCCACATAATCTAATCTCCCTCACCAAATGATCAATTAAGTGAACCATTATGTCGAAAAAGGAAGGAGGAAAATACATCTCCAATTGGCACAAGATTGTAGCAGCCTCAACTTCTAAGTCATCTAACATACGGGGGTCAACGACTTTGCTACATATAGAATTGAAGAATGAGCACAACCGAGTAATGGCATGTCTCACATTTTTTGTAGCAATACCACGAATAGCAATGGGCAGAAGTTGTTGCATCAAGATGTGACAATCATGAGACTTCAAGCCAACCAATTTAAGATCACTAGAGACAAGCCTCTTCATATTTGAAGAGTAACCATGTGGAACTTTGATGCCCTCAAGACACCCGCAGAAACTTTGTCTCTCTTTTTTTGACAAAGTATGACATGCTGGCGGCAAATAAGTCCGCTTACCATCCTCAACAACTGGAGCTAACTGCTCTCGTATACCCATAGCAACGAGGTCGAGACGAGCATTCACACCATCCTTTGTCTTGCCCTGAATGTTGAGAAGCGTCCCGATCACACTATCACACACATTTTTCTCCACATGCATCACATCAATGCAGTGTCTGACATCAAGCTTGCGCCAGTATGGAAGATCAAAGAATATCGACCTCTTCTTCCATATGTTTTTCTCAGCAGCTTTACCTTTCTTTTTGGACTTGTCGAATATAACATCGATGTCCTTTACCCTCTGATAAACCTGCTCTCCAATTAAGGCCGCGGCGCTTCTTCTTCTCTCTCTTGGCATCCATTAAAAGCTTTTTTCATCTTACGATATGGGTGATCACGTCTAAGAAATCTCCGATGCCCAAGGTAAACCGTCTTCTTTCCATGATGCAATTGAGTGTAGCATGTGCCTTCTTCACATATAGGGCATGCTTTATGCCCCTTGACACTGTATGCCGGACAAGTTACCGTATACTGGAAAGTCGTTGATGGTGCAAAATAACATGGCACGAAGCTTGAAAGTCTCATGAGAATACCCATCAACTACATCAACACCTTCCACCCACAGCGTTTTCAAGTCTTCAATCAAGGGACCTAGATAAACATCTAAGTCATTTCCCGGTTGCTTTGGGCCGAAATCATCATAGACAACATCATGTATTTGCGCTTCATGCACAACCAAGGGGGCATGTTGTAAATTACCAACAGAACAGGCCATGAACTATGAATACTACTCATGTTACCATAAGGATTCATTCCATCCGTAGCAAGTCCAAGCCTTAGGTTTCTTGGCTCATCGGCGAAATCCGGAAACATAGTATCGATATTCTTCTATTGAATAGAATCAGCAGGATGACGAACCTTTCCATCACGTTTCCTCTCATCATTATGCCATCTAAGATTCTTCGCATCTTTCGCATTGGCAAACAATCGCTTGAACCTTGGAATTATTGGAAGATACCACAACACCTTCGCAGGAGGACCCTTTTTTCTCACATCATCAAGATCATCATCATCATCACCACCCTTCACTTTGTATCGTGATAACCCACATTTGGGGCAATCGTGATTGTATTCATGAACACCGGTGTACAATATGCAATCATTGGGGCATGCGTGTATCTTCTTATACTCCATAACCATAGGACACAATACCTTCTTGGCCTCATAGTTACGGTCAGGCAATGTGTTGTCCTCCGGAAGCAAGTCTTTCAACACTTCAAGCAATTCCGTGAAGCTTTTATCGGTCCAACCATATCTCGCCTTCACACAAACCAATTTTAGCACCGCCGACAACCGTGTATGAGTAGTACACCCTGGATATAAAGGCTTATCCGCATCACCGCACAACCTATCATACACATGAGCTCGATGAAAAGATTCTTGTCCAATATCACTGATCATGTCCTCTACTCGATCATCCTCTATATCTACGTCAACGTCCTCACTTTGGGAGACACTCGCCGTACTACTCAACAACACATCACCATGCCATATCCATCTTGTATAACTCAAGAAAATCCCTTCACAAATCAAATGAGTACGTATATCCTTCACCGTACATTTCCTCGTATTCAAACACTTGACACAAGGACAACAGAACATTCCATTACTATTAGGAACATTCTTTTGAGTAAATTCTATAAATTCTCCCACCCCCTTCAAATACTCAGCACTAGTACGCTTACAAACCATCTAACTACGATCCATAACTAGATAGGTCCTGTAGACATACAAAACATATATCCAATATAAGGACAATACGGGAGATTGAAAACTATAGTTTTTGAAGATTGCCAAGCACTCTGGTCACGGCCTGACAGTGATGTCCATCACGGCCGTAACGTGCCAACTGAACCAGACCATGCCATCACAGGCAGAACTGATCACGGCCTAGACATGATGAGCATCACGGTCGTGACAGATCAACCAGCAGAGCAACATGCACTCAAAACCAAAAATAGAGACGTACATTCCAAACAACTCAAACTCACGGTTTCAAGTTTCAACTACTGAGACTACAGTTTCAACATACACTCAAAACCAAAAAATACAAAAATGTGCCGTAAATACTCACCAGAAATAGGTGCTCGTGTGGTGGTGGGGAGGGGAGCTCGAGTGGTGGCCAACGTTCGATGTGCATGGTTACTGAGAGCAGAGGGACAAGGAGAGTTAGTGCGCCGGAAGGGGAAACAGAGATGTCAAGTTATTGCAAAGAATGAATGGCAAGACAGAGTTAGGGTTAATAGTGTACCTCACGGTGGTGGCGAAGAAGCCCTCGCGGTGGTTGCGATGGAGATGAGCTCGCGATTAGGGTTCTGTGCTGGGTGATAGTGAGAGTGAGGGTTGAGAGTGATCTAGGGTTGAGCGTGATGAAAAGAGAAAAGAGACGTACATACAGAGCAAAGTGCAGAAGGCGCGCAGGTGTAAACGTTATAATCAAAATAAAACAACATTTAACGTCAGTTGTTTAATACAACCGACGTTAACAGTAATTGTTTAACATCAGTTGTATTAAAAAACTGACGTTAAATATTAATATTTTTTAAAAAACATGTTTAACGTCAGTTTTTGAATACAACTGACGTTAAAAGTGTTGTGTAAATAAACTTGTTTAAACAAAAAAGTTTAGAAATAAACTGCACTATAGATGTGGATTGACCTGTGTTAAGAGTGACAACATGGCATTTCAGATAGGGATATAGGATTATTTACGTCAGCTGTTTATTTAACTGAAGTAAAAATCACACTTTTAACGTCAGTTGTATAAACAACTGACGTTAAAAATAAATATTTTTTATTTTAAAAACACTTTTAACGTCAGTTTTATTCAACAACTGACGTTAAAAGTGTATAAGTTTATGCAAAAGCATTCATTCCTCTGACTACTCTGCTACTTAATTACCCATTACTGCTGTGCTACTTACCCATGCACATTGTAACCTATAATCCTCTTTATGAGCACTAAGTTTATACCTAGACTTAAAGGTCTATTTCTTCCTATTCCTTCAGGCGTTTTCTTTTCTGCACGTTTATAATATATGACTGCCAACTCCCAATGCGCCTTGGAACCTAATGCTCTTAATGATCAATTTAATTTTTTAGCAACTTACGACTCCTAGTAAATTCATCCCCTACTCCTATAAATAGCTTCCTTCCTTCCTTTAATTTTTCTGCTTCACAATATGGCTCTGCCATGGAGATTAACTTCATCACTCTTTCTTCCTATACCTAGACTTAAAGGTCTCTGTCTTAATGGTCAAACAACTTCTGAGGTTGTGTAAATCGCATTACATGGGTGATAAGGGTGTGTAAATCACATTATGTGAATTGAACACACTATCATCCTTCGGGAGAATCAGCAGCTACAGTTCCAAAACCTCAGCTTTGGAACCAAGGAATGTTGCTGAAACAGATCGAGTGCACCCTTCACTCTGCTTTGGCTCCAAATTGACTGTGGATTCAGATGGAGCATCAAGGACTTCAAGTAAGGGAGGAGATGCATCCATTGGAGTTTCTGAGGACAGGACTGAGAAGAAAATGATGTTGAAGCAGAAACTTTTTTATATTTTAGTGCTATCTTGCGGAAATTTTTTATCTTTTAATCATGTAATTGTAACTTATGAATCGCTTCAATGAGATACGATTTGATTATACATATAACTTGTTTTATGTTAAGTGTTTATTTATTTTAATTTGCACAAGAATTTGTTTACTAATTCAAGCTAATTAATTAAGATTAAAAATAAACTTTTTTTAAAAAAAGATTAGAAATAAACTGCACTATATATGGAGTGATGATCTGCGTTAAGAGTGACAACAGGGAGATGACAACGAAAGAAAGATAGGAATGAGTTGATTATTTACGTCAGTTATTTATTTAACTGAAGTAAAAAACCACACTTTTAACATCAGTTGTATAAACAACTGACGCAAATAGTGATTTAATATTTACAAAACTGTCACCGCCTCATTTTTAACGTCAAACATATGGTCAACTGACGTAAAACGTTCCCGTATATTACATTATTTCCTCTAGTGGCAACAGCGATGGATTGGCCCTGATGCAGGAGCTAGAGAACCACTTGGCGAGCATTTCCTCCATTGCAGAACATGCATCCCTTTATTCTTCATTCTCTGCTTCGCCTCCTCCAACACGGCAACGACCATTGACTCGTCAGAAACATAGATTTGTATTGTTCGCACCAAAAATATGTTCGACTGAGTCATCAATTAAATGCCTAAACATTCTTTTATTCTTTCATTTGAATATCTGATTGATGCACAAAGTCATAATTCATTCTTTGAGAAGTCAGATCTATTCTTCCTGTGCATGTTGCGGCCCTTTTCTTTTGACATCTAAAGGCAGAAATTTGAGATGAAGATCTTGCAAGTCCAAGATCCGATCTTCTCTTTCTCTGTGATATAAATTGTTCAATGCTTAAGAATCATAAAAATATCCCCATTTCTCTTACTCCTTCCATTTTTAAGCTGTCATTTAATATTTCAGGATGTTAAATTGTAATTTTGAAAAAGATCCATGAGGAAATACAATCATCATCCAAAAGCTAATATCAGATCTTCATATTATTCTCTAAGGCATCCAGGGTGTTGATGACTGTCACGATTTGGAGTTATGGAGCTACACAGGTGTTCAACTTCATTCACTTCATTACCGCTTCGGTTATATTCTTGGGGGAGGGACGTCCATTCTTAACCCACATGACCCTTCCAGCAGGTAGCCAGTTATTAGTGACCCATGTCCAACCAGTTAGACCCTCTGTAATCGGCACCGTTCAATAAATTTATTATTACATCAACGGTGATGCTTCATGGAGTACCGAAACTGAGTTCTACATGGAGTATTGAAGACAAAGCCCTTCCTACTGCTACCCATCACTCACTAGTGCACATTCTACTAGCAACTACTCCAAACCCATTAGCAACCCGCCATGAAGAGAGTGGGAAGAAGAGTGAGGGGGAGAATAAATTTGAACAAAAAAAAGGATGATCATGACTATCATAATGTTGTCAATTTTGAGATCTCGAAAAAAAGCTTCTACTACGAATTTTTTCATTTTTTTACCCAATTATGAAATCAAAAGTATAAAATTACACACGCAAAGGCATATATACATATACACACACCAAAATATATATATATATATATATATATATATATATATATATATATATATATATAAAATTTACCTATCATGTATTTAAAACTATAAAACTTCAAAACCAATTATGAAGCAAACATGATAAAAAAATTTGACGACATAAAAATTTATACATGATGTTTACAACTTGATAACATGACTGAATTTTGTGTGTATTACTTAAACATTATTAGCTGACCAATAAGATATTTACAATATTTTAACTAAAGAAAAGCCTTATACTAAAATATCTAGATTCTTATCTCGAGTTTTTTTTTTTGAAAAAAAAAATTATTTTAAATTATAAGTGCTTTTAAAAACATATGGATGCTTGAATGGAATTTAAAGAAAAAATAAAAGCGGTGGGAAAACACATTTTGATTTTTTTAAAGAAGCTACAAGTTCTAGTTTCTAAAAGGTTTAAGTAATATTTTGGTCCCTATACGTGACATGAATTCTCGATTTGGTCCCTATACATAAAAAATTATTAAAATGATCCCTATACATACAGAAAGTCTCCATTTGGTCCCTGCCTTACAAAATTTTAGGGACTGATTTAATAATTTTTTGCTCGTATAGGGACCAAACGGGTAACATATAGTGATCAAATGAAAACTTTCTGTATGTATAGGGACCATTTTAATAATTTTTTATGTATAGAGACCAAATCAAAAATTCGTGTTAGATGTAGGGACCAAAATATTACTTTAACCTTTCTAAAAATAGCGGATGTATTAGAAGAGAGAGAATGATGATGAGTCATAAAAATTTGTTTTCTTAAAGTTCATTCAAACATAAAATAACGTTTACTTCTACTAATAGCTTCTACTTTTGCTGTTATATTATAAAAGCTCTTTTTTTAAAATCTCATCCAATGATAGACTAATAGCTTCTACTTCTACCAAACGGACATTGTCAATTTCTATTATGAATGAAATATATGCTTAATTGATATTTCTTTATTAAATATTTTTCATTGTTGAATTGTTGAATTTTAATGTTAAACAATTAACCTTAGTAAAAACCAACAATTTAACACGAAATATTCTACAAATATTTTTTATTTATTTGATAAAGACACATTCTACCCTTTATACAAGATAGTGAAAGTTTTGTCACTTCACATATTAATTATTTAGAACTATGAGTTTTGGCTTCATTTGCTACATATTCATAAAAGTATGCTCATAGTTAACCCAACACCAACAGCTAGAATCTCAAGCTGAATCATGAGCCTTGCAAACAGGTAAATCATCTTTGGAATTGGGAGGCACTCTTAGGATTGGATTTCTCTCAAAGAAATTGACAGGCTTCAAATCGAAACTTGACGACACAGTAGGCATGATAGGATAGTCCTCTTGACATGGTATGTGATGGAACCCGATTGTGTACCACAACACAATGTCCTTATTCTCAATTGGACGATCCCTACCAACAAAAATATCAATAATTTGAGATATTTAACAATATAATTGATCACAAGTCAATTTAGGCATAAAATCAAAATTCAAATATACACTAAATAATTTCTTTGCCGTATAAAATTATAAAATAAAAGGTATAAGCTGGATATTGCGCAGATTTTAATAGACTACACTTAGGCAGAATTAGTTAACTAAATTATTAAATGCCACATTGACTGTGTTGATTTGAAATTTTATTGAATAACCTTTTGTATCTAATTTTGTGTGTCCGGGTGATCGACTTCGTCTAATTTGATTTGAAGCAAAAGAGACACGTTAAGTGTACATGGAGATTTTTCTTTTCACAATTTAACCATGATAAAGATTTTTAATATGAAATAATAAACCATAATGTTCCTAATATCATCTCCAAAACCCATTGGAGTTGGTTAATTTCATTTTGTCCCTGAAAAAAATAAATTAACCACTTAGTTTCTCAAATTTACAAATGCGAGACATATTAGTCACTCATTCCACTTTCCATTTACTTACGTATGTGTCCTGTTAACTATCTTGTCTAACTCGTTGGTGGTACTGTATGGCCTATGATAAATTTTCAAAATGAAAAACAATAAAAAGCGAAAAAACATGCACAATTTTCAGACATCAAGGTTTTAAAATTTTGCATGTTTTTTCCACTTTTGTTCCTTTTTTCACTGTGAAAATTAGTCATGGGCAACACAGGACATCAATGAGTCAGACTTGATGGTTAACAGGACACATAGGCAAGTAAACGGACGTCGGAAGTGGAAGGGGGACTAATATGTCTCGAGTTTATAAATGTAAGGGACTAAATAATTAATTTATTTTTTTCTGGGACCAAAAGTTGGTCCTCAAAATTTTTTAGGGACTGATTTGCATCTTTACTCGTTCATCTTTTATGGGTCCTATCATGCTACCTTACCACTTTTCACTTTATATGCAATTCTACACTTCAATATAACTCTTAAAAGTTCACTAAATAGGTCCTATGAGTTACCCCACATTTTTATTTATATTTATTTTTGTTTCAATTTCAAATATTAATTCATTTGTGATTGTGTTGCTAAATATTGTGATTCTCTCTCCTTTTTCTATTGGTGATCTTATATAAGAACAAATTACTTAAGAAGACAATTGTCTTTACATATTGCATCCACATCATATATTATTCCAATGGAGTAACCTATTAAAAACTTGTTCTTAATTTTAAGGACCTCTTAAGCAACCCCATTAGAATTAATTGTGTATCATTTTTTTCTCCTTATCTAACAACTAACATCCCTGTCTAACTATCATATAAGTCAATTTTCTTTGAGCAAATGTGATGTACATATTTATAGAATCTCATATTGCCAATTGCCCCATTATATAAGAAAGATAAAATTTTGAAAATAGTCTCTAACCTGTTGGACCACACTTGTAGATTATCATCCCCTCTGCTCTGGTAAACAAATAATCCACCAGCCCATTGCTCACTCTTGTTGTAAGGAGTGACCCAAATTTGGTTGTTGGTAAAAGCTGCTCTCTTCTGTGGTGGATCATCATGATCCAAAGAGGCTAGCCGCTTTGGGCACTGGAACCAACTTGTACCCAACTGGGTTCCCCAACCTTGTCTTCTTGGATGGGTTGATCACATGAAATTCAGATGGGTCATAGAGTTTAAGCTTTATTTGGGCTTCTCTCTCTGTCTTTGCCACATTTCTCACAGCTTTCAAGTAACTCTTTCTTGGGGATTCTCCTTGTGATGTCTCTTGCTTCTTTATATTTACCTTGACAAAGGAATTATCAGAGCCATCAATGTCCATATCAAGATAATATGTGATATAATGGTCATGGATTACTCCAATAATGTTTTCGCTTAAAAGGGTGCCATCTTAGAAATTTTTGGGTCACACTTGTAATGTTTAAATGTGTTAGGACCATTATTTTTAATTAGTCAAATTAAAGTGATCTAATTCAAGAAAGGTTTATGGCTATGGACATAATTGTTATGAAAATTATTGTGTAGATACCATAAGGTCTTATTTCTATTTTTATGATGGGAAAAATTAGAAATAAGAAATATGTGGATAGTCATGACTCTTCATGAAAGAGTTTGAATTCGAAGGGACATCACTCTTCATGAAAGGGCATGCAATTCTTATAAATAAAGGGTTTTGGTCCCCAATTGTAGATATACAAAGAATTTCAATTCTCTTCATCCCATTAGAGGAGGAACTAAGGCTAAGGAGAATCTACAATTGGAAGATCACTACTCTATCAGGAACATCATCATTTCCATCAAGACTTCATGGATCCTCCGGGTACGCTTCCGCATTCGATAATCATCTTGAATTGTCATGGGATTATAGATAAAATTTCCTTTTGTATTTGTGCTTGAAGATGAACATGTTTCTTGTTGATATTGATTTTGTCTACATGATGTTTAAGGAATTAGAAATATGTTTAGACACAAATAATTAAGTACAACAAGTGGTATCAGAGAAACCCATGATCAATTCATGTATGATTTAAGTCTTAATGTTATTCTTAAATTGTTATTCATTGATCTTCCATGATGTAATTTTTTTTTCATGAATCGGTCTCTGTTTCATGTTGGATTACGTTGAGTAATTGATAAATTAATTGATTATTCACCATGCAACATGATTTCTAATTGACGTAGAGACTGTGGTTTTATTTGTCTCTCACGTCCTGTTTAAAATGGGTGAAGAACGGCCAGAAAGCATTTTTTTTTTCTTCCTAAAATCTGTCTGCGCATCACATATCAACATGAAAAAGGCATTAATAGCAAATACAGTGTAAATGTGTAATGCTGATATGTTTTGATTGATTTTATTGGAAATGTTTATTTTTCATTCTTGTGGTGTATCTTTCCCCACATATTCAGTTTTTGTTTGCTGCAATTTCTGTGACCGTAATGGTGCCGGTTTCTTTATGAATCGTTGTGATTCATATTTATATTTTAAAGTTCGCTGCATTAAGCAGCGTGTGCTTTGGTCCAGTGGCTTGAGCGGTCACAACGTTTCGCAAATGTCCAGGGATCGTTTCTCATTGAAGGGCTCCTTGTGCATTTAATTTTATTTTAAGTAATTTTTATGGAAAATGAATAAAATGATCAGTTTGGCATAGGCGGGAATCGAACCCAGAACATACTGGTTTGTAGGCAGAGGGCCAACCACTAGGCTACAGTTTAACTTCTAACGTTTGGTGTTCAAACAATCTTGTTAAAGGAGATCTTAATGAATTCAAATTTTTTGCTCATAATTTTGAATTGTATAATTGTTTAACATTTTACGTGAGCCAATTGAAACATGAAGTCGCCAAAGTGACCTCTCTGTGCAGATTGCTCATAAGAAATGTTAAATGTTAGTGTATACGTGTATCCATGCGGGTATTAATCGGCCCAAAGGAAGGTTAATATTTGGCCGGATTACGTAGACGCCTGTGATGGTAAACATGTGATAATTATAATGTTGTACATGTGAATGATAAATCAATCCAAAGAGGGGTTTATTATTTGACATGCATTATTATCAATGTTTGATCATTACAACAAGAGTACCACTAGCAATTAATATTACTGTCCAAAGACTTGACATTAATGTTGCACTAGGTATCTTGAGATGAATTATACAATTATTTGAATTTGTTGACGATTGAATTTTAAATTATGATGTGAGTATATTTATGTTGTTTGTTTTGTTCTCTTTCCAACTAATATTGCTACTGTATCTGCTAACATGAATTCGGTTCCGGTCCTTAATGGTACCAACTTTAAGGACTGGAAAGAGAACATTTTAATTGTTCTGGGCTGCATGGATCTTGACCTTGCACTAAGGATGGAGCAACCCTCTTCTCTTACGGACTCCAGTACCTCTGAAGAGAGGAAAACTTATGAGAAGTGGGAACACTCCAATCGTATGAGTCTCATGATCATTAAGCGCGGCATTCCTGAGGCATTTAGGGGTGCTATATCTGAAAAGATAACAAGTGCCATAAAATTCCTTGCCGAAATTGAGAAACGCTTTGCCAAAAGTGATAAGGCAGAAACAACCACACTCCTTCAAAGCTTGATTTCTATGAAGTATAAGGGCAAAGGAAATGTAAGGGAGTACATAATGGAAATGTCTAATATTGCTTCCAAGCTTAAGGCTCTAAAGCTCGAGTTATCAGATGACTTACTCGCACATTTGGTGCTAATATCTCTTCCTGCACAATTCAGTCAATTTAAGATCAGTTATAACTGTTAGAAGGAGAAATGGTCTCTTAACGAGCTCATTTCATATTGTGTGCAAGAGGAAGAGAGGATGAAGCAAGAAAGGACAGAAAGTGCTCACTTAGCAAGCACCTCTAAAGACAAGGGCAAAAAGAGGAAACATAAGGATACTAAGAATGAAGCTGCTAAGGGTCCAACACAAAAGAAGCAAAATAAGGGTGACAACGGTTGCTTCTTTTGTGGCAAGACTGGACATGTCAAGAAGGAATGTACCAAGTATCATGCCTGGCGTGAAAAGAAAGGTATGTTCCTTACTTTGGTTTGTTCTGAGGTAAATTTAGCTTCAGTACCTAGAAACACTTGGTGGTTAGATTCTGGGGCTACTACTAACATCAGTGGTTCAATGCAGGGTTGCCTGAGTTACCGAAGGCCAACTGATGCTGAAAGACGCATTTATGTGGGAGATGGCAAGTCGGTAGAAGTAGAGGCAATAGGTCATTTTAGATTGTTATTAAGTACTGGTTATTATTTGAATTTAATGGATACTTTTGTTGTACCGTCCTTTAGACGGAATTTAGTTTCTGTTTCTTGTTTGGACAAATTTGGTTATCATTGTTCATTTGGAAACAATCAATTCAGTTTATCTATTAATTCAAATGTTGTTGGAACTGGTACTCTTGTGGTGTATGACAATCTATATTTGCTTGACACTATTGCTTCCTATAATGAAAACTTGAATGTGGAATCACGTGGTACTAAGTGCAAAGTTGACAATGCAAATTCAGGAGCGTTGTGGCACAAGCGTCTAGGTCACATCTCTAGAAATAGAGTTGAACGACTTGTGTCAAATGGGATCCTTGATTCCATTGACTTTACAGACTTTAATGTCTGTGTTGAGTGCATTAAGGGCAAACAGACCAAACAAAAGAAATTGGGAGCATATAGAGCTACATATGTCTTAGAATTGATACATACGGACATTTGTGGGCCATTTCCAACACCATCTTGGAATGGTCAACAATACTTTATATCATTCATAGACGACTATTCCAGATATGCGTACCTATTTCTTATACACGAAAAGTCTCAATCTTTGGACGTGTTCAAATCATTTAAGGCTGAAGTTGAAAATCAACTCGATAAAAGAATTAAGAGTGTCAAATCTGATCGTGGAGGTGAATATTACGGTAGGTATGACGGTTCAGGTGAACAACGTCCGGGACCATTTGCCAAATACCTTCAGGAATGTGGGATCGTACCCACAAGACACCATGCCGGGGGCACCTAGCATGAATGGTGTAGCTGAAAGACGAAACCGGACTCTTAAGGATATGGTAAGGAGTATGCTATGTCATTCTACTTTACCGGAGTCACTCTGGGGAGAGGCATTGAAGACTGCAGCTTACATTTTGAACAGAGTGCCAACTAAGGCAGCTGCCAAAACACCCTATGAGCTTTGGACAGGTAGAAAGCCTAGTCTAAATCACCTTCATGTATGGGGATATCCAGCTGAGGCAAGGCCTTATAGGCCAAATGAAAGGAAATTGGATCCCCGAACAGTGAGCAGCTACTTTATTGGCTATTCTGAACGATCCAGGGGCTATAAATTTTACGATCCCAAATTAAAGACAATTTTTGAGACGGGAACTGCCACGTTCTTTGAGGATATTGAGTTTGGCGGGAGAAATAAGGTTATAGACTTTGTCTTTGAGGAAGAATCAATTTCAATTCCAGGACCGGTTCATACAGATGCTTCTGATGAAGCAAGTACGGAACCTCTCCAAGACATTGTTGTTCAAACTCCCATTCAAGATGAATTAGTTGTCCCAGAAGAACAAACTCAAGATCTTCAAGAACCAGTGCTTCAAGAACCAGTGCCGTTGTGACGATCCACTAGAGAAAGAAGAAATGCTATTCCGGATGATTACATAGTATTTCTCCAAGAACATGAGGAAAATGATGGTATGATGGAAAATGATCCAATCAATTTCCGTGAAGCCATGCAAGATTCCAACTCGGAAAAATGGATTGAAGCAATGAATGAGGAGTATAAGTCCATGCAAGACAATAAGGTTTGGGAACTTGTCCCATTACCAAAAGGTGCGAAACCCATTGGTTGCAAATGGATATTTAAGACCAAAAGGGATTCCAAAGGTAATGTGGAAAGGTATAAGGCTCGTCTTGTAGCCAAGGGCTATACTCAAAAGGAAGGGATTGACTTTAAAGAGACCTTCTCCCCGGTTTCATCGAAGGACTCTTTTAGGACAATCATGGCTCTTGTTGCACATTATGATTTGGAGCTACATCAGATGGATGTTAAGACGGCGTTTCTCAATGGCAACATTGATGAAACAATCTATATGGTGCAACCAAAAAAACTTTGTGTCGGGAGACCCAAAGAAAATGGTTTTCAAATTGACAAAATCCATCTATGGACTAAAACAGGCATCTCGTCAGTGGTACCACAAGTTTCATCAGGTAGTTCTCTCATTTGGTTTTGAGATGAATGCGGTTGACGATTGTGTGTATCACAAATTCAGTGGGAGCAAGTATATTTTCCTGGTATTGTATGTTGATGACATACTGCTTGCCACTAACAATATAGGCATGTTGCACGAAACCAAGAGATTTCTATCAAGAAATTTCGAGATGAAAGATCTTGGTGACGCCTCCTTTGTATTAGGGATCCAGATACATCGAGATCGATCTCGAGGTATTCTAGGATTATCACAAAGCATCTATAACGATAAGGTGCTCAAAAGATTTGGCATGCAAGACTGCAAACCAGGTGATACCCCGGTCGCTAAGGGAGACAAATTTAGTCTCAGTCAATGCCCAAAAGGAAATATTGAGATTCAGGAGATGCAGAAGATTCCCTATGCATCAGCTGTAGGGAGTCTAATGTATGCCCAGGTTTGTACGCGTCCGGACATAGCGTACATTGTTGGAGTTTTAGGCAGATACTTAAGCAATCCAGGAATGGATCATTGGAAAGCAGCCAAAAGAGTTATGAGGTATTTGAAGAGAACAAAAGATCATATGCTCACATATAGGAGATCAGACTCTTTGGAGATCATTGGGTATTCTGACTCCGATTTTGCCGGATGCCAAGATAGTATAAGATCCACTTCGGGCTATATCTATCTGTTGGCTGGTGGTGCAATTTCTTAGCGCAGTGCCAAGCAAACGCTTATTGCTTCATCCACCATGGCAGCAGAGTTTGTAGCATGTTATGAGGCATCAAATCATGGGATTTGGCTGAGGAATTTTGTCACTAGGCTGCGAATTTTGGAAGGGATTGAAAGACCACTTAAGTTATACTGTGACAACAAATCAGCCGTCTTATACTCCAATAACAATAGGAGCTCGACAAAGTCGAAACACATCGACATCAAGTTCCTAGTTGTCAAGGAGAGAGTACAAAGTGGACAGATTTCCATAGAACACTTAGGGACAAACTCCATGATAGCAAACCCTCTAACAAAGGGCCTTCCACCCAAGGTCTTTCATGAGCACACTGCTCACATGGGTGTCATACAGTTTGAGGATTCTTTGGTTTAGTGGGAGTTAGTCATTGATGTAACTCATGTTCTATATTTGAAATTATGTATGCATACTATTATATTTGGATACTGTTCTGATCAGAAATAAATTTTGGTATTTAGTTTATTACACTTTGTACGATAATGTCTTTAATGATCTCACTAAAGTAAAGTAGGACCAGTTGAAAATCGACATGTACAGATCACCTTCATGTGATTTTCATGCTGCATATTTCATGATTAATCTATGTCATTTGGTTATGTTAATATTAGTGATCATTGATGGATTTAGTTATGATTGATATAACGAAAGCCGCTTTGGTTCTATATATTGATATAACTAATGGACGGGATAGGGATATGTCCAAGGTTTATAATGGCAAATTTGGAGCTCATAAAGTATAACACATTTATAAGCATACATATGTGACCAGTGGGAGATTGTTAGAAATTTTTGGGTCACACTTGTAATGTTTAAATGTGTTAGGACCATTATTTTTAATTAGTCAAATTAAAGTGATCTAATTCAAGAAAGGTTTATGGCTATGGACATAATTGTTATGAAAATTATTGTGTAGATACCATAAGGTCTTATTTCCATTTTTATGATGGGAAAAATTAGAAATAAGAAATATGTGGATAGTCATGACTCTTCATGAAAGAGTTTGAATTCGAAGGGACATCACTCTTCATGAAAGGGCATGCAATTCTTATAAATAAAGGGTTTTGGTCCCCAATTGTAGATATACAAAGAATTTCAATTCTCTTCATCCCATTAGAGGAGGAACTAAGGCTAAGGAGAATATACAATTGGAAGATCACTACTCTATCAGGAACATCATCATTTCCATCAAGACTTCATGGATCCTCCGGGTACGCTTCCGCATTCGATAATCATCTTGAATTGTCATGGGATTATAGATAAAATTTCCTTTTGTATTTGTGCTTGAAGATGAACATGTTTCTTGTTGATATTGATTTTGTCTACATGATGTTTAAGGAATTAGAAATATGTTTAGACACAAATAATTAAGTACAACAAGTGGTATCACATTTCTCAACTCTAATGTATCAGGGTCTCTAACCTTAGCTTGAGAAATTATTGTACCTGCTCTTGGGTCAGGTTTTAGATGAAATTCCCAATTTGCCCATTTCACCAAATTCCCTTCAATTGTAAAGCTTGGACCTTTTGGTTGCTCTAAAGATATTGGGTTGAATAGTTTCAACTCACCATTGAGCTTTTGAATTGAGTAACGATAATCAGTGTCAATGCCATTAGCCACAGGAATATTGTGACCATTATCTGAAATGGATAACACTTCTTTTCTATCCATGTCAACCAAAACTGTGAGTCCTTCAATTGGTTTCATGTAGAAGTTAACACTTCCTTTTTTGGAGTAGCATTGCACCTTAATCAACCTTCTTTTGTCTTCAATTGGTGTACCATACCAGCCTGAAGAGATTGGTAAGCATGCAAGATCTTCCATTTTGACACCACGTTGAGTGATTGTTTTGTTGAACTCTTTGTTGTTCAATGGAACTTCTAGTATTCCCACCATTTCTTCCATGGTCATGGTGGGGTACCCAGAAACTGAACTTGTTTCATGATTGGTAACTTGGTTTGTGGTGAGGTCTAATGTGAGAGAATGAGAAACACCCTTTACAAGTGCAATCACCAAAGCCTTTCTAGGAAATAGTGGATCCCCTTTTTTCCATTTGAGGACTAGTTTTTTGTCAGGTTCTTCCAGGACAATTGAGTTTAGAGTGTAGCTTGATGAGGAGGATTTGAAGAGGGGATGTTTGGAGAGGATGGTTTGAACCTTGTTGAATTCTTGGATTGTTAGAGGGTCTAGAGGGTGGTGTGGAACATCATATTCATGTTGTTGGTGTGTGGAGAATGGTTTTTTTTTAATAAGATTAGTCTCTAGTAGAGATTCATTTTTGGGGAGTGATGGAAGGTGAATCCAGGTGACAAGTAGAACTAGTGCTGCACCAATTGATAGAACTATGAAACACAGCAAGTTTCTAGCATCCATGGATCTCTTTCTCAATGAGTGTGTGTGTGTGTGCTTAGGGATATTTGTTTATGAAGTAAAGATAGTTTAGAAGAGTGTTAAATAATATAGAAGGTGAAAGCTTCACGTGACAAAAGACAGCTGTTACTGCATTGGGAAATAGGAGATTCCACACTTCAGGTAGTGATAATGATTTGGATATGTCAAGTTGTCAATCCTGCCTAGAAATATAAAAATAACATAGGTGTGTTAGCTAATCACCAATCACCAATGTAGTAAATAACATAAGAGTCTTCTAAAATTCACTTGGATGAATATGCTCTAATACTCAGCCTTACAACTTATATTGTTGGAAAACTTATTTAAAATTTATTTCAAAATAATTTTATATTTGAAATGTTTTGAATTCATATTTTATTGTCTTTTATTGTCATTTATTTTCTTTAACGTCTCTATTAGTGTCATGAATGAATCTTATAAAAGAAAAACTGTACAATTGCTTTAATGGAGCTTTAATGGAAAAAAAGGGTACATGAATGGAATTAAGCCTGCAACGTACACATGATGAAAAGATTGAGGACGCATTCACTACATATTGGGTGAAGTATTATTTGGGAAGGAAATATTGATTGAGAAAAGTTTTCTAAAAAAATTTATATTTTTATCTCTTTTTTATATAAGAGAGTTGATGTGATTCTTATTATACTATTTATCCAGAATAATATTGTTATCCTGGAAGAGTCTGTTATATCTTGAGGAAATTTCATAATTTGAGACAATTATTTATGGATGGACGAAATAATCATTAAGATTGTTGTACAAATAATAATTAAAATAGATAGATAAAATTAAATAGAGAAAAAAGATGAAGAACACTAAAATCATTTGATATTTGTGTATATAATATAGATGTGTGAAACTCAAGTAATGACCTAATTAGTCAAGACTATCAAAAAGAAAAGGCATATATTGTACACTTAATATAGTTTTCTATGATGTGAAATTGGTCCATGAAATAGAAACAGGGCAGCTTCATAATTCATAGAAAGCAATGACATGTTCAGGCTAAATCAATTGGTACCACTTAATACCATTTTTACTATACAAACACTTTGAAAGCCTTATTAGTATTACCACTCTTCATGAATATTAGACACAGAGAACCATACTTAAGTACTTAACCAAGAAAGAAACCCGTTGAAAAAGAGAAATTCAATCATCCTCTTGAAGTAAGAAAAATCTAACTTGTTTAGGATATTAACCATTTTTGTTGATTCATCATGCTTTTTTCTCTCTTTTCGTTTTCAAAACTATGGGCTAAAATTCCTTAGAGGAAGAAAAATCTCTTCTTCCAGACAAGATATTTTCTGAAACTAATCATACTTTATGTGCTAAATTTCAACCAAGAACTGGAGAAATTTGGCTCAAAATCTGTACCACAGTTTAAAAAAAATGATATCTGCAAATCAAAAATAAATTGGAATTCACCACACCAACACCAAACATGTATACCCGCTATTAATCTCTTCATGCCAGAAGTTAGTAATATAAATCAAGTTATGCAACTTAAACCACTGCCTGAGAATCAAAGACACAAATTCTCATATCTAACAGCAAGTAAAAAATAGAAACATAGAAGAACTGGTCTTACCAACAATCAGTGATTCGTTGACCAAACCCTCAACTCTCCTCTTCCACTTTCTTTTATCTTCAATCACATGGCTTTAAACAGAGGCCTATGTTTCTCTATTACTGAGGTTTCATTCTTTCAACGAGTCTCTGTTTCGTAGATTAATCATCTATAAATATTTACTTAATACATTTCATTATATAATTACGTATAAATATTTGATTAATTTATGATGGTCATTAATCATATAAAAAATTAAATTAATCATATATTTATATGTGATTAACCAAATATTTATATAATTATGATAAATAAAACCATTAACAATATAATGAACTGAATTAACTAAATATTTATACATGATGAATCAGATATCCCAAATGAATATCCCATTTAAACGTTCACCTATCACATTAGCCTCCAATGTTCACCTATCATTTGAATGTGCAACTCCTAGTCAGTGTTGAAAGCTATAAAACATTTTTTTATTTATTAGTGACGTGTTCACTCATGTGCAACTCCTAGCTGCATGGTATTCTTTATCCCTTTGTTTATATCCACAATTTTAAAGCCAGAGATGAATCCAAGTCATTTTTGCTAACGTCATCTCTCCACCGCTTAAGAGAATGCCAAAAGCTCATGAGTCATGACTAAATGACAAATATTTTGTGTGACAGAAACAGACTTACACTAAGGTGAAGGCTATATACATCACCAATCAGTGCACGATGCAATGATACAATTTGATAAGTTTAGATTGTCACTTAGATACATAGACTTTTCAACAACTCACTCCTTGATCAAATGGTCAAAACATACTCATTGTATTTGTAATTGCATTATTGTATTTGCTTAAGTACCATTTTTATTTTATTTTAACTAATTAATAGAAAATTTGTTTTACAGCAACCCTCCTCCTCCTGGCTTTTCACTCGACTCCTCCTAGCTTCAACAAAGCATGCCGTCCGCCGTCCACGCGTCACTGCCATCCACCATCAAGTTTCAAGCTTGCAACTTTATATATCATCTCCCAAAAAAATCACAAAGTTTCAAGCTTGCAAAGAAGGAAAACAATAGATCTGTAAAGAAGAAGCTAAAAAATCACAAACTTATTCAGATTGCAAGGAAAGTTGTAGATCTGAAAAGGAAAACGTCTTTATCACCACCGTCTGCGCCACCTTCCTCTTAGCCGGACCCGCCATCTTCCTATCCTACGCCATTGCCAGCCTCTGTGCTCTCTTTTCCGCCTTCTGCTACACCGAGTTCGTCGTTGATATGCCCGTTGCCGGTGGCACCATTTTAATCTGGAGTTCGGTGTTGAATATGATAATGACAGAGACATTTTCCTTTTCATATATACAACTTTCCTTTTAAAATTGTTTTTTTTTGGATTGAGGATTATAAGTTTTGAAGGGGATGGAGTAGAGTAGTTAATAATGGAGTGGTTAGTAATGGACTAAAGTAAAAATATTACACTCCAGTTTGGAAGTTTAACGAGCACTACTAGAAAACAGGGATTTTCGGAGAGAAGTGATTCCGTGTGAACTGACATGAAGGTTTCAGACGGATTTGGGATGAATATGAGACAAATTAATTATCAAACTGATTCTATCCCAAATCCATCCCTATTTCGTCTGTAACTTTGGTGCCACCATCACACCAAAAAACTTTTCCACGGATTTCATACGGATTGATGATTTTTTATTTTATGACCCGAATTCGTTTGAAATCCGTTCAAAATGTTGAGACGAATTATAGATGGAATATATTATCAATTTTTTTTTAGAAGTTAAGTCATTTTTAATTCATCCGAAATCTGAGACAGATTTAAAGCAGACTCTAATCTGTCAGATGGATTAGGATAGTATTTAGACTTATGATATTATTTTTTATTTTTAATATATTTTCTTTTAATTTTAATTTGTAAATTTTCATTCCCTCCCTAAGTTTTTTTTTTTTTTTTGTTCCCTCTCATGCTCTCCCAATTTTCTATGAAACGTAAATACCCTCATCCCCAACCCAAACCCAGAAGCTAGCACCTCCACACTGAAGTTAGCGCCTCCACCACACCACCAGATAGCGCCTCCACGATATCTTTCTTCGTTTTCTTTTCAAATGTTTCTGATTTTCTTTCTTCTCTTCCCCAACCATTTCATTTTCTTTTCTTTTTCAGTTGCTATTTCTTCTACAAACATTTCTAGGTTTTCTTCTTCAAATGTTTTTGCTCATTCCTCATACCTTTCTTCGTTCCCTCTTCCTTTCTCTAAACGTTTTCTTCAAACATTTCCCACTCCCTCACCCTTCTCTGTTTTAACGTTTTCTTCCTCACAGTACAGCACGAGAGAACGCCGCGGACAACAATACGGCACATGGCGGAACGACATATAACACAGTGAGCAAACTCCTATCCCTTTCTTCTTATTTCATATATGTTTCAATATTTCAATATTTCATTTGAAGCTGGGTAACCAACTGTTTCATTCATATTAGCTCTGTATTTTGATTTTGCACTTTTCCCCTTCTTGAATATGTTTTCTTCCCCTTTCAATACATGGAAATATATTATATGAAGAAAGTGTGAAACATATCATGTTTGATTCTGCATCAAATCTGTATTGCTCCAAATAATATGGATTATGGGGATTGAAACAGGTCTGAACTTGTCAACTGTATCTGCAAAAGTTTGACTAAACTCAGACTTCACAGAATGCACCTTTTGCTTGTATAGTTTTGTTTATATTAATAAACAAGAGAAGAAATCAACAATTCTAACCATTTGTTTCTCAGGAGAATAGTTAACTAAGAGTAATTCTATTCACATCAAGGTTGTCAAACTCGAGATCCTACATAGGATCGTTCGAAGGATGAAAGATCGCAACTCGTGGGATGGTAACACGGATCGTAAGATCCCACCAGAAAGACAAAATTATATTTAATATTATTCATATAACATAAATAAGAAAAAGTATCCTTAAAAACCAAAATAACCTTAATATAAAAATGTCATACATGAATCATAAGTCACAATCTTCACATATGAAAGATCAAAACATCAAACTAAAAACATCAAAACATCACAAAAACATCAAAACACCACACCACCACCAAAACACTGTACCATAAAAACAGAGACCACAACACCACAAAAACATCAAAATAAAAGAGTCCCAACTCTAATTTAGCAAATCATCCAATCCATGGTGGTCATAATAATCATCCTCCATATGATCCATGCCATCTTCCTCTCCAACTTCATCATCAACATTAGGAATCACCAAATCATCTATAGGGGCAGCAGCTGAACCATTAGCCAAGTCTCCGTCATTTGGAGTATCCAATTCCAATTCTTCATTGTCTATTGTTAAATCTAAAATGTCAGATGAACCTTCATCATTATCCACAATCCATTCATCATCGGATGCAAGATCATCAAGGTTATATTCAATCTTCTTTCTAGGTTGCTTCTTCTTGGTCAATTTTGAATTGGCCATCACAAATACAACATCATTCATTGTTTTCTGTTTCAAACGGTTTCTTCTCTTTGTGTGGACCTAATAGATATAAACTCCATTAGTATATAGCAAGTGGTAGGCAATTTTAAAAATGAAATGTGAGAGAAATTTTACCATCTCAAAGACACTCCAGTTTTTCTCACAACCAGATGAACTACAAGTCAAGCTTAATACACGAATTGCAAATGTTTGGAGTTCTGGGTGCTCATACCCATATGACTCCCACCATTGTGATGGAGTTTTGGTTTTAAGAGCAGCAATGGCTATTGCACTACCAAAAAACTTTGCTCGCATCTTGAAATCTTCAAGTTGAGCATCAATCTTGGTTATCACTTCAGCATCTCCCACCATCCTTTCTAAACAATCATATAACCCACGCTTTACTTCATAGTCAGCTTTAAATCCAGGACCATAATGTAATTGGGGGTTAAGGTAGTAACCCGCAGCATGCAAAGGTCTATAGAGTTGCTTGTCCCATCTCTCATCAATGATATCACATAGAGGCTTAAAACTAAATAATACAAAAATAATTTAATTAGTTTTGAAAATAAAGTTTATAATTTAAATTAAAATATATAATGTAAACTAAAGTTTATAGTTTACCTTTTCTGGACACCATTGAAGGCTTTTTGTATGCTCTCCTTAGCTTGATCCATTGCCTTGTAAATAAACCCATTGCTGGCTTCTCATCCGAATCCTCCAAACGAAGCACTTTAATTAGTGGATAAGAACCTCTCAAGTAAGTCACAATGTTCTTCCAAAATTCCTTATCCATAACCACTTCTTCAATATGCTTCCCATCCCTTGTCCTTGCAAACCTACCGATGTCCATTCATTAGAGGTAAACATTGTTATCAAGGCCCCTTTGTTGTCCATGAGACACCCCAAAGTTAGATAAAAAGTGGCAAAGCGAGTCATGGCTGGCCTCACCAAATCCTTTCCTTTGGTGAAATGTTGCAATAAAGAAATTAGAGAAGTCTTGGAGTAGATATAGGTGGTAATCTTCTTACCCTTTGAAATTGTTTCATGGTGAACTGATATTATTTTCTCAAAATCCTCCAGCATTAGATCAATGCAATGCACGGCGCAAAGGTGTCCAATAAAGCTTATTCCTTTTCTCCATCAACAACGTATCAAAGACTTTTGTAATTTGCTACATTGTTCGGTCACAATTTGGACGACATTTTCTTCACCAACTTCCTCCACAATTTCATCAATTATCTGAAATATTTTATGAGCAGTTTTTGATACATGAGATGCATCAATCGACTTCAAAAAAAAGTACCTTTAGGGCTGTCCACTAAGAAGTTCAATATTGTTCTCCTTCTTTTGTCACTCCACACATCACTCATGATGGTGCATCCTGTCTTCTTCCAAATGGCCTTATGTTCTTCAATGTTCTTTGCTATCAAATCCACCTTTTGCTTCAAGTACTTTACTCTAATCTCATGATAAGATGATGGCTTAAATCCAAGGCCATGTCGGGTTACCATCTCCAACATCTTGTGAAACTCTTCACTCTTTGCAGCATTAAATGGTATGGCATTGTTGTAGAAGAATGAAGCAATTTCTTGGCATGCTTCTCTCAAATTCTTCTTGAAGATGCTGTTGATGGTGGTTTGAGAGGTCACTCCCCTCTTCTTAAAAAGATTTCCAGGTGTCTCCTCTTCCTGCCTTTTTTCTTTCCCTTTCTCAATAACTGTCTCCTCATCATCTATGCCTGATTTCTTCACTAATTTTTCTTGCAAGGATTTTACAATTTCCCACATTTGTTTCTTCACTTCATCAGGAACAGAATTACAAGCACCAACATCTTTTTGTGTACAATCCAAGTGATGCTTCAACCGACAAACCTCTCTAATAATTACTTTGACACAGTAATTACATTTGATTTTTCTTGTTCCCCCATCAACAGAAACTCCATGCTTCCATGTCATATCACTCCTGCTACCAGCAGCATTAATCCGCACTCTACGGGGTGGACCAGAGCTGCCAGCAACAAGGATGCTTGAAGACATGTTGAAACAGAGTGGAGAAACAGAGGAGAAACAGAGAGGAGAAACTTGATATTGCCGAATCACTAGTGCAAAATATACTTTTAACGTCGGGGTTTTAACATCGGTTTTCATAAAACCGATGTGAAAAAGGAGGCAGTGGCATTTTTGAAATTAAATTGAAAATTTTTAACATCGGTTTTATAATAAATCGATGTTATAAAGTTTTTAACATCGGTTTATAAAACCCGATGTTGAAAATTTAACCAAAAATAAAAAAAATAAAAAATGCATAATTAAACACATCGGTTTTGCGTTAACCGATGTGGAAATTTGTATGTTTTAACATCGATTTATAAAAACCGATGTGGAAAAGCGAATAAAAAAATTATCTAAATTATAACTTTTAACATCGGTTTAGTAATAACCGATGTGTAAAACCTTATAACATCGGTTTTTTTATAACCGATGTGTATTGTTATCTGTCATTTTTTAATTCTTTCTTCCTCCTTTTCATTTTCGCGCTGCTATATAAGAGACCTTTTCATTTGTCCTTTTCATCTGTCATTTTTAATTCCCTCTTGCATGCCTGTGCTCACTCTCCCTCCTTTTCGTTTTGATTTCTTTGAATATTTGCGCCAGTTGCTATCATCATTTCACTCATCGCTGCCAGGAAAGGGTTCTATGTTGCGGCTTCAGAGCAATCAAAGTGGAAAGTCCTGACCTCTAACCCCCACCCCACCCACATCGTTACTGGTTGCTGCGGCTGCAACTTAAGGAGACCCACCACTCTGTTCGTGCTTCCGCGAAGAGGACCATTACTCACGACCGCAGAAAAACGAGAACCACCACTCCAGTCTCTTAGCATCTCCCAACTCTGGTATGTTCTCTCTGCTGAAAATATTGTGAGGCTAATGGTGAACTGCATCCATGTACAACTGCATGTCTAGGCTCTGTCATGAGTGTGTTAGTGTCTTTCATTTTCGCGCTGCTATATAAGAGACCTTTTCATTTGTCCTTTTCATCTGTCATTTTTAATTCCCTCTTGCATGCCTGTGCTCACTCTCCCTCCTTTTCGTTTTGATTTCTTTGAATATTTGCGCCAGTTGCTATCATCATTTCACTCATCGCTGCCAGGAAAGGGTTCTATGTTGCGGCTTCAGAGCAATCAAAGTGGAAAGTCCTGACCTCTAACCCCCACCCCACCCACATCGTTACTGGTTGCTGCGGCTGCAACTTAAGGAGACCCACCACTCTGTTCGTGCTTCCGCGAAGAGGACCATTACTCACGACCGCAGAAAAACGAGAACCACCACTCCAGTCTCTTAGCATCTCCCAACTCTGGTATGTTCTCTCTGCTGAAAATATTGTGAGGCTAATGGTGAACTGCATCCATGTACAACTGCATGTCTAGGCTCTGTCATGAGTGTGTTAGTGCCTTGTTGTGACCCCTTTGATGAAGTTTGTGTCTTGAGTCCTTGTTCTGTGTATACTTGTGTTGTTCTGTGTGTGAAGTGTTATAAAATGTGAATCTGTGTGATCTAATCCACCATAGTGGAAATGGCTCCAAGACTGGATTTTTCCAATTGGTGGACAAAGGATACACAGAAAGGAACACCAGTATCACGAGTCATGGTCGTGATGCCTATCACGACTAGACCGTGACGGATTCTGCCTTGGAGTTTGCTTCACTGGTTGGTCTGTCACGGCCGTGACCACCATCACGGCTAAGCCGTGATCAGTTCTGCCTGTGAGGGTCTGGTTCAGTTGGCATGTCACGGCCATGATGGACATCACGGCTAAGCCCCATCTTCATGCAAGCTACATAATTAGTAAAGCCTTAGTTTCTCGTTTGAGATGCAATACTAATGAGCACACGTGTGCGTGCTTAATGTACCGCTCATTGTGTTGGATCTTGAATTGTCCAAAGTTGGACAGTTTGGGAAAAAACTTTTTTTTAATTCAGTTAAAATAGTTGTTCATTGATTCTAATGTTATATACTTGATGAAAGTTCGGATTGATACATTTCCTTTCGTTCTCCAGGTGCATACTTTATCGTGGTGGATGTCATCGCGTTCAAGTAGTGTACGTCGGAGACCGAAGGGAAATGCTGCCGAAATTTTGTCGAGTATGAGCATGAGAGTTAAGGACTAACTGTTAACCGAATGTTGAAAAAGTTTCTTCTCGAATGGGATAGGGCCATACCTTGTCATAAGAAGTGGTTGATGAATATGTTGGACTAAGTACGAAGTTATTGGTTTAGTCATGGATCACGGTTGGATGAATGCTAGACAGACAAGTGATGAGTATGAGAATGGAGTGGAAGATTTTCTACAGTTTGCAAAAACAAATGCTCCTGATAGTGGTAACGGAAGGTTTTATTGTCCTTGTATTAACTGTTTGAATGAGAGACGACTAGAAGCTGAGGAGATACGTGATCATCTTATTTGTGAGGGGATTTGCAAGAGTTATACAACATGGATATGTCATGGTGAATCGTTAGACAGGCCGAGGGTGTCGGATAGAGAGGAAGTTGATGACGTGGAAATGGACGATGGACTAGAGGACATGATCCGTGATGTTGGGCAAGAGTCTTTTTGGCGCGCACATGTGTATGATACTTTATGCAGTGATGCGGAAGTGGCTTTGTATCCGGGGTGCACTGATTTCACACGGTTGTCAGCGGTGTTAAGATTGTTCAATGTGAAGGCGAGAAATGGGTGGAGCGATAAAAGCTTTACCGAATTGCTTGAGTTGTTGAAAGACATGCTTCCATAAGGCAACACATTGCCATCTCGAAACTATGAAGCGAAGAAGATATTGTGTCCGATGGGTATGGAGTATAAGAAAATACACGCTTGCCCCAATGATTGCATATTGTACAGGAAAGAGTTTGAAGAGATGCACGAGTGCCCCAGGTGTGGGGTATCACGCTACAAAGTGAAGGATGGTGATTCTAGTTGTGATGTGGTCACCAAAGGTCCTCCTGCGAAGGTGTTATGGTATCTTCCCGTGATTCCGCGGTTCAAGCGATTGTTTGCTAATGTCAATGATGCAAAGAACATTAGATGGCATGCAGATGAGAGGAAGTGTGATGGACAGCTTCGACATCCGGCCGATTCTTTGCAATGGAAGAGAATTGATGGTTTGTTTCCGGATCTCGGCAATGAGCCCAGAAACTTCAGGCTTGGACTTGCTACCGATGGAATGAATCCATATGGAAACTTAAGTAGTATTCATAGTTCATGGCCTGTTCTCCTGGTAATTTACAACCTGTCTCCTTGGTTGTGCATGAAGCGCAAATACATTATGTTAAGTATGATGATTTCGGGTCCTAAACAGCTAGGAAATGATATTGATATTTATCTGAGTCCCTTGATTGAAGACTTGAGAATGTTGTGGGATGAAGGCGTTGATGTGATCGACGGGTATTGCCGTGAGACATTCAGATTGTGTGCCATGTTATTTTGCACCATCAATGACTTTCCAGCATACGGGAACCTGTGTGGGTATAGTGTTAAGGGGTATAAAGCATATCCAATATGGGAAGAAGGCACATGTTACCATCAACTGCAACATGGAAGGAAGACAGTTTACCTTGGGCATCAGAGATTTCTCCGACGTAATCATCCTTATCGTAGATTAAGAAAAGCTTTCAATGGATTTCCGGAGAATGAAATTGCTCCGGTGGCCTTGACTGGAGAGCAAGTTTATGAAAGGGTGAACAACACTAATGTTATCTATGGGAAGACCCAGAAGAAGGCTACCGAGAAGAAAATATGGAAGAAGAGGTCGATCTTCTTTGATCTTCCATACTGGTGCAAGCTTGATGTAAGACATTGTATTGATGTGATGCATGTGGAGAAAAATGTGTGTGACAGTTTAATCGTAAAGCTTCTCAACATTCAAGGCAAGACAAAGGATGGTGTGAATGCTCGTCTGGATCTAGTTGCGATGGGTATACGAGAGCAGTTAGCTCCACTTAAGGTGGGGGATAAGAAGACTTATTTGCCCCCAGCATGTCATACTTTATCAAAAAAAGAGAAAAGAAGTTTCTGTGAATGTCTACGGGGAGTCAAAGTGCCACAGGGTTACTCTTCAAATATCAAAAGACTTGTCTCAATGAAAGATCTCAAATTAGTTGGCTTAAAGTCTCATGATTGTCATGTCTTGATGCAACAACTACTACCGGTGGCCATTCGTGACATATTGCCTAAAAAAGTCAGACATGCCATTACTAGGTTATGCTTATTCTTCAATGCTATATGTAGCAAGGTCATTGACACTAAAAAGTTGGATGACTTGGAAAATGAGGCAGCCATTATCTTGTGCCAATTGGAGATGTATTTTCCACCTTCATTTTTTGACATCATGGTTCATTTGATTGTTCATCTAGTGAGGGAGATTAGATTGTGCGGCCCCGTTTATTTAAGGTGGATGTACCCGGTTGAGCGATACATGAAGATATTGAAAGGATATATGAAGAATACACACCGTCCCGAAGCATCTATTGTTGAAAGGTATGTTGCAGAAGAAGCTATTGAGTTTTGTACAGACTACATGTCAGAAGCGGAACCTGTAGGGCTTCCGAAGTCTCCTCACGAAGGAAGATATGATGGTAAGGGTACACGAGGTATCACTGTTAAGAGCATGGATCGAGAGGAAGTGCTTCAAGCACATTTGTATATATTGAATAACACTGATGAGGTTGAACCATACTTATGTGAGAACAAAAGCATCATCAATGAAACTTACCCTAGAATGAATGAAAAATGGTGTTTGAACAAGCATAACAAGACTTTCTTGAACTGGTTTAAAGAAAAAATTGCAAAGGATGGTATTGCCTCTGATACATTAAAATGGCTAGCACAGGGCCCTAACTTTGATGTCATATGCTAGAGTGGATACGATATCAATAAGTTTTCCTTCTATACAAAGTCCTAGGTTGACAAAAGTACTATGCAAAATAGTGGGGTTATGGTCGTCGCTGAGTCCATGCATTTCTCTAGTTCGAAAGATAAAAACCCTGTTATGGCATCCGTTTCATACTTTGGAATCATTGAAGAGATATGGGAGTTTGATCACACGAAGTTTAGAGTAGCTGTTTTTAAATGTCAGTGGGTCGACAGTAACAATGGTGTGCAAACCGATGAGTTAGGATTCAAATTGGTGGACCTTCATAAGGTAGGTAATAAAGAGGAGCCTTTCATCATGGCATCCCAAGCAAAACAAGTGTTTTATATCCGTGATCCTTCTAACAAAAGGTGGTCAGCGGTTCTCTAGGGAAAAAACATGTATAATGGTAGTGAGGGAAATCAAGATTCAACTCTCGATATTTCTGATACTCCTTCTTTCTCAACACGAGTGCCTAATTTCAATGAGGAAAATGAAGTGGATGATGTACATGCTACTCGTAATGATCACCAAGAAGGGTTATGGGAGAATTTTACTAATTGACCACAAAGTAAGTTTAGTTTGAGTTATGTTTAAAGGCATATTATATGTTTACGTTGATATTTATAAGTTATGTTTACGTACGTTGATCGATATTTATAAGTTATGTATGATATTTATCCTGACATACTAACAAGTTTTTTTTTTGTTTAAGCAGGTATACATGGCTGATCCTGAGGATATCCCTCCTTCATGCAGCGGGTCGGAGACCCCGTCTACGGGTAGAAAGGGTAGACGTGCCACACGAATGAGGAATTTGACTGCCAACCGTGGTTCAAATCAAAGGATAAGAATAGACTTTGATAATAACCTCAATCCTATTGGGCCAATGGCAGAGCAGTTTAACAGTTTTGTGGCGACCCTTGCTAGGAGCAGGCCTAGTATACTCATTGATAATTGGAAAGATGTACCGGCGGACGTGAAGGATCAGATATGGGAGAGTATTCTGGTATCTATACTTTTACATCCTGTGTTTGTCTGTATCTACTTTATTTTAATCTTACTAATATCATACAGTAATTCGTTGATTCTTTTGGTCTTTTTGTAGCTCACCTTTGACATACCGAATACGATGGTTATGAAGAAGTGTTTGCTAAAGTATGCTGGTGAGCGTTGGAGGGCTTTTAAGGTCGACCTGGGCAGATACTATGTATTCAATCCAACATGTGAAAAGAACCCACTTGAGGTGTACCCGTTTCTTGACCAGGCGACGTGGGATCGCTTTGTTCGTGAGCCGACATGATCCCGGCTTTCAGGTTAACTTATTTGATTTGTCTCTAAATTTATGTAATTTCATTAATTTTATTTACTTATGTAATTTAATTGTCTTCTATTTATAACAGGAGAAGAGGAAAAAGGGGCAGGAAAACCAAAGCAAGAATGTCTACCCCCATGTCATGTCTCGTGGGGGATATAAAAAGCTTGGTCAGATAATGGTGGAAGAGGAAAAGAAAGCACGTCAGGAAGCAGCATCTCAGGCGGATCCTAACGCTGAAAATCGTCCAGAGGTTGTTGATCCACCTCCACCCCCACGCCATCGTAAATGGAAGAGGGTCCGACAAAGAAAAACGGGACAATATACATCTAAGGAGGCCCGCCAAGTAGCTGAGAAGATTGTAAGTATAGTTTGAATTGTAATTGTCATTTTAATATTGTTACCGAATTTTAATGTGACGTGATATTTTATATGTGATAGGATGCCTTGGACGAGCAGGTAACCCAAGGAACCTTTGTTCCTAGAGGACGCGATGATGTCTTAGCTGCTGCCATCGGTAAACCAGACCACCCGGGCCGTGTCATTGGTGTTGGATGGGGCGTCGGCATTCGCCAATACCATGGTTCATCTTCACACCAATGCCACAGGGATGTTGATGCAGATAGAGCATGGCTAAAACAGGAGATTGCAGCTGAGCTTAGACAGGAGATGGTCGAGCAGTTTGCCTAACAGATGGCAATATCGACTTCTATGTCCCAGTAGATGACAGCCGGTGTCCAACCCTCTGTCCAACCCTCTGTCCATGTGAGCACTAAGGGCTCATGTGATCCTCCTCATCAGCCTGAAAATGATGATGGTGATGATGATGATGATGATGATGATGATGATGATGATGATGATGATGATGATGACGACCCTGATAGGTGTGAGCTGTATGTTGATGATCATCATGATCGCCGCTTAGTGGCATTGTGGAGGGCACATAATAACTTAGGTAATACCATACACCATCGTTTATTATCGGATGATCAACTGAGGGTCGTTGTTGAGATTATTCGAGATACTGATGCTCGAGTCCCTATGCCCACTGAGGAGGTTCAAACAGTGGGTCAGGCCCCCGGTAACTTCATCCTCTGGCCAAGAAGACTGGTCAGCTTTCTTGTTGCATATGAGGTATTCAGTTAGTTGTGTTTTTCTATATTCATAGTTGAAATTATTTATTATTGTTGAAAGAGAATGCTTTATTTTTATTCGTTATAGGATGTTGGAAATGATATTCTGTCTAAAAGGTCGGATCCAGGAAGACCAGAGATGTCTGCTCCTGCCAAGGTATTCATTTGACCATTTAATTAATTACGAATGAAATACTTAATTATCTGTGATTACTAAGGGGCACCTGGTGATGTTTTTAAACTTCTGGCTATACAGGTTGTCACCATGGAGAATGACGCAACTTTGGTAAGGTTGGAACATGATGCCAGTCCAGGTGATGAATTGTATATCCCAAAGAAGGAACTTATGGAGATTGTACTCAATAAAGAAATGGCTAGTTCTGCACACCTATCGTTATGGTGCACGTAAGTACATTTTATTTATAAGTTAAGTAATTAATTTTTAAATACTATGATAATTAACATGTTTTTTCAATATATTAGGTATCTGCATCGTATGTTAGTTGATCAGGGTAACCTCGCCCTTTATGGGTTCATTGACCCCATGTTCATTCAGGGTGATGTTCTCCTAGCATCAGAAGACCGAGTCATCACCATACGTGATATACTTGCCCGAGATGATCATCAATTCTACCTTGCGCCTTATCTCAATAAGTAAGTATCGGTTATTTAATTATAACTATATATGACTTAGTCACTAACTGTTCTGCAAATATAGCCAGCATTGGCAACTGTTGATCTTGTACCCTAGGATGAACGTCGTGGTCTTCTTCTGCTCAATTGGAAATAAGCCGGAGAATGAACTACAGACGATCATCGAAATGTAAGCATTAAAATACTTTATAATCAGTAATGCAGTTGTTTTAATTATCTGAAATCTATATAGATATACTTTAATTAATGTTTATTTTGTCATGATAGTTCTATTAATGCAAACCACATGTTGCATGGTGAAAGGCGTCGGGCTATCAGATGGATTATTCCTAGGGTAAGATATTTATTAGTTCAAATGCATCAAATGCAGTGGGTATAATTATTGATTTCTATTTAATTTAATTTCTCATATTCTAATTGGGTTTCATTTGTACGTAGTCACGTATACAACGTGGATCACGGGAATGTGGATACTATGTGATGCAGTGGATGTTGGAAATTATCTCCTCCAGGATCATTGAAAGATTGCACGAGGTAAATGTTGTTTGATAACAATTAGAATTAACAGTTATATATAGATTCGTTATATGTTTTATGTTAGTTTATTACTTAAAAGATATAATCTTTTGTCCAATTAAACTTGCAGATATTCAATAATACAACTCCATTATCTGATTCGGACATCAACAACATAAGGAGGCGTATGACAACTTTCTTTCTTGAAGTGTACCAACCATAGTTTGTGTATATATATATATATATATATATATATATATATATATATATATATATATATATATATATATATATATGTAGTTAGGTTAATAACTTATCATGTACTAGCTATAGTGTACTTTTGACTGATCATATGTATTTTGATATGAAATCTATAATATATCATGTAGCTTTTTGGTTTCTAATTATCTTTGTTGTCTGAATGTAATTGAACATACATATGTATCGTTCAGTATATATTAATTGTGTTTATGTTGTACAAAAGTGATTGTTGAGAATATTTAGAGTGTGTTATTTTGGTATTGATCTGCATTATTACTGAAACATGGGAAATGAATGATAGAAATGTAAATAACAGTTTCAAAAAAAAAATTAGACTTTACACATCGGTTTTAATAAAACCCATGTGGAAATTGAAATTTCCACGTCGGTTTTAAGGAAAACCGATGTGGAAAGTGAAATTTCCACATCGGTTTTCAAGAAAACCGATGTGTAAATTGAAATTGTCACATCGGTTTTGTAGAAACCGATGTGTAAAGTCTAATTTCCACATCGGTTTTTTTAAAACCGATGTGGAAAGTGATATTTCCAATAGTTTACCAATTAACAAATGAACTTTCCACATCGGTTTATGTAAAAACCGCTGTTAAAAATGTACTTTACACATTGGTTTTAAAACCGATGTGAAAAGTGGCAATAAATCACATCGGTCTTTTCAACATCAGTTTGAAAACCGATGTGAAAAGCCAAAAATAACCGATGAGGAATCCTTTTTCCGCACTAGTGAATAATAACATTGTTTGCTACTGTGCATATATACTCAGTGAAAGAATCCGTGTAATGAAGAGCTTTAACCACCACAATGAAGCAGCCGTATATTGGGAAGAAATGATTTGAAGTGAAAACGGTAATATAATCAATAATCAATTTGTGTCATTCCAAAACAAAAGTCATTGAAACTTGAAAGCTATTAAGAGTAGAGAGATACCCGTATGAAGTGGAAACTGGAACAGCAAAAATAGGGTTAAAAACTTAAAACAGCTGGGTCGGGTCTTTTTTAAGTGTTTTGGGCTGAAAAACGAAGTTGGGCCGAAACGGGTTATTAGGAAAACCGGGTCCAACACGAATAAAACGGGTCACGTTGCACGGAAACGGGTCACGCCTCAGGATCGCACAACTCGTCCAGAATGCGTCGTGCCGACCACGTTCACGCGTTTCCTCGTCGCGCCGGCCGTTCCTGCCGATGACCGCGGTTTCCCGCCAATCTACCTCGATGAACCCCTCATATCTCGTAGGAGCATACGATCCCACGAGTTAGATCGCGCGCCTGACAACCTTGATTCACATACACTTACTTCTCCCCATGTATATCCCTTCCACCATGTGCTTCTGTGTTGCATCTATTAGTACTACATGATTAGTCCTGTTTGTTCTGTAAATAACCATGAACCTCATAGAACATGCTCAATTGTTCACATCATACCTCCTATGCTTGTTTTTGTGGAAGCATCTTTGCTCGGAAATTGCAATTTATTTTGTTTTAGTTTATGGCCAGAGACTAATCCCTCGAGGTACTGAGATCCATTTAAGGGGTTGACCTCTCTCAACAAATGCTTTTCCATACTCATGAGCCAGGAATCGAACCCTTGACCACATACTTAAGGGGTCCAGTTATCTACCAACTGTGTCACACCATGTTGGTAGTTTTTTAATGGCTTTAATTGTTAAGTTGTATATCGTTTTCTTTTAAAATGTTAGTTTATTAATTCTGTATTAGCTTAACTTTGTAGTCAGTTGTTATATAAACCAGTTTTTAAGGTTTGTTTTCTTCATGAATTAATTCTATAAGCTACATAAAATCGGTTTCTAGTTTCTATAAGAAAAATAAAATCAGCTTCTAGTGTCTACTCCTATATGTGCTATGATGTTTGTTTCCTTTAATTAAAGATTTGAGAGAGTCATTGAGGATATATGGTATCTGTCATGTTAATGTGTTACCCTTGAAAAAGTAATAAAAAAATACATTGGGTCTGCATCATAGAAAAGATACATTGAATTGAGCATGAATATTTGAATTATAGCCTCAACCGAACAATTTCTATTGACTCCTTGTTTCTATTCCAGATGCTCATTCCAATTTTGGCTGTGAGCAATGCCATCAACAAATTTATAGTGATCACTCCTATTGTTATGAAATCACTACACTGCCCCTAGATTGTTATATGATTGCTTTGAAGTTCAATTGGTGTAATGGTTTGAATTGAATCATATCCTTAATAAAGGCCGAGTCACAAATTTATATAATTATAACATGGTTAAAAAGAAAAACACAGCATACATTTGTTATTTTTCAGGCGTGTGTTTGGATTATATTTCTCCATAGACTTTTTAAGCTAGCATCACATCTAAGTTCAAACTCATGCTAAAATGAATAGGATCATATCATTCCTTAAGTATGTTCTTTGTTTGCTTGTTAGTTCACTTTTCGGCTGATATGTTGAATGGAGAATGTCATTGAAGTATGCATTTGGGATGTGTTGACCTGGTTTATATATAACATGAACTAGTTTCGATTATATTCAATGATACATGTATGCCTTGTTAAATTTTTTTACATGATATAGAATATGGACACTCCCGAGCATAGAAAGTGGATGTATAATGACTACTTCTAGATGATGATGGAAGATTTGATGAGGTTTATGGATTTGATGATGGTGGCCATGAATTAATCAACGATGATGATGATTATGATGACGACAATGACGATAGTGAGGAGGAGGATATGATGGATGATGTGATGGATGAAGATAAAGAGTTTTTTTAGTAATCAAAGTGACAATGAGGAATACATTTATAGTTGATTTAATATAGATTGATGAGCACCTTGATGACACTAGTTAGTTTTATGTTATTTTAGATCGATAAACATATCACTCTAGTTTGTGTTACTTTGTTATTGACTAATGAGTACTTTGATCATAGTGGTTTGTTTTATTGTGCTAGAATGATGAAACACTTATATGAATTTAGTTTATGTGATTGTTCTTGACTGTTAGGTAAAAACAATATCAAGTATACTTGATTGTTCTTTACATGTTAATGTCTTGTTTGAAATTTGTTCAAATATGTCAAAATTTTCAATTCAGTTTCGTCTCAAATCTGTGTGAAACTAAAACTTGAATAATGATTTTGATATTTCATCTCAATGTTGTTTCAAACATAAATTAAGTCAATTTATAAATTTGTGTCAATTTCCTTTATAAAAAAATAAATTTTATTAAATTTATCCAAAATCCGTCTCAAAAGGATAAACATTTCTGTCTTAAATCCGTGCGAAAAGAGGAATGGATAAATTTATTTATTTAATCCGTGGGAAATTTGTCCCAAATAAAATCAGAACATCTGTCCCAAATCCGTTGAAAAACAATAATAAATATGTCTGAAATTCGTCCGAACAATAACCAAAATCCGGATTTGTGTGTTGTCCGGATGCCGTCCGCAATCCGTCTGTAAATATTTTCGGACGGAATTTGGGATGGATTTTATAATTTCCAATGAGGCTTTTCGGACGGGTGACGTTCCGTCTGAAATCCATCCGTGAATCTGTCCGAAAAGGACGAATTTCTTGTAATGGAGTGAATGGAAGAAAATCATAAACCCCCAATTTAGAGGGTATGAAGATGAGCGGTTTTGGATGGAGTAGAGTGGTTTGGGTTCCCATCCTCAAACATCTCACTTCATTAATGAAGAAACTCTCAAACAATGGGTTAGTGGATTTTCACCACTCTACTCCATTACTAACCATCACACTCCATCCTCCCAGACATAGCCTAACCAGTGCTTCTCTTCTGGCTTTAGATGGAAGAAGAACATTGGAGGGGGAAAAAGCACCTTACATGAAAATATCAAAACAACAACCACTTTGACTAATACCCATACGATTTGACCTGGAAAAATCCAACTAACCCAAGTGGTAATCTAGATGGTCCAGATTTTACCACTTGGGTGATGTACCACTACATCACTTTGATGGGTGGTGCACCTTAGACAACACCTTACACTACTACTAAAATTTAAAAGGCTTGTTTTGTATATGTAATAAGATAGATTCAAAATAAATAGTAGATATCTCCCGGATGAAAGTAGGGAATACAAATAGTAGAAAAATAGTTAAGGTTCGTCCAGTTGGGAAGAATACAACTCATATTCTATAAGGACGTGAGTTCGAATCCTGCTGCCAATGTGAGGACTTGATTTGTAGGTAATTCATAAGTACCTCTATAAGCACTCTTTGAGTTATGAGGTCTGTCTTGATCCTGGTGAGCCCCAGTACCAAACTCACCTAAAATAAATGGAAGTATAAAAAAAACTCTCAAGTTTAAGTTCTTACAAATTTAGGGAAAAAAATAAAAAAAATAAAAAAAAAAGATAAAGATAGATGTATAATTATAAAATGCCATTTATCCTATCATTGAGATTCTTTTAGGGCGGTTTTATTGTTCTATTGGGCCTTGAATGTGTTGCTTTGCCCCAACTTTGTTTAATTGTTGTGTTAACCAAGGGTGTAGTACCATTTTATGAATTTTGTCATGACTCTTTTCTTTATTAATTGGTGTTTGTTTTAGTTTTGCAGGAGGAATGCCTCTCAAAGGAATGGGTTGGAGCACAATTAATCATCAATTACTAATAGGGGTGAGAATAGGTCAGGTCGTTCGTCGGGGGCCTATAGCCTAGCCTATTTAAGGCCTAGCTTGACTTAGCCAATTTAGTAAAAATGTCAGGTCAATGCTTTTAAAAAATCCTATATAGCTAAAGAGGTCGGGCCTAAAGCTTTTAAAAAAGCTTACTAAGCCTATCAGGCCAGCCTATTTAACACATACACACACATAAATATATATGTATAATATAATATATATTATAATACTATAATATATTATTTACATAGTGGCCTACTTGCCTATTTATTTGTGAATGCATAGTAACCTATTTATTAGTATATGTCTACCAACTTCTTTATCATTAGAGGCCTACGAGTCTATTTATAAGTGAAGACTTGATCTATTTATAGATGTAAGCATATTTAAAGGTCTTGTTGATAAGTAGGCTTTTAAGTAGACTTTCAGGTCATGCCAAGCTTTAAAGTAGGTCAGGCTCAGGCCTTAGAAATTGACATATATCAAGCTAATAGGCCAAGGTCAGGCCTCGAGATTGGAACGCAGGTCAGGCCTAGGCTTATAAGGGTCTAGCTCGACCTAACCTATATTTGGATTCCTTAACTAATGCCCTTAGGCCTTAGGGCACTGGTTAACAAGAGTAAAAAAAAAAAAAATAGTTGATGTTAGTTTGAGTGTCAAAGTGTCAATTACCGTGTAACATTCAAACATCTTCGAGAACACCAATACGACTATACAAGGATTCGTTAATGGTGTGTTTGGTATATGAGAAAATAAGAAGAGAGAATTGATAGGAGATAAAAGGAGAAGAAAAGATGATTTTCTCTTGTTTGGCAAGAAAGAGAAATAGAGAAGAGAGAAAAAATTGGGTGAGACCCATCCAAAATTTATTCTCTACAAAGATGAGAAGAAAATGAAGAAGAGAGATTGATAAGTTAAATTACTCATCTACCCTTTTTTCAATGATCATACAAATTAAATAATCAATTATTTCATTGAATTAGATTAATAATTTAACTAAATTGAAATTAATAAAGTAATTATATTAAACTAATAAATTTTATTTGTTAAAATAACTTAAATCAATTAAATTAATTTAAATCATTTGATTTTTTTCCAACTAACTTAATTAATGAAATTAAAATATTTGTATATGTTTTTTAGGTAGGGGTATTTTTCTCTTTTTAAAAACAATTACATTTATCTATCCTCACTTTCTATCCTATCAAACAAATTAATGATTGAGAGAATACACTTATTTCTTCTCTATTTCTCTTATACCAAACAAAACATTAAACCTACTTTATTTCTCGCCTCTTTCTCTTTCATACTCTTTCTCTCATTTTTCTCTCTCTTCTACTTTTCTTCTCACAATCAAACAAAACATAAAAGAGAAAGTAAAAATTTATAGAGTAAATTATACCCCACCCCCTTGAAGTTTTGCTAAATGACACATAACCTCATACTTACTTTAAAATTACACCCCACCCCACTCCACTCCACTGACTCCGTTGACCATTAAGCATGTTAACATATGATATCAGAATATTCTTTTTAATCCTTGTTGACTTTGAATTAACTAGATAGAATGGTGAAAAAATTAAAAAATTATAAACAAACTTCTAATGAAGCAACTATAAGTAACCATGGCCAGTCACATGCAAAAATTTTGGTTCTTTATGACCAAAGAAATCGAAAAACAATATATACTGTAACACTTTCAAATATATATAGCCATAATCGCCAAAATATTTTAAAATATTTGGAGTTTAAGAAATGAAGTTTAAATAAAAATTATATAAAATTATATTAGAAAGTTAACTTTTAAATAAGAATTATATAATATATACATATACATATATATATATATATATATATATATATACATATATATATATATATATATATATATATATATATATATATATATTTAACCTTACTGTTGGGCTAAAAAAAATCAATTATATAACATTGTTTTAAAAAATGATTACAAGGAATCAGTCAAAAATTAGAATTATATATGACATTGCTATCAGCTATCCCACTCACGTGACAGAATTCTCAATGCTACCCATAAAGAGCGGAACTCCCTAGACTTAAAAAAACCCCGAAACATATAGTTATTTTAACCATAAAAAATCAGTAAAGCACATAGCTGGTAGTCCAGTTTACAGAACCTAAGACAGAATTTGGATCATGTAGAATACACAGAAGAATATAAAACATAATACTGAAGTTGATACAGGGAAATACAAGAAGGAGATTGTAGCGACCAAAAAGAAAATCCGTTTTTCTTTTAGAGAATAAATATGGAGTCGCCACCAACTTTATTTAATTTCGGGAAAGTTGGAAAACCCTTTAAAAGAACTTTGGGTTCGGGAATCGATTATGTCTAGGGAAGGCATGGAGACTTAACCCCACGGCACCCTAGAATATCCATAAAAATGGTTACCCAAAATTAGTTGTGTAAATTATTAGTAACTTTGAAAGTATTTGTTTTACCCTGAAAATCATTTAAAGAAAAAAAAAGCATTTTTTGAATTTTAAGATATTTTATATTTTTTATCGATTTTATGTTTGTGAAAGAAAATTTTTGATTAAACCTAAATGTGGTTGAACATGGCACGTAAGTCCATAGGGCAACCTCAAAATCTAAAGGGTTGAGCATGACACTTGTCATAGAGCAACCCAAAAATAACATTGATTTAATTAAGTATTTAGAACCGGTTGAAAGGGATTTAAGTGATCATCTTTTTTTTTTACGTAGACATTGTGTTGCTTTATGAAAATAGAACAAAAATGAAACATTTTAAGTGTTTAGTAACAGTATAGTCATATGAAGATTACTAGTGTATCATGCATTTCAGAATATGACGGCAAACAATGAAATAGGAACCCTACGATACATCATTTGTGAAACAGACATAAGAATTCATATAGCAAATATCATACTAACTCATTCAGTTTCAATATCCATAGATTTTCTTTTTGTCGTAAAAGGATTGGCAGCAGTCGAACCATAAGGCATCCCATACAAAGGTTGTGACAGAGGTTGCGTAGTCCCTCTTGGGTTTGAATTCACAACACTTCGTGGAGACAATCCGGTAGTTGGTGGATTTATTTGTTGTAAAACTGGGGAAGTTGATGACGGGAGTGTTCCTTGGCCAACTTCATCAAATTTATTGACAACTTGAGCGTAAGAAACGCCTCTTCTCGTACCTAAACTATTAGTGCTACTATTCGCTGCATTAGTAGCGTGAGCCCTAGTTGCAGGAATATTGTCAAGTAGTGCAATATCATCCACCGTTGACACAGCGGCGTTAGTGCTTACTACACCTGCATCATTTGCACTACTCATATTCAGAGTTTTGGGAAATAGATGATGTTTGAACCACCTTTCCACTTCGTAGACCGGTGAGTGTGATTTCACCTCATATTTCATTGACATTTTGCATGCATTTTCATATAGTTTAGACATTTCTAATTTGATTTTGGTTAGTTTTTACCTTTGAACGGGTAAGGCGGTTTTGTGGTGTTGTTGTGCAGGAATTAAGGATTAAAATGCTCAAGATTAATCATGATGGAGCTTGCATGAAGATGAGGCTTGAAAAGTAAAGAAAATGAGCCAAACAGAGCCCATCACGGCCTAGCCGTGATAGCCATCACTGCCATGATCGAGTAGAGCCGAAAAGAAAGAATGGAAAAGTCAGAGCTGGTCACGGCCAGGCCGTGATGCCCATCACGGCCGTGACATGTCAAGTGAACCAGACCCTCAAGGCAAAACTGATCACGGCTAGGCCGTGATGGTGGTCACGGCCGTGACAGACCAACCAGTGAAGCAACCTCCAAGGAAGAATCCATCACGGCCTGGCCGTGATGTGCAATATATGGATCTTTAGAAACTGATTTGATCTGAATTTGTGATTGATTTGGATTCAAGTTACCCTAATCTATGAATAGAGCACTTAGGCTCGAAAATAGGGGACTTTTTGGGATGCTACCTTAGGCAAAAACTAGGATTTCTCTTCTTCTTCTTCTTCTTCTTCTTCTTCTTCTTCTTCTTCTTCTTCTTCTTCTCTTCTCTTAGGTTTTCATTCATGTTTTTGTTAATCAAGCTTGCTCTTAACATGGCAATGCTTGAGTAGTAGTTTTATTTCTAGGGATTGGGGCTATGCCCAAGATCTGTTTTATGTTATGAATTGATGTTTTCCCTTTGTTAATTGCGATTTCGCTTTCGATTTGGTTTCTATCGCATGAATTACATGTGAATCTGGTGCGCACTTATTTGCATGTCATAGATACTCTAAGGAGGAACCTAGCGGTGAACTTAGGTATTGGATCTATAGGAATCAAACTTAGGACTTAAATCACGAGAGTTAGAAGCGGTCCTTCGAGGGTTCACGAATTGTCACAAAGCTTAAAGGGTTCAATCTAAATTCAATTACCACGAGAGTGGGGGTTGGTTTAATTGGGTACGGTTTTTGTAACCCGAGAGGGAGCATCAACTTATTGAGGATAAATTCGCCTTCAAAGCAATTTTGATAATTAACAAGGGGTAGTCAATTTGGTAACATGAACAATCTTGTTGGTAACCCAATTCCTAGGAATCTCTTTAGATTTGAAAACCCCTAATTGATTTACTTTCCTGTTTTAATTGATTGTGTTCTTAAATATCTGATTTTCTAAGTTATTTCTTATTACAAAAATCAAATCTTTTCAAAATCCTTTTTTATATAGTCCAGTTTAAGTGGTTTAATAATTAGTTGTTATTTGAGATCACGGTCTCTATGGGATCGATCTTTTTATTACTTGGCGACGAATCCGGTACACTTGCCGGAGTCCACCCATCATAGATGCATACAAATAAATTTGTATGTCAAATTCGTGACACTGTACGAGTTACTCTAAACTCGTCCCACCGGACGTGCCAATTTGTTAACGTGGTTTTTTGGTTGTGTCCAAAATTCCTTCGTGACAAATAATTATAGATCAAACGAGTATGAAACCTACGAGTTATGCGGTAATCTCGTCAAAATAAGTATGGGAATTGTCTGGCAATTACGATTTTGACAATGAAGCCAAATTAGAAATTACTGTCAAAGACTTAGTATCAAAACAAATATGTAAATTTATCAAAAAGATACAAAGTGTTGTCAATAATGAATTTTGACAATAAAACGACTTGTGTTTTAAAAGATAAGTTTGAAATTTAAAAGAAGAAAGTAGTTTCTATTGTAGAAGATAACTTCCTAGTTGCATTAAGTTTGTAATGAAAAGAAACAAGAATTTGAAAGTAAAGTTAAGTAAAATAAAATCTAACCAATATCATTCACGAAAGGTAAATGAAAATAAGAACATAAACGAAATATTAAGGAATAATGGAGAACAAGTAAAGAACTTCGAAGGATAAAACCAGTATTGTACTGGGTTGTAATATTGAATTGAATTGAAAATGAGAAGGGTGGAGGGAGTACTTGAATTAATCCGTCAATCTGCTGTGTAATCGAGATGTGTATGATGTGTATCAAGTAACCGACCGAACTTGGTTACAATGAGTTTACTACTATTTATAGAAAAATACAACAACTTCCTAGTAGTAACTTCCTATCTAAATGACTGCCACATGTCTTTGGCAGTTCTTTTAGATTCTAAACCTAACTACTTGTCAAAACAGTTTCAATAATTTCTCAACGTCTTGAACCGCTCCGTATCAACTAACTTGTCTTTGACGGAATTAACTGCTTGACAACTTATTTTAACTGCTTAGTCGACCTTGAGACTTGATGATTTTCCTTTTCCACCTTATTGGCGACTCTTTCATGAATATTATCGGAAAAACCATCCGTCAGTCAATATGCACATCTTCTTGCCAACTAAGTATCTTCAATACTTTAGAAAAACAATAGTTTTAACTTCACTCCCTTTATTAACCTGTCATAATTATTCCTGTCAAGAATTTGAAATTCTTCCATTAACAGGTGGGTATGCAATTCGAATCAAAATAAGCAGTCATCAATGCAATAAAACAGTGACATAACTCAAGGGTCAGGACATCCTTTAATAAAAGGCAAGATAAATGGGAAATAAGAAATATTGATGCGGTTCACAGTTGCGCATCTTCATTGATCTCCCAATATCACCAAAAACTGAGCTTTAATGTAACTGTTGATACCATTGTTGGCTTAGTAGGTGGAGATCTTGGTATCTGAATCAAAACATTGATTGTGGCGTTACGCAATAATTTTGGTTACATTGTCACTTATAAAAAAAGGCTTGGAATGCAAAACAAATAGCATTTGTAAGGGCCTTTGTTGACTAGGAGGCATCTTATAGTGAGTTTCCAAGATGGATGGATGATGTCCAAGAATGTGTACCAGGTACAATTGTGAAATATCACACATTACCAATTTGGCATGTCTGTTTCGAGGGTTGGATCATGCAATTAGTCCAAATCAGGTAGAAATTGGGGGATACATGTTGCTACTCCAATCATGGGCATGGAGTCACATCCCAGCCATTGCACTCAATTTCTATCACATATCTGATGTGGAAGGGCAAGAAGGACTTGCATTCCCCTATTGGGCAGAGGTACACATTTTAACTTTCCATAAAATATAATATTCAGTTTTGTATACTTAAAATATTATCTCATACCAAGTCAATTGTGTATTTTAGGTGGCACCATCCTTTAATTGCAACCCATACTCCAGGTCACTCGGTTAATTTCTTACGTTCCATTAATCCTTTCAGTCTTGTTCCATACATGTCCAAGTGAGGTGACTGAATGACTAATATCCTTTACGAGTATCTCCAACCCAGCATCTCCCTTATTTACTTTTTACTTATCTTAAGCGGGTTCCATTATTACACATCACTCGTACTTATTTTTTAGGCTAAAATATACTTTTGGCTGCCCTTTATTTTTTAAAAGATTCATTTTTGTCTTTTATCTCTCTAGCGTTACACAAATTGATCATTTCCATCAACTCTGTTACAACAGACATTAGTGTGAGCTGAGGTGACCGTTAACTCTCCCTCCTGGCCAATGACATGTCAAAGTATTATGACATGTCATCTCACGTGGAATTTACCGTTGGAAGAATGTATTCATCCCCAAATTAAAAAGGCTATCCCTATCGACGAGAAAGACATGGTCATTGTTAGACAGTGTAGTATGATCATGTCTTTGCAGAACTCATTAAGCTGCAGTAGGAGATGGTTGGAGGTGTTCAAGGTTGAAGTGTTGAAGTTGTCCCATCAGAAATTTTTGTCAATAGATTTAACAAAGTTATTGAAAAGGATCAGTTTGTGTAATGTTAGAGAGATAAACGGCCAAAAATAAATCTTTTAAAAGATAAAAGACAAAAAATGAATTCTGACCAAAAGATAAATAACCAAAAGTATATTTTAGCCTATTTTTTACTACTTAACCAACTCATCTCTCCAACCAAAATTTTTACAAAATGGACCCCGCATGTTACCCCACATCATTACATTTAATCAACAATTTTACTAAATGTGTCCATCAATATGCTTTTAAAGTACAGGAATGACCCACTTTTTTTAAGCACCTCACTATAGTTGGTTCTTATGAAGCACCTTACTCCAATGGTATGATCTTATTAAGCATCAATACTTAATAAGAATTTTCTTTATAAGAGCATCCACAACCCAGTATCCCATCTTTTTTCTTTTTTGGGTTCTTAAGTGGGTCCCGCTTTTACACATCACTTATTTTTACTTTTTACAACTTAAGTATCTCATCGCTCCACCTTAACATCTCCATAAAAATTACTAATTTGATCAATAAAATTTACTAATTTGATCAATCATTGACCCCACATATTTACATTTGATCAATAATTTATCAGTCAACGACTTTTTTTCCAACGACACTTAATTTTTTTGTTTAAAAATGCAATGCTGACCCACACGGAAGGATAGAAATTGGTGCATAGTTAAGCATGTGTGCTTCACTAGCAACTTTTCAGAAATGCACTCCACACAAACTTAACAAGCACCGATACTTATTAAGAGGAATGCTTATTAAGATGCCCAATAGAGATGGCCTAAGCAACTCCGTCGTGGTGCTCTAAGGAGTTGATATGCGCATTGATGTTAAAAGTATGGGAGTCAAATTAGCCAAAACTTTTTTAAATGCATGATTTTATTTCCTGGTTCCAGTTTCTGTGTGCCTCTATCTCCCTTTTCATTTCCTTGTTGTGTTGGGCTATCTTTTTGCAATTGAGTATTGTTATTTGAACAAAAGTTTTCAAACAACATGCTGAACATTTATAAAGTGATTCTATATTTTTATTTCTTTTTATTTTATCTCTCTTTCTTCCATCCTCTTATTTTCTCATTTGCCCTTTGTCCCACTGTGGCCTTCCTATTGGGCACAATTCTTAAATACTCCAACTATAAAATTGAGTATTCGTCCTCCTTGTTTTATGACTGGAAGTTGCCTGTATCCAATTTTTTTGAATTAAAAATAGTGATTTTACAACCGGTTACTTCCCCATTTTTTGTTTGCTGCCACAAAAAAACACGTTGTAGCTTTATCGGGTATGTGACGGCGGTGGATGCCGTAGGGTGACGGCAACAGTGGTGGATGGCGGAGGATGACGGCAACACCGATGGATTGGCCCTGATGCAGGAGCTAGAGAACCACTTGGCGAGCATTTCCTCCATTGCAGAACATGCATCCCTTTATTCTTCATTCTCTGCTTCGCCTCCTCCGACACGGCAACGACCATTGACTCGTCAGAAACACGGATTTGTATTGTTAGCACCAAAAATATGTTCGACTGAGTCATCAATTAAATGCCTAAACATTCTTTTATTCTTTCATTTGAATATCTGATTGATGCACAAAGTCATAATTCATTCTTTGAGAAGTCATATCTATTCTTCCTGTGCATGTTGCGGCCCTTTTCTTTTGACATCTAAAGGCAGAAATTTGAGATGAAGAAGATCTTGCAAGTCCAAGATCCGATCTTCTCTTTCTCTATCATATAAATTGTTCGATGCTTAAGAATCATAAAAATATCCCCATTTCTCTTACTCCTTCCATTTTTAAGCTGTCATTTAATATTTCAGGATGTTAAATTGTAATTTTGAAAAAGATCCATGAGGAAATACAATCATCATCCAAAAGCTGATATCAGATCTTCATATTATTCTCTAAGACATCCAGGGTGTTGATGATTGTCACGATTTGGAGTTATGGAGCTACACAGGTGTTCAACTTCATTCACTTCATTCCCTCTTCGGTTATATTCTTGGGGGAGGGACGTCCATTCTTAACCCACATGACCCTTCCAGCAGGTAGCCAGTTACTAGTGACCCATGTCCAACCAGTTAGACCCTCCAGAATCGGCACCGTTCAATAAATTTTTATTACATCAACGGTGATGCTTCATGGAGTACCGAAACTGAGTTCTACATGGAGTATTGAAGACAAAGCCCTTCCTACTGCTACCCATCACTCACTAGTGCACATTCTACTAGCAACTACTCCAAACCCATTAGCAACCCGCCATGAAGAGAGTGGGAAGAAGAGTGAGGGGGAGAATAAATTTGAAAAGGATGATCATGAGTATCATAATGTTGTCAATTTTGAGATCTCGAAAAAAAGCTTCTACTACCATTTTTTTTCATTTTTTTACCCAATTATGAAATCAAAAGTATGAAATTACACACGCACGGGCATATATATATATATATATATATATATATATATATATATATATATATATATAATTTACCTATCATGTATTGAAAACTATAAAACTTCAAAACCAATTATGAAGCAAACATGATAAAAAAAATTGACGACATAAAAATTTATACATGATGTTCACAACTTGATAACATGACTGAATTTTGTGTGTATTACTTAAACATTATTAGCTGACCAATAAGATATTTACAATATTTTAACTAAAGAAAAGCCTTATACTAAAATATCTAGATTCTTATCTCGAGTTTTTTTTTTGAAAAAAAAATTATTTTAAATTATAAGTGCTTTTAAAAAAATATGGATGCTTGAATGGAATTTAAAGAAAAAATAAAAGCGCGCATTTTGATTTTTTTAAAGAAGCTACAAGTTCTAGTTTCTAAAAGGTTAAAGTAATATTTTGGTTCCTATACCTGACACGAATTCTCGATTTGGTCCCTATACATAAAAAATTATTAAAATGATTCATATACATACAAAAGTCTCCATTTGGTCCCTGCCTTACAAAATTTTAGGGACTGATTTGATAATTTTTTGCTCGTATAGGGACCAAACGGGTAACATATAGGGATCAAATGGAAACTTTATGTATGTATAGGGACCATTTTAATAATTTTTTATGTATAGTGACCAAATCAAGAATTCGTGTCAAATGTAGGGACCAAAATATTACTTTAACCTTTCTAAAAATAACAGATGTACTAGAAGAGAGAGAATGATGATGAGTCATAAAAGTTCATTTTCTTAAAGTTCATTCAAACATAAAATAACATTTACTTCTACTAATAGCTTCTACTTTTGCTGTTATATTATAAAAGCTCTTTTTTAAAAATCTCATCCAATGATAGACTAATAGCTTCTACTTCTACCAAACGGACATTGTCAATTTCTATTATGAATGAAATATATGCTTAATTGATATTTCTATATTAAATATTTTTCATTGTTGAATTGTTGAATTTTAATGTTAAACAATTAACCTTAGTAAAAACCAACAATTTAACACAAAATATTCTACAAATATTTTTTTTTTATTTGATAAAGACACATTCTACCCTTTATACAAGATAGTGAAAGTTTTGTCACTTCACATATTAATTATTTAGAACTATGAGTTTTGGCTTCATTTGCTACATATTCATAAAAGTATGCTCATAGTTAACCTAACACCAACAGCTAGAATCTCAAGCTGAATCATGAGCCTTGCAAACAGGTAAATCATCTTTGGAATTGGGAGGCACTCTTAGGATTGGATTTCTCTCAAAGAAATTGACAGGCTTCAAATCGAAACTTGACGACACAGTAGGCATGATAGGATAGTCCTCTTGACATGGTATGTGATGGAACCCGATTGTGTACCACAACACAATGTCCTTATTCTCAATTGGACGATCCCTACCAACAAAAATATCAATAATTTGAGAAATTTAACAATATAATTGATCACAAGTCAATTTAGGCATAAAATCAAAATTCAAATATACACTAAATAATTTCTCTGCCGTATAAAATTATAAAATAAAAGGTATAAGCTGGATATTGCGCAGATTTTAATAGACTATACTTAGGCAGAATTAGTTAACTAAATTATTAAATGCCACATTGACTGTGTTGATTTGAAATTTTATTGAATAACCTTTTGTATCTAATTTTGTGTGTCCGGGTGATTGACTTCATCTAATTTGATTTGAAGCAAAAGAGACACGTTAAGTGTACATGGAGATTTTTCTTTTCACAATTTAACCATGATAAAGACTTTTAATATGAAATAATAAACCATAATGTTCCTAATATCATCTCCAAAACCCATTGGAGTTGGTTAATTTCATTTTGTCCCTAAAAAAAATAAATTAACCACTTAGTTTCTCAAATTTACAAATGCGGGACATATTAGTCACTCATTCCACTTTCAATGTCCATTTACTTACGTATGTGTCCTGTTAACCATCTTGTCCAACTCGTTGGTGGTAGTGTATGGCCTATGATAAATTTTCAAAATGAAAAACAACAAAAAGCGAAAGAACATGCACAATTTTCAGGCATCAAGGTTTTAAAATTTTGCATGTTTTTTCCACTTTTGTTCCTTTTTTAACTGTGAAAATTAGTCATGAGCCACACAGGACCATCAACAAGTCAGACATGATGGTTAACAGGACACATATGCAAGTAAACGGACGTCGGAAGTGGGAGGGGGACTAATGTGTCTCGAGTTTGTAAATGTAAGGGACTAAATAATTAATATATTTTTTTCAGGGACCAAAAGTGAGTCCTTAAAATTTCTTAGGGACTAATTTGGGTCTTTACTCGTTCATCTTTTATGGGTCCTATCATGCTACCTTACCACTTTTCACTTTATATGTAATTCTACACTTCAATAGTGTAACTCTTAAAAGTTCACTAAATGGGTTTACCCCACATTTTTATTTACATTTATTTTTGTTTCAATTTCAAATATTAATTCTTTTATGATTGTGTTGCTAAATATTGTGATTCTCTCTCCTTTTTCTATCGGTGATCTTATATAAGAACAAATTACTTAAGGAGACAATTGTCTTTACATATGACATCCACATCATATATTATTCCAATGGAGTAACCTATTAAAAACTTGTTCTTAATTTTAAGGACCTCTTAAGCAACCCCATTAGAATTAATTGTGTATCATTTTTTCTCCTTATCTAACAACTAACATCCCTGTCTAACTATCATATAAGTCAATTTTCTTTTAGCAAATATGATGTACATATTTATAGAATCTCATATTGCCAATTGCCCCATTATATAAGAAAGATAAAATTTTGAAAATAGTCTCTAACCTGTTGGACCACACTTGTAGAGTATCATCCCCTCTGCTCTGGTAAACAAATAATCCACCAGCCCATTGCTCACTCTTGTTGTAAGGAGTGACCCAAATTTGGTTGTTGGTAAAAGCTGCTCTCTTCTGTGGTGGATCATCATGATCCAGCAGGCTAGCTGCTGTGGCACCTGGAACCAACTTGTACCCAACTGGGTTCCCCAACCTTGTCTTCTTGGATGGGTTGATCACATGAAATTCAGATGGGTCATAGAGTTTAAGCTTTATTTGGGCTTCTCTCTCTGTCTTTGCCACATTTCTCACAGCTTTCAAGTAACTCTTTCTTGGGGATTCTCCTTGTGATGTTTCTTGCTTCTTTATATTTACCTTGACAAAGGAATTATCAGAGCCATCAATGTCCATATCAAGATAATATGTGATATAATGGTCATGGATTACTCCAATAATGTTTTCGCTTAAAAGGGTGCCATAGAGATATTCTTGGTTTGGAATTTGGTCCATATTCTCATAGGTTGTTCCTTTCACCATCAAAATGCCACTTAGTCCAACCTATAATAATAGAAACAAAAAGCATAGGTTGGAGTGAATTATTGAATACAATATCACAAAATAAATTAACATCAATCTATAATTCAAGTGGCCCATTTTTTTATCACTAAAAGGAGCATCAACATCACTATTTCCTAAACAAGCATGTTCATACTGATGAAGTGTTTGGATAAACGTTTGATAAAAGTGATTTTGAATGAAACTGATTTTGCAAAATTGATTTGACTAGGATTGAGTTTGAAGTAAAGTGATTTATGCTTGAATGTTTTTATTTTGAAAGCAAGTTTGGTATAAAATTTAGTATAATCTTTTCAATACAACTCTAAAGTTATTTTTTGTAGCTTTAGTCAGCATCATGGCAAAATCAATTTTACCTAACAGTAAGAGAACACCACATTTTTATTAAATTCGTGTTCAACAGAAGGCAGAATCAATTCTGATGGTTTTAAATGTGGAACCAAACAGACACTAAATTAATTTTCTATCACTAACCTTTGCTCTGATTAGCCCATCGGTTTGAAATTCCCAATCCACGATATAGTCGTAGTTTGCCACCGCCGCAGCCATCCTAACCATTAAAGTCACCTTCGGTCTGACTTCAGTGATCTGCCAAGATAGTATAAACCCAAAATAGGCACCAAATGTAAAATTTTCTAAACGGTTAATAAATCATAAATTATCATATCCGTAACTATTAAATATTAGTTATTATTATTAAATGAAAATTATTATATATTCATTATATAATCAAAGTTGAGTTAGATGATTCTAATATAATTAAAAATAAATAAGAGTAAAAAAATAAATAAGAGTAAATATTATATACTTTTTATGTGGACAAAAAAAATCTTAAATGATGAAAAAAATAATCCAGAATTATCATTTTAATTTTTTACTCTATTTACACAACTTGCATACTTATATTGGAAGTCCACAGAAAAATCAGATAACAAAAAACCATCGAATAATTGTCACAAAGAAATAAAACAAAATTAATAATCATTAAATTTTAAATATGAGTCGTTGTACATATTATTACACTTTATAATAGTAAAAAATTAGAATGAACTTCTCTACATTTAAAAAATCTTTTTAACTAAAAATTCTCTTCCAAATATTGTATATATGATATATCTAATATAATTTTATATAACATGAGTGAAATTCTTACCTTCAAGTCAGTAATGGGACACTCAGCATGTCTCCATGCAATGTCACCAGCATAACTCTCAAAAACACAAATCATGTTGGGTTGGACATATGGTGTTCCATCAGCAGAAGCAAACACACCATCCATATAATAAGCATTCCTTGGACAATCATTCAAAGGATCCAAAGGCATAGCTTGCATCCCAAACCCATACTCACCAGCATCCATATAAGTCTTAAAGTACCACCCATCAGTAGGATCCATATAAGGCACAAATAACTCTGAAGTGAACCCTTTATAAATCACATTTCTCAACTCTAATGTATCAGGGTCTCTAACCTTAGCTTGAGAAATTATTGTACCTGCTCTTGGGTCAGGTTTTAGATGAAATTCCCAATTTGCCCATTTCACCAAATTCCCTTCAATTGTAAAGCTTGGACCTTTTGGTTGCTCTAATGATATTGGGTTGAATAGTTTCAACTCACCATTGAGCTTTTGAATTGAGTAACGATAATCAGTGTCAATGCCATTAGCCACAGGAATATTGTGACCATTATCTGAAATGGATAACACTTCTTTTCTATCCATGTCAACCAAAACTGTGAGTCCTTCAATTGGTTTCATGTAGAAGTTAACACTTCCTTTTTTGGAGTAGCATTGCACCTTAATCAACCTTCTTTTGTCTTCAATTGGTGTACCATACCAGCCTGAAGAGATTGGTAAGCATGCAAGATCTTCCATTTTGACACCACGTTGAGTGATTGTTTTGTTGAACTCTTTGTTGTTCAATGGAACTTCTAGTATTCCCACCATTTCTTCCATGGTCATGGTGGGGTACCCAGAAACTGAACTTGTTTCATGATTGGTAACTTGGTTTGTGGTGAGGTCTAATGTGAGTGAATGAGAAACACCCTTTACAAGTGCAATCACCAAAGCCTTTCTAGGAAATAGTGGATCCCCTTTTTTCCATTTGAGGACTAGTTTTTTGTCAGGTTCTTCTAGGACAATTGAGTTTAGAGTGTAGCTTGATGAGGATGATTTGAAGAGGGGGTGTTTGGAGAGGATGGTTTGAACCTTGTTGAATTCTTGGATTGTTAGAGGGTCTAGAGGGTGGTGTGGAACATCATATTCATGTTGTTGGTGTGTGGAGAATGGTTTTTTTTTAATAAGATTAGTCTCTAGTAGAGATTCATTTTTGGGGAGTGATGGAAGGTGAATCCAGGTGACAAGTAGAACTAGTGCTGCACCAATTGATAGAACTATGAAACACAGCAAGTTTCTAGCATCCATGGATCTCTTTCTCAATGAGTGTGTGTGTGTGCGCTTAGGGATATTTGTTTATGAAGTAAAGATAGTTTAGAAGAGTGTTAAATAATATAGAAGGTGAAAGCTTCACGTGACAAAAGACAGCTGTTACTGCATTGGGAAATAGGAGATTCCACACTTCAGGTAGTGATAATGATTTGGATATGTCAAATTGTCAATCCTGCCTAGAAATATAAAAATAACATAGGTGGGTTAGCTAATCACCAATCACCAATGTAGTGAGTAACATAAGAGTCTTATAAAATTCACTTGGATGAATATGCTCTAATACTCAGCCTTACAACTTATATTGTTGGAAAACTTATTTAAAATTTATTTCAAAATAATTTAATATTTGAAATGTTTTGAATTCATATTTTATTGTCTTTTATTGTCATTTATTTTCTTTAACGTCTCTATTAGTGTCATGAATGAATCTTATAAAAGAAAAACTGTACAATTGCTTTAATGGAGCTTTAATGGAAAAAAAGGGTACATGAATGGAATTAAGCCTGCAACGTACACATGATGAAAAGATTGAGGACGCATTCACTACATATTGGGTGAAGTATTATTTGGGAAGGAAATATTGATTGAGAAAAGTTTTCTAAAAAAATTTATATTTTTATCTCTTTTTTATATAAGAGAGTTGATGTGATTCTTATTATACTATTTACCCAGAGTAATATTGTTATCCTGGAAGAGTCTGTTATATCTTGAGGAAATTTCATAATTTGAGACAATTATTTATGGATGGACGAAATAATCATTAAGATTGTTGTACAAATAATAATTAAAATAGATAGATAAAATTAAATAGAGAAAAAAGATGAAGAACACTAAAATCATTTGATATTTGTGTATATAATATAGATGTGTGAAACTCAAGTAATGACCTAATTAGTCAAGACTATCAAAAAGAAAAGGCATATATTGTACACTTAATATAGTTTTCTATGATGTGAAATTGGTCCATGAAATAGAAACAGGGCAGCTTCATAATTCATAGAAAGCAATGACATGTTCAGGCTAAATCAATTGGTACCACTTAATACCATTTTTACTATACAAACACTTTGAAAGCCTTATTAGTATTACCACTCTTCATGAATATTAGACACAGAGAACCATACTTAAGTACTTAACCAAGAAAGAAACCCGTTGAAAAAGAGAAATTCAATCATCCTCTTGAAGTAAGAAAAATCTAACTTGTTTAGGATATTAACCATTTTTGTTGATTCATCATGCTTTTTCTCTCTTTTCGTTTTCAAAACTATGGGCTAAAATTCCTTAGAGGAAGAAAAATCTCTTCTTCCAGACAAGATATTTTCTGAAACTAATCATACTTTATGTGCTAAATTTCAACCAAGAACTGGAGAAATTTGGCTCAAAATCTGTACCACACTTTAAAAAAAATGATATCTGCAAATCAAAAATAAATTGGAATTCACCACACCAACACCAAACATGTATACCCGCTATTAATCTCTTCATGCCAGAAGTTAGTAATATAAATCAAGTTATGCAACTTAAACCACTGCCTGAGAATCAAAGACACAAATTCTCATATCTAACAGCAAGTAAAAAATAGAAACATAGAAGAACTGGTCTTACCAACAATCAGTGATTCGTTGACCAAACCCTCAACTCTCCTCTTCCACTTTCTTTTATCTTCAATCACATGGCTTTAAACAGAGGCCTATGTTTCTCTATTACTGAGGTTTCATTCTTTCAAGGAGTCTCTGTTTCGTAGATTAATCATCTATAAATATTTACTTAATACATTTCATTATATAATTACGTATAAATATTTGATTAATTTACGATGGTCATTAATCATATAAAAAATTAAATTAATCATATATTTATATGTGATTAACCAAATATTTATATAATTATGATAAATAAAACCATTAACAATATAATAAACTGAATTAACTAAATATTTATACATGATGAATCAGATATCCCAAATGAATATCCCATTTAAACGTTCACCTATCACATTAGCCTCCAATGTTCACCTATCATTTGAATGTGCAACTCCTAGTCAGTGTTGAAAGCTATAAAACATTTTTTTATTTATTAGTGACGTGTTCACTCATGTGCAACTCCTAGCTGCATGATATTCTTTATCCCTTTGTTTATATCCACAATTTTAAAGCCAGAGATGAATCCAAGTCATTTTTGCTAACGTCATCTCTCCACCGCTTAAGAGAATGCCAAAAGCTCATGAGTCATGACTAAATGACAAATATTTTGTGTGACAGAAACAGACTTACACTAAGGTGAAGGCTATATACATCACCAATCAGTGCACGATGCAATGATACAATTTGATAAGTTTAGATTGTCACTTAGATACATAGACTTTTCAACAACTCACTCCTTGATCAAATGGTCAAAACATACTCATTGTATTTGTAATTGCATTATTGTATTTGCTTAAGTACCATTTTTATTTTATTTTAACTAATTAATAGAAAATTTGTTTTACAGCAACCCTCCTCCTCCTGGCTTTTCACTCGACTCCTCCTAGCTTCAACAAAGCATGCCGTCCGCCGTCCACGCGTCACTGCCATCCACCATCAAGTTTCAAGCTTGCAACTTTATATATCATCTCCCAAAAAAATCACAAAGTTTCAAGCTTGCAAAGAAGGAAAACAATAGATCTGTAAAGAAGAAGCTAAAAAATCACAAACTTATTCAGATTGCAAGGAAAGTTGTAGATCTGAAAAGGAAAACGTCTTTATCACCACCGTCTGCGCCACCTTCCTCTTAGCCGGACCCGCCATCTTCCTATCCTACGCCATTGCCAGCCTCTGTGCTCTCTTTTCCGCCTTCTGCTACACCGAGTTCGTCGTTGATATGCCCGTTGCCGGTGGCACCATTTTAATCTGGAGTTCGGTGTTGAATATGATAATGACAGAGACATTTTCCTTTTCATATATACAACTTTCCTTTTAAAATTGTTTTTTTTTGGATTGAGGATTATAAGTTTTGAAGGGGATGGAGTAGAGTAGTTAATAATGGAGTGGTTAGTAATGGACTAAAGTAAAAATATTACACTCCAGTTTGGAAGTTTAACGAGCACTACTAGAAAACAGGGATTTTCGGAGAGAAGTGATTCCGTGTGAACTGACATGAAGGTTTCAGACGGATTTGGGATGAATATGAGACAAATTAATTATCAAACTGATTCTATCCCAAATCCATCCCTATTTCATGCCTGCGTAACTTTGGTGCCACCATCACACCAAAAAACTTTTCCACGGATTTCATACGGATTGATGATTTTTTATTTTATGACCCGAATTCGTTTGAAATCCGTTCAAAATGTTGAGACGAATTATAGATGGAATATATTATCAATTTTTTTTTAGAAGTTAAGTCATTTTTAATTCATCCGAAATCTGAGACAGATTTAAAGCAGACTCTAATCTGTCGGATGGATTAGGATAGTATTTAGACTTATGATATTATTTTTTATTTTTAATATATTTTCTTTTAATTTTAATTTGTAAATTTTCATTCCCTCCCTAAGTTTTTTTTTTTTTGTTCCCTCTCATGCTCTCCCAATTTTCTATGAAACGTAAATACCCTCATCCCCAACCCAAACCCAGAAGCTAGCACCTCCACACTGAAGTTAGCGCCTCCACCACACCACCAGATAGCGCCTCCACGATATCTTTCTTCGTTTTCTTTTCAAATGTTTCTGATTTTCTTTCTTCTCTTCCCCAACCATTTCATTTTCTTTTCTTTTTTAGTTGCTATTTCTTCTACAAACATTTCTAGGTTTTCTTCTTCAAATGTTTTTGCTCATTCCTCATACCTTTCTTCGTTCCCTCTTCCTTTCTCTAAACGTTTTCTTCAAACATTTCCCACTCCCTCACCCTTCTCTGTTTTAACGTTTTCTTCCTCACAGTACAGCACGAGAGAACGCCGCGGACAACAATACGGCACATGGCGGAACGACATATAACACAGTGAGCAAACTCCTATCCCTTTCTTCTTATTTCATATCTGTTTCAATATTTCAATATTTCATTTGAAGCTGGGTAACCAACTGTTTCATTCATATTAGCTCTGTATTTTGATTTTGCACTTTTCCCCTTCTTGAATATGTTTTCTTCCCCTTTCAATACATGGAAATATATTATATGAAGAAAGTGTGAAACATATCATGTTTGATTCTGCATCAAATCTGTATTGCTCCAAATAATATGGATTATGGGGATTGAAACAGGTCTGAACTTGTCAACTGTATCTGCAAAAGTTTGACTAAACTCGGACTTCACAGAATGCACCTTTTGCTTGTATAGTTTTGTTTATATTAATAAACAAGAGAAGAAATCAACAATTCTAACCATTTGTTTCTCAGGAGAATAGTTAACTAAGAGTAATTCTATTCACATCAAGGTTGTCAAACTCGAGATCCTACATAGGATCGTTCGAAGGATGAAAGATCGCAACTCGTGGGATCGTAACACGGATCGTAAGATCCCACCAGAAAGACAAAATTATATTTAATATTATTCATATAACATAAATAAGAAAAAGTATCCTTAAAAACCAAAATAACCTTAATATAAAAATGTCATACATGAATCATAAGTCACAATCTTCACATATGAAAGATCAAAACATCAAACTAAAAACATCAAAACATCACAAAAACATCAAAACACCACACCACCACCAAAACACTGTACCATAAAAACAGAGACCACAACACCACAAAAACATCAAAATAAAAGAGTCCCAACTCTAATTTAGCAAATCATCCAATCCATGGTGGTCATAATAATCATCCTCCATATGATCCATGCCATCTTCCTCTCCAACTTCATCATCAACATTAGGAATCACCAAATCATCTATAGGGGCAGCAGCTGAACCATTAGCCAAGTCTCCGTCATTTGGAGTATCCAATTCCAATTCTTCATTGTCTATTGTTAAATCTAAAATGTCAGATGAACCTTCATCATTATCCACAATCCATTCATCATCGGATGCAAGATCATCAAGGTTATATTCAATCTTCTTTCTAGGTTGCTTCTTCTTGGTCAATTTTGAATTGGCCATCACAAATACAACATCATTCATTGTTTTCTGTTTCAAACGGTTTCTTCTCTTTGTGTGGACCTAATAGATATAAACTCCATTAGTATATAGCAAGTGGTAGGCAATTTTAAAAATGAAATGTGAGAGAAATTTTACCATCTCAAAGACACTCCAGTTTTTCTCACAACCAGATGAACTACAAGTCAAGCTTAATACACGAATTGCAAATGTTTGGAGTTCTGGGTGCTCATACCCATATGACTCCCACCATTGTGATGGAGTTTTGGTTTTAAGAGCAGCAATGGCTATTGCACTACCAAAAAACTTTGCTCGCATCTTGAAATCTTCAAGTTGAGCATCAATCTTGGTTATCACTTCAGCATCTCCCACCATCCTTTCTAAACAATCATATAACCCACGCTTTACTTCATAGTCAGCTTTAAATCCAGGACCATAATGTAATTGGGGGTTAAGGTAGTAACCCGCAACATGCAAAGGTCTATAGAGTTGCTTGTCCCATCTCTCATCAATGATATCCCATAGAGGCTTAAAACTAAATAATACAAAAATAATTTAATTAGTTTTGAAAATAAAGTTTATAATTTAAATTAAAATATATAATGTAAACTAAAGTTTATAGTTTACCTTTTCTGGACACCATTGAAGGCTTTTTGTATGCTCTCCTTAGCTTGATCCATTGCCTTGTAAATAAACCCATTGCTGGCTTCTCATCCGAATCCTCCAAACGAAGCACTTTAATTAGTGGATAAGAACCTCTCAAGTAAGTCACAATGTTCTTCCAAAATTCCTTATCCATAACCACTTCTTCAATATGCTTCCCATCCCTTGTCCTTGCAAACCGGCCTGATGTCCATTCATTAGAGGTAAACATTCTTATCAAGGCCCCTTTGTTGTCCATGAGACACCCCAAAGTTAGATAAAAAGTGGCAAAGCGAGTCATGGCTGGCCTCACCAAATCCTTTCCTTTGGTGAAATGTTGCAATAAAGAAATTAGAGAAGTCTTGGAGTAGATATAGGTGGTAATCTTCTTACCCTTTGAAATTGTTTCATGGTGAACTGATATTATTTTCTCAAAATCCTCCAGCATTAGATCAATGCAATGCACGGCGCAAGGTGTCCAATAAAGCTTATTCCTTTTCTCCATCAACAACGTACCAGCAGCTTTGTAATTTGCTACATTGTCGGTCACAATTTGGACGACATTTTCTTCACCAACTTCCTCCACAATTTCATCAATTATCTGAAATATTTTATGAGCAGTTTTTGATACATGAGATGCATCAATCGACTTCAAAAAAAAGTACCTTTAGGGCTGTCCACTAAGAAGTTCAATATTGTTCTCCTTCTTTTGTCACTCCACACATCACTCATGATGGTGCATCCTGTCTTCTTCCAAATGGCCTTATGTTCTTCAATGTTCTTTGCTATCAAATCCACCTTTTGCTTCAAGTACTTTACTCTAATCTCATGATAAGATGATGGCTTAAATCCAAGGCCATGTCGGGTTACCATCTCCAACATCTTGTGAAACTCTTCACTCTTTGCAGCATTAAATGGTATGGCATTGTTGTAGAAGAATGAAGCAATTTCTTGGCATGCTTCTCTCAAATTCTTCTTGAAGATGCTGTTGATGGTGGTTTGAGAGGTCACTCCCCTCTTCTTAAAAAGATTTCCAGGTGTCTCCTCTTCCTGCATTTTTTCTTTCCCTTTCTCAATAACCGTCTCCTCATCATCTATGCCTGATTTCTTCACTAATTTTTCTTGCAAGGATTTTACAATTTCCCACATTTGTTTCTTCACTTCATCAGGAACAGAATTACAAGCACCAACATCTTTTTGTGTACAATCCAAGTGATGCTTCAACCGACAAACCTCTCCAATAATTACTTTGACACAGTAATTACATTTGATTTTTCTTGTTCCCCCATCAACAGAAACTCCATGCTTCCATGTCATATCACTCCTGCTACCAGCAGCATTAATCCGCACTCTACGGGGTGGACCAGAGCTGCCAGCAACAAGGATGCTTGAAGACATGTTGAAACAGAGTGGAGAAACAGAGGAGAAACAGAGAGGAGAAACTTGATATTGCCGAATCACTAGTGCAAAATATACTTTTAACGTCGGGGTTTTAACATCGGTTTTCATAAAACCGATGTGAAAAAGGAGGCAGTGGCATTTTTGAAATTAAATTGAAAATTTTTAACATCGGTTTTATAATAAATCGATGTTATAAAGTTTTTAACATCGGTTTATAAAACCCGATGTTGAAAATTTAACCAAAAATTAAAAAAATTAAAAATGCATAATTAAACACATCGGTTTTGCGTTAACCGATGTGGAAATTTGTATGTTTTAACATCGATTTATAAAAACCGATGTGGAAAAGCGAATAAAAAAATTATCTAAATTATAACTTTTAACATCGGTTTAGTAATAACCGATGTGTAAAACCTTATAACATCGGTTTTTTTATAACCGATGTGTATTGTTATCTGTCATTTTTTAATTCTTTCTTCCTCCTTTTCATTTTCGCGCTGCTATATAAGAGACCTTTTCATTTGTCCTTTTCATCTGTCATTTTTAATTCCCTCTTGCATGCCTGTGCTCACTCTCCCTCCTTTTCGTTTTGATTTCTTTGAATATTTGCGCCAGTTGCTATCATCATTTCACTCATCGCTGCCAGGAAAGGGTTCTATGTTGCGGCTTCAGAGCAATCAAAGTGGAAAGTCCTGACCTCTAACCCCCACCCCACCCACATCGTTACTGGTTGCTGCGGCTGCAACTTAAGGAGACCCACCACTCTGTTCGTGCTTCCGCGAAGAGGACCATTACTCACGATCGCAGAAAAACGAGAACCACCACTCCAGTCTCTTAGCATCTCACAACTCTGGTATGTTCTCTCTGCTGAAAATATTGTGAGGCTAATGGTGAACTGCATCCATGTACAACTGCATGTCTAGGCTCTGTCATGAGTGTGTTAGTGCCTTGTTGTGACCCCTTTGATGAAGTTTGTGTCTTGAGTCCTTGTTCTGTGTATACTTGTGTTGTTCTGTGTGTGAAGTGTTATAAAATGTGAATCTGTGTGATCTAATCCACCATAGTGGAAATGGCTCCAAGACTGGATTTTTCCAATTGGTGGACAAAGGATACACAGAAAGGAACACCAGTATCACGAGTCATGGTCGTGATGCCTATCACGACTAGACCGTGACAGATTCTGCCTTGGAGTTTGCTTCACTGGTTGGTCTGTCACGGCCGTGACCACCATCACGGCTAAGCCGTGATCAGTTCTGCCTGTGAGGGTCTGGTTCAGTTGGCATGTCACGGCCATGATGGACATCACGGCTAAGCCCCATCTTCATGCAAGCTACATAATTAGTAAAGCCTTAGTTTCTCGTTTGAGATGCAATACTAATGAGCACACGTGTACGTGCTTAATGTACCGCTCATTGTGTTGGATCTTGAATTGTCCAAAGTTGGACAGTTTGGGAAAAAACTTTTTTTTAATTCAGTTAAAATAGTTGTTCATTGATTCTAATGTTATATACTTGATGAAAGTTCGGATTGATACATTTCCTTTCGTTCTCCAGGTGCATACTTTATCGTGGTGGATGTCATCGCGTTCAAGTAGTGTACGTCGGAGACCGAAGGGAAATGCTGCCGAAATTTTGTCGAGTATGAGCATGAGAGTTAAGGACTAACTGTTAACCGAATGTTGAAAAAGTTTCTTCTCGAATGGGATAGGGCCATACCTTGTCATAAGAAGTGGTTGATGAATATGTTGGACTAAGTACGAAGTTATTGGTTTAGTCATGGATCGCGGTTGGATGAATGCTAGACAGACAAGTGATGAGTATGAGAATGGAGTGGAAGATTTTCTACAGTTTGCAAAAACAAATGCTCCTGATAGTGGTAACGGAAGGTTTTATTGTCCTTGTATTAACTGTTTGAATGAGAGACGACTAGAAGCTGAGGAGATACGTGATCATCTTATTTGTGAGGGGATTTGCAAGAGTTATACAACATGGATATGTCATGGTGAATCGTTAGACAGGCCGAGGGTGTCGGATAGAGAGGAAGTTGATGATGTGGAAATGGACGATGGACTAGAGGACATGATCCGTGATGTTGGGCAAGAGTCTTTTTGGCGCGCACATGTGTATGATACTTTATGCAGTGATGCGGAAGTGGCTTTGTATCCGGGGTGCACTGATTTCACACGGTTGTCAGCGGTGTTAAGATTGTTCAATGTGAAGGCGAGAAATGGGTGGAGCGATAAAAGCTTTACCGAATTGCTTGAGTTGTTGAAAGACATGCTTCCATAAGGCAACACATTGCCATCTCGAAACTATGAAGCGAAGAAGATATTGTGTCCGATGGGTATGGAGTATAAGAAAATACACGCTTGCCCCAATGATTGCATATTGTACAGGAAAGAGTTTGAAGAGATGCACGAGTGCCCCAGGTGTGGGGTATCACGCTACAAAGTGAAGGATGGTGATTCTAGTTGTGATGTGGTCACCAAAGGTCCTCCTGCGAAGGTGTTATGGTATCTTCCCGTGATTCCGCGGTTCAAGCGATTGTTTGCTAATGTCAATGATGCAAAGAACATTAGATGGCATGCAGATGAGAGGAAGTGTGATGGACAGCTTCGACATCCGGCCGATTCTTTGCAATGGAAGAGAATTGATGGTTTGTTTCCGGATTTCGGCAATGAGCCCAGAAACTTCAGGCTTGGACTTGCTACCGATGGAATGAATCCATATGGAAACTTAAGTAGTATTCATAGTTCATGGCCTGTTCTCCTGGTAATTTACAACCTGTCTCCTTGGTTGTGCATGAAGCGCAAATACATTATGTTAAGTATGATGATTTCGGGTCCTAAACAGCTAGGAAATGATATTGATATTTATCTGAGTCCCTTGATTGAAGACTTGAGAATGTTGTGGGATGAAGGCGTTGATGTGATCGACGGGTATTGCCGTGAGACATTCAGATTGCGTGCCATGTTATTTTGCACCATCAATGACTTTCCAGCATACGGGAACCTGTGTGGGTATAGTGTTAAGGGGTATAAAGCATGTCCAATATGGGAAGAAGGCACATGTTACCATCAACTGCAACATGGAAGGAAGACAGTTTACCTTGGGCATCAGAGATTTCTCCGACGTAATCATCCTTATCGTAGATTAAGAAAAGCTTTCAATGGATTTCCGGAGAATGAAATTGCTCCGGTGGCCTTGACTGGAGAGCAAGTTTATGAAAGGGTGAACAACACTAATGTTATCTATGGGAAGACCCAGAAGAAGGCTACCGAGAAGAAAATATGGAAGAAGAGGTCGATCTTCTTTGATCTTCCATACTGGTGCAAGCTTGATGTAAGACATTGTATTGATGTGATGCATGTGGAGAAAAATGTGTGTGACAGTTTAATCGTAAAGCTTCTCAACATTCAAGGCAAGACAAAGGATGGTGTGAATGCTCGTCTGGATCTAGTTGCGATGGGTATACGAGAGCAGTTAGCTCCACTTAAGGTGGGGGATAAGAAGACTTATTTGCCCCCAAAGTGTCATACTTTATCAAAAAAAGAGAAAAGAAGTTTCTGTGAATGTCTACGGGGAGTCAAAGTGCCACAGGGTTACTCTTCAAATATCAAAAGACTTGTCTCAATGAAAGATCTCAAATTAGTTGGCTTAAAGTCTCATGATTGTCATGTCTTGATGCAACAACTACTACCGGTGGCCATTCGTGACATATTGCCTAAAAAAGTCAGACATGCCATTACTAGGTTATGCTTATTCTTCAATGCTATATGTAGCAAGGTCATTGACACTAAAAAGTTGGATGACTTAGAAAATGAGGCAGCCATTATCTTGTGCCAATTGGAGATGTATTTTCCACCTTCATTTTTTGACATCATGGTTCATTTGATTGTTCATCTAGTGAGGGAGATTAGATTGTGCGGCCCCGTTTATTTAAGGTGGATGTACCCGGTTGAGCGATACATGAAGATCTTGAAAGGATATATGAAGAATACACACCGTCCCGAAGCATCTATTGTTGAAAGGTATGTTGCAGAAGAAGCTATTGAGTTTTGTACAGACTACATGTCAGAAGCGGAACCTGTAGGGCTTCTGAAGTCTCCTCACGAAGGAAGATATGATGGTAAGGGTACACGAGGTATCACTGTTAAGAGCATGGATCGAGAGGAAGTGCTTCAAGCACATTTGTATATATTGAATAACACTGATGAGGTTGAACCATACTTATGTGAGAACAAAAGCATCATCAATGAAACTTACCCTAGAATGAATGAAAAATGGTGTTTGAACAAGCATAACAAGACTTTCTTGAACTGGTTTAAAGAAAAAATTGCAAAGGATGGTATTGCCTCTGATACATTAAAATGGCTAGCACAGGGCCCTAACTTTGATGTCATATGCTAGAGTGGATACGATATCAATAAGTTTTCCTTCTATACAAAGTCCTAGGTTGACAAAAGTACTATGCAAAATAGTGGGGTTATGGTCGTCGCTGAGTCCATGCATTTCTCTAGTTCGAAAGATAAAAACCCTGTTATGGCATCCGTTTCATACTTTGGAATCATTGAAGAGATATGGGAGGTTGATCACACGAAGTTTAGAGTAGCTGTTTTTAAATGTCAGTGGGTCGACAGTAACAATGGTGTGCAAACCGATGAGTTAGGATTCAAATTGGTGGACCTTCATAAGGTAGGTAATAAATAGGAGCCTTTCATCATGGCATCCCAAGCAAAACAAGTGTTTTATATCCGTGATCCTTCTAACAAAAGGTGGTCAGTGGTTCTCCAGGGAAAAAACATGTATAATGGTAGTGAGGGAAATCAAGATTCAACTCTCGATATTTCTGATACTTCTTCTTTCTCAACACGAGTGCCTAATTTCAATGAGGAAAATGAAGTGGATGATGTACATGCTACTCGTAATGATCACCAAGAAGGGTTATGGGAGAATTTTACTAATTGACCACAAAGTAAGTTTAGTTTGAGTTATGTTTAAAGGCATATTATATGTTTACGTTGATATTTATAAGTTATGTTTACGTACGTTGATCGATATTTATAAGTTATGTATGATATTTATCCTGACATACTAACAAGTTTTTTTTTTGTTTAAGCAGGTATACATGGCTGATCCTGAGGATATCCCTCCTTCATGCAGCGGGTCGGAGACCCCGTCTACGGGTAGAAAGGGTAGACGTGCCACACGAATGAGGAATTTGACTGCCAACCGTGGTTCAAATCAAAGGATAAGAATAGACTTTGATAATAACCTCAATCCTATTGGGCCAATGGCAGAGCAGTTTAACAGTTTTGTGGCGACCCTTGCTAGGAGCAGGCCTAGTATACTCATTGATAATTGGAAAGATGTACCGGCGGACGTGAAGGATCAGATATGGGAGAGTATTCTGGTATCTATACTTTTACATCCTGTGTTTGTCTGTATCTACTTTATTTTAATCTTACTAATATCATACAGTAATTCGTTGATTCTTTTGGTCTTATTGTAGCTCACCTTTGACATACCGAATACGATGGTTATGAAGAAGTGTTTGCTAAAGTATGCTGGTGAGCGTTGGAGGGCTTTTAAGGTCGACCTGGGCAGATACTATGTATTCAATCCAACATGTGAAAAGAACCCACTTGAGGTGTACCCGTTTCTTGACCAGGCGACGTGGGATCGCTTTGTTCAGAGCCGACATGATCCCGGCTTTCAGGTTAACTTATTTGATTTGTCTCTAAATTTATGTAATTTCATTAATTTTATTTACTTATGTAATTTAATTGTCTTCTATTTATAACAGGAGAAGAGGAAAAAGGGGCAGGAAAACCAAAGCAAGAATGTCTACCCCCATGTCATGTCTCGTGGGGGATATAAAAAGCTTGGTCAGATAATGGTGGAAGAGGAAAAGAAAGCACGTCAGGAAGCAGCATCTCAGGCGGATCCTAACGCTGAAAATCGTCCAGAGGTTGTTGATCCACCTCCACCCCCATGCCATCGTAAATGGAAGAGGGTCCGACAAAGAAAAACGGGACAATATACATCTAAGGAGGCCCGCCAAGTAGCTGAGAAGATTGTAAGTATAGTTTGAATTGTAATTGTCATTTTAATATTGTTACCGAATTTTAATGTGACGTGATATTTTATATGTGATAGGATGCCTTGGACGAGCAGGTAACCCAAGGAACCTTTGTTCCTAGAGGACGCGATGATGTCTTAGCTGCTGCCATCGGTAAACCAGACCACCCGGGCCGTGTCATTGGTGTTGGATGGGGCGTCGGAATTCGCCAATACCATGGTTCATCTTCACACCAATGCCACAGGGATGTTGATGCAGATAGAGCATGGCTAAAACAGGAGATTGCAGCTGAGCTTAGACAGGAGATGGTCGAGCAGTTTGCCTAACAGATGGCAATATCGACTTCTATGTCCCAAAGAGATGACAAAGGTGTCCAACCCTCTGTCCAACCCTCTGTCCATGTGAGCACTAAGGGCTCATGTGATCCTCCTCATCAGCCTGAAAATGATGATGGTGATGATGATGATGATGATGACGACCCTGATAGGTGTGAGCTGTATGTTGATGATCATCATGATCGCCGCTTAGTGGCATTGTGGAGGGCACATAATAACTTAGGTAATACCATACACCATCGTTTATTATCGGATGATCAACTGAGGGTCGTTGTTGAGATTATTCGAGATACTGATGCTCGAGTCCCTATGCCCACTGAGGAGGTTCAAACAGTGGGTCAGGCCCCCGGTAACTTCATCCTCTGGCCAAGAAGACTGGTCAGCTTTCTTGTTGCATATGAGGTATTCAGTTAGTTGTGTTTTTCTATATTCATAGTTGAAATTATTTATTATTGTTGAAAGAGAATGCTTTATTTTTATTCGTTATAGGATGTTGGAAATGATATTCTGTCTAAAAGGTCGGATCCAGGAAGACCAGAGATGTCTGCTCCTGCCAAGGTATTCATTTGACCATTTAATTAATTACGAATGAAATACTTAATTATCGGTGATTACTAAGGGGCACCTGGTGATGTTTTTAAACTTCTGGCTATACAGGTTGTCACCATGGAGAATGACGCAACTTTGGTAAGGTTGGAACATGATGCCATCCGGTGATGAATTGTATATCCCAAAGAAGGAACTTATGGAGATTGTACTCAATAAAGAAATGGCTAGTTCTGCACACCTATCGTTATGGTGCACGTAAGTACATTTTATTTATAAGTTAAGTAATTAATTTTTAAATACTATGATAATTAACATGTTTTTTCAATATATTAGGTATCTGCATCGTATGTTAGTTGATCAGGGTAACCTCGCCCTTTATGGGTTCATTGACCCCATGTTCATTCAGGGTGATGTTCTCCTAGCATCAGAAGACCGAGTCATCACCATACGTGATATACTTGCCCGAGATGATCATCAATTCTACCTTGCGCCTTATCTCAATAAGTAAGTATCGGTTATTTAATTATAACTATATATGACTTAGTCACTAACTGTTCTGCAAATATAGCCAGCATTGGCAACTGTTGATCTTGTACCCTAGGATGAACGTCGTGGTCTTCTTCTGCTCAATTGGAAATAAGCCGGAGAATGAACTACAGACGATCATCGAAATGTAAGCATTAAAATACTTTATAATCAGTAATGCAGTTGTTTTAATTATCTGAAATCTATATAGATATACTTTAATTAATGTTTATTTTGTCATGATAGTTCTATTAATGCAAACCACATGTTGCATGGTGAAAGGCGTCGGGCTATCAGATGGATTATTCCTAGGGTAAGATATTTATTAGTTCAAATGCATCAAATGCAGTGGGTATAATTATTGATTTCTATTTAATTTAATTTCTCATATTCTAATTGGGTTTCATTTGTACGTAGTCACGTATACAACGTGGATCACGGGAATGTGGATACTATGTGATGCAGTGGATGTTGGAAATTATCTCCTCCAGGATCATTGAAAGATTGCACGAGGTAAATGTTGTTTGATAACAATTAGAATTAACAGTTATATATAGATTCGTTATATGTTTTATGTTAGTTTATTACTTAAAAGATATAATCTTTTGTCCAATTAAACTTGCAGATATTCAATAATACAACTCCATTATCTGATTCGGACATCAACAACATAAGGAGGCGTATGACAACTTTCTTTCTTGAAGTGTACCAACCATAGTTTGTGTGTGTGTGTGTATATATATATATTTATATATTTATATATATATATATATATATTTATATATATATAAATATATATATATGTATGTAGTTAGGTTAAAAACTTATCATGTACTAGCTATAGTGTATTTTTGACTGATCATATGTATTTTGATATGAAATCTATAATATATCATGTAGCTTTTTGGTTTCTAATTATCTTTGTTGTCTGAATGTAATTGAACATACATATGTATCGTTCAGTATATATTAATTGTGTTTATGTTGTACAAAAGTGATTGTTGAGAATATTTAGAGTGTGTTATTTTGGTATTGATCTGCATTATTACTGAAACATGGGAAATGAATGATAGAAATGTAAATAACAGTTTCAAAAAAAAAATTAGACTTTACACATCGGTTTTAATAAAACCCATGTGGAAATTGAAATTTCCACGTCGGTTTTAAGGAAAACCGATGTGGAAAGTGAAATTTCCACATCGGTTTTCAAGAAAACCGATGTGTAAATTGAAATTGTCACATCGGTTTTGTAGAAACCGATGTGTAAAGTCTAATTTCCACATCGGTTTTTTTAAAACCGATGTGGAAAGTGATATTTCCAATAGTTTACCAATTAACAAATGAACTTTCCACATCGGTTTATGTAAAAACCGCTGTTAAAAATGTACTTTACACATTGGTTTTAAAACCGATGTGAAAAGTGGCAATAAATCACATCGGTCTTTTCAACATCAGTTTGAAAACCGATGTGAAAAGCCAAAAATAACCGATGAGGAATCCTTTTTCCGCACTAGTGAATAATAACATTGTTTGCTACTGTGCATATATACTCAGTGAAAGAATCCGTGTAATGAAGAGCTTTAACCACCACAATGAAGCAGCCGTATATTGGGAAGAAATGATTTGAAGTGAAAACGGTAATATAATCAATAATCAATTTGTGTCATTCCAAAACAAAAGTCATTGAAACTTGAAAGCTATTAAGAGTAGAGAGATACCCGTATGAAGTGGAAACTGGAACAACAAAAATAGGGTTAAAAACTTAAAACAGCTGGGTCAGGTCTTTTTTAAGTGTTTTGGGCTGAAAAACGAAATTGGGCCGAAACGGGTTATTAGGAAAATCGGGTCCAACACGAATAAAACGGGTCACGTTGCACGGAAACGGGTCACGCCTCAGGATCGCACAACTCGTCCAGAATGCGTCGTGCCGACCACGTTCACGCGTTTCCTCGTCGCGCCGGCCGTTCCTGCCGATGACCGCGGTTTCCCGCCAATCTACCTCGATGAACCCCTCATATCTCGTAGGAGCATACGATCCCACGAGTTAGATCGCGCGCCTGACAACCTTGATTCACATACACTTACTTCTCCCCATGTATATCCCTTCCACCATGTGCTTCTGTGTTGCATCTATTAGTACTACATGATTAGTCCTGTTTGTTCTGTAAATAACCATGAACCTCATAGAACATGCTCAATTGTTCACATCATACCTCCTATGCTTGTTTTTGTGGAAGCATCTTTGCTCTGGAAATTGCAATTTATTTTGTTTTAGTTTATGGCCAGAGACTAATCCCTCGAGGTACTGAGATCCATTTAAGGGGTTGACCTCTCTCAACAAATGCTTTTCCATACTCATGAGCCAGGAATCGAACCCTTGACCACATACTTAAGGGGTCCAGTTATCTACCAACTGTGTCACACCATGTTGGTAGTTTTTTAATGGCTTTAATTGTTAAGTTGTATATCGTTTTCTTTTAAAATGTTAGTTTATTAATTCTGTATTAGCTTAACTTTGTAGTCAGTTGTTATATAAACCAGTTTTTAAGGTTTGTTTTCTTCATGAATTAATTCTATAAGCTACATAAAATCGGTTTCTAGTTTCTATAAGAAAAATAAAATCAGCTTCTAGTGTCTACTCCTATATGTGCTATGATGTTTGTTTCCTTTAATTAAAGATTTGAGAGAGTCATTGAGGATATATGGTATCTGTCATGTTAATGTGTTACCCTTGAAAAAGTAATAAAAAAAATACATTGGGTCTGCATCATAGAAAAGATACATTGAATTGAGCATGAATATTTGAATTATAGCCTCAACCGAACAATTTCTATTGACTCCTTGTTTCTATTCCAGATGCTCATTCCAATTTTGGCTGTGAGCAATGCCATCAACAAATTTATAGTGATCACTCCTATTGTTATGAAATCACTACACTGCCCCTAGATTGTTATATGATTGCTTTGAAGTTCAATTGGTGTAATGGTTTGAATTGAATCATATCCTTAATAAAGGCCGAGTCACAAATTTATATAATTATAACATGGTTAAAAAGAAAAACACAGCATACATTTGTTATTTTTCAGGCGTGTGTTTGGATTATATTTCTCCATAGACTTTTTAAGCTAGCATCACATCTAAGTTCAAACTCATGCTAAAATGAATAGGATCATATCATTCCTTAAGTATGTTCTTTGTTTGCTTGTTAGTTCACTTTTCGGCTGATATGTTTGATGCGGTGTATTTTAAAGATATATAAATAAAGGCAAGTGCACCTCGTCGCAAACAAGTAATACGGTGGTGAGACCGGTTATCGTATCCACAGGGATTGGATGTCAATTACCAATTCGCAAATTCAACAACTATCTAGACTAAACTAAAGTGTGAGGGATTAAAACAGAAAATAAAATGTTTTTGGTCTTTTAGAATTTTTAACAAACACTTGGTATGCAAACAGGGATGTGGCTAGAATTGTCAGGGTTAGACTACACTAATCCTCCCTTAGTTGCAATGAAATGGTAATCAACACAAGTCCTAATTCAATTATGCCAATCAAGCCTTTTCTAAATCACTCAAGCCTAATGTCTTAGGTGCATTGAGCCTAAAACCCCAAATTAAACCCTAATGTCTTAGGTGGAATAACCTGAGATTTTGCATTAAGTTAAGACTTATAAGATTGCAAGCAGCCAACACCTATGTCTAGATTCTTGACCTACTTGGCATATGATTCATGAGCATGCCTTAATACCAACCTTCCAGTCATCTATCAAAGCAACAAATCATTCCTATGGGTAGCTAATCCAAGGAAAGCATTAAACACCGAATCACATACTCATAACGAAATAGAAACTTGTATTAAAATACCAAATCAATTACAACAAGTTCAGACAGTTACATCTAACCCCAACAATGGGGATTTAACTACTCATGATAAGGAAATACAAAAAGGAAAAAGAGAAGGGATGAAGAACACTCATAGACAAGCTTCCTCCAATCTTCTCTCCATCCAAGAGCAGAGAAAATGCCCCCCTTTTTGGGTAGAAACCCTCTCCAGCCACCAGCCTTAGCCTGCCTCCAAGTGCAGCTTTTTTTAGGTTAGAAATTAGTCCCCTTTTCTGTTCAGTGCAGGTTCATTTATAGGTCCGTCGCCCGTCACGGCCGTGACAGCCATCACGGCCAGGCCGTGATGGTCTCTGACTTGGGCGCCTCTTCATTCACTTATTCATCACGGCCGTGATGGTCATCACGGCCAGGCCGTGATCGTTTCTGACTTTTCCAACTAGCAGGTCACGGCCGTGATAGCCATCACGGCCAGGCCGTGACAGCTTCTGACTTTTGGCTCAATCTTTCTTCAGCTACTGCTCCCTCACGGCCGTGAGGGCCATCACGGCCAGGCCGTGATACTCTCTGCTTGGCTCATAATCTCCACTTCTAATCTCTTTTTTCATCCAAGCTCCACCAAGGCTGATTTCTGGGCATTTTTCCATTAAATCCTGCAAAACAACACCAGAAACCACCTCATCCGTTCCAAAGGAAAAACTATACAAAATCAACACTAATTTGGCCTAACTATATGCAAATGCATGCCGAAATGTACATGAAAAATGAGGTAAAATCACACTCATCAAATCACCCCAAGCTTAAGACTTTGCTTGTCCTCAAGCAAAAACTAAGGCCAGAAGAGATAAACAGTCAAAGCATGGATAGTGAACTAAGAACCCGAGTAAAATGATCCAAGCAATAGGCAATTCAAACAATTCAGCAAGAGACAATCAATTCAATTCCAATTAGGGGCTTAAGTTTCCTAGACTCACATTCTCACTGATTCGGGCACTCTTGCTCACTTGAAGCTCACCCCAAGCTTGTTTATTTGCTTGGCTCTCTTTCTTGCCTCACTCACTCAAGTGTTCAAGTATATAACAATTCGCTCCATTTTCCTCAAGGAATGATTCCTACCATATGCTTGACTATCAACCAAATCTCCACTTTATTTATGAAAACACTTAAGAATCAAGAGGTCTTTATTTGGTTGTAACGTGGCCATGGGATTAATCTTTAGGTGGGGATAACAAGAAAGGGATATCTCAAAAGGCTAAACCAAGTATCAAACATTTCAACACAAGAAACCTTCTAAAATACCTTCTTGGGTTTTCAATACATTTTTCCACCTTTCTTTTCTTTCTTTTTCTTTTTATTATTTTTTGTCATCCCCTTCTCTATTTATTTTTCTTTTCTCTTTTTTTCTTTTTATTTGGAGAAGGGGAGAATATTTTTATTTTTTTTAACGATTCTTTTCCCAAACTTTCAACTACCTTTTCACCCTTTTTGTGATACTTTAGAAGGTCCCTTATCAAGTATATGTATCAAAATTTTTCAGGGTACCAAGAAAAGCATTTTATTCATTTTGGCTCAAAATTGGGCAACTAAGGGTAGCATTTACACATTCAACGCTCAGAAGGCCAGAAAAATACCTATTGCCTCAATCATTTTCAAAAATGTTTCCAAAAAGTTTTAAGCTTTAAAATGGTTTTAAGTCAAGTTCTAGAGAAAACAAACCAAGAGGAATAACACTCTACACAAAGAATGGGGGCAGATTTAGTGAGTACCCCCTAATGGCTCAAAAGCTCACATTTATCAGTTCAAGAACCAGTGAAGAACACAAGTCTAAAGAAACATATGCTAATCATCAACTATCCAAAATCATCTCAAGCATATTCATTTGCAGCCATATCACAAGAATAAACAGAATTGGGTTCAAAAATCCACTATCACAATTTAATTGGCACTTAGTTCTCACAATCATAAGTTCAATCTAAGCAGGGGCAATCAATTCATGTGATCATGCAAGACTAAATCTATATGAATGCAATATTTACAATGCAAGATTGAACATATGCAAAATACCCCTACCCCAAGCTTAAAGATTTACATTGTCCCCAATGTAAACAATCAAGTTGGAGAGGAGAGAAAAATAAAATAACGCAAAAAAAAATTGGAACGGCTTACCGAGGCGGTAGCGGGTGTTGGCTCACATGCTTTTTGGCTCTGTTTCTCCCTGCTCTTTTTCTCCTTCCTTTATTCAAAATCTGAAGACACTTAACAAAATTATTAACAAACCTCTTGAGCTTCTCAAATTATTCAAGAGGTTAAAGCAAAAACAAAATTAACTAAAGAGAAGGGTTAAGAAAAGTTGGGTTGCCTCCCAATAAGCGCTTCTTTAACGTCACTAGCTTGACTTATTAAGAAGCATCCACCTGGATCCCATAACCTGTGGTATAAGGACCAAGGGATGCTAACCATGTGAGATCTTTCACTTGGATCCCACGGTTTGCAGCAAAAATGTGGAAGTGAACACTCGAAATTCATGCCGACTTCTTCAAATGGGAAGCGCTTTTCAATTCCACTCGGGTCAAAGATGACCCCTTTATCCATAAAATCTTCCCAATAAAAATGGGGTTCAACCTCAGGTAGAGGCATGAACTCCATTGTTGACTGCTTTAAAATATGAGGTGGCAAACAAATCGAGAGGATCATTGGTGCTGTTCTCGCCTCGTACCATCTTCACTCTCAGCATCGCCAAATCCATCACCTTCCAAATATGCAGAAATCTCCGCACAAACCACACAAGTGTTTCTCCCATCACATTCCACACATGCATAGGGGCCAATAGCATCATTTAATTTCACAAGTTCTTCATCATCCCCGAGCATGGTGACATAGCTATCCTCCAAATGCCTCTTCCTTTCAGGCTCTTTAGTCAAGGGTTCAATGGGGAGTGGTGCAACTATGTTCTCCAAAACAGGGTCTTCACTTCTTGACTCGGTTGCTCCCACTTCTTCTTCTTCCTCCTCATCCATCATTGCATCATCTTCATCATCATCCATCAAGTCCTCATTTGGCATTTCGGATAGAAGGTTAGAGAGTTCCTCCATACGTACCCCGAGACTTCGAATGGCATCTTCTTGATTCTTTAATTCTTCCATTGTTGTTGCCATGAAGTTCTCCAAAACAGCCTCTAAGTGAGATTGACTATCCGGGATAGGTTGCTCAACCTCGACTGGGAATGCAGATTTGAAGTTCTCCCAAGCAACTTCCAATGGGGATGGCTCATCATACCAAGGTGTGGAAGATTCCCAATGTTCCCCTTCATCCATCAAAGTGTTATTTGGAGGGTTCCCCCACCATGGAGTAGAAGTGTTGGGAAATTGATTTCCCCATTCAGAACAACCTACCATTGGTGGAGGAGGGACAGTTGCCCTTGACAGCTCATCACTCACCTGTTGGATTTTTACGGCCAACTGCAGCATATCTACCCGCAGCTGCAGCTCAGATAATTCACTTTCTGCATCAGATGGTTGATACCAATTGTAGTCCATGATCCTATCTAATCAATTTTTCACCTCACAGACAATTAAGCACAAGATCAAAGAAATATAAAAACAAATATATACAAAACTAACAAAAGAAAGGGATCAATTATATACAGAAAAATAAAATAAAAAAAAAATGTCTAAACTAGTTGTCTCATTTGTTACTACTGATATTGACAAAGCCAATCCCCGGCAACGGCGCCAAAAACTTGATGCGGTGTATTTTAAAGATATATAAATAAAGGCAAGTGCACCTCGTCGCAAACAAGTAATACGGTGGTGAGACCGGTTATCGTATCCACAGGGATTGGATGTCAATTACCAATTCGCAAATTCAACAACTATCTAGACTAAACTAAAGTGTGAGGGATTAAAACAGAAAATAAAATGTTTTTGGTCTTTTAGAATTTTTAACAAACACTTGGTATGCAAACAGGGATGTGGCTAGAATTGTCAGGGTTAGACTACACTAATCCTCCCTTAGTTGCAATGAAATGGTAATCAACACAAGTCCTAATTCAATTATGCCAATCAAGCCTTTTCTAAATCACTCAAGCCTAATGTCTTAGGTGCATTGAGCCTAAAACCCCAAATTAAACCCTAATGTCTTAGGTGGAATAACCTGAGATTTTGCATTAAGTTAAGACTTATAAGATTGCAAGCAGCCAACACCTATGTCTAGATTCTTGACCTACTTGGCATATGATTCATGAGCATGCCTTAATACCAACCTTCCAGTCATCTATCAAAGCAACAAATCATTCCTATGGGTAGCTAATCCAAGGAAAGCATTAAACACCGAATCACATACTCATAACGAAATAGAAACTTGTATTAAAATACCAAATCAATTACAACAAGTTCAGACAGTTACATCTAACCCCAACAATGGGGATTTAACTACTCATGATAAGGAAATACAAAAAGGAAAAAAGAGAAGGGATGAAGAACACTCATAGACAAGCTTCCTCCAATCTTCTCTCCATCCAAGAGCAGAGAAAATGCCCCCCTTTTTGGGTAGAAACCCTCTCCAGCCACCAGCCTTAGCCTGCCTCCAAGTGCAGCTTTTTTTAGGTTAGAAATTAGTCCCCTTTTCTGTTCAGTGCAGGTTCATTTATAGGTCCGTCGCCCGTCACGGCCGTGACAGCCATCGCGGCCAGGCCGTGATGGTCTCTGACTTGGGCGCCTCTTCATTCACTTATTCATCACGGCCGTGATGGTCATCACGGCCAGGCCGTGATCGTTTCTGACTTTTCCAACTAGCAGGTCACGGCCGTGATAGCCATCACGGCCAGGCCGTGACAGCTTCTGACTTTTGGCTCAATCTTTCTTCAGCTCACGCTTCTCACTCACGGTGTGAGAGGCCATCACGGCCAGGCCGTGATACTCTCTGCTTGGCTCATAATCTCCACTTCTAATCTCTTTTTTCATCCAAGCTCCACCAAGGCTGATTTCTGGGCATTTTTCCATTAAATCCTGCAAAACAACACCAGAAACCACCTCATCCGTTCCAAAGGAAAAACTATACAAAATCAACACTAATTTGGCCTAACTATATGCAAATGCATGCCGAAATGTACATGAAAAATGAGGTAAAATCACACTCATCAATGTTGAATGGAGAATGTCATTGAAGTATGCATTTGGGATGTGTTGACCTGGTTTATATATAACATGAACTAGTTTCGATTATATTCAATGATACATGTATGCCTTGTTAAATTTTTTTACATGATATAGAATATGGACACTCCCGAGCATAGAAAGTGGATGTATAATGACTACTTCTAGATGATGATGGAAGATTTGATGAGGTTTATGGATTTGATGATGGTGGCCATGAATTAATCAACGATGATGATGATTATGATGACGACAATGACGATAGTGAGGAGGAGGATATGATGGATGATGTGATGGATGAAGATAAAGAGTTTTTTTAGTAATCAAAGTGACAATGAGGAATACATTTATAGTTGATTTAATATAGATTGATGAGCACCTTGATGACACTAGTTAGTTTTATGTTGTTTTAGATCGATAAACATATCACTCTAGTTTGTGTTACTTTGTTATTGACTAATGAGTACTTTGATCATAGTGGTTTGTTTTATTGTGCTAGAATGATGAAACACTTATATGAATTTAGTTTATGTGATTGTTCTTGACTGTTAGGTAAAAACAATATCAAGTATACTTGATTGTTCTTTACATGTTAATGTCTTGTTTGAAATTTGTTCAAATATGTCAAAATTTTCAATTCAGTTTCGTCTCAAATCTGTGTGAAACTAAAACTTGAATAATGATTTTGATATTTCATCTCAATGTTGTTTCAAAAATAAATTAAGTCAATTTATAAATTTGTGTCAATTTCCTTTATAAAAAAATAAATTTTATTAAATTTATCCAAAATCCGTCTCAAAAGGATAAACATTTCTGTCTTAAATCCGTGCGAAAAGAGGAATGGATAAATTTATTTATTTAATCCGTGGGAAATCTGTCCCAAATAAAATCAGAACATCTGTCCCAAATCCGTTGAAAAACAATAATAAATATGTCTGAAATTCGTCCGAACAATAACCAAAATCCGGATTTGTGTGTTGTCCGGATGCCGTCCGCAATCCGTCTGTAAATATTTTCGGACGGAATTTGGGATGGATTTTATAATTTCCAATGAGGCTTTTCGGACGGGTGATGTTCCGTCTGAAATCCATCCGTGAATCTGTCCGAAAAGGACGAATTTCTTGTAATGGAGTGAATGGAAGAAAATCATAAACCCCCAATTTAGAGGGTATGAAGATGAGCGGTTTTGGATGGAGTAGAGTGGTTTGGGTTCCCATCCTCAAACATCTCACTTCATTAATGAAGAAACTCTCAAACAATGGGTTAGTGGATTTTCACCACTCTACTCCATTACTAACCATCACACTCCATCCTCCCAGACATAGCCTAACCAGTGCTTCTCTTCTGGCTTTAGATGGAAGAAGAACATTGGAGGGGGAAAAAGCACCTTACATGAAAATATCAAAACAACAACCACTTTGACTAATACCCATACGATTTGACCTGGAAAAATTCAACTAACCCAAGTGGTAATCTAGATGGTCCAGATTTTACCACTTGGGTGATGTATCACTACATCACTTTGATGGGTGGTGCACCTTAGACAACACCTTACACTACTACTAAAATTTAAAAGGCTTGTTTTGTATATGTAATAAGATAGATTCAAAATAAATAGTAGATATCTCCCGGATGAAAGTAGGGAATACAAATAGTAGAAAAATAGTTAAGGTTCGTCCAGTTGGGAAGAATACAACTCATATTCTATAAGGACGTGAGTTCGAATCCTGCTGCCAATGTGAGGACTTGATTTGTAGGTAATTCATAAGTACCTCTATAAGCACTCTTTGAGTTATGAGGTCTGTCTTGATCCTGGTGAGCCCCAGTACCAAACTCACCTAAAATAAATGGAAGTATAAAAAAAACTCTCAAGTTTAAGTTCTTACAAATTTAGGGAAAAAAATAAAAAAAATAAAAAAAAAAGATAAAGATAGATGTATAATTATAAAATGCCATTTATCCTATCATTGAGATTCTTTTAAGGGCGGTTTTATTGTTCTATTGGGCCTTGAATGTGTTGCTTTGCCCCAACTTTGTTTAATTGTTGTGTTAACCAAGGGTGTAGTACCATTTTATGAATTTTGTCATGACTCTTTTCTTTATTAATTGGTGTTTGTTTTAGTTTTGCAGGAGGAATGCCTCTCAAAGGAATGGGTTGGAGAACAATTAATCATCAATTACTAATAGGGGTGAGAATAGGTCAGGTCGTTCGTCGGGGGCCTATAGCCTAGCCTATTTAAGGCCTAGCTTGACTTAGCCAATTTAGTAAAAATGTCAGGTCAATGCTTTTAAAAAATCCTATATAGCTAAAGAGGTCGGGCCTAAAGCTTTTAAAAAAGCTTACTAAGGCTATCAGGCCAGCCTATTTAACACATACACACACATAAATATATATGTATAATATAATATATATTATAATACTATAATATATTATTTACATAGTGGCCTACTTGCCTATTTATTTGTGAATGCATAGTAACCTATTTATTAGTATATATCTACCAACTTCTTTATCATTAGAGGCCTACGAGTCTATTTATAAGTGAAGACTTGATCTATTTATAGATGTAAGCATATTTAAAGGTCTTGTTGATAAGTAGGCTTTTAAGTAGGCTTTCAGGTCATGCCAAGCTTTAAAGTAGGTCAGGCTCAGGCCTTAGAAATTGACATATATCAAGCTAGTAGGCCAAGGTCAGGCCTCGAGATTGGAACGCGGGTCAGGCCTAGGCTTATAAGGGTCTAGCTCGACCTAACCTATATTTGGATTCCTTAACTAATGCCCTTAGGCCTTAGGGCACTGGTTAACAAGAGTAAAAAAAAAAATAGTTGATGTTAGTTTGAGTGTCAAAGTGTCAATTACCGTGTAACATTCAAACATCTTCGAGAACACCAATACGACTATACAAGGATTCGTTAATGGTGTGTTTGGTATATGAGAAAATAAGAAGAGAGAATTGATAGGAGATAAAAGGAGAAGAAAAGATGATTTTCTCTTGTTTGGCAAGAAAGAGAAATAGAGAAGAGAGAAGAAATTGGGTGAGACCCATCCAAAATTTATTCTCTACAAAGATGAGAAGAAAATGAAGAAGAGAGATTGATAAGTTAAATTACTCATCTACCCTTTTTTCAATGATCATACAAATTAAATAATCAATTATTTCATTGAATTAGATTAATAATTTAACTAAATTGAAATTAATAAAGTAATTATATTAAACTAATAAATTTTATTTGTTAAAATAACTTAAATCAATTAAATTAATTTAAATCATTTGATTTTTTTCCAACTAACTTAATTAATGAAATTAAAATATTTGTATATGTTTTTTAGGTAGGGGTATTTTTCTCTTTTTAAAAACAATTACATTTATCTATCCTCACTTTCTATCCTATCAAACAAATTAATGATAGAGAGAATACACTTATTTCTTCTCTATTTCTCTTATACCAAACAAAACATTAAACCTACTTTATTTCTCGCCTCTTTCTCTTTCATACTCTTTCTCTCATTTTTCTCTCTCTTCTACTTTTCTTCTCACAATCAAACAAAACATAAAAGAGAAAGTAAAAATTTATAGAGTAAATTATACCCCACCCCCTTGAAGTTTTGCTAAATGACACATAACCTCATACTTACTTTAAAATTACACCCCACCCCACTCCACTCCACTGACTCCGTTGACCATTAAGCATGTTAACATATGATATCAGAATATTCTTTTTAATCCTTGTTGACTTTGAATTAACTAGATAGAATGGTGAAAAAATTAAAAAATTAAAAACAAACTTCTAATGAAGCAACTATAAGTAAACATGGCCAGTCACATGCAAAAATTTTGGTTCTTTATGACCAAAGAAATCGAAAAACAATATATACTGTAACACTTTCAAATATATATAGCCATAATCGCCAAAATATTTTAAAATATTTGGAGTTTAAGAAATGAAGTTTAAATAAAAATTATATAAAATTATATTAGAAAGTTAACTTTTAAATAAGAATTATATATATATATATATATATATATATATATATATATTTAACCTTACTGTTGGGCTAAAAAAAATCAATTATATAACATTGTTTTAAAAAATGATTACAAGGAATCAGTCAAAAATTAGAATTATATATGACATTGCTATCAGCTATCCCACTCACGTGACAGAATTCTCAATGCTACCCATAAAGAGCGGAACTCCCTAGACTTAAAAAAACCCCGAAACATATAGTTATTTTAACCATAAAAAATCAGTAAAGCACATAGCTGGTAGTCCAGTTTACAGAACCTAAGACAGAATTTGGATCATGTAGAATACACAGAAGAATATAAAACATAATACTGAAGTTGATACAGGGAAATACAAGAAGGAGATTGTAGCGACCAAAAAGAAAATCCGTTTTTCTTTTAGAGAATAAATATGGAGTCGTCACCAACTTTATTTAATTTCGGGAAAGTTGGAAAACCCTTTAAAAGAACTTTGGGTTCGGGAATCGATTATGTCTAGGGAAGGCATGGAGACTTAACCCCACAGCACCCTAGAATATCCATAAAAATGGTTACCCAAAATTAGTTGTGTAAATTATTAGTAACTTTGAAAGTATTTGTTTTACCCTGAAAATCATTTAAAGAAAAAAAAAGCATTTTTTGAATTTTAAGATATTTTATATTTTTTATCGATTTTATGTTTGTGAAAGAAAAATTTTGATTAAACCTAAATGTGGTTGAACATGGCACGTAAGTCCATAGGGCAACCTCAAAATCTAAAGGGTTGAGCATGACACTTGTCATAGAGCAACCCAAAAATAACATTGATTTAATTAAGTATTTAGAACCGGTTGAAAGGGATTGAAGTGATCATCTTTTTTTTACGTAGACATTGTGTTGCTTTATGAAAATAGAACAAAAATGAAACATTTTAAGTGTTTAGTAACAGTATAGTCATATGAAGATTACTAGTGTATCATGCATTTTAGAATATGACGGCAAACAATGAAATAGGAACCCTACGATACATCATTTGTGAAACAGACATAAGAATTCATATAGCAAATATCATACTAACTCATTCAGTTTCAATATCCATAGATTTTCTTTTTGTCGTAAAAGGATTGGCAGCAGTCGAACCATAAGGCATCCCATACAAAGGTTGTGACAGAGGTTGCGTAGTCCCTCTTGGGTTTGAATTCACAACACTTCGTGGAGACAATCCGGTAGTTGGTGGATTTATTTGTTGTAAAACTGGGGAAGTTGATGACGGGAGTGTTCCTTGGCCAACTTCATCAAATCTATTGACAACTTGAGCGTAAGAAACGCCTCTTCTCGTACCTAAACTATTAGTGCTACTATTCCCTGCATTAGTAGCGTGAGCCCTAGTTGCAGGAATATTGTCAAGTAGTGCAATATCATCCACCGTTGACACAGCGGCGTTAGTGCTTACTACACCTGCATCATTTGCACTACTCATATTCAGAGTTTTGGGAAATAGATGATGTTTGAACCACCTTTCCACTTCGTAGACCGGTGAGTGTGATTTCACCTCATATTTCATTGACATTTTGCATGCATTTTCATATAGTTTAGACATTTCTAATTTGATTTTGGTTAGTTTTTACCTTGGAACGGGTAAGGCGGTTTTGTGGTGTTGTTGTGCAGGAATTAAGGATTAAAATGCTCAAGATTAATCATGATGGAGCTTGCATGAAGATGAGGCTTGAAAAGTAAAGAAAATGAGCCAAACAGAGCCCATCACGGCCTAGCCGTGATAGCCATCACTGCCATGATCGAGTAGAGCCGAAAAGAAAGAATGGAAAAGTCAGAGCTGGTCACGGCCAGGCCGTGATGCCCATCACGGCCGTGACATGTCAAGTGAACCAGACCCTCAAGGCAAAACTGATCACGGCTAGGCCGTGATGGTGGTCACGGCCGTGACAGACCAACCAGTGAAGCAACCTCCAAGGAAGAATCCATCACGGCCTGGCCGTGATGCGCAATATATGGATCTTTAGAAACTGATTTGATCTGAATTTGTGATTGATTTGGATTCAAGTTACCCTAATCTATGAATAGAGCACTTAGGCTCGAAAATAGGGGACTTTTTGGGATGCTACCTTAGGCAAAAACTAGGATTTCTCTTCTTCTTCTTCTTCTTCTTCTTCTTCTTCTTCTTCTTCTTCTTCTTCTTCTTCTTCTTCTTCTTCTTCTTCTTCTTCTTCTTCTCTTCTCTTAGGTTTTCATTCATGTTTTTGTTAATCAAGCTTGCTCTTAACATGGCAATGCTTGAGTAGTAGTTTTATTTCTAGGGATTGGGGCTATGCCCAAGATCTGTTTTATGTTATGAATTGATGTTTTCCCTTTGTTAATTGCGATTTCGCTTTCGATTTGGTTTCTATCGCATGAATTACATGTGAATCTGGTGCGCACTTATTTGCATGTCATAGATACTCTAAGGAGGAACCTAGCGGTGAACTTAGGTATTGGATCTATAGGAATCAAACTTAGGACTTAAATCACGAGAGTTAGAAGCGGTCCTTCGAGGGTTCACGAATTGTCACAAAGCTTAAAGGGTTCAATCTAAATTCAATTACCACGAGAGTGGGGGTTGGTTTAATTGGGTACGGTTTTTGTAACCCGAGAGGGAGCATCAACTTATTGAGGATAAATTCGCCTTCAAAGCAATTTTGATAATTAACAAGGGGTAGTCAATTTGGTAACATGAACAATCTTGTTGGTAACCCAATTCCTAGGAATCTCTTTAGATTTGAAAACCCCTAATTGATTTACTTTCCTGTTTTAATTGATTGTGTTCTTAAATATCTGATTTTCTAAGTTATTTCTTATTACAAAAATCAAATCTTTTCAAAATCCTTTTTTATATAGTCCAGTTTAAGTGGTTTAATAATTAGTTGTTATTTGAGATCACGGTCTCTATGGGATCGATCTTTTTATTACTTGGCGACGAATCCGGTACACTTGCCGGAGTCCACCCATCATAGATGCATACAAATAAATTTGTATGTCAAATTCGTGACACTGTACGAGTTACTCTAAACTCGTCCCACCGGACGTGCCAATTTGTTAACGTGGTTTTTTGGTTGTGTCCAAAATTCCTTCGTGACAAATAATTATAGATCAAACGAGTATGAAACCTACGAGTTATGCGGTAATCTCGTCAAAATAAGTATGGGAATTGTCTGGCAATTACGATTTTGACAATGAAGCCAAATTAGAAATTACTGTCAAAGACTTAGTATCAAAACAAATATGTAAATTTATCAAAAAGATACAAAGTGTTGTCAATAATGAATTTTGACAATAAAACGACTTGTGTTTTAAAAGATAAGTTTGAAATTTAAAAGAAGAAAGTAGTTTCTATTGTAGAAGATAACTTCCTAGTTGCATTAAGTTTGTAATGAAAAGAAACAAGAATTTGAAAGTAAAGTTAAGTAAAATAAAATCTAACCAATATCATTCACGAAAGGTAAATGAAAATAAGAACATAAACGAAATATTAAGGAATAATGGAGAACAAGTAAAGAACTTCGAAGGATAAAACCAGTATTGTACTGGGTTGTAATATTGAATTGAATTGAAAATGAGAAGGGTGGAGGGAGTACTTGAATTAATCCGTCAATCTGCTGTGTAATCGAGATGTGTATGATGTGTATCAAGTAACCGACCGAACTTGGTTACAATGAGTTTACTACTATTTATAGAAAAATACAACAACTTCCTAGTAGTAACTTCCTATCTAAATGACTGCCACATGTCTTTGGCAGTTCTTTTAGATTCTAAACCTAACTACTTGTCAAAACAGTTTCAATAATTTCTCAACGTCTTGAACCGCTCCGTATCAACTAACTTGTCTTTGACGGAATTAACTGCTTGACAACTTATTTTAACTGCTTAGTCGACCTTGAGACTTGATGATTTTCCTTTTCCACCTTATTGGCGACTCTTTCATGAATATTATCGGAAAAACCATCCGTCGGTCAATATGCACATCTTCTTGCCAACTAAGTATCTTCAATACTTTAGAAAAACAATAGTTTTAACTTCACTCCCTTTATTAACCTGTCATAATTATTCCTGTCAAGAATTTGAAATTCTTCCATTAACAGGTGGGTATGCAATTCGAATCAAAATAAGCAGTCATCAATGCAATAAAACAGTGACATAACTCAAGGGTCAGGACATCCTTTAATAAAAGGCAAGATAGATGGGAAATAAGAAATATTGATGCGGTTCACAGTTGCGCATCTTCATTGATCTCCCAATATCACCAAAAACTGAGCTTTAATGTAACTGTTGATACCATTGTTGGCTTAGTAGGTGGAGATCTTGGTATCTGAATCAAAACATTGATTGTGGCGTTATACAATAATTTTGGTTACATTGTCACTTATAAAAAAAGGCTTGGAATGCAAAACAAATAGCATTTGTAAGGGCCTTTGTTGACTAGGAGGCATCTTATAGTGAGTTTCCAAGATGGATGGATGATGTCCAAGAATGTGTACCAGGTACAATTGTGAAATATCACACATTACCAATTTGGCATGTCTGTTTCGAGGGTTGGATCATGCAATTAGTCCAAATCAGGTAGAAATTGGGGGATACATGTTGCTACTCCAATCATGGGCATGGAGTCACATCCCAGCCATTGCACTCAATTTCTATCACATATCTGATGTGGAAGGGCAAGAAGGACTTGCATTCCCCTATTGGGCAGAGGTACACATTTTAACTTTCCATAAAATATAATAATCAGTTTTGTATACTTAAAATATTATCTCATACCAAGTCAATTGTGTATTTTAGGTGGCACCATCCTTTAATTGCAACCCATACTCCAGGTCACTCGGTTAATTTCTTACGTTCCATTAATCCTTTCAGTCTTGTTCCATACATGTCCAAGTGAGGTGACTGAATGACTAATATCCTTTACGAGTATCTCCAACCCAGCATCTCCCTTATTTACTTTTTACTTATCTTAAGCGGGTTCCATTATTACACATCACTCGTACTTATTTTTTAGGCTAAAATATACTTTTGGCTGCCCTTTATTTTTTAAAAGATTCATTTTTGTCTTTTATCTCTCTAGCGTTACACAAATTGATCATTTCCATCAACTCTGTTACAACAGACATTAGTGTGAGCTGAGGTGACCGTTAACTCTCCCTCCTGGCCAATGACATGTCAAAGTATTATGACATGTCATCTCACGTGGAATTTACCGTTGGAAGAATGTATTCATCCCCAAATTAAAAAGGCTATCCCTATCGACGAGAAAGACATGGTCATTGTTAGACAGTGTAGTATGATCATGTCTTTGCAGAACTCATTAAGTTGCAGTAGGAGATGGTTGGAGGTGTTCAAGGTTGAAGTGTTGAAGTTGTCCCATCAGAAATTTTTGTCAATAGATTTAACAAAGTTATTGAAAAGGATCAGTTTGTGTAATGTTAGAGAGATAAATGACCAAAAACAAATCTTTTAAAAGATAAAAGACAAAAAATGAATTCTGACCAAAAGATAAAGGACCAAAAGTATATTTTAGCCTATTTTTTTACTACTTAACCAACTCATCTCTCCAACCAAAATTTTTACAAAATGGACCCCGCATGTTACCCCACATCATTACATTTAATCAACAATTTTACTAAATGTGTCCATCAATATACTTTTAAAGTACAAGAATGACCCACTTTTTTTAAGCACCTCACTGTAGTTGGTTCTTATGAAGCACCTTACTCCAATGGTATGATCTTATTAAGCATCAATACTTAATAAGAATTTTCTTTATAAGAGCATCCACAACCCAGTATCCCATCTTTTTTCTTTTTTGGGTTCTTAAGTGGGTCCCGCTTTTACACATCACTTATTTTTACTTTTTACAACTTAAGTATCTCATCGCTCCACCTCAACATCTCCATAAAAATTACTAATTTGATCAATAAAAATTACTAATTTGATCAATCATTGACCCCACATATTTACATTTGATCAATAATTTATCAGTCAACGACTTTTTTCCAACGACACTTAATTTTTTTGTTTAAAAATGCAATGCTGACCCACACGGAAGGATAGAAATTGGTACATAGTTAAGCATGTGTGCTTCACTAGCAACTTTTCAGAAATGCACTCCACACAAACTTAACAAGCACCAATACTTATTAAGAGGAATGCTTATTAAGATGCCCAATAGAGATGGCCTAAGCAACTCCGTCGTGGTGCTCTAAGGAGTTGATATGCGCATTGATGTTAAAAGTAAGGGAGTCAAATTAGCCAAAACTTTTTTAAATGCATGATGTAATTTCCTGGCTCTTCTTTCTTTGTGCCTCTATCTCCTTTTTCATTTCCTTGTTGTGTTGGGCTATCTTTTTGCAATTGAGTATTATTATTTGAACAAAAGTTTTCAAACAACATGCTAAACATTTATACAGTGATTCTATATTTTTATTTCTTTTTATTTTATCTCTCTTTCTTCCATCCTCTTATTTTCTCATTTGCCCTTTGTCCCACTGTGGCCTTCCTATTGGGCACAATTCTTAAATACTCCAACTATGAAATTGAGTATTCGTCCTCCTTGTTTTATGACTGGAAGTTGCCTGTATCCAATTTTTTTGAATTAAAAATAGTGATTTTACAACCGGTTACTTCCCCATTTTTTGTTTGCTGCCACAAAAAAACACGTTGTAGCTTTATCGGGTATGTGACGGCGGTGGATGCCGTAGGGTGACGGCAACAGTGGTGGATGGCGGAGGATGACGGCAACACCGATGGATTGGCCCCCGATGCGAGAGCTAGAGAACCACTTGGCGAGCATTTCCTCCATTGCAGAACATGCATCCCTTTATTCTTCATTCTCTGCTTCGCCTCCTCCGACACGGCAACGACCATTGACTCGTCAGAAACACGGATTTGTATTGTTAGCACCAAAAATATGTTCGACTGAGTCATCAATTAAATGCCTAAACATTCTTTTATTCTTTCATTTGAATATCTGATTGATGCACAAAGTCATAATTCATTCTTTGAGAAGTCATATCTATTCTTCCTGTGCATGTTGTGGCCCTTTTCTTTTGACATCTAAAGGCAGAAATTTGAGATGAAGAAGATCTTGCAAGTCCAAGATCCGATCTTCTCTTTCTCTATCATATAAATTGTTCGATGCTTAAGAATCATAAAAATATCCCCATTTCTCTTACTCCTTCCATTTTTAAGCTGTCATTTAATATTTCAGGATGTTAAATTGTAATTTTGAAAAAGATCCATGAGGAAATACAATCATCATCCAAAAGCTGATATCAGATCTTCATATTATTCTCTAAGGCATCCAGGGTGTTGATGATTGTCACGATTTGGAGTTATGGAGCTACACAGGTGTTCAACTTCATTCACTTCATTCCCTCTTCGGTTATATTCTTGGGGGAGGGACGTCCATTCTTAACCCACATGACCCTTCCAGCAGGTAGCCAGTTACTAGTGACCCATGTCCAACCAGTTAGACCCTCTGTAATCGGCACCGTTCAATAAATTTTTATTACATCAACGGTGATGCTTCATGGAGTACCGAAACTGAGTTCTACATGGAGTATTGAAGACAAAGCCCTTCCTACTGCTACCCATCACTCACTAGTGCACATTCTACTAGCAACTACTCCAAACCCATTAGCAACCCGCCATGAAGAGAGTGGGAAGAAGAGTGAGGGGGAGAATAAATTTGAAAAGGATGATCATGAGTATCATAATGTTGTCAATTTTGAGATCTCGAAAAAAAGCTTCTACTACCATTTTTTTTCATTTTTTTACCCAATTATGAAATCAAAAGTATGAAATTACACACGCACGGGCATATATATATATATATACATACATATATATATATATATATATATATAATTTACCTATCATGTATTGAAAACTATAAAACTTCAAAACCAATTATGAAGCAAACATGATAAAAAAAATTGACGACATAAAAATTTATACATGATGTTCACAACTTGATAACATGACTGAATTTTGTGTGTATTACTTAAACATTATTAGCTGACCAATAAGATATTTACAATATTTTAACTAAAGAAAAGCCTTATACTAAAATATCTAGATTCTTATCTCGAGTTTTTTTTTTGAAAAAAAAATTATTTTAAATTATAAGTGCTTTTAAAAAAATATGGATGCTTGAATGGAATTTAAAGAAAAAATAAAAGCGGTGGGAAAACACATTTTGATTTTTTTAAAGAAGCTACAAGTTCTAGTTTCTAAAAGGTTAAAGTAATATTTTGGTTCCTATACCTGACACGAATTCTCGATTTGGTCCCTATACATAAAAAATTATTAAAATGATTCATATACATACAAAAAGTCTCCATTTGGTCCCTGCCTTACAAAATTTTAGGGACTGATTTGATAATTTTTTGCTCGTATAGGGACCAAACGGGTAACATATAGGGATCAAATGGAAACTTTCTGTATGTATAGGGACCATTTTAATAATTTTTTATGTATAGTGACCAAATCAAGAATTCGTGTCAAATGTAGGGACCAAAATATTACTTTAACCTTTCTAAAAATAACAGATGTACTAGAAGAGAGAGAATGATGATGAGTCATAAAAGTTCATTTTCTTAAAGTTCATTCAAACATAAAATAACATTTACTTCTACTAATAGCTTCTACTTTTGCTGTTATATTATAAAAGCTCTTTTTTTAAAATCTCATCCAATGATAGACTAATAGCTTCTACTTCTACCAAACGGACATTGTCAATTTCTATTATGAATGAAATATATGCTTAATTGATATTTCTATATTAAATATTTTTCATTGTTGAATTGTTGAATTTTAATGTTAAACAATTAACCTTAGTAAAAACCAACAATTTAACACAAAATATTCTACAAATATTTTTTTTTTATTTGATAAAGACACATTCTACCCTTTATACAAGATAGTGAAAGTTTTGTCACTTCACATATTAATTATTTAGAACTATGAGTTTTGGCTTCATTTGCTACATATTCATAAAAGTATGCTCATAGTTAACCTAACACCAACAGCTAGAATCTCAAGCTGAATCATGAGCCTTGCAAACAGGTAAATCATCTTTGGAATTGGGAGGCACTCTTAGGATTGGATTTCTCTCAAAGAAATTGACAGGCTTCAAATCGAAACTTGACGACACAGTAGGCATGATAGGATAGTCCTCTTGACATGGTATGTGATGGAACCCGATTGTGTACCACAACACAATGTCCTTATTCTCAATTGGACGATCCCTACCAACAAAAATATCAATAATTTGAGAAATTTAACAATATAATTGATCACAAGTCAATTTAGGCATAAAATCAAAATTCAAATATACACTAAATAATTTCTCTGCCGTATAAAATTATAAAATAAAAGGTATAAGCTGGATATTGCGCAGATTTTAATAGACTATACTTAGGCAGAATTAGTTAACTAAATTATTAAATGCCACATTGACTGTGTTGATTTGAAATTTTATTGAATAACCTTTTGTATCTAATTTTGTGTGTCCGGGTGATTGACTTCATCTAATTTGATTTGAAGCAAAAGAGACACGTTAAGTGTACATGGAGATTTTTCTTTTCACAATTTAACCATGATAAAGACTTTTAATATGAAATAATAAACCATAATGTTCCTAATATCATCTCCAAAACCCATTGGAGTTGGTTAATTTCATTTTGTCCCTAAAAAAAATAAATTAACCACTTAGTTTCTCAAATTTACAAATGCGGGACATATTAGTCACTCATTCCACTTTCAATGTCCATTTACTTACGTATGTGTCCTGTTAACCATCTTGTCTAACTCGTTGGTGGTAGTGTATGGCCTATGATAAATTTTCAAAATGAAAAACAACAAAAAGCGAAAGAACATGCACAATTTTCAGGCATCAAGGTTTTAAAATTTTGCATGTTTTTTCCACTTTTGTTCCTTTTTTAACTGTGAAAATTAGTCATGAGCCACACAGGACCATCAACAAGTCAGACATGATGGTTAACAGGACACATATGCAAGTAAACGGACGTCGGAAGTGGGAGGGGGACTAATGTGTCTCGAGTTTGTAAATGTAAGGGACTAAATAATTAATATATTTTTTTCAGGGACCAAAAGTGAGTCCTCAAAATTTCTTAGGGACTAATTTGGGTCTTTACTCGTTCATCTTTTATGGGTCCTATCATGCTACCTTACCACTTTTCACTTTATATGTAATTCTACACTTCAATAGTGTAACTCTTAAAAGTTCACTAAATGGGTTTACCCCACATTTTTATTTATATTTATTTTTGTTTCAATTTCAAATATTAATTCTTTTATGATTGTGTTGCTAAATATTGTGATTCTCTCTCCTTTTTCTATCGGTGATCTTATATAAGAACAAATTACTTAAGGAGACAATTGTCTTTACATATGACATCCACATCATATATTATTCCAATGGAGTAACCTATTAAAAACTTGTTCTTAATTTTAAGGACCTCTTAAGCAACCCCATTAGAATTAATTGTGTATCATTTTTTCTCCTTATCTAACAACTAACATCCCTGTCTAACTATCATATAAGTCAATTTTCTTTTAGCAAATATGATGTACATATTTATAGAATCTCATATTGCCAATTGCCCCATTATATAAGAAAGATAAAATTTTGAAAATAGTCTCTAACCTGTTGGACCACACTTGTAGAGTATCATCCCCTCTGCTCTGGTAAACAAATAATCCACCAGCCCATTGCTCACTCTTGTTGTAAGGAGTGACCCAAATTTGGTTGTTGGTAAAAGCTGCTCTCTTCTGTGGTGGATCATCATGATCCAGAAGGCTAGCTGCTGTGGCACCTGGAACCAACTTGTACCCAACTGGGTTCCCCAACCTTGTCTTCTTGGATGGGTTGATCACATGAAATTCAGATGGATCATAGAGTTTAAGCTTTATTTGGGCTTCTCTCTCTGTCTTTGCCACATTTCTCACAGCTTTCAAGTAACTCTTTCTTGGGGATTCTCCTTGTGATGTCTCTTGCTTCTTTATATTTACCTTGACAAAGGAATTATCAGAGCCATCAATGTCCATATCAAGATAATATGTGATATAATGGTCATGGATTACTCCAATAATGTTTTCGCTTAAAAGGGTGCCATAGAGATATTCTTGGTTTGGAATTTGGTCCATATTCTCATAGGTTGTTCCTTTCACCATCAAAATGCCACTCAGTCCAACCTATAATAATAGAAACAAAAAACATAGGTTGGAGTGAATTATTGAATACAATATCACAAAATAAATTAACATCAATCTATAATTAAGTGGCCCATTTTTTTTATCACTAAAAGGAGCATCAACATCACTATTTCCTAAACAAGCATGTTCATACTAATGAAGTGTTTGGATAAACGTTTGATAAAAATGATTTTGAATTTTTTGCAAAATTGATTTGATTAGGATTGAGTTTGGAGTAAAGTGATTTATGTTTGAATGTTTTTATTTTGAAAGCAAGTTTGGTATAAAATTTAGTGTAATCTTTTCAATTCAACTCTAAAGTTATTTTTTGTAGCTTTAGTCAAAATCATGGCAAAATCAATTTTACCTAACAGTAAGAGAACACCACATTTTTACTAAAATCATGTTCAACAGAAGACAGAATCAATTCTGATGGTTTTAAATGTGGAACCAAACAGACACTAGATTAATTTTCTATCACTAACCTTTGCTCTGATTAGCCCATCGGTTTGAAATTCCCAATCCATGATATAGTCGTAGTTTGCCACCGACGCTACCATCCTAACCACTAAAGTCACCTTCGGCCTGACTTCAGTGATCTGCCAAGATAGTATAAACCCAAAATAGGCACCAAATGTAAAATTTTCTAAACGGTTAATAAATCATAAATTATCCTATCCGTGACTATTAAATATTAGTTATTATTATTAAATGAAAATTATTATATATTCATTATATAATCAAAGTTGAGTTAGATGATTCTAATATAATTAAAAATAAATAAGAGTAAAAAAATAAATAAGAGTAAATATTATATACTTTTTATGTGGACAAAAAAAAATCTTAAATGATGAAAAAAATAATCCAGAATTATCATTTTTATTTTTTACTCTATTTACACAACTTACATACTTTTATTGGAAGTCCACAGAAAAATCAGATAACAAAAAACCATCAAAAAATTGTCACAAAGAAATAAAACAAAATTAATAATCATTAAATTTTAAATATGAGTCGTTGTACATATTATTACACTTTATAATATTAAAAAATTAGAATGAACTTCTCTACATTTAAAAAATCTTTTTAACTAAAAATTCTCTTCCAAATATTGTATATATGATATATCTAATATAATTTTATATAACATGAGTGAAATTCTTACCTTCAAGTCAGTAATGGGACACTCAGCATGTCTCCATGCAATGTCACCAGCATAACTCTCAAAAACACAAATCATGTTGGGTTGGACATATGGTGTTCCATCAGCAGAAGCAAACACACCATCCATATAATAAGCATTCCTTGGACAATCATTCAAAGGATCCAAAGGCATAGCTTGCATCCCAAACCCATACTCACCAGCATCCATATAAGTCTTAAAGTACCACCCATCAGTAGGATCCATATAAGGCACAAATAACTCTGAAGTGAACCCTTTATAAATCACATTTCTCAACTCTAATGTATCAGGGTCTCTAACCTTAGCTTGAGAAATTATTGTACCTGCTCTTGGGTCAGGTTTTAGATGAAATTCCCAATTTGCCCATTTCACCAAATTCCCTTCAATTGTAAAGCTTGGACCTTTTGGTTGCTCTAAAGATATTGGGTTGAATAGTTTCAACTCACCATTGAGCTTTTGAATTGAGTAACGATAATCAGTGTCAATGCCATTAGCCACAGGAATATTGTGACCATTATCTGAAATGGATAACACTTCTTTTCTATCCATGTCAACCAAAACTGTGAGTCCTTCAATTGGTTTCATGTAGAAGTTAACACTTCCTTTTTTGGAGTAGCATTGCACCTTAATCAACCTTCTTTTGTCTTCAATTGGTGTACCATACCAGCCTGAAGAGATTGGTAAGCATGCAAGATCTTCCATTTTGACACCACGTTGAGTGATTGTTTTGTTGAACTCTTTGTTGTTCAATGGAACTTCTAGTATTCCCACCATTTCTTCCATGGTCATGGTGGGGTACCCAGAAACTGAACTTGTTTCATGATTGGTAACTTGGTTTGTGGTGAGGTCTAATGTGAGTGAATGAGAAACACCCTTTACAAGTGCAATCACCAAAGCCTTTCTAGGAAATAGTGGATCCCCTTTTTTCCATTTGAGGACTAGTTTTTTGTCAGGTTCTTCTAGGCCAATTGAGTTTAGAGTGTAGCTTGATGAGGAGGATTTGAAGAGGGGGTGTTTGGAGAGGATGGTTTGAACCTTGTTGAATTCTTGGATTGTTAGAGGGTCTAGAGGGTGGTGTGGAACATCATATTCATGTTGTTGGTGTGTGGAGAATGGGTTTTTTTTAATAAGATTAGTCTCTAGTAGAGATTCATTTTTGGGGAGTGATGGAAGGTGAATCCAGGTGACAAGTAGAACTAGTGCTGCACCAATTGATAGAACTATGAAACACAACAAGTTTCTAGCATCCATGGATCTCTTTCTCAATGAGTGTGTGTGTGTGCGCGCTTAGGGATATTTGTTTATGAAGTAAAGATAGTTTAGAGAGTGTGTGGAGTGTTAAATAATATAGAAGGTGAAAGTTTCACGTGACAAAAGACAGCTGTTACTGCATTGGGAAATAGGAGATTCCACACTTCAGGTAGTGATAATGATTTGAATATGTCAAATTGTCAATCCTGCCTGGAAATATAAAAATAACATAGGTGTGTTAGCTAATCACCAATGTAGTAAGTAACATAAGAGTCTTCTAAAATTCACTTGGATGAATATGCTCTAATACTCAGCCTTACAACTTATATTGTTGGAAAACTTATTTAAAATTTATTTCAAAATAATTTAATATTTGAAATGTTTTGAATTCATATTTTATTGTCTTTTATTGTCATTTATTTTCTTTAACGTCTCTATTAGTGTCATGAATGAATCTTATAAAAGAAAAACTGTACAATTGCTTTAATGGAGCTTTAATGGAAAAAAAGGGTACATGAATGGAATTAAGCCTGCAACGTACACATGATGAAAAGATTGAGGACGCATTCACTACATATTGGGTGAAGTATTATTTGGGAAGGAAATATTGATTGAGAAAAGTTTTCTAAAAAAATTTATATTTTTATCTCTTTTTTATATAAGAGAGTTGATGTGATTCTTATTATACTATTTACCCAGAGTAATATTGTTATCCCTAAGAAAGTTATATCTTGAGGAAATTTCATAATTTGAGACAATTATTTATGGATGGACGAAATAATCATTAAGATTGTTGTACAAATAATAATTAAAATAGATAGATAAAATTAAATAGAGAAAAAAGATGAAGAACACTAAAATCATTTGATATTTGTGTATATAATATAGATGTGTGAAACTCAAGTAATGACCTAATTAGTCAAGACTATCAAAAAGAAAAGGCATATATTGTACACTTAATATAGTTTTCTATGATGTGAAATTGGTCCATGAAATAGAAACAGGGCAGCTTCATAATTCATAGAAAGCAATGACATGTTCAGGCTTAATCAATTGGTACCACTTAATACCATTTTTACTATACAAACACTTTGAAAGCCTTATTAGTATTACCACTCTTCATGAATATTAGACACAGAGAACCATACATAAGTACTTAACCAAGAAAGAAACCCGTTGAAAAAGAGAAATTCAATCATCCTCTTGAAGTAAGGAAAATCTAACTTGTTTAGGATATTAACCATTTATGTTGATTCATCATGCTTTTTTCTCTCTTTTCGTTTTCAAAACTATGGGCTAAAATTCCCTAGAGGAAGAAAAATCTCTTCTTCCAGACAAGATATTTTCTGAAACTAATCATACTTTTAAAAAATGATATCTGCAAATCAAAAATAAATTGGAATTCACCACACCAACACCAAACATGTATACCAGCTATTAATCTCTTCATGCCAGAAGTTAGTAACATAAATCAAGTTATGCAACTTAAACCACTGCCTGAGAATCAAAGACACAAATTCTCATATCTAACAGCAAGTAAAAAATAGAAACATAGAAGAACTGGTCTTACCAACAATCAGTGATTCGTTGACCAAACCCTCAACTCTCCTCTTCGACTTTCTTTTATCTTCAATCACATGGCTTTAAACAGAGGCCAATGTTTCTCTATTACTGAGGTTTCATTCTTTCAAGGAGTCTCTGTTTCGTAGACTTTGACTATATGAGCCTTGTGGGGATTAAAATTATAGGTAAAGATAGGTGAACATCTAGTTAATCATCTATAAATATCTATTTAATACATTTCATTATATGATTACGTATAAATATTTGATTAATTTATGATAGTCATTAATCATATAAAAAATTAAATTGATCATATATTTATATATGATTAACCAAATATTTATATAATTATAATAAATAAAATCATTAATCATATAATGAACTGAATTAACTAAATATTTATACATGATGAATCAAATATCCCAAATGAATATCCCATTTAAATGTTCAGCTATCACGTTAGCCTCGAATGTTCACCTATCATTTGAATGTGCAACTCCTAGTCAGTGTTGAAAGCTATAAAACATTTTTTTATTTATTAGTGACGTGTTCACTCATGTGCAACTTCTAGCTGCATTGGTATTCTTTATCCCTTTGTTTATATCCACAATTTTAAAGGCAGAGATGAATCCAAGTCATTTTTGCTAACGTCATCTCTCCACCGCTGAAGAGAATGCCAAAAGCTCATGAGTCGTGACTAAATGACAAATATCTTTATGTATGGTGGTTTCTTTTACTCACTAACAGTTAGTAGCGTTAAGTAATATTTTGTGTGACGGAAACAGACTTACACTAAGGTGAAGGCTATATACATCATCATGTATCGGTACACCATCCAAGTAATACAATCTGATTAGTTTAGATTGTCACTTAGATATATAGACTTTTCAACTACTCACTCCTTGATCAAATGGTCAAAGCATACTCATTGTATTTGTAATTGCATTATTGTATTTGCTTAAGTACCATTTTTATTTTATTTTAACTAATAGAAAATTTGTTTTACAGCAACCCTCCTCGTGGCTTTTCAGTCGACTCCTCCTAGCTTCAACAAAGCATGTCGTCCGCCATCCACGCATCACCGCCGCCAGCCATCCGTCGTCTGCATGTCACCGCCATCTACCATCAAGTTTCAAGCTTGCAGCTTTATATATCATCTCCCAAAAAAATCACAAAGTTTCAAACTTGCAAAGAAGGACAACAATAGATCTGTAAAGAAGAAGCTAAAAACTCACAAACTTATTCAGATTGCAAGGAAAGTTGTAGATCTGAAAAGGAAAACGTCTTCATTACCACCGTCCGCGCCACCTTCCTCTTAGCCGGACCCGCCGTCTTCCTATCCTACGCCATTGCCAATCTTTGTGCTCTCCTTTACGCCTTCTGCTACACTGAGTTTGTCGTTGATATGCCCGTTGCCGGTGGCACCATTTTAATATGGAGTTCGGTGTTGAATATGACAATGACAGACATTTTCCTTTTCAGATATGCAACTTTCCTTTTAAAATTCGTTTTTTTTTTGGAGTGACAATTATAAGTTTTGAAGGGGACGAAATAGAGTAGTTAATAATGGAGTGGTTAGTAATGGACTAGAGTGGAAATGTCATATTCTATTGTTTGGAAGTTTAACGAGTACTACTAGAAAACAGGGATTTTCGGAGAGAAGTGATTCCGTGTGAACTGACATGAAGGTTTCAGACGAATTTGGAATGAATATGAGACAAATTAATAATCAAACTGATTCCGTCCCAAATTGATTCCTACTTCGTCGTAACTTTGGCACCACCATCACGTCAAAAAACTTTCCCATGGATTTCATACGAATTGATGATTTTTTATTTTATGACCCGAATTCGTTTGAAACCCGTTCGAAATGTTGAGACGAATTATAGATGGAATATATTATCAATTTTTTTTAGAAGTTAAGTCATTTGTAATTCATCCGAAATCTAAGACAGATTTAAAACAGATTCTAATATGTCGGATGGGTTAGGATAGTATTTAGACTTATGATATTATTTTTTATTTTTAATATATTTTTCTTTTAATTTTAATTTTAATTTGTAAATTTTCATTCCCTCCCTAATTTTTTTTTTGTTCCCTCTCATGTTCTCCCAATTTTCTATGAAACATAAATACCCTCATCCCCAACCCAAACCCTGAAGCTAGCGCCTCCACACTGAAGTTAGCGCCTCCACCACACCACCAGGTAGAGCCTCCACGATATCTTTCTTCTTTTTCTTTTCAAATGTTTCTGATTTTCTTTCTTCTCTTCCCCAACCCTTTCATTTTATTTTCTTTTTCAGTTGCTATTTCTTCTACAAACATTTCTAGGTTTTCTTCTTCAAATGTTTTTGCTCATTCCTCATACCTTTCTTCGTTCCCTCTCCCTTTCTCTAGACGTTTTCTTCAAACATTTCCCACTCCCTCACCCTTCTTTGTTTTAACGTTTTCTTCTTCACAGTACAGCACGAGAGAACGCGGCGGACAGCAACACGGCACACGACGGAACGGCATATAACACAGTGAGCAAACTCCTATCACTTTCTTCTTATTTCATATCTGTTTCAATATTTCAATATTTCATTTGAAGCTGGGTAACCAACTGTTTCATTCATATTAGCTCTATATTTTGATTTTGCACTTTTCCCCTTCTTGAATATGTTTTCTTCCCCTTTCAATACATGGAAAGATATTATATGAAGAAAGTGTGAAACATATCATGTTTGATTCTGCATCAAATCTGTATTGCTCTAGATAATGTGGATTATGGGGATTGAAACAGGTCTGAACTTGTCATCTGTATCTGCAAAAGTTTGACTAAACTCAGACTTCACAGAATACACCTTTTGCTTGTATAGTTTTGTTTATATTAATAAACAAGAGAAGAAATCAACAATTCTAACCATTTGTTTCTCAAGAGAATAGTTAACTAAGAATAATTCTATTCACATACACTTACTTCTCCCCATGTATATCCCTTCCACCATGTGCTTATGTGTTGCTTCTATTAGTACTACATCGTTAGTCCTGTTTGTTCTGTAAATAACCATGAACCTCATAGAACATGCTCAATTGTTCACATCATACCTCCTATGCTTGTTTTTGTGGAAGCATCTTTGCTCTGGAAATTGCAATTTATTTTGTTTTAGTTTATGGCCAGAGACTAATCCCTCGAGGTACTGATATTCATTTAAGGGGTTGACCTCTCCCAACAGATGCTCTTCCATACGCATGAGCCAGGAATCGAACCCTTGACCACATACTTAAGGGCCCCAGTTATCAACCAACTGTGCCATACCATGTTGGTAGTTTTTTAATGGCTTTAATTGTTAAGTTGTATGTCGTTTTCTTTTAAAATGTTAGTTTATCAATTTTGTATTAGCTTAACTTTGTAGTCAGTTGTTATATATACCAGTTTTTAAGGTTTGTTTTCTTCATGAATTAATTCTATAAGCTACATAAAATCAGTTTCTGGTTTCTATAAGAAAAATAAAATCATCTTCTAGTGTCTACTCCTATATGTGCTATGATGTTTGTTTCCTTTAATTAAAGATTTGAGAGAGTCATTGAGGATATATGGTATCTGTCATGTTAATATGTTACCCTTGAAAAGGTAATAAAAAAAATACATTGGGTCTGCATCAGAGAAAAGATACATTGAATTGAGCATGAATATTTGAATTATAGTCTCAACTGAACAATTTCTTTTGACTCATTGACTCCTTGTTTCTATTCTCGATGCTTCATTCCAATTTTGGCTGTGAGCAATGCCATCAACAAATTTATAGTGATCACTCCTATTGTTATGAAATCACTACACTGCCCCTAGATTGTTATATGACTGCTTTGAAGTCCAATTGGTGTAATGGCTTGAATTGAATCATATCCTTAACAAAGGCTGAATCACAAATTTATATAATTATAACATGGTTAAAAAGAAAAACACAGCATATATTTGTTATTTTTCAGGCGTGTGTTTGGATTATATTTCTCCATAGACTTTTTAAACTAGCATCGCATCTGAGTTCAAACTCATGCTAAAATGAATAGGATCATATCGATCCTTAAGTATGTTTTTTGTTTGCTTGTTAGTTCACTTTTGGGCTGGTATGTTGAATGGAGAATGTCATTGAAGTATGCATTTGGGATGTGTTGACCTGATTTATATATAACATGAACTAGTTTCGATTATATTCAATGATACGTACATGTATGTTTTGTTAAATTTTTTTACATGATACAGAATATGGACATTCCCGAGCATCGAAAGTGGATGTATAATGCTTACTTCTAGATGATGATGGAAGATTTGATGAGGTTGATGGATTTGATGATGGTGGCCATGAATTAATCAACGGTGATGATGATTATGTTGACGACAATGACGATAGTGAGGAGGAGGAGATGATGGATGATATGCTAAATGAAGATGAAGAGTTTAGTAATCAAAGTGACAATGAGGAATAAATTTATAGTTGACTTAATATAGATTGATGAGCACCTTGATGACGCTAGTATGTTGTTTTAGATCGATAAACATATCACTCTAGTTTGTGTCACTTTGTTATTGACTAATGAGTATTTTGATCATAGTGGTTTTTTTATTGTGCTAGAATGATGAAACACTTATATGAATTTAGTTTATGTGATTGTTCTTGACTTTTAGGTAAAAACATTATCAAGTATACTTGATTGTTCTTTACATGTTAATGTCTTGTTCGAAATTTGTTCAAATATGTCAAAAATTTCAATTCAGTTTCCTCCCAAATCTGTGTGAAACTAAAACTTGAATAATGATTTTGATATTTCATCTTAACGTTGTTTCAAAAATAAGTTAAGTCAATTTATAAATTTGTGTCAATTTCCTTTACAAAAAAATAAAATTTATTAAATTTGTCCAAAATTCGTCTCAAAAGGATAAACGATTCTGTCTTAAATCCGTACGAAAAGTGGAATGGATAAATTTATTTATTTAATCCATGAGAAATCTGTCCCAAATAAAATCACAACATCCATCCCAAATCCGTTGAAAAACAATAGTAAATATGTCCGAAATTCGTCCGAACAATAAACAAAATCCGGATTTGTTTGTTGTCCGGATGCCATCCGCAATCCGTATGTAAATATTTTCGGACGGAATTTGGAACGGATTTTATAATTTCCAACGAGGCTTTTTCGGAAGGGTGACGTTCCATCTGAAATTCGTTCGTGAATCTGTCCGAAAAGGAAGGATTTCTTGTAGTGGAGTGAATGGAAAAAAATCCTAAACCCTCAATTTGGAGGGTACGAAGAGGAGCAGTTTTGGATGGAGTAGAGTGGTTTGGGTTCCCATCCTCAAACATCTCACTCCATTAATGAAGAAACTCTCAAACAATGGGTTAATGTATTTTCACCACTCCACTCCATTACTAACCATCACACTCTATCCTCCCAAACATAGCCTAACCAGTACTTTTCTTCTGGCTTTAGATGGAAGAAGAACATAGGAGGGGGAAAAAGCACCTTACATGAAAATACCAAAACAACAACCACTTTGACTAATACCCATACGATTTGACCTGGAAAAATCCAACTAACCCAAGTGATAATCTAGATGGTCCAGATTTTGCCACTTGAGTGATGCACAACTACATCACTTTGATGGGTGGTGCACCTTAGACAACACCTTACACTACTACTAAAATTTAAAAGGCTTGTTTTGTATATGTAATAAGATAGATTCAAAATAAGTAGTAGATATCTCCCGGATGAAAGTAGGGAATACAAGTAGAAGAAAAATAGTCAAGGTTCGTCCAGTTGGGAAGAATACAACTCGTATTCTATAAGGACGTGAGTTCGAATCCTGCTGCCAATGTGAGGACTTGATTTGTAGGTAATTCATAAGTACCTCTATAAGCACTCTTTGAGTTATGAGGTCTGTCTTGATCCTGATGTGCCCCAGTACCAAACTCACCTAAAATAATTGGAAGTATAAAAAAAAAACTCTCAAAGTCTAAGTTCTTACAAATTTAGGAAAAAAGAGTGAGAGATAAAGATAGATGTATAATTATAAAATGCCATTTATCCTATCATTGAGATGCTTTTGGGGCAGTTTTATTGTTCTATTGGGCCTTGAATGTGTTGCTTTGCCCCAACTTTGTTTAATTTGTTGTGTTAATCAAGGGTGCAGTACCATTTTATGAATTTTGTCATGACTCCTTTCTTTATTAATTGGTGTTTGTTTTAGTTTTGCAGGAGGAATGCCTCTCAAAGGAATGGGTTGGAGCACAATTAATCATCAATTACTAATAGGGGTCAGAATAGGTCAGGTCGCTCGTCGGGAGCCTATAGTCTAGCCTATTTAAGGCCTAGCTTGACTTAGCCTATTTAGTAAAAATGTAAGGTGAATGCTTTTAAAAAATCTTATATAGCTAAAGAGGTCAGGCCTAAAGCTTTAAAAAAAGCCTACTAAGCCTATCAAGCCGGCCTATTTAACACATACATACACATAATTATATATGTATAATATAATATATATTATAATACTATAATATATTATTTACATAGTGGCCTACTTGCCTATTTATTTGTGAATGCATAGTGACCTATTTATTAGTATATGTCTACCAACTTCTTTATCATTAGAGGCCTACGAGCCTATTTATAAGTGAAAACTTATGACCTATTTATAGATGTAAGCATATTTAAAGGTCTTGTTGATAAGTAGGTTTTTAAGTAGACTTTCAGGTCATGCCAAGCTTTAAAGTAAGTCAGGCTCAGGCCTTAGAAATTGACATATATCAAGCTAATAGGCCAAGGTCAGGCCTCGAGATTGGAATGCAGGTCAGGCTTAGGCTTATAAGGGTCTAGCTCGACCTAACCTATCTTTGGATTCCTTAACTAATGCCGTTAGGTCTTAGGGCACTAGTTAGCAAGACTAAAAAAAATAGTTGATGTTAGTTTGAGTGTCAAACTGTCAATTACCGTGTAACATTCAAACATCTTCGAGAACACCAATTCGACTATACGAGGATTCGTTAATGGTGTGTTTGGTATATGAGAAAATAAGAAAAGAGAAATGGATAGGAGATAACACTAGTGGAAAATATACATTAGACGGTAAAGGTTTACGTCAGTTAACCAAAAGCTAGACGTTAAAAAGGAGGCGGTGGCAGTTTTGTAAATATCAGGCTTCATTAATTCAATTTTAACGTCAGTTGTTTTAAGGACTGACGTTAAAAGTGAAGTGACTCACTTTTAACGTCAGTTCAATAAAGAACTGACGTTAAAAGTGAACCTTTTAACGTCAGTTCGATAAAGAAATGACGTTAGAAGTAAGTCTCTTCACTTTTAACGTCAGTCCCTACATCAACAGACGTTAAAAGTTATTTTAATAATTTTTTTTATCTAGTATACGATTCCTTCCGCATTGCCTTCCTCAAAGTTTCAGTTTCACATGAATTGCTTTGATGTTTTGTGTTTCTATTTTGAAAACTAAAATATATGTGCGAAGTATAAGTTGAATCAATAACCCAAACCGGATCTCATTCATGAAGTGTAATACTGATCGATCGATCTGAGATGATTGAAAGGGTTTAAAATCCTATAAAAAGTTACATTGAAAGGGTTTAAAATCCTATAAAAAGTTACATTGAAAGGGTTTAAAATCCTAAACATTAAAGCTAATTCCCATCAGAGAGTTTTATGAAATATGCCAAAGGGAAAACTATATATACTCCGAAGACCTCAGAAAACTGGGGGGCATGAGAGAGCTCAAGAGAGAGGCAAAAACAGGTGCACCAGATCCGTTTCAAGCAAAGGCAGTGGTTCCAGAGACTTCCAAGACGGTCACTTGCTGCCAAAGCTGAGGTTTTGGAACTGTGACCCCGAGCACTCGATTAGCCCTCCAAAGAATGATTCTCCGGAAGGTGATAAGGTGAGGAACTCACATAATGTAATTTACTCAGACTTATCACCCATGTAATGTAATTTACTAAAACTCAGAAGTTGTTTGACCATTAAGACAAAGACCTTTGAGTCTAGGAATAGGAAGAAAGAGTGATGAAGTTAATCTCCACGGCAGAGCCATATTGTGAAGCAGAAAATTAAAAGGATGGAAGGAAGCTATTTATAGGAGCAGGGGATGAAGTTACTAACCTATTCTGATTTTGTTGAAAACTTACCTATAAACTTAATGCTCATTAAGAGGATTGAGTTACAAGGTGCATGGGTAAGTAGCACAGTACAGTCAAAGGAATGAATGTTTTTGCAGATATCTATACACTTTTAACGTCAATTTTTAAAAAAAACTGACGTTAAAAGTGTTTTTAAATAAAAAATATTAATTGTTAACGTCAGTTTTTTATACAACTGACGTTAAAAGTTTGATTTTTACTTCAGTTAAATAAATAGCTAACGTAAATAATCCTATATATTATAAACGTGCAGAATGAATATTGGAAATAATGTAATGAACTTGGCAGTCATCAATTAAGTTGACGTTAAAAATGAGGTGGTGGGTAAACTATTTGCGTCAGTTCTATAAATAACTGACGTAAATAATTATGAAACTCATTTCATTGGTTGTCATGTCCCTGTTGTCCCTCTTAACGCAGATCACTCCATATAGTACTGCAGTTTATTTCTAAACCTTTTTTTATACAAGTTTATTTTTAATTTTTATTAATTAGCTTGAATTAGTAAACAAATTATTGTGCAAATTAAAATAAATAAACACTTAACATAAAACAATTTATATGTATAATCAAATCGTATGACATTGAAGCGATTCATAAGTTAAAATTACATGATTAAAAGATAAAAAAATTCTGCAACATAGCCCTAAAATATAAAAAAGTTTCTGCATCAACATCATTTTCTTCTCAGTCCTGTCATCAGAAACTCCAATGGATGCATCACCTCCCTCACTTGAATTCCAAGATGCAAAGTAAATCCTCAGTCACTAGCAGCGAAAGGAAAGTGAAATGGATCTTTGCATCTTTCTTCTTCAGTGGAGTTCCTTGATGCATCATCTTGAATCCACAATCACTTGCTTCCAAAGCAAAGTGAAAGGGATGACGGGGATGAAATAAAGTGAGAGAATCACATTACGTGATTCACCCAACCTTAATATCCATGCAATATAATTTACTCAAACTCAGAAGTTGTTTGACCATTAAGACAAAGACCTTTGAGTCTAGGAATAGGAAGAAAGAGTGATGAAGTTAATCTCCACGGCAGAGCCATATTGTGAAGCAGAAAATTAATTAAAAGGAGATGAAAGCTAGGAAGCTATTTATAGGAGCAGTGGATGAAGTTACTAAGTTATTCTGATTTTCTTGAAAACTTATCTATAAATTTAATGCTCATTAAGAGGATTAGGTACAAAGGTGAATGGGTAAGTAGCACAGTACGTAGTCAAGGGAATGAATGTTTTTGCAGAAACTAATAAACCTTTAACGTCCGTTGTGTAATACAACTGACGTAAGAAGTTGTGAGTGTTTTTAACGTCAGTTTCTTAATACAACTTACGTTAAATATATGACCTTTAACGTCAGTTATTACTAACAACTGACGTAATAAGTGTGAGAGTTTTTAACGTCCGTTTATTAATACAACTGATGTTAAATATATGATCTTCAACGTCAGGTTTTACCAAAAACTGACGTAAAATGTTGTTTTATTTTAATTATAACGTTTACCCCCGCGCGCCTTCTCCACTTCTCTACTTCTCTACGTCTTTTCTCTTTTCATCACGCTCAACCCTCGCTCACTCTCGCTCTCACTCTGCCCTAATCGCGAGCTCATCTCCACCGCAACCACCGCGAGGGCTTCTTCGCCACCACCGTGAGGTACACTATTAACCCCTAACTCTGTCTTTCCCGCTCCTTCTTTGCAATAACTTGACATCTCTCTTTCCCCTGGCCTTTCCGCGCACTAACTCTCCTTGTCCCTCTGCTCTCAGTAACCACATCGAACGTTGGCCACCACTCGAGCTTCCCCCCCACCACCACGCGAGCGCCTATTTCTGGTGAGTCTTTAATTAGGGCACATTTTTTTATTCACGGTTTTGAGTGCATGCATGTTGCTCTGCTGGTTTGAAACTGTAGTCTCAGTAGTTGAAACTTGAAACTGTGGGTTTGAGTTGTTTGGAATGTCTCTATTTTTGGTTTTGAGTGTATGTTGAAACTGTAATCTCAGTAGTTGTAACTTTAAACCGTGAGTTTGAGTTGTTTGGAATGTCTCTATTTTTGGTTTTGAGTGCATGTTGCTCTGCTGGTTGATCTGTCACGGCCGTGATGCTCATCACGGCTAGGCCGTGATCAGTTCTGCCTATGAGGGTCTGGTTCAGTTGGCACGTTACGGCTGTGATGGACATCACGGCCAGGCCGTGACCAGTGCTTGGCAATCTTCAAAAACTATAGTTTTCAATCTCCCGTATTGTCCTTATATTGGATATATAGATGTTTTGTATATCTACAGGACCTATCTAGTTATTTTTATTTATACTTCGGTATTTATTTTGAGTTATAACCTATGTTAATACATATATATTGTTTCTGAACAGGCATACATATGGATCAGTCGGATAGCCCACATGCACGGGAGGACACTGTGGGGGTTTCGCAGGACCCGATCATGCCTACGCCTGCTGATTCTATTGTAAGTTTACATGCATGTTATATACTATCTTTAGTCCTTCTTGTTAATGTAAGTTTATAATGTTACAACCCCCTATTTTATCATTTTTTTGTCCATACAGACATCACAGGCTCATAGGAAACGGGGTAGTGGAGCCACCTCGTTGAAGAAACTAGAGAAGGACAGGCAGAGCGGACAGAAGCTTGAGGTGTCCTTCGATGCTAATCTAAATGCCCAGGGACCCCGTGCTAAAGAATTTAATAAGTGGGTGTTTCTACAAGCGAAGCAGCACGTAAGCATCAACTACAACCATTGGAATGACATTCCACAGAACGTTAAGGATCAGATTTGGGAGGCTATCACAGTATTTTACCTTTATATTCGTTTGATTTACATTATTAGATAATTATCCGAGTTATAATCCATCCAGTTGTTATATATGTATCTAATGTGTAGGTAGCTTGGACTGTGCCAAATGACGAGGATCGTCGTCATAAATGTATGAAAATAGCATCAAAGCGTTGGAATGGGTTCAAGCATGATCTTACCAGGTACCTAGTGATAGGTACACAAATGAGTGATAAAATATTAAGCCTAAAATAAACATGTTTTTACTTTTTGGAATCTAAAAATAAAGAGTGATAAAGATATGATTTCAAAATTCAAATTAGAGTAAAGATTAATAATTAAACTGATCAACTAAGAAAATACTCAGTCCAAAATTTAATCTCCGATTAATGTCAAACCAAAATATTTTCAACTCTAAAATTAAATAGAATGAGAATATGAAAATATTTTTCTCTTAATCATATTATTTAAAATATTTTTCTGTACCGGTATAATAGTGACAATAACGTAAATTATTGTCTAATAAGCGTGCATTCACTGAAATAAGTCAGTGCTAACACACCCAATAAAATAATTTGAAGAGAGTAATTTAATTACTCAAACTAAACCACATAACAAAATAAACTTAAACATCCAAATAAAATAATTAATCATAGGTGTAAAAACTAGGGTGTTACACTCCGCATTCTAATTTGATCTAAACACTTAATCTTATTACCAAACAAGGTTATTTTCAAAGAAAATCATGTTTGGAGCTTACGCTTAGGTCCTAACAAGTCAATTTGGGCTCTATTAGGATCAAACCAGTCCATTTGGGCTCCATTAGGATCAAAGAAGTACAAATTGGCCCAGTTAGGTCGTATATGACCTAAAAAGTCGATTTGGGCTCTATTAGGATCAAAAAAGTCCATTTAGGCTTCATTAGGACCAAAGAAATTCAATTGGGCCGATCGGGGCAATTGGCCCAATTAGGTCCTAACAAGTCAAATTGGGCTCTATTAGGATCAAACCAGTCCATTTGGGCTCCATTAGGATCAAAGAAGTACAAATTGGCCCAGTTAGGTCGTATATGACCTAAAAAGTCGATTTGGGCTCTATTAGGATCAAACAAGTCCATTTAGGCTTCATTAGGACCATAGAAGTTCAATTTGGGCTCTATTAGGATCAAACCAATCCATTTGGGCTCCATTAGGATCAAAGAACTACAAATTGGCCCAGTTAGGTCGTATATGACCTAAAAAGTCGATTTGGGCTCTATTAGGATCAAACAAGTCCATTTAGGCTTCATTAGGACCATAGAAGTTCAATTGGGCCGGTCGGGGCAATTGGCCCAATAAGGTCCTAACAAGTCAATTTGGGCTCTATTAGGATCAAACCAGTCCATTTGGGCTCCATTAGGATCAAAGAAGTACAAATTGGCCCAGTTAGGTCGTATATGACCTAAAAAGTCGATTTGGGCTCTATTAGGATCAAACAAGTCCATTTAGGCTTCATTAGGACCATAGAAGTTCAATTGGGCTGGTCGGGGCAATTGGCCCAATAAGGTCCTAACGAGTCAATTTGGGCTCTATTAGGATCAAACCAGTCCATTTGGGCTCCATTAGGATCAAAGAAGTACAAATTGACCCAGTTAGGTCGTATATGACCTAAAAAGTCGATTTGGGCTCTATTAGGATCAAACAAGTCCATTTAGGCTTCATTAGGACCATAGAAGTTCAATTGGGCCGATCGGGGGGGGGGGGGGGCAATTGGCCCAATTAGGTCCTAACAAGTCAAATTGGGCTCTATTAGGATCGAACCAGTCCATTTGGGCTTCATTAGGATCAAAGAAGTACAAATTGACCCAGTTAGGTCGTATATGACCTAAAAAATCGATTTGGGCTCTATTAGGATCAAACAAGTCCATTTAGGTTTCATTAGGACCATAGAAGTTCAATTGGGCCGATCGGGGCAATTGGCCCAATTAGATCCTAACAAGTCAAATTGGGCTCTATTAGGATCAAACCAGTCCATTTGGGCTCCATTAGGATCAAAGAAGTACAAATTGGCCCAGTTAGGTCGTATATGACCTCAAAAGTCGATTTGGGCTCTATTAGGATCAAACAAGTCCATTTAGGCTTCATTAGGACCATAGAAGTTCAATTGGGCCGATCGGGGCAATTGGCCCAATTAGGTCCTAACAAGTCAATTTGGGCTCTATTAGGATCAAACCAGTTCATTTGGGTTTTATTACGATCAAACAATTGTACTTCTTGTTTAATTCGCTTCATAAATCTTGTAAGAAATATAAATCTTGTTTAATTCACTTCATAAATCTTGTTTACTTTTAAATTTATTAAGATCAAATATTTTAATCATATTTATAAGATAAATTATTTAATATTTTTTCAAGGATAATATAAGATAAATCAAGGAAAATATAAAAAATAACACAATCCGTCCGAAAATTTCGGACGGATCAAGGAAAATATAAAAAATAACACAATCCGTCCGAAATTCGTTCGAAATTTTCGGACGGATTTCAGACGTATCAAGGGAAATATAAAAAATAACACAATCCGTCCGAAATTTGCGGACGGATTTCGGACGGGTCAAGGAAAATATAAAAAATAACACAATCCGTCCGAAATTTTCGGACGGATTTCGGACGGGTCAAGGAAAATATAAAAAATAACACAATCCGTCCGAAATTTTCGGACGGATTTCAGACGGATCAAGGAAAATATAAAAAATAACACAATCCGTCCGAAATTTTCGGACGGATGTAAGATAAATCAAGGAAAATATAGGAAATAACAAAATCCGTCGGAAATCCATCCGAAATTTTCGGACGGATTTCATACGGATCAAGGGAAATATAAAAAATAACACCATCCGTCCGAAATCCGTCCGAAATTTTCGGACGGATTTCGGACGGATGTAAGATAAATCAAGGAAAATATAAAAAATAACACAATCTGTCCGAAATCCATCCGAAATTTTCGAGCAGATTTCAGACGGATCAAGGAAAATATAGAAGCTAACACAATCCGTCCGAAATCCGTCCGAAATTTTCGGACGGATTTCAGACGGATCAAGGAAAATATAAAAAATAACACAATCCGTCCGAAATTTCGGACGGATGTAAGATAAATCAAGGAAAATATAAAAAATAACACAATCCGTCCGAAATCCGTCCGAAATTTTCGGACGGATTTCAGACGGATCAAGGAAAATATAAAAAATAACACAATCCGTCCGAAATTTCGGACGGATGTAAGATAAATCAAGGAAAATATAAAAAATAACACAATCCGTCCGAAATCCGTCCGAAATTTTCGGACGGATTTCAGACGGATGTAAGATAAATCAAGGAAAATATAGAAAATAACAAAATCCGTCTGAAATCCGTCCAAAATTTTCTGACGTATTTCAGACGGATCAAGGAAAATATAAAAAATAATACATTCCGTCCGAAATACGTCCGAAATTTCGGACGGATTTCGGACGGATCATGGAAAATATAAAAAATAACACAAACCGTCCGAAATCCGTCCGAAATTTCGGACGGATTTCGGACGGATCATGGAAAATATAAAAAATAACACAATCCGTCCGAAATTTTCTGAAAATTTCGGACGGAAACATTTCCGTCCGAAAATTCCGTCCGAAAATTCAATTTTTCTAGTAGTGGTAGGGAATACAAGTAGAAGAAAAATAGTCAAGGTTCGTCCAGTTGGGAAGAATACAACTCGTATTCTATAAGGACGTGAGTTCGAATCCTACTGCCAATGTGAGGACTTGATTTGTAGGTAATTCATAAGTACCTCTATAAGCACTCTTTGAGTTATGAGGTATGTCTTGATCCTGATGTGCCCCAGTACCAAACTCGCCTAAAATAATTGGAAGTATAAAAAAAAAACTCTCAAGTCTAAGTTCTTACAAATTTAGGGGGAAAAAAAGAGAAATAAAGATAGATGTATAATTATAAAATGCCATTTATCCTATCATTGAGATGCTTTTGGGGCAGTTTTATTGTTCTATTGGGCCTTGAATGTGTTGCTTTGCCCCAACTTTGTTTAATTTGTTGTGTTAATCAAGGGTGCAGTACCATTTTATGAATTTTGTCATGACTCCTTTCTTTATTAATTGGTGTTTGTTTTAGTTTTGCAGGAGGACTGTCTCTCAAAGGAATGGGTTGGAGCACAATTAATCATCAATTACTAATAGGGGTGAGAATAGGTCAGGTCGCTCGTCGGGAACCTATAGTCTAGCCTATTTAAGGCGTAGCTTGACTTAGCCTATTTAGTAAAAATGTTAGGTCAATGCTTTTAAAAAATCCTATATAGCTAAAGAGGTTAGGTCTAAAGCTTTTAAAAAAACCTACTAAGCCTATCAAGCCGGCCTATTTAACACATACACACACATAAATATATATGTATAATATAATATAATATATATTATAATACTATAATATATTATTTACATAGTGGCCTACTTGCCTATTTATTTGTGAATGCATAGTGGCCTATTTATTATTATATGTCTACCAACTTCTTTATCATTATAGGCATACGAGCCTATTTATAAGTGAAAACTTATGACCTATTTATAGATGTAAGCATATTTAAAGGTCTTGTTGATAAGTAGGTTTTTAAGTAGACTTTTAGGCCATGCCAAGCTTTAAAGTAGGTCAGGTTCAGGCCTTAGAAATTGACATATATCAAGCTAATAGGCCAAGGTCAGGCCTCGAGATTGGAACGCAGGTCAGACTTAGGCTTATAAGGGTCTAGCTCGACCTAACCTATCTTTGTATTCCTTAACTAATGCCCTTAGGCCTTAGGGCACTGGTTAGCAAGACTAAAAAAATATAGTTGATGTTAGTTTGAGTGTCAAACTGTCAATTACCGTGTAACATTCAAACATCTTCGAGAACACCAATTCGACTATACGAGGATTCGTTAATGGTGTGTTTGATATATGAGAAAATAAGAAAAGAGAAATGGATAGGAGATAAAAGGAGAAGAAAAGATGATTTTCTCTTGTTTGGCAAGAAAGAGAAATAGAGAAGAGAGAAGAAATTGGGTGAGACCCATCCAAAATTTATTCTCTACAAAGATGAGAAGAAAAATGAAGAAGAAGAGAGATTGATAAGTTAAATTACTCATCTACCCTTTTTTCAATGATCATACAAATTAAATAATCAATTATTTCATTGAATTAGATTAATAATTTAACTAAATTGAAATTAATTAAGTAATTATATTAAACTAATAAATTTTATTAGTTAAAATAACTTAAATCAATTAAATTAATTTAAATCATTTGATTTTTTTAAATAACTTAATTAATGAAATTAAAATATTTGTATATGTTTTTTAGGTAAGGGTATTTTTCTCTTTTTAAAAATAATTATGTTTATCTCTTCTTACTTTCTATCCTACCAAACAATGGGAGAGAGAATACACTTCTTTCTTCTCTATTTCTCTTATACCACACAAAACATTAAACCTACTTTATTTCTAGCCTCTTTCTCTTTCATACTCTTTCTCCCATTTTTCTCTCTCTTTTACTTTTCTTCTCACAGCCAAACAAAACTTAACGAGAAAGTAAAAATATAGAGAGTAAATTACATATACTTAAAAATTACACCCTACCCCACCCCACTGACTCCGTTGACCATTAAGCTTGTTAACATATATATGATATATCATATAATATTCTTTTTAATGCTTGTTGACTTTGAATTAAATAGATAGAATGATGAAAAAATTAAAAATTTATAAATAAACTTCTAATGAAGCAACTATAAGTAACCATGGCCAGTCACATGCAAAAATTTTGTTCTTAATGACCAAGAGAAATCGAAAGACAATATATACTGTAACACTTTCAAATATATATAGCCACAATCGCCAAAATATTTTAAAATATTTGGAGTTTAAGAAATGAAGTTTAAATAAAAATTATATAAAATTGTATTAGAAAGTTAACTTTTAAATAAGAATTATACAAAATATATATAAAATTTTTTAACCTTACTGTTGTGCTAAAAAAACCAATTATATAACATTGTTTTAAAAAATGATTACAAGGAATCAGTCAAAAATTAGAATTATATATGACATTGCTATCAGCTATCCCACTCACTTGACAGAATTCTCAATGCTACCCATAAAGAACAGAACTCCCTAGACTTAAAAAACCGCGAAACATAGTTCTTTTAACCATAACAAATAAGTAAAGCACATAGCTGGTAGTCCAGTTTACAGAACCTAAGGCAGAATTTGGATCATGTAGAATACACAGCAGAATACAAAACATGATACTGAAGTTGATACAGGGAAACACAAGAAGGAGTTGTAGCGACCAAAAAGAAAACCTGTTTTTCTTTTAGAGAATAAACATGGAGTCGCCACCAACTTTATTAAATTTCGGGAAAGTTGGAAACACCCTTTAAAAGAACTTTGGGTTCGTGAGTCGATTATGTCTAGGGAAGGCATGGAGACTTAACCCCGTGACACCCTAGAACATCCATAAAAATAGTTACCCAAAATTAGTTGTGTAAATTATTAGTAACTTTGAAAGTATTTGTTTTACCCTGAAAATCATTTAAAGGAAAAAAAGCATTTTTTAAATTTTAAGATATTTTGTATTTTTTATCGGTTTTATGTTTGTGAAAGAAATTTTTTGATTAAACCTAAATGTGGTTGAACATGACACGTAAGTCCATAGGGCAGCCTCAAAATCTAAAGGGTTGAGGATGACACTTGTCATAGAGCAACCTAAAAATAACATTGATTTAATTAAGTATTTAGAACCGGTTGAAGGGGATTTAAGTGATCATCTTTTATTTTTACGTAAACATAGTTTGCTTTATGAAAATAGAAAAAAAAAACGAAACATTTTAAGTGTTTAGTAACAATATAGCCATATGAAGATTACTAGTGTATCATGCATTTCAGAATCTGACAGCAAATAATGAAATAGGAACTCTACGATACATCATTTCTGAAACAGACATAAGAATTCATATAGCAAACATCATACTAACTCATTCAGTTTCAATATCCATAGATTTTCTTTTTGTCATAAAAGGAGATACATAAAAATAAGAATGTCAAGAGAAACTCATGAATAATATCAACAAAGAGAACAATGATTACTAAATGAGAGCAGAATAACAATGATTTTGCTTTCTCCCAGTAGTAAAACTTTAATATCAAAACCCTTACATTTCAGTTTCACTGACTCTTTTAACTCTATCTTCTTTTGCAAATTTGGAACCACTCTAATGACAGAGAAGAGAAAAAAACTCAAATCCCTAATCTCTTTTCTTCACAAAGAAATGATCAGATAAAACAATCTCTCTCTCTATGTGTCTTCGTATCCTTCATCCGTGTCTCCTTTTTTTCCCCTCTTTTTCGTTCTTCCCCCCATTTCCTTTTATAGATGGAGGAAAGGGCTTCATGCTTCTCCTTACCCAGCGGCTTCAAGGTTGGTTTCACGAAATCCGGAGCTTGGGTGGTTCTGAGTAGAGATCGCGTGTGTCCAGATGGAGGTGGTGCGAGCAGAGGAAAGGAGGTGATTTGATGTGAAGGTTGCATGTTTGAAAAGAGAAGGAAGTGTGGTGCGGTTAAGATAGTGGAGGAAATGAGGGAGGAGAAGGACCAATGGGTAGAGGAGGTGTAGGGGCGGTTGGAGGTGTGGAAGGAGGAAGAGAGGTTTTGTCTGATATGTAAAATGAGTTTTTTAGGGTTAGGAGTAGGGCTGCTAGGTGAAAATGAGGGAGGAGATGAGGAAGAAGAAGGACTAATGGGTAGAGGAGATGTAAGGGCGGTTGGAGAGTGGTAACTCAACCTTCTTTCTTCTCTTTCTGCTGATTGTTCTTTTCTCCTTATTTTCTTCCTCCTTTCTTCATTATTTTCTTCTTCTTCTTTCTTTATTTTTTAGTCTCCAGTCTGAAAACAAAATTGCAATGGACGGGACCTCCGCGTCCAACAGAAAATTAAGTATGCAATGGACGGGACCTCCCCGTCCAACAGAAAAGTAAGTATGCAATGGACGGGACATCCGTGTCCAACAGAAAATTAAGTATGCATTGGACGGGACCTCCCCGTCCAACAGAAAAGTAAGTATGCAATGGACAGAACTTCCCCGTCCAACAAAAAATTAAGTATGCAATGGACGGGACCTCCGTGTCCAACAGAAAGTTAAGTATGCAATGGACGGGACCTCCTCGTCCAACAGAAAATTAAACATGAACCTCCTCCTCGTTTCTTGGTTATTTTCATTTTCTTCTTTCTTTCTTCACTATTATTTTTTAGTCTCCCTGAAACATAATAACATAAAATTAGAATAAAATAAAATGAAGACGGACAAAAATGGGTGTTCACAGGGGTTGAATTGTGTTTCTTAACATTTTTCCGAAAAAGCCTTTTTCTCAAACCTTTTTGCAAGCAAAACAAAAATGAGTACACACAAACAAGAAAACCTCTTTAAAGAGTTAACAAACTCAGATCCATATCCTCACAGTTAGTATAAACAAAGACTATAAAAGGAAGGGATAGAAAATTCACACGAGTGATTTATCCTGGTTCACTCTCTTCTAACCGAGAGCTACGTCCAGTCCATTCTACCTAAAGGTTTTTCTCCACTATTCTCCAAATCGATTACAAGTATTCAACATCTCTTCAGGCTACAAGTATTCTTTCTCTACCAAGCCTCTTCAGGCTGTAACTCTAACAAAGATATTTACAGATTTTAATATATGAACTCACTATGTGTGAGAATATGAAAGTTTAAGATCAGGAGGAATGCAATTGAAAATATTCAAATGGAATTCGATAAGAGATTTGGCACTTTGAAAATTTCACAGCATCAAGTTGTTTCTTCTCTTGGGGTAGTCTACTATATATAGACTTCTTCATATTTTCTTCAACGGTATTGAGTAAATATCCGTTTAGAGATAACATTTAATGTTGAGATCCATTGATACTGATAGCTTGATATGCTTCATGGAGAAGTGCTCTTATTTACCAGAGAAATGCTCAAAGTAGAGATGTCACTTCCCTGTTGTACCGAAGGTTGCTTTCTGACTTTTCTCGATGGTACTCTGTTTCTAATCTCAAGAAACAAAGAGTAAAAAATTGAAGAAAAAAGAGAAAGAGACATACATTCATTCAAATTAAATATTCAATCATTTGAACTAAATTCACTTGGAGTAGACGGGTTCATTTTCAGTAGCTAGTGGACGCGCAAGTCCTTGGACGCGCAATTTAAACTTAACAAAAAAGCGGGCTCATCTACTGACTTGGAATCTAGTTAATTACCCGTCTAGACTCATGTCTCTGGACTTGTTATTCTCCTGAGAGTTATTAAATGGCTAGTCTAATACTCATTTTACACTTAGACTTGGAGCTCGTCTAGTGTTATTTAACTTAGCCAAAATTTAATATCTCGTCTAGCGATATCTTTATAGACTTAGAGTTTTACCATATTTTTTGAAGGCTCATCTAGCGGTTGAGAACTTAGACCCGATACTGTTTTTCAGTCAAACAGAGAAGCTACAAGTATGTTTCCTTATCTAACAGAACTTTAGCAACTCTGCAAGCTAGAATAAACAAGTTAGTTCTTTGACACAACTTTGCCATACAAATTTAACCTTTTTGTTAACATCAAAACTTAAGAGATTAAATTAGCCAAAACCACTTTGGTTCTAACAATCTCTCCCTTTTTGATGATGACAAAAACCAATTAAATTTGAGTGAGCAAAGTCTAAGAGAGCTACAAAGGCTCCCCCTAAGACAAAGCATACAAACTTAATTAATTCAAACATCAGACAGCAAGCATTGAAAATAAGTACTAAAACATAGTATCAGAGCATTAGAGCAAACATGTATCCAGGCAAACACATATCAGAACATATGTTTAATCAGAAAAGCATAAAAACAACAAGTTAAACAGATATGAAAACAGATATGTATATGCAGTAAACATTTAGATTAAAAACTAACTTTTTATAAAATTTAATTCTCTTATCCTTTCTCCCCCTTTTTTGTCATCAAACAAAAAGGAAATAGGAGTGGATCATCATTGTCAGTTAGAAGAAAATAAGAATAACTAAGAAGAGGGTGGAGGAGGTGGAGGAGGGTTCTGATTTGGAGGTGGTGGAGGTGGAGTAGCTTGACCTTGATTCTGTTGGTAGCTGGTGAGCAACTGAATCATCTGACTGAGAAGAGCATTGGTAGGTTCTAGTTGCTTTGCTACCTGAGCTTCAATCTTCTTATTTAAAATTTCATCCAGGTTTGGTGGCAAAGAGGTTCTGGAACTTTTGGCAGTGGTAGCAATGTTGCCTTGCTCTTGCATTAGACTCAAGGCTTGAGATTGTTGAGGCTGGTCATGAGGATGCACAACTGCCAGAGCCAAAGGTTGTGAAGAATTCTTGCCATAAGTGCCTTGTTTTCTCACTAATTCAACAACTTCTTCATTCATAACCTCAGTCTGAACAGCTTCCTTGTTCATATCAGGACCTTCAACAATAATCTATTCAATATGCTCAGATGATGCTGCAGAAGCTTGTGGTGAGGGTGCAGGGGTAGGCAAGTCTGGAGCCCAATGGATTGGATCTTCTTCAAAAACCAGACTGATCAAGGGTATTCCAAGAGTGTCCTCATGGATGTAGTATCTGACATAAGAGAAACCAAATTTTCCTCTAACCGTTGGAGTGGTTCTCTTGTCAGCTTCACTGAGTCCAGAAGATGATGCTTCCCTACTGCATATCTTTATGTGATAAGCCCAGAAGCCTCTAGCATCAAAATTTATCCTCTTATCTTCATTTTCATTTTCTACCAACAAAAACTGCATAATCTCTTCAGCAATCAAAAAGTCAGAACTAGCTTGAAGCAAACAGGAGCCATAAGCAGGCATTTTCTCTGTCTTTCTCCTATACTTGGCATCCTTGTCCTTATTCAGATCAATCATATTTAATCTGGGTCAGATCCGGGAGGTCTCACTCCAATTTGAGTGTCCTTGGAAGAGTGGTATAGCCAGAGGTAGGTGGAACAAAGTTACCAGCTCTTATGTACCTTGGCACTTCAATTTATGCCTTCAGATGTGCATACATGATGTGATCTACTACATCAGAAGCACTGCCATACTCCCTTTGATGCACAAAGTTCTTCCACTTAGTATTCCTATCCAGGATGAACTTTTCTCTTCCATAAGTTCTATATCTCTGGCACTCAATATATTGAGAAGCAGCTTTGAGTGGATTTGTCCACCATACAGGAATGATATGCTTGTCTACACCATCTGTGTGTGGTTTGAAGGGTGGAAATTTGATGAGGTTATGGTAGATTTTTTTGGGTGGAAATTTCTTTTGTGGCAAGTGAGTAAGCAGGGGTCCATTGGCATTGTATAGAGCAGATGGAAGCGGACCATCTCCTTCATAAGGGATAGGTACATGCCATGGATAGTATGTAGGTTTAGGTTCATACTCATATTCTGGTAAATAATAGAATGGTCTGGTTGATTCAGGTTCAGGTTGGTGAGTGTGGTAGAGGATTCTCCAATCCCTTTTAACTTTGGCTAAGCTTTCAGCTTTGCCATCATATAGGACTGAAGGGTCTATGTAAGGGAAAGTGACTTTGGGGATTTTGGGAAAAGGTTCTCCATGATTGATCCCTACATCATCTGGTTGGTTAAACCAGGGATCATCAGCAGGTATTATAGGTTGAAATTGAGGTCTGGTTGGGGAGGTTTGGATAGGAGAGTGGACATGAGAGTATTGTGGTGAGGATGTATGTTGGGGTGAGGGTTGTGATTCAATTATAGGTTATGGTGGAAGTGTTTGTACATGTGTGTCAGGGTGAGGTGGTGATTGTGATGGTGGTAACGGTGATGGTGCAGATGCATTATCATTCACAGAAAAACTTTCAACTAAGGCATCTACTGCTAATTGGACAAAGTCATTAGCAGGAATGCTTACCTCAGAAGTCATAACAGACATAGCTTTTCTTTGAGGTTGCTGCCTTGACTTTGTTGGGGCAGCAGTAGCAGCAAGCTTGTTTCTTTAGCACAGAACCAATGGGGACATTGTCCTCATCATCTTCTTTCTCATTATTAGACAAAATCACTTTTCTTGATATTTTCTGTCTTGGGACCACTTGTGGTGCATCAGACCTTGTTTCCTTGATGACCACTCCAGCAGAAGTAGCAGCTAGACGAGTTGTTTTGGCTCTTCGTACCACTGTCTTTTTATTCATGCCAAGAGTTTTAGCTTCATTGAGCTCTATTTGTTATTCTTTAATCTTCAGTCTTTCCTCTTCTTTAGCCAGCTCCACTTGAGCAACAGTGCTCAGTTTCATATTAGTCAAGTTTACCTTGACAAATACTAAGGTAGACATGCCCCTTTCCTTGAGGATTTCAGCTTGTTCCTCAGGAGTCTTGGCTTCCAAAAAGGCATAAACTTGTTGAGCTTTAAAGACTTTTGATAGCAAGTGGTAAAAGGGGATTGCAGATGCCTTATCCCTGTGGATCATGTATTCTCCAAATCTTCCAAAGAGAATACGAGGAAGATTGACCTTTGTCTCAGTGAGCAAGTGACAAAGACAAAATTTGTGCAAGGCAGAGAGGTTGTCCTTGGACCCAGCCTTGTGTAGAACCGTCTTGTTCAGAATCTGGTGAAAGACGTGATCTTCATCCTTCATCTCTGCAGCTTTCCAAGAGTGATTTCTAACTTTGTCAGGCCTCATTAGAAAAGCATCAATTACTTCTGGTCCTCCCAACCCTTCTTCCCATTTATCAGAAATAACTAACCCTTCCTGGGCACAGTTAATAGCAGCAGCAATGGTTGCTTCAGATACAACCACCTTGATTCCCAAGACTTCAGCAGAAATTTCAGTCTGGGACACATCTGGTTTCCTCCAGAATGCTCTAATTAGGTCTGGGTTCACCGAGACCTTCTCGGTGAAGAGACCATCCCAACCAGCAGCAGTGATGTATTTGCTTACATCCACGTTGTAATCTTTCAGAATCCCAAACTCAAAGTGATACTCGATGCCAATTATTTTGCTTAGGGATTTCAAGGATCAATAAAAGATTTTCAGAGGGAAACGTTTATCTTAAGAAGGTTTCAAAAATGTGAACGAGTTTTACTTGAAAATAATTCAAAAATAAAAGAAACGATAGACGTGTGAAGAGACATGCATTAAATGCTGACACGGAACATGTTTTTCGAAACTGTAAAAAGGCAAGTGATGGTATTGATGGAATTAACTGACTCAGCAAAGAGAATTTAATTAAATATGTCTTGGTGACAAAATAAATGCAAATAATATTTGATAGCATAGACGAGTCAGATAAAAGCACGCAGACAGTCAATTGACGCGGTAAGCAATGGACGCATGTTTAATCTTGCAATAGACGCGATAACCATTAGACGCACATTCAATCCACACAGATCATGTTAAGATGCTTTGTAATAAACATAAATCTGTCCTTAGCAAAAGGTTTAGTAAGGATATCTACCCATTGATGGTCAGTATCTACAAATTGTATATCAATAACACTTTTTTGCACATAATCTCTAATAAAATGATGTTTAATCTCTATATGCTTGGAATGCAAGATTGGATTCTTAGATAGATTGATTGAAGCTGTGTTATCACACATGAGCGAAATACTACTTACAAACACATTATAGTCTTCCAATTGATGTTTGATCCATAGAAGTTGTGAGCAGCAGCTTGTAGCTAAAATGTACTCAGCTTCAGCAATTGATAAAGCCATGGTACTTTGTCTTTTGCTTGACCATGAGAGTAGATTAGCTCTAATGAAGTGACATCCTCCACTGATACTTTTTCTTTCAAGTCTATCTCCAGCACAGTCAGCATCACAAAAACCAACTAATCTGTTATCATTATTTTTCTTAAAGCACAAACCCATATTAGTAGTACCTTTCAGATATCTAAATATTCTCTTAACTGCTGATAAGTGAGATTCTCTAGGATCAGATTGAAAGTGAGCACACAAACATACACTGAACATAATATCAGGTCTGGACGCAGTAAGATATAGAAGAGATCCAATCATACCTCTATATACCTTTTGGTCTACCTTTTTATCTTCAACATCTTTGTTCAGCATGGGCGTGGGATGCATAGGAGTGTTCATTGGTTTGCAATTATCCATCATGAATTTCTTTAGAAGTTCCTTTGTGTACTTAGTTTGATGGATGTACACCTCGTTCATTCCAAGCTCTAGGAGCTTGTTTAAGGCCATATAAAGCTTTCTTTAGCTTTTATACATGTTCAGGTAGGGTTTCCCTTTCAAAACCCGGAGGTTGCATAACATATACTTCCTCATTAATAAAGTCATTTAAAAATGCACTTTCTATATCCATTTGATATAGCATGATATTATGATGTGCAACAAAGGATAGTAATATGCGAATAGCTTCTAGTCTAGCAACTGGTGCAAAAGTTTCAGTATAGTCTATACCTTCTTCCTGTGAGTAACCTTGTGCAACAAGTCTTGCTTTATTTCTTATCACTTTACCATTTTCATCAAGCTTGTTTCTGTAAACCCATTTGGTTCCAATAACTGATTTATCCTTTGGTAAAGGCACAAGAGTCCACATTTCACTTCTTTCAAACTGGTTCAGTTCTTCCTGCATTGCCAGAATCCAGCCCTCGTCTAACAGAGCCTCGTCTACTGTCTTTGGTTCTAACTCAAAGACTAAAGCAGAATCATCTTGCTCTCTGAATGTAGATATGGTTCTTAGCCTATCATTGGAAGCCACTGGGGCTTCCAATGATTTGGTCTTAAGGATGGTAATTCTTGAAGTACCATTATCTCTAAACATTTTCTTATTGTGAAGTCTCTAACTCAGGTTGTCGTTGATTGTCTACTTGATCATCAGACTTGATGTCTACTTGATTTTCAAAGTCCTTGAGATTCAAATCTGCAAAAGCTTCATCATGCTCTGATAATTTCTTATCAGGTTGTTTATCATCGAATTTAACATGTATGCATTCTTCTACTACTGAGGTTCTAGAATTGTAAACCCTAAAGCCTTTAGATGATTCAGAGTAACCTAACATAATTCTATTATCTACCTTAGCATCAAACTTACCAAGTTAATTCTTTGTATTTGATATAAAGCATTTACAACCAAAAAGGATGAAAGTAAGATATGTTGGGTTTTCGTCCTTTCCACAATTCATAAGGAGTTTTATTCGAGATTGGTCTAATGTATATTCTGTTCTGAATGTAGCAGGCAATATTAACATCTTCAGCCCATAAGTGTCTAGGAACAGAGTTATCATTGACCATAGTTCTAGCCATCTCTTGAAGAGATTTGTTCTTTCTCTTTACCACACCATTTTGATGTGGTGTTCTAGGTATTGAGAAGTTGTGAAGTATACCACTTTCATCACAAAACTTTTGAAACATCTCATTTTCAAACTCCCCCCATTCTCACTTCTGATTGAAGTGATACACATGCCTTTTTCATTCTGTACACGTTTGCAGAATACATAAAAGACCCTGAATGACACATCCTTGTGAGCTAGGAACATAACCCATGTCCATCTAGTGTAGTCGTTTACTATGACTAGACCATATTTCTTTCCATTGACAGATGCAGTCCTTGTTGGTCCAAATAGATCAAGGTGTAGCAACTCTAGTGGTCTATTGATACTAACAACATTCTTAGATTCAAAGGAACCTTTGACTTGTTTTTCCTTTTGAGATGCATCACAGAGAGCATCATTTTGAACTTAATGTTTGGTAAGCCTCTCACGAGGTTATGCTTATTTAGCTTTGAAATTAATTTCAAGATTGCATGGCCTAGCCTTTTGTGCCAAATCCATCGCTCATCTTCAATGGACACTAGACATGAGACACCTTGATTTGTGAGGTACTCCAAGTCAATCTTATACAGATTGTGTTTTAAGCCATTAACTAAAAGAACATTATCAATGGAGGGAAAATGATGTTTACCAATTTTACCTACTCCAATGATCTTTCCTTTCTTATTACCTCCAAAAGTAACCCAGCCACCATCTTTATGTCTAAGGTCTTGGAACATACACCTTTCTCCTGTCATGTGACGTGAGCAACCACTGTCCAAGTATCAAGATGCGTGTTTCTTTCCTGTTGTTAAGCAAATCTAAAATAGGTATAATCTTATTTTTAGGTAGTAGGTACCTAGATTGACTTGGGTCCTTTCTTGTTAGTAGCCACTAGACGAGCATGTTTGATATGTTTATGATGTATGCATCTAGATGTTACATGACTACTTTTTCCATATACTTTACAGTAGGTGTTGGACGAGCTAGATTTTGTTTTAACATGCTGTGCTTTAGTTTTAGGAATTTTGTGATGCGCATGAGACTTTCATACTTTGTGAGATGCTTCATGCTTCTCTTTGTCATAGCCTAAGCCAGAAAAATCATGAGGTGGACTAGAGTACCTCAGTATCTAGCTTAAATTTTATGATCCACTTGTAAATTTAGACAGGGTGTCTGTCAGATATATCACATCTTGCTTCAGTTTTGCAACTTCACAAGGGACATCAGGCTCAACTTTGAGTTTGTCAGTTAGACCGACATTCTCTGACTCAAGCTTCTTGTTTTCATATTCAAGAGCTTGCTTTTCCATGCAAACTTTATCATATTCCTTAGTCAACCTTGAAAATTTCTTTTTGAGATTTTTATATTCAGGTGACAAAATGGAAGAGTTGTGTAACAATTCATCAAATGCTTCTTGTAAAGTGAATGAGTCAGATTCCATTACCTCAGTATCAGTGTATTCACTTTCTGAAGAAGTGACAGCCATGAGACATATGTTTGCCTCTTCCTCAGCTTCATCTTCTTCTGATGATGATGATAGATCAATACCCTCCCAAGTAGCCATTAAACCCTTCTTCTTTTCGAAGAATATCTTTTTGTCCTTCAGTTCCGGGGAATCAGCTTTGAAGTGACCAGGCTTTTGCACTCGAAGCACAGAGGTGGACCTTTTTCCTTGGAGTCTGATTTTTTTCTAGGAAACTTTTTGTTGAACTGTTTCCTTCCGAAACCACCTTTCTTTCTCCACATATGTTGAATCTTTCTGGAGATGAAAGACAGTTCATCCTCATCAGATCCTTCACCACTGTCAGAAGGGTCTGCTTCATCTGAGGATTTCCTCAGCTTTGAGAAATTTTGATGAACTAGCCTTATTTGCCTTTAGGGCAATAGACTTTCCTTTTCCGGTACTTTCTTCCTCTTTGAGCTCAAGCTCATGAACTTTTAGAAATCCAAGAAGCTCCTCCAAAGTGAGAGTATTAAGATTTTTAGCTTCTTGAATAGCAGTTACCTTAGGTGTCCACTGTTTGTGCAAGCTCCTCAAGGTTTTTCTAACATGATCTCTATTTTCATAGATCTTTCCAAGAGATCTGAGACTTTTGGTGATAGTTTGGAATCTTCCAAACATCTGATCTTTGAATAACTCATACTGGTGAACCAACATGATCATCTTTGACTCCTTCACTTGGGATGACCCTTCATAAGCTAGGGCTAAAGTATCCCATATTACCTTAGCTGTGCTACAACTATGGACTTTATCATGTTTAGATCTGGTGATAGCACACATCAGGTAGTGCTTAGCTTTCAGATTGAGTTGATGTTGAGTTTTCTGCTCCGGAGTCCATTAAGCTCTGGGAATAACAGCTTCAGCATCACCTCTTGGCTCAGTGTAGCCAGTTTCAATCAGCTCCTAGATATCCACATTTTGTGCATCAAGAAAAGTCATCATTCTCTTTTTCGAGTAGTCATAATCAGTACCATCACCTCGCTCGGTTAACTTCTTACGTTCCGTTAATCCTTTCAGTCTTGTTCCTTACATGTCCAAGTGAGGTGACTAAATGACTAATATCCTTTACGAGTATCTCCAACCCAGATCTCCCTTATTTACTTTTTACTCATCTTAAGTGGTCTCTGTTATTATACATTGCTCGTACTTATTTTTTAGGTTAAAATATACTTTTGGCCGTCCTTTACTTTTTAAAAAATTTATTTTGGTTCTTTATCTCTCTAACGTTACACAAATTGATTATTTCCATCAACTCTGTTACAGCAGACATTAGTGTGAGCTGAAGTGGCCGTTAACTCTCCTTCCTGGCCAATGACATGTCAAAGCATTATAACATGTCATCTCACGTGGAATTTACCGTTGGAAGAATTTATTCATACCCAAATTAAAAAGGCTATCCCCATGGACGAGAAAGACATGATCATTGTTAGACAGTGTAGGATGATCATGTCTTTGCAGAACTCATTAACCTACAGTAGGAGATGGTTGAAGGTGTTCAAGGTTGAAGTGTTGAAGTAGTCCCATCAAAAATTTTCGTCAATAGATTTAACAAAGTTATTGAAAAGGATCAGTTTGTGTAATGTTAGAGAGATAAATGACCAAAATGAATCTTTTAAAAGATAAAAGACCACAATGAATTCTGACCAAAAGATAAAGGACCAAAAGTATATTTTCGCCTATTTTTTCACTACTTAACCAACTCATCTCTCCAACCAAAATTTTTACTAAATGGACCCCGCATGTTACCCTACATCATTACATTTAATCAACAATTTCACTAAATGTGCCCATCAATATGCTTTTAAAGTACAAGAATGACCCACTTTTTTTAAGCACCTCGCTGTAGTTGGTTCTTATGAAGCACCTTACTCCAATGGTATGATCTTATTAAGCATCAGTACTCAATAAGAATTTTCTTTATAAGAGCATCCATAACCCAGTACCCCATATTTTTACTTTTTCGGGTTCTTAAGTGGGTCCCGCTTTTACACATCACTTATTTTTACTTTTTACAACTTAAAGCATCTCATCTCTCCAACTCAACATCTCCATAAAAATTACTTTTTTTATAAGCAAAGAATGTATTAATTAGAGTACGAGGGGTACTCTAACCCTTATAAGATTGGAGTGAAATCTGAGTCAAAAGTGAACAACAGGTATTTTACAACCAAAACTACCTAACAGAAAGTAACAGGTTGTATCATAACTAAAGTTCAACTCCTCAAAACAAATTCCTACCCCTCTCAATATAAGCTAAATGCCCTAGAAGAAAACACCCCCACCGAAATCCACAAAAAAAGTATCAGCTTGATCCCACAAGGAACATTATACCCACATAACATCCAACAACAAATCCAAACATATCGCTTCCCAAACTGCATTCTTTCCCGCCTGCACTTGCACGACAAAACCAGCAGTGACAACCACCTCGAATACCTGCCTCTTGCTCTTACTGTATTTTAGACAACTAATTAGGTTAGAACACCAATTCAAGAATGTGAAATAGCTTCCAAAGATTGCACTCGAACACCACGTCCACGCCCTCAACCTTATAACATCAAACATTTTCTCTAAATCCAGATCACAGTTGTTGAAGATAATCTCATTTTTATGCAACCAAAGTGACCATATCACAGCATACCATAAAAGCTGCCAACAAGATTTAGTCGATCTGAAAAACAATATACCTGAATGCTGATGAAAATGTGATTTAAAATCAGCATGCAACACTACATCCACCCCAATCCAATTATATATATGCATTCACATGTTATACGAGTACCTACACGAAATTAAGACATGCGATGTTTCCTCTAAGTCGAATTTACAAAATATACACATAGGACCTTGAGGACTAGTCTGAATCCCTCTCTTCAATAAATTTGCTGCAGTAGGAATCCTATTAAATGATGCACGTCAACAAAATGCAGCTACTCTCAAAGGGACAATATTATCCCACACCTTTTTGTAAAAAACATTGTCAACCAATGGAGCTCCAATTGTGATCAAGTTATAAGTTGATCTCACACTGTACACCCCTGAGGAGTCCCCATTCCAGGACCACGAATCATTGCTGTTAGCCTTTACTTCAGCTGATGACAGGACTTGCAGCAAGTTTTGTGCCAAATCCTCTTCCCAAATGAATAATCTCCTATGCCATTGTAGATTCCATCTCCAAACACCCTCCCTCCACGCTCCCCAATCAGTAACGGATCCATCTTGCAGAACTAATGTGTTGTACAATCTAGGAAACAAGGATCTAAGAGTGTCATTACCCACCCAAACACCATCCCAAAACCGGATGTCCCTGCCATTTCCTAGAATTCTTGTCATCCCCCTTGATAACCACCCCTCATTTAGGGTAACACTCCCTTGTAGCCTCCCAAGATCCCTCCACCAAACCGATTCAACCCTTGCCCTATCTGACACCAACAACCCTTGCCCAAACCTAACCCTCAACAATTTTGACCAGAGACTTTCCCTATCCACCAACATTCTCCACCTCCATTTCCCAAGTAACGCTAAGTTGAAAGAACCTATATTTTTGATACCAAGCCCACCCTCATCCCTATGTGTACACACCAAATCCCAACTAACCCAAGGAATTTTTCTAACCTCGTCACTTCCCCCCCAAAGGAACCTCATTTGTATTTGTGATATTAGTTTGACCACCTTCTTCGGAGCTATATAGAAAGAAAGACAATATACCGGCAAACTTGATAAGACCGCGTTAATCAATACCATTCGGCCCCTAAATGATAAGAACCTGCTTATCCAAAGTGATAACCGAGACCTGATTGTTTGTATCACACCATTCCAAGTACTTGCCCTCCTTGGGTTTGCCCCAACTAGTATGACCAAGAATTTGAATGGAATTGTCGCCACTTTGCAGTTAAGTTGGCTAGCAACCAGACTTGTAGTTGGATTGGATTCTTTAATTCCCATCACACAACTCTTATACAAATTGACTTTTAAACCAGAAACCATTTCGAAGCATCTAAGTATACATTTCATCACAAAAGCATTTTGAGTAGATAGCTTACCCATCAATATTGTATTATCCGCGCATTGTGTATATGACACTGCCACCTCCTCCACACCACCCCTAATAATGTACTCTTTGTATTCACCCAGACTTACAGTGTTTCTGATCAACCCACTCAACCCTTCCGCCGCTATCAAGAATAAGAAAAGTGTCATGGGATCTCCCTGACGAAGACCCTTTGACACACAAAACTCCTTTGTAAGGCTTCCATTTACCAATACCGACACCGAAGCTGAGGACAGGCATTCCCCTATCCAATCCCTCCATTTTCTGCTGAAGCCCAATCTACCGAGCATGTAATCGAGATAACCCTAACTTAAGGAGTCGTAAGCCTTTTCAAAATCCACTTTAAGGAGCATACATGGTTCTCCTCTCTTTTTAGCATAATCAATCAATTCATTAACAATCACCACCCCATCTAGGATATATCCTCCCTGAAGAAAAGCTGATTGACAATCTGAGATGATGCTTCTCATCACTTTTCCTAGTCTTGCCGCTAGGATTTTTGTCAATATCTTGTAGCCACACCCCAGTAATGAAATTGCCCTAAAATCTCCCAAGTCTAATGGGCTATCGACCTTTGGAATCAGAGTTAAAAATGATGCATTACTCCCTCTTGGAAGCTTTCCGTGAGTATGAAATTTGTTGAGCATTTTGCAGAAATCATCTTTAAGAATGTACCAGATTTTTTTTATGAGAGCGAAATTATATCCGTCGGGGCCCGGGCACTTGTTACTTTTACATCCCCACACTGCCCCCTCTATCTCTTTAATGGAAAATTCGGCCATTAACATTGCATTATCATTATCGGAAAGCCTCTTGAAAGGTACTCCATCCAACCTCGGTCTCGGCCAGACTTCCTCGCTGAACATGTTCTTGAAATGATTGTACACCTCTTCTTTTACCACTGTTGCTTCCTCCCTCCAGACACCTCCGATTCAAAGTCCATGAATCAAATTAACCCTTCTTCTTTTGTTTATGCATGCAAGGAAATATTTTGTGTTATAATCCCCTTCCTTAAGCCATTTTGACCTTGCCCTTTGTGCAATAAAAGCTTCCTTCATCCTAGAGTACTTCCAAAGTGAATCCACACACACTTTCCTCCTAGAAATTTCCTCTTCTGACAACACACGCTCCTCCCTTAATACATCCACCTCTCTCATTCCTTCAACAGCTTTGGCAATATTTGTATCAAGATTATCAAAGCAACTTGTGCTCCACCTCCTAATTTCCAATTTCAATGATTTGAGTTTCTATTTTATTACATAGGCACCCCAATCCTGCACAGTTGAGCCCTCCCAAGTCTCGGTCACCAACTTTCCAAAATCTCTATCCATTAGCCAACAATTCATCACCCGGAATGGTTTGGGGTCCCATTCTTGATTTACTGAATTTAAAATGATTGCGCAATGATCGAAGACTGACCTGTCTAAGCCCCACTGACCAAAGTCCTGCCATTGAGCAAGCCACTCGTAGGACAACAAAAACCGGTCCAATCTACTCATGGAACTCCCATCAGGCCTGTACCATGTGAACTTCCTACCTGTTAAAGGCAGGTCAATAAGATCCAAATCTCCTATTAGCTCATCAAATTCTCGGTGCTCCCTGTTATTTTGTTGTGCTCCTCTTCCCTTCCTCTCTGTACACCTTCTCACTGTGTTGAAATCACCACACACACACCATCTTAAACAGGGCACTTGTTGCCTTATTCTTCTTAGTTATTCCCACAAAATTCTTTTGCCCACTAATTCACATGGGCTATAGATATTTAAGATAACATATGGTATTTGTTCGCTACCCTAAACACCTCTGCAACCCCAAATACCCTGTTCCTAAGAAACTTTCAGACATGTTGAAAATATTTTTGTTCCAAAGACATAACATTCCTCCTGAGCCACCTTCCGCATGTTTCGCCACCTAAGCGACCTCACTCCCACCCCACAGTGCCTCGCATTTTGCATGATCTATTAATTCCAACTTTGTCTCCTGAATACAAATGAAATCTAGCTTCTCCTTTGTTATAAGACTCTTTATTGTAGTCTTTTTTATTCTTCCCCCAGGCCTCTGATATTGTAAGAGGCTATCTGCATAAGGACTTTGCTTTACCCCTTGTAATAACTTTCTGTCGACCAACCATTTTGTTTTTGCCCCTGTCTCTTCTCTCCACTTCCACAAGTTTAGATAGTACAATGTTGTCATCTTGGCTTGATACCACACCTATTTTTCAACCCAGATCCCAAGTTTTTTATGCTTCAACCTCCATATCGTTTTTGATGGTTGATTTGTTTCTTCAAGATATATGACTATCTGGAATTAAATTGCAGACCTTCTTCGACCCTTCCTCACTCGAACCAATTGAACTTTCTGTTAAACTTCTGTCTCTCAGTTGAATTACGCCCTCAAACACTGATGCATTACTTTCCTCCACAGCAGCTTCAAGAGACATCGAATCCTTTATAATCTTCTTCTTCTTCTTCTTCTTCTTCTTCTTATGTTTTGGGTTGGAGATGGCAGATGGATTTTTGTTCCACAACCCCAATACACCCTTGTTGATGATTATTTTCCCTTTTTTCTTTTTGGGCGCTTCTCTTGTATTATCCCCAACCCCCATACTGATTCTCTCTTTCTCTGGCGGCCCAACTCCAATCTCTTGGTATGGGCTCTTTCCTAATGACAAGTCTGAGCCCACCTCCTTGGGCCCATCCCCAATCATGATTTTGCTTCTGACCAAAACCTGCTGCCCCGAAAAAATAAACCCCCCATCCTCCAAACTACCTTTCTTTTTAATATGTCTTAGGCTTTCAACTGACAGCCCAACAGTTTTTTCACTCACCCGGCTGTTACTTAGACTTTTTTCACCCCCTAATGAGTTTATCCGGCTACTCTGCACAACTTTCAATTCCTGCCCTTCTGCATCAGCGCCCCTTTTGTCGTTCACCATGTCAAATCCCACCTTTTCTGTTAACAAGCCTTCTTCCTTGTCAAAATCAGCCGCCGAAAGTACAACGCCAGGAGCTACCTTTTTGCACAAAATCTCGGGTTGCTCAGTTGACCCCCTGATCTCCCTGACCCACCCTTCTGCCTCCACCTCGATATCCAACGGATCTATGCCATTTGAATTTGAAAACTCCCTGTTTAGCTGCTGGATAATGTCATCTCTTAGATTTTCCGATAGGTCTGTTTCTGGCATCTCCTGGATGCTACAGTAGTCAGAATCCTCCCCATCCGAGAAATCTTCCGATGAGCCAACTTCTGGATGAAACGAGTAATCCCCTACATCATACAAACAGTTGTACACATCTGAAAGATCTTCTAAGACTCTTACCATGTAGACAATAGAGTTAATCTGCACTTTAATAACTCTATTAATGAACTCCGCAACCGGTGACTTAATAAGAATCCTAGCAAAATATAGTCTCCTTTTGTCCCTTGTAACTTCATCTATCGACACGAAAGTTCCCAATAGCTGAGCAAAATGTCTGAAAATCTCCTCTCCCCAGCCATGTATCGGTAAACCTGTGATTTTTAACCACACAAATCGAGTGTTACTCGTTTGTTCGGGACTCCATTCAGTGATTTCTGTAAACCATTTTTCCAAAGTAGTCTCCTCATCTTTTAGTATGGATCCTATCTCCTCCGACTCTGTGGAGGATAAAAGGACCAAGTCACCACCCATCGGTGCTGCTTTGACAGTGGAAAGTCCTTCATCATATATTTGTTCCTGAATGTACACTACCCCTTCCGGGTTGATTGTCTTACCTACGTAACATCCCTTTAGTCAGACCATTTCTTCCTCCGACACATTAAAAGCAGTTACATTCCAATCATTTGTTTTTTTCTCCTTAACCGCGGGACCACCTCCTCTTCTAGGCCATTTATTATTGTTGTAGTTATTGCTGTTCGGTACTCCAGTTGCCAACTTCTCCACGTAGCTTACATCTCCCCTCACACCATTTCCTACCCTCATCGCCCTATTAAACATGTTGTTCTTTGATGGTTGTCCCCCAAATCTTTCGCGTTGGAAATGAGGTATATTCACCTTCAGTTTGTAATCGCCTATCCAGATAGTATCCAGCTTTACCTCCAGCTCCTTGGCATGAGGAACTTCAGAAAATTTCACGAAACCGAATATGTTTCCAAACTTATCGGTTCTGGGAGGGATGTACACGTCCCGGACCCTACCCCATTTGCCGAAAACCTTCCACATATCCTCCATGCCAAAGATCTCAGGGAAGTTAGTAAAGAAGTATGAAGTTGCACCTCGATCCTCCCATCTTTGTTTACTCGCATGATGATTCACCCATAGCAGCTCTCGTTTTTATCTTAGTGGAATTGATTTTGTTAATTACTAATTTGATCAATCATTGACCCCACATATTTACATTTGATCAATAATTTATCAATCAACGACTTTTTCTCCAACGACACTTAATTTTTTTGTTTAAAAAATGCAATGCTGACCTACACAGAAGGATAGAAATTGGTGCTTAGTTAAGCATGTGTGCTACACTAGCAACTTTTCAGAAATGCACTCCAACAACACAAACTTAATAAGCACCAGTACTTGTTAAGAGGAATGCTTATTAAGATGCCCAATAGAGATGGCCTAAGGAACTCTGTCGTGGTGCTCTAAGGAGTTGATATGCGCATTTATGTTAAAAGTAAGGGAGTCAAATTAACCAAAACCTTTTTATATGCATGATGTAATTTCCTAGCTCTTCTTTCTTTGTGCCTCTATCTCCTTTTTCCTTTCCTCAGTTGTTTTGGGTTATCTTTTTACAATTGAGTATTGTTATTTGAACAACAGTTTTCAAACAACATGCTGAACATTCATACAGTGATTCTATATTTTTATTTTTATTTATTTTATCTCTCTTTCTTCCATCCTCTTATTTTCTCATTTGCCCTTTGTCCCATTGTGGCCTTCCTACTGGGCGCAATTTTTAAATACTCCAACTATAAAATTGAGTATTTGTCCTCCTTGTTTTATGACTAGAAGTAGCCTGTATCCAGTTTTTTATAATTAAAAATAGTGATTTTACAATCGGTTACTTCCCGATTTTTTGTTTGCTACCACAAAAAAACACGTTGTAGCTTTATCGGGTAACGGCGGTAGATGGTGGAGGATGACGGCAACGGCGATGGATTGGCCCTGATGCAGGAGCTAGAGAACCATTTGGCGACCATTTCCTCCATTGCGGAACATGCATCCCTTTCTTCTTCATTCTCTACTTCGCCTCCTCCGACATGGCTGTAACATCCCTGGCTGCTTTATGGATTGACGACTGTCCCCACAAACCAGCATGGGTCTCTTCAGCGTGCTTTGTCCTCACTCACACGCATCCTGCGAAAACTTCCCAGGACGCTTCACTGTGGAGTTCTTAAGTGATGGGATCCCGAAAAGAAGATGCATCTTATTGGTATAGGTAGTACCAATCAATTCATATAAGCCTTCCTCAACTGTATAGTCCCATACCTACACAGTCTCAGGATCCCTCTCATTCGGATGTGTAATCGGTTCGTTCATGTGTCATTCCGCCGAGAAGCCTGCCAGGAGCCGCTCCTTGTCCGTGCCTTCTTGCACCGGCGATCACTCCCAGCCCTCGTCGGCACCCGGGTGTTACATGACCATCGACTCGTCAGAAACACGGATTTGTATTGTTCGCACCAAAAATATGTTCGACTGAGTCATCAATTAAATGCCTAAACATTCTTTTATTCTTTCATTTGAATATCTGATTGATGCACAAAGTCATAATTCATTCTTTGAGAAGTCAGATCTATTCTTCCTGTGCATGTTGCGACCCTTTTCTTTTGACATCTAAAAGCAGAAATTTGAGATAAAGAAGATCTTGCAAGTCCAATATCTGATCTTCTCTTTCTCTGTCATATAAATTGTTCAATGCTTAAGAATCATAAAAATATCCCCATTTCTCTTACTCCTTCCATTTTTAAGCTGTCATTTAATATTTCAGGATGTTAAATTGTAATTTTGAAAAAGATCCATGAGGAAATACAATCATCATCCAAAAGCTGATATCAGATCTTCATATTATTCTCTAAGGCATCCATGGTGTTGATGACTGTCACGATCTGGAGTTATGGAGCTACACAGGTGTTCAACTTCATTCACTTCATTCCCGCTTCGATTATATTCTTAGGGGAGGGACGTCCATTCTTAACCACATGACCCTTCCAGCAGGTAGGCAGTTATTAGTGACCCATGTCCAACCGGTTAGACCCTCTGTAATCGGCACCGTTCAATAAATTTATTATTATATCAACGGTGATGCTTCATGGTGTACCGAAACTGAGTTCTACATGGAGTATTGAAGACAAAGCCCTTCCTACTGCTACCCACCACTCATTGGTTCGCGATGCACATTCTACTGGCAACTACTCCAAACCCATTAGCAACCCACCATGAAGAGAGCGGGAAGAAGAGTGAGGGGGAGAATAAATTTGAACAAAAAAAAGGATGATCATGAGTATCATAATGTTGTCAATTTTGAGATGTCGAAAAAAAGCTTCTACTAGCAATTTTTTCATTGTTTTTACCCAATTATGAAATCAAAAGTATAAAATTACACACACGGGTACACGTATATACATATGCACACACCAATATATATATATATATATATATATATATATATATATATATATATATATATATATATATATATATATATATATATATATATATAATTTACCTATCATGTATTTAAAACTATAAAACTTCAAAACCAATTATGAAGCAAACATGATAAAAAAATTTGACAACATAAAAATTTATATATGATGTTCACAACTTGATAACATGACTAAATTTTGTATGTATTACTTAAACATTATTAGCTGACCAATAAGATATTTACAATATTTTAACTAAAGGAAATACTTCTACTAAAATATCTAGATTCTTATCTCGAGTTTTTTTTTGAAAAAAAAATATCATTTTAAAATATAACTGCTTTTAAAAAAATATGAATGCTTGAATGGACTTTAAAGAAAAAATAAAAGCGGTGGGAAAACACATTTTGATTTTTTTTAAAGAAGCTACAAGTTCTAGCTTCTAAAAATAAAAGATGTACTAGAAGAGAGAGAATGATGATGAGTCATAAAAGTTCATTTTCTTAAAGTTCATTCAAATATAAAATAACATTTACTTCTACTAATAGCTTCTACTTCTGCTTTTATATTTTATATTATAAAAGCTCTTTTTTTAAAATCTCATCCAATGATAGACTAATAGCTTCTACTTCTACCAAACAGACATTGTCAATTTCTATTATGAATGAAATATATGCTTAATTGATATTTCTTTATTAAATATTTTTCATTGTTGAATTGTTGAATTTTAATGTTAAACAATTAACCATAGTAAAAACCAACAATTTAACACGAAATATTCTACAAATATTTTTTTTTATTTGATAAAGACACATTCTACCCTTTATACAAGATAGTGAAAGTTTTGTCACTTCACATATGAATTATTTAGAACTATGAATTTTGGCTTCATTTGCTACATATTCATAAAAGCATGCTCATAGTTAACCTAACACCAATAGCTAGAATCTCAAGCTGAATCATGAGCCTTGCAAACAGGTAAATCATCTTTAGAATTGGGAGGCACCCTTAGGATTGGATTTCTCTCAAAGAAATTGACAGGCTTCAAATCGAAACTTGACGACACAGTAGGCATGATAGGATAGTCCTCTTGACATGGTATGTGATGGAACCCGATTGTGTACCACAACACAATGTCCTTATTCTCAATTGGACGATCCCTACCAACAAAAATATCAATAATTTGAGAAATTTAACAATATAATAGATCACAAGTCAATTTAGGCATAAAATCCAAATTCAATTATACACTAAATAATTTCTATGCCGTATAAAATTATAAAATAAAAGGTATAAGCTGGAGAAATATTGTGCAGATTTTAATAGACTATACTTAGGCAGAATTAGTTAACTAAATTATTAAATGCCACATTGACTGTGTTGATTTGAAATTTTATTGAATAACCTTTTGTATCTACTATCTAATTTTTTGTGTCCGGGTGGTTGACTTCATCTAATTTGATTTGAAGCAAAAGAGACACATTAAGTGGGTGAGTAGTTTGTCCAACTTTTGTTTAGTGTACATGGAGATTTTTCTTTTCACAATTTAACCATGATAAAGACTTTTAATATGAAATAATAAACCATAATGTTCCTAATAACATCTCCAAAACCCATTGCAGTTGCTTAATTTCATTTTGTCCCTGAAAATAAATAAATTAACCATTTAGTCTCTCAAATTTACAAATGCAGGACACATTAGTCCCCCATTCCACTTTCAATGTCCATTTACTTATGTATATGTCCTGTTAACCATCTTGTCTGACTCGTTGGTGGTACTGCATAACATATGACAAGTTTTCAAAATGAAAACAATAAAAAGCGAAAGAACATGCACAATTTTCAGGCATCAAGGTTTTAAAATTTTGCATGATTTTTCCACTTTGTTCATTTTTTCACTGTGAAAATTAGTCATGGGCCACACAGGACCATCAACAAGTCAGACATGATGGTTAACAAGACACATAGGCAAGTAAACGGACGTTGGAAGTGAAAGGGGGGACTAATGTGTCTCGAGTTTGTAAATGTAAGGGACTAAATAATTAATTTATTTTTTTCGGAGACCAAAAGTGGGTCCTCAAAATTTTTTAGGGGCTAATTTAGGTCTTTACTCGTTCATCTTTTATGGGTCCTATCATGCTACCTTACCACTTTTCACTTTATATGCAATTCTACACTTCAATAATGTAACTCTTAAAAGTTCACTAAATGGGTCCTACAAGTTACCCCACATTTTTATTTACATTTATTTTTGTTTCAATTTCAAATATTAATTCATTTGTGATTGTGTTGCTAAATATTGTGATTCTCTCTCCTTTTTCTATTGGTGATCTTATATAAGAACAAATTACCTACGGAGACAATTGTATTTACATATGACATCCACATCATATATTATTCCAATGGAGTAACCTATTAAAAACTTGTTCTTAATTTTAAGGACCTCTTAAGCAACCCCATTAGAATTAATTGTGTATCATTTTTTCTCCTTATCTAACAACTATCATCCCTGTCTAACTATCATATAAGTCAATTTTCTTTTAGCAAATGTGATGTACATATTTATAGAATCTCATATTGCCAATTGCCCCATTATATAAGAAAGATAAAATTTTGAAAATAGTCTCTAACCTGTTGGACCACACTTGTAGAGTATCATCCCCTCTGCTCTGGTAAACAAATAATCCACCAGCCCATTGCTCACTCTTGTTGTAAGGAGTGACCCAAATTTGGTTGTTGGTAAAAGCTGCTCTCTTCTGTGGTGGATCATCATGATCCAGCAGGCTAGCTGCTGTGGCACCTGGAACCAACTTGTACCCAACTGGGTTCCCCAACCTTGTCTTCTTGGATGGGTTGATCACATGAAATTCAGATGGGTCATAGAGTTTCAGCTTTATTTGGGCTTCTCTCTCTGTCTTTGCCACATTTCTCACAGCTTTCAAGTAACTCTTTCTTGGGGATTCTCCTTGTGATGTCTCTTGTTTCTTTATATTTATCTTGACAAAGGAATTATCAGAGCCATCAATGTCCATATCAAGATATTATGTGATATAATGGTCATGGATTACTCCAATAATGTTTTCGCTTAAAAGGGTGCCATAGAGATATTCTTGGTTTGGAATTTGGTCCATATTCTCATAGGTTGTTCCTTTCACCATCAAAATGCCACTTAGTCCAACCTATAATAATAGAAACAAAAAGCATAGGTTGGAGTGAATTATAGAATAGAATATCACAAGATAAATTAACATCAGTCTATAATTCAAGTGGGCCATTTTTTTACCACTAAAAGGAGCATCAACATCACTGTTTCCTAAACAAGCATGTTCATACTGATGAAGTGTTTGGATAAACGTTTGATAAAAGTGATTTTGAATGAAACTGATTTTGCAAAATTGATTTGACTAGGATTGAGTTTGAAGTAAAGTGATTTATGTTTGAATGTTTTTATTTTGAAAGCAAGTTTGGTATAAAATTTAGTGTAATCTTTTCAATTCAACTCTAAAGTTATTTTTTGTAGCTTTAGTCAAAATCATGGCAAAATCAATTTTACCTAACAGTAAGAGAACACCACATTTTTATTAAAATCGTGTTCAACAGAAGGCAGAATCAATTCTGATGGTTTTAAATGTGGAACCAAACAGACACTAAATTAATTTTCTATCACTAACCTTTGCTCTGATTAGCCCATCGGTTTGAAATTCCCAATCCATGATATAGTCGTAGTTTGCCACCGATGCTGCCATCCTAACCACTAAAGTCACCTTCGACCTGACTTCAGTGATCTGCCAAGAAAGTATAAACCCAAAATAGGCACCAAATGTAAAATTTTCTAAACGGTTAATAAATCATAAATTATCCTATCCGTGACTATTAAATATTAGTTATTATTATTAAATGAAAATTATTATATATTCATTATATAATCAAAGTTGAGTTAGATGATTCTAATATAATTAAAAATAAATAAGAGTAAAAAAATAAATAAGAGTAAATATTATATACTTTTTATGTGGACAAAAAAAATCTTAAATGATGAAAAAAATAATCCAGAATTATCACATGATCACTTAACCACATGATCTTTCCACATGATTATATTCTTGGGGGAGGGACGTCCATTCTTAACCACATGATCCTTCCAGCAGGTAGCCAATTATTAGTGACCCATGTCCAACCGGTTAGACCCTCTGTAATCGGCACCATTCAATAAATTTATTATTATATCAACGGTGATGCTTCATGGTGTACCGAAACTCTGAGTTCTACATGGAGTATTGAAGACAAAGCCCTTCCTACTGCTACCCACCACTCACTAGTTCGTGATGCACATTCTACTAGGAACTACTCCAAACCCATTAGCAACCCACCATGAAGAGAGCGGGAAGAAGAGTGAGGGGGAGAATAAATTTGAACAAAAAAAAAAGGATGATCATGAGTATCATAATGTTAGGCACCCATACTCACCAGCATCCATGTAAGTCGTAAAGTACCACCAATCAGTAGGATCCATATAAGACACAAATAACTCTGAAGTGAACCCTTTATAAATCACATTTCTCAACTCTAATGTATCAGGGTCTCTAACCTTAGCTTGAGAAATTATTGTACCTGCTCTTGGGTCAGGTTTTAGATGAAATTCCCAATTTGCCCATTTCACCAAATTCCCTTCATTTGTAAAGCTTGGACCTTTTGGTTGCTCTAAAGATATTGGGTTGAATAGTTTCAACTCACCATTGAGCTTTTGAATTGAGTAACGATAATCAGTGTCAATGCCATTAGCCACAGGAATATTGTGACCATTATCTGAAATGGATAACACTTCTTTTCTATCCATGTCAACCAAAACTGTGAGTCCTTCAATTGGTTTCATGTAGAAGTTAACACTTCCTTTTTTGGAGTAGCATTGCACCTTAATCAACCTTCTTTTGTCTTCAATTGGTGTACCATACCAGCCTGAAGAGATTGGTAAGCATGCAAGATCTTCCATTTTGACACCACGTTGAGTGATTGTTTTGTTGAACTCTTTGTTGTTCAATGGAACTTCTAGTATTCCCACCATTTCTTCCATGGTCATGGTGGGGTACCCAGAAACTGAACTTGTTTCATGATTGGTAACTTGGTTTGTGGTGAGGTCTAATGTGAGTGAATGAGAAACACCCTTTACAAGTGCAATCACCAAAGCCTTTCTAGGAAATAGTGGATCCCCTTTTTTCCATTTGAGGACTAGTTTTTTTATCAGGTTCTTCTAGGACAATTGAGTTTAGAGTGTAGCTTGATGAGGAGGATTTGAAGAGGGGGTGTTTGGAGAGGATGGTTTGAACCTTGTTGAATTCTTGGATTGTTAGAGGGTCTAGAGGGTGGTGTGGAACATCATATTCATGTTGTTGGTGTTGGTGTTGGTGTTGGTGTGTGGAGAATGGGTTTTTTTTAATAAGATTAGTCTCTAGTAGAGATTCATTTTTGGGGAGTGATGGAAGGTGAATCCAGGTGACAAGTAGAACTAGTGCTGCACCAATTGATAGAACTATGAAACACAACAAGTTTCTAGCATCCATGGAATAATGGATCTCTTTCTCAATGAGTGTGTGTGTGTGTGTGCTTAGGGATATTTGTTTATGAAGTAAAGATAGTTTAGAGAGTGTTAAATAATATAGAAGGTGAAAGCTTCACGTGACAAAAGACAGCTGTTACTGCATTGGGAAATAGGAGATTCCACACTTCATGTAGTGATAATCATTTGGATATGTCAAATTGTCAATCCTGCCTAGAAATATAAAAATAACATAGGTGGGTTAGCTAATCACCAATCACCAATGTAGTAAGTAACATAAGAGTCTTATAAAATTCACTTGGATGAATATGCTCTAATACTCATGTTCATGCCAAGATCCGTTTTGTCAGAATCTCGCCATAGAACGTGAAACTAAGGGGGTTATTTTATGATTTGGGCTTGACAGAATTCAGTGATTCTGGTCCTACGTATCCCAGTGGGAATCAAAGCCAGACGTAGTTCTAAGTTCATCCCTTGGCGGGGGGTGATCTCGATCCCTTAATTTTGTATCGGACGAGTACTAGGGAGCAAGGACTGTTTGATAGTCTCTTGGTCGACACTAGTTCCTCTAACACGCTTAAGGGAGAGTCACCGGTGTTCAGTCAAAAGTGTCTTTCTTATGAGGGGTACTCCTCCTTTTATAATAGGATTCCCCCATCCCTTAGAGATCTGATTTATCTCTTAATATCTGTTAGAGATTTGATTTGTCTCTTGATATCTCTTTTGAGATATGATTTATCTCTTAATATCTCATTTGAGATATGATTCCTTAATTTAAGGGATATTATCTCTTTTAACCAGATAAGGTTATTTTAGATAATATCAGGATTTAATACCAATATCTTATTTCTTTAATTAAGTGATCTTTGATTTATTATCTTTAATTTCCTGGATGGGCCGGGTACTTGAGCTTCGGTGGCGGGTTAATAACCTCGGCCAAGATTACACAAGCCCCCCAAGCTTTGAGCCGATTAGGCGTAGAAGCTTTCATGATGTTTTAGCCGAGCTCTGTATCTCGGCCCATACACAAGCCCCCCAAGCTTCGAGCTGATCACGTGGAAGCTTTTTCGAAGGAGCCGAGGCTAGGAACTTGGTTTCACCTTTTGATCTTTTGTCTCGGCGAGGTGAGTGGCCGAGCTTCATACCATATATATGTGTTCACATCCTCCAACTCGATGAGCATCTCGGGTGACCGAGCTTGACGCTTTCGAGGTACCGAGCCGAGGTGGGGATGGTTACTCGTTTCCTGTTGAGGCCATACTTTCTCGGTTCCCGAGATGGAAAAGAGACGTTACTGTGTGTGACGCGTGGCCTTCACGGCATCATTTCTAAGGCTTGCGCTGTAGTTGCGTGCTCAAACGGTAAGTCAAGAGCCGGTGCTCAACCGAGTGGCCGGGAGCCGGAGCTCAACCCATTAGGGAACCTGAGCTTCACGTTTCAGGTTGTCGAGCTTTATATTTCGGTCAATTCCTAAGTTCAGCGGGCTCAGTGGGTGAGCCTAGTAATCATTTCCCTTTGACTGTTTGGGTTTGGAGATCTAGCTTCATTTCTCATCCAATATTTTAGTTTGGTGGGCTCAGTGGCCGAGTTTAACATCTTGATCAGTATATAAGCTCTCCAAGCTTTGAGCTCAGAATAAGCGAAAGAGTTTTATGAATGAAGCTGAGCTTGTCCTTGGTGTTGATAAGGTACTGGATTTGCATAGATCCTCTTACTTCGGTTAATATCTCTCGGGCAGCACTCGAGTTTAGTGGTTGAGGTTCACATCTCGGCCAGTAACATGCTCTGAACATAAGATACTTCAATCTTACCTTTGTTTAGAAGCTGGTAGCTGAGATTCGACTTAGCAGTGGTTCAGGTTTGAACCGATCTTTTGAAGAGTCAAGTTCAAACTCGGTCATTAGGAATTTACCTCGGTGCTTGTATTTCATCCTTTAACTTTTGATGCTTTCGAGATGCTTATCTTGAGAGTTTGAATTTGACTTGCCCTTTGCCGAATGTAGTTTGGTCTTTGAAGTTCTTGGGAGCTCTTAACATTTTCTTCGAGTAGACCTCGAATTATTTTTCCCGATCTTGAAGGTGTGTCTCAGAATAAACTTTCCTAGTATCTTCTCCAATTTGTATGAGGAAATATTTTTCATACAAGTTCTTCGAGCTGTAGGCTAAGGGATATCCTTTCTCTGAAATTTCCGAGAATATCCCTCCTTTATCCCTACTAGCCCCCCAAGCTCCGAGCTTGAAATAAGCGAAAGAGCTTAAATGTCAACCCGCATGTCTTAACACGCTTTTTGGTGCCGAGGACTTCAGACTATGATTCGCGGAAGCATTGCTCGGAAATCTGTTTTTTTTGTAGAACCAATCCTTTCTTGGGTTATCGTCTTGCTTGGCTGAGCACTGCTCTGATTTTTGTGCGGAGGGAAACATTGCTCGACTTCGACTTTTTCCGGTGCATAGTGTGAGGGAGCATAGCTCGACCTCGGCTTTTTGGTGTGAGGGGGCAATGTTCGACCTCGGCTTTCTGGGCTTTTACCGTTTGTTCTTAGTTGGATGATTTTAACTCTGGCCCTATAGTGGGTTCTCTAGTTGTTAAGCCAGCAAATGCTCGGTTTTTACTAGAATTGGTCCATGATGCGAGCAGGAAAGCTGTGGTCGCTTACACTCTTCTGAGTCTCCTCCATTACCTGTTTTTCGAGCCGCGAGCTTTCTAATAATGAAAAGTATGAAGGCGGATGCCGCCCGAACTTTGCGCACTGGGGACGAGCTTGAAAAAGCCATGGCAAAGTGTGAAGAGCAGGCTCGGCTAATTGGGCAATTGAAAGCCCAAAAGGTAGAGCTGAAAAAAGGCGATACTACCCTTATGGCCGAGCTGGAAATGGAAAGAATCGACCGGTTCAACCTTCCGAAGGTCGTGGAAGGACTTTAAGCCGAGAAGGAAGCCAGTCTTGAGTTGCGGAAGTTGCTGGAATCCGAGAAGGAGGAGAATCTGAGGCTCCGTTCTGATCTGGTTGAAGCCGAGGCTTCTATCATGAGGGAGCATGTTAATGGCTTTTCCTGAGCCGTGAAGAACCTTCGACACTTCAATCCGAATGCTGACTTCACCTGTGCTGACGTGGACAAGGATTTTAAACGAGATGGAGTCCTAGTTCTGTTGTCCGAGCTGGAGGATGAGGATGAGGCCGCAACTCCTGGAGAATAGGGCGAGGATCAATTTGAACGAGGAGGTACCCGAAGGTGAAGTGGGCCAAACTGGCCAGATTAATACCGTTCCTTCAGAGGCGGAGGAGAACCTAGATTCCTGAAGTTGTATAAGCGGTTTAGAAATATCTTTGTTTTTGTAAGACATTATGTACTTGGGGACTTGCCCCTAAAATTTCGTATTTTACTTGTGGATTTATTTATACTTTGGTGAATTTTATGATGTTTTATGGGTTGATCCTGATTGATCACTTATTAACTTGATATATTTATATAGGCTCGGCACTTCGACCCTGATCGGTCGAATGTGGCTCTTGCTTAGGATTCGAGCACCTTTAGAGGCTTTGGTTGACCTCTTTAGGGTTTAGCACCTGCTTAGGAGTCTCCTGCTTAGGAGTCAAGTACCTTTAGAGGCTTCGGTTGGCCTCTTCAGGGTTTAGCACCTTTAGGTGTTATCTCCTGCTTAGGAGTCAAGTGCCTGCTTAGGCTTTATCTCCTGCTTAGGAGTCAAGTAGTTTTTCCTCTTGCTTAGGAGTCAAGTGCCTGCTTAGGCTTTATCTCCTGCTTAGGAGTCAAGTAGTTTTTCCTCTTGCTTAGGAGTCAAGTGTAAGTAGTTTGTTCTCTTACTTAGGAGTCGAGTAGTTTTTCCTCTTACTTAGGAGTCAAGTGTAAGTAGTTTTTTCTCTTACTTAGGAGCCGAGTAGTTTTTTCTGTTACTTAGGAGCCAAGTGTAAGTAGTTTCTTCTCTTACTTAGGAGCCGAGTAGTTTCTTCTCTTGCTTAGGAGCCGAGTAGTTTTTTCTCTTACTTAGGAGTCAAGTGTAAGTAGTTTCTTCTCTTACTTAGGAGCCGAGTAGTTTCTTCTCTTACTTAGGAGCCGAGTAGTTTTTTCTCTTACTTAGGAGCCAAGTGTAAGTAGTTTTTCCTCTTACTTAGGAGTCAAGTATAAGTAGTTTTTCCTCTTACTTAGGAGTCAAGTGTGGCGTCTGAGTGCTGAAGCCGATGGAATTTTATTTTCCAAGGGAGAGCTTGATCTTTCGGGAGCCGGAGCTCAATCACTTTGTAGCCGCAAATCTTGTGACCCTGGGAGTGGTATCAGCCGAGCATTACTTTGCTCAAATAAATAACTTGATATGATGCTACATAACACAACATTAAAGGCGTGGAGCAAAACATACCAAAACATATTAGTTTTAAGCTAGATTTAAGGAATAATATCACCTGGGCACTTTGCGGCCTCTGATCTAGGCATTCCCTGAAGTTGCTATGGCCGAGCTCTGGGAGTGGTATCAGCCGAGCATCACTTTGCTCAAATAAATAACATGATATGATGCTGAGCATTTCGCGGCCTCTGATTTAGGCATTCCCTCAAGCCCTTATGGTCGAGCTCTCCTAGACCGAGCTGTGTTGGCCGAGCTCTGTAAGATATCTTCTTCCGCTCTCCGAGATATCTTCTTCAGCTCTCTGAGAAAAATAATGACACTGGATGGCCCTCCTGTGGTCCATTGACCCTGCGCAGTCCATGGTAGCATAGAGATAATCCTCCACCATGTCAAATAGGCCATATTGGCAAAAAGCATGTATCATCGGGGTGTGTTTAGCAAAACATGCTTGTATAAAATATTATGATGATAGAGCCAGGTATTTGACTTGAGTATTTCATCAAACAACTTGAAGTCGTCTCATGCTGATCTTTTTGTCAAGCTCTCGATGTGGTCTATTATCTCCTAAGAACCTGAATTGCTCCGTCTTGCCCCCTGTTTATGTGGATTTCACCGCTGCTCCTTGTTGTTTCTTAGACAGGGCACTGGTTCCGCAACGTGGCAAGAAAACACCGGTCCCACAAGATGCGCCTCTTGAAGCGGACCCATCCAGGAAAAGCGCACGGATCTCCGAACCGGATTGATTATGCAGAGGACCGTGCCTCGTTGGACCGGACTCAACACCAGCCCCTCTACCTTTCTTCTGAAACTGCAGAATCTGTTCATTAGGTTCGTATTCGTATAGGTATTGGTGTTGTATCTGGCCATGGCAATATTCCATTCCCCTATATGCAACGAGTTTTTGCTTCAGAAACAGAGCCTGCTCTTGCTTGAGCCGAGACAATTGAATAGCTCGTATTTGTTCGTGAATGAGAGATTGGTACGAAGAGGGTCCAACATTGGAGGTATTCAAGCTCTGAGTGCGATAACCAGTTTGGTATTTGTTATTGCCTCTTTCGTGAAGTTTCATCTTCTCGAACATTCCAACCACGTTGTAGGTGCTCTCCAAGAAAGAGTGTGATAACAACGGTTCCTGCCAAGACCCGTCAGGGCTCCCCTGGTTTGAGCCCAAAGGTGACCACATAGTTGACTGGGGCGAACTGGTTGACGATTCCAAGTTGGCAGAGATGTGGTGGTTTTGATGCATGAAATGAGGCATGTGATGCGTGAGTTGGGCAATGTCGTTGAGAAGTATTCTCCTTTGGTTGTGCCTCGGTGGAATGAGCCAGTGGAGTAGCAAACTGAAGATGCGTTGATAGTGGGAGAATATGTTGGCCTTGCTTCTTAAGGAGCAACTAATATATGTGTCCCCACTCCCCAGTGTGCTGTACAAGTCAACGGTTGGAACATGGCATTGGGGCAAATAAAAGAAGATGCCAAGCTAGGAAGGGGTGGGGAAGGAAGTGATGGATCAGGGAAGTATTGGTATTGTGATATGATTCAAAGAGATGGCGGGACCTGTGCCTGTTGGGGGTTCCGATCGGACCCGTTTCAAGCTCCAAGGTCAGCTACTCAGCTTTATTAGTTGGTCCGTATATTCAACTAACTATGCATCTCACCTGCCATTTGTTCGTCTTGAAATGGAGAAAGCGCTGGCGTCAGAGGTCGGAGCCCCGACGGCTAGAGAGGGTGAAAGTGTGGCCAGGGAAGAGTTTTACCCGGCCCCACGGTGGGTGCCAAATGTTCCTGCCAAGATCCGTTTTGTCAGAATCTCGCCATAGAACGTGAAACCAAGGGGGTTATTTTATGATTTGGGCTTGACAGAATTCAGTGATTCCGGTCCTACGTATCCCAGTGGGAATCAAAGCCAGACGTAGTTCTAGGTTCATCCCTTGGCGGGGGGTGATCTCGATCCCTTAATTTTGTATCGGACGAGTACTAGGGAGCAATGACTGTTTGATAGTCTCTTGGTCGACACTAGTTCCTCTAACACGCTTAAGGGAGAGTCACCGGTGTTCAGTCAAAAGTGTCTTTCTTATGAGGGGTACTCCTTTTATAATAGGATTCCCCCATCCCTTAGAGATCTGATTTATCTCTTAATATCTGTTAGAGATTTGATTTGTCTCTTGATATCTCTTTTGAGATATGATTTATCTCTTAATATCTCATTTGAGATATGATTCCTTAATTTAAGGGATATTATCTCTTTTAACCAGATAAGGTTATTTTAGATAATATCAGGATTTAATACCAATATCTTATTTCTTTAATTAAGTGATCTTTGATTTATTATCTTTAATTTCCGGACTGGGCCGGGTACTTGAGCTCGATGACCGGGTTAATAACCTCAGCCAGTACAACTCAGCCTTACAACTTATATTGTTGGAAAACTTATTTAAAATTTATTTCAAAATTATTTAATATTTGAAATGTTTTGAATTCATATTTTATTGTCATTTATTTTCTTTAACGTTTCTATTAATGTCATGAATGAATCTTATAAAAGAAAAACTGTACAATTGCTTTAATGGAGCTTTAATGGAAAAAAAAAGGGTACATGAATGGAATTAAGCCTGCAACGTACACATGATGAAAAGATTGAGGAGGCATTCACTACATATCGGGTGAAGTACTATTTGGGAAGGAAATGTTCATTGAAAAAAGTTTATGTTCTTATCTGTGAAAAATATTTTATCTCTTTTTTATACAAGAGAGTTGATGTGATTGTTGTTATACTGTTTACCCAGAATAATATTATTATCCTGAAAGAGTAATGTTATATCTTGAGGAAATTTCACAATTTGAGACAATTATTTATGGATGGATGAAATAATCATTAAGATTGTTGTACAAATAATAATTAAAATAGATAGATAAAATTAAATAGAGAAAAAAGATGAAGAACACTAAAATCATTTGATCTTTGTGTATATAATATAGATGTGTGAAACTCAAGTAATGACCTAATTAGTCAAGACTATCAAAACGAAAAGGCATATATTGTACACTTAATATAGTTTTCTATGATGTGAAATTGTTCCATGAAATAGAAACAGGGCAGCTTCATAATTCGTAGAAAGCAATGACATGTTCAGGCTTAATCAATTGGTACCACTTAATACCATTTTTACTATACAAACACTTTGAAAGCCTTATTAGTATTACCACTCTTCATGAATATTAGACACGGAGAACCATACTTAAGTACTTAACCAAGAAAGAAACCCGTTGAAAAAGAGAAATTCAATCATCCTCTTGAACTAAGAAAAATCTAACTTGTTTAGGATATTAACCATTTTTGTTGATTCATCATGCTTTTTTCTCTCTTTTCGTTTTCAAAACTATGGGCTAAAATTCCTTAGAGGAAGAAAAATCTCTTCTTCCAGACAAGATATTTTCTGAAATTGATCATACTTTATGTGCTAAATTTCAACCAAGAACTGGAGAAATTTGGCTCAAAATCTGTACCACACTTAAAAAAAATGATATCTGCAAATCAAAAATAAATTGGAATTCACCACACCAACACCAAACATGTATACCAGCTATTAATCTCTTCATGCCAGAAGTTAGTAACATAAATCAAGTTATGCAACTTAAACCACTGCCTGAGAATCAAAGACACAAATTCTCATATCTAACAGCAAGTAAAAAATAGAAACATAACATAGAAGAGCTGGTCTTACCAACAATCAGTGATTCGTTGACCAAACCCTCAACTCTCCTCTTAGACTTTCTTTTCTCTTCAATCACATGGCTTTAAACAGAGGCCTATGTTTCTCTATTACTGAGGTTTCATTCTTTCAAGGAGTCTCTGTTTCGTAGATTAATCAACTATAAATATTTACTTAATCCATTTCATTACATGGTTACGTTTAAATATTTGATTAATTCATGATCGTCATTAATTATATAAAAAATTAAATTAATCAAATATTTATATGTGATTAATCAAATATTTATATGATTGTGATAAATAAAGTCATTAACCATTAACCATATAATGAACAAAATTAACTAAATATTTATAGATAATAAACCAGGTGTCCCAAATAAATATCTCATTTAAATATTCACCTATAATTACTCTCGAATGGTCACCTATCATTTGAATGTGCAACTCCTAGTCACTGTTCAAAGCTATAAAACAGTTTTTTATTTATTAGTGACGTGTTCACTCATGTGCAACTCCTAGCTGCATTGGTATTCTTTATCCCTTTGTTTATATCCACAATTTTAAAGGCAGAGATGAATCCAAGTCATTTTTGCTAACGTCATCTCTCCACCACTTAAGAGAATGCCAAAAGCTCATAAGTCATGACTAAGGTGACGTTTGGAAGAGCTTATTTAAGCTTCTTTTGACTTATCTGATGACATAAGTTCTTATACAGTGTGTTTGGCAAAGCTTATAAAAATAACTTATGTCATCCTATAAGGAGTTTTTGACTTATTTTCATAAGTCACTGGGAGAAGCTTATGAAATTATCATAAGAGCTTATGCACTAAACACCCTCTTCGTGTTTTTTACTATTTGAATCCTCTCATGCTCTTTTCTTTCTTTAAGCGCTTATGGCATAAGCTCTCATGCGATAAGGTCTTATGTGATAAGCTCTTAATTAAGTTATTTACCCAAAAGCACCCTAGATGACAAATATCTTTGTGTATGGTGGTGGTTTCTTTTCGGGTCACTCACTAACAGTTAGTAGCGTTAAGTAATATTTTGTGACAGAAACAAACTTACACTAAGGTGAAGGCTATGGACATCATGCATCAGCGCACCGTTCAAGTGATACAGTCTGATTAGTTTAGATTGTTACTTAGATACATAGACTTTTCAACTACTCACTCCTTGATCAAAAGGTCAAAGCATACTCATTGTATTTGTAATTGCATTATTGTATTTGCTTAAGTACCATTTTTATTTTATTTTAACTAATTAATAGAAAATTTGTTTTACAGCAACCCTCCTCCTGGCTTTTCACTCGACTCCTCCTAGCTTCAACAAAGCATGCTGTTCGCTGTCCACGCGTCACCACTGCCAGCCATCCGTCGTCTGCGTGTCACCGCCATCCACCATCAAGTTTCAAGCTTGCAACTTTATATATCATCTCCCAAAAAAATCACAAAGTTTCAAGCTTGCAAAGAAGGAAAACAATAGATCTGCAAAGAAGAAGCTAAAAAATCACAAACTTATTCAGATTGCAAGGAAAGTTGTAGATCTGAAAAGGAAAACGTCTTTATCACCACTGTCTGCGCCACCTTCCTCTTAGCCGGACCCGCCGTCTTCCTATCCTACGCCATTGCCAGCCTCTGTGCTCTCCTTTCCGCCTTCTGCTACACCGAGTTCGTCGTTGATATGCTTGTTGCCGGTGGCACCATTTTAATCTGGAGTTCGGTGTTGAATATGATAATGACAGAGACATTTTCCTTTTCAGATATGCAACTTTCCTTTTAAAATTGGTTTTTTTTTTTGGATTGAGCATTATAAGTTTTGAAGGGGATGGAGTAGAGTAGTTAATAATGAAGTGTTTAGTAATGGACTAGATTGGAAATGTCACACTCCATTGTTTGGAAGTTTAACGAGCACTACTAGAAAACAGGGATTTTCGGAGTGAAGTGATTCCGTGTGAACTGACATCAAGGTTTCAGACGGATTTGGGATGAATATGAGACAAATTAATAATCAAACTGATTCCGTCCCAAATCCATCCCTATTTCGTCTATAACTTTTGGTGCCACCATCACGCCAAAAAACTTTCCCACGGATTTCATACGGATTGATGATTTTTTATTTTATGACCCGAATTCGTTTGAAATCCATTCGAAATGTTGAGACGAATTATAGATGGAATATATTATCAATTTTTTTTTAGAAGTTAAGTCATTTGTAATTCGTCTGAAATCTGAGACACATTTAAAACAGACTCTAATATAACACAGTGAGCAAACTCCTATCCCTTTCTTCTTATTTCATATATGTTTCAATATTTCAATATTTCAATATTTCATTTGAAGCTGGGTAACCAACTGTTTCAGTCATATTAGCTCTGTATTTTGATTTTGCACTTTTCCCCTTCTTGAATATGTTTTCTTCCCCTTTCAATACATGGAAAGATATTATATGAAGAAAGTGTGAAACATTTCATGTTTGATTCTGCATCAAATCTGTATTGCTCCAAATAATGTGGATTATGGGGATTGAAACAGGTCTGAACTTGTCATCTGTATCTGCAAAAGTTTGACTAAACTCAAACTTCACAGAATGCACCTTTTGCTTGTATAGTTTTGTTTATATTAATAAACAAGAGAAGAAATCAACAATTCTAACCATTTGTTTCTCAGGAGAATAGTTAACTAAGAGTAATTCTATTCACATACACTTACTTCTCCCCATGTATATCCCTTCCACCATGTGCTTCTGTGTTGCTTCTATTAGTACTACATGATTAGTCCTGTTTGTTCTGTAAATAACCATGAACCTCATAGAACATGCTCAATTGTTCACATCATACCTCCTATGCTTGTTTTTGTGGAAGCATCTTTGCTCTGGATATTGCAATTTATTTTGTTTTAGTTTCTGACCAGAGACTAATCCCTCGAGGTACTGAGATCCATTTAAGGGGTTGACCTCTCCCAACAGATGCTCTTCCATACTCATGAGCCAGGAATCGAACCCTTGACCACATACTTAAGGGGCCCAGTTATCCAATAACTATGTCACACCATGTTGGTAGTTTTTTAATGGCTTTAATTGTTAAGTTGTATGTCTTTTTCTTTTAAAATGTTAGTTTATTAATTATGTATTAGCTTAACTTTGTAGTCAGTTGTTATATAAACCAGTTTTTAAGGTTTGTTTTCTTCATGAATTAATTATATAAGCTACATAAAATTAGTTTCTAGTTTTTATAATAAAAATAAAATCAACTTCTAGTGTCTACTCCTATATGTGCTATGATGGTTGTTTCCTTTAATTAAAGATTTGAGAGTCGTTGAGGATATATGGTATCTGTCATGTTAATGTGTTACCCTTGAAAAAGTAATAAAAAAATACATTGGGTCTGCATCAGAGAAAAGATACATTGAATTGAGCATGAATATTTGAATTATAGTCTCAACTGAACAATTTCTATTGACTCCTTGTTTCTATTCCAGATGCTCATTCCAATTTTGGTTGTGAGCAATGCCATCAACAAATTTATAGTGATCACTCCTATTGTTATGAAATCACTACACTGCCCCTAGATTGTTATATGACTGCTTTGAAGTCCAATTGGTGTAATGGTTTGAATTGAATCATATCCTTAACAAAGGCTGAATCACAATTTTATATAATTATAACATGGTTAAAAAGAAAAACACAGCATACATTTGTTATTTTTCAGGCATGTGTTTGGATTATATTTCTCCATAGACTTTTTAAACTAGCATCACATCTGAGTTCAAACTCATGCTAAAATGAATAGGATCATATCGATCTTTAAGTATGTTCTTTGTTTGCTTGTTAGTTCACTTTTGAGCTGATATGTTGAATGGAGAATGTCATTGAAGTATGCATTTGGGATGTGTTGACCTGGTTTATATATAACATGAACTAGTTTCGATTATATTCAATGATACATGTATGCCTTGTTAAATTTTTTTACATGATACAGAATATGAACACTTCCGAGCATCGAAAGTGGATGTATAATGACTACTTCTAGATGATGATGGAAGATTTGATGAGGTTGATGGATTTGATGATGGTGGCCATGAATTAATCAACGATGATGATGATTATGATGACGACAATGACGATGGTGAGGAGGAGGAGATGATGGATGATGTGCTAGATGAAGATGAAGATTTTAGTAATCAAAGTGACAATGAGGAATAAATTTATAGTTGATTTAATATAGATTGATGAGCACCTTGATGACACTAGTTATTTTTATGTTGTTTTAGATCGATAAACATATCACTCTAGTTTGTGTTACTTTGTTATTGACTAATGAGTACTTTGATCATAGTGGTTTGTTTTATTGTGCTAGAATGATGAAACACTTATATGAATTTAGTTTATGTGATTGTTCTTGACTGTTAGGTAAAAACATTATCAAGTATACTTGATTGTTCTTTACATGTTAATGTCTTGTTTGAAATTTGTTCAAATATGTCAAAATTTTCAATTCAGTTTCGTCTCAAATTTGTGTGAAACTAAAACTCGAATAATGATTTTGATATTTCATCTCAATGTTGTTTCAAAAATAAATTAAGACAATTTATAAATTTGTGTCAATTTCCTTTATCAAAAAAAAATAAATTTTATTAAATGTCCAAAATCCGTCTCAAGAGGATAACCGTTTTTGTCTTAAATCCGTACGAAAAGAGGAATGGATAAATTTATTTATTTAATCCGTGGGAAATCTGTCCCAAATAAAATCACAACATCCGTCCCAAATCCGTCCTAAATTCGTGGAAAAATAATAATAAATATGTTCGAAATTTGTCCGAACAATAACCAAAATCCGGATTTGTGTGTTGTTCGGATGTCGTCCGCAATCCGTCTGTAGATATTTTCGGACGGAATTTGGGATGGATTTTATAATTTCCAATGAGGCTTTTTCGGACGGGTGGCGTTCCGTTTGAAATCCGTCCGTGAATCCGTCCGAAAAGGACGGATTTCTTGTAGTGGAGTGAATGGAAGAAAATCCTAAACCCCTAATTTGGAGGGTATGAAGATGAGCGGTTTTGGATGGAGTAAAGTGGTTTGGGTTCCCATCCTCAAACATCTCACTCCATTAATGAAGAAACTCTCAAACAATGGGTTAGTGGATTTTCACCACTCCACTCCATTACTAACCATCACACTCCATCCTCCCAAACATAGCATAACCAGTGCTTCTCTTCTAGCTTTAGATGGAAGAAGAACATAGGTGGGGGGAAAATCACCTTACATGAAAATACCAAAACAACAACCACTTTGACTAATACCCATATGATTTGACGTGGAAAAATCCAACTAACCCAAGAGGTAATCTAGATGGTCCAGATTTTGCAACTTGGGTGATACACCACTACATCACTTTGATGAGTGGTACACCTTAGACAACACCTTACATTACTACTAAAATTTAAAAGGCTTGTTTTGTATATGTAATAAGATAGATTCAAAATAAATAGTAGATATCTCCCAGATGAAAGTAGGGAATACAAGTAGAAGAAAAATAGTCAAGGTTCGTCCAGTTGGGAAGAATACAACTCATATTCTATAAGGACGTGAGTTCGAATCCTGCTGCCAATGTGAGGACTTGATTTGTAGGTAATTCATAAGTACATCTATAAGCACTCTTTGAGTTATGAGGTCTGTCTTGATCCTGGTGAACCCCACTACCAAACTCACCTAAAATAAATGGAAGTATAAAAAAAAAAACTCTCAAGTTTAAGTTCTTACAAATTTAGGGAAAAAAATAAAAAAAATAAAAAAGAGATAAAGATAGATGTATAATTATAAAATGCCATTTATCCTATCATTGAGATGCTTTTGGGGCAGTTTTAATGTTCTATTGGGCCTTGAATGTGTTGCTTTGCCCCAACTTTGTTTAATTGTTGTGTTAATCAAGGGTGTAGTACCATTTTATGAATTTTGTCATGACTCTTTTCTTTATTAATTGGTGTTTGTTTTAGTTCTGCAGGAGGAATGCCTCTCAAAGGAATGGGTTGTAGCACAATTAATCATCAATTACTAAATAAGGGTGAGAATAGGTCAGGTCAGGTCGTTCGTCGGGGGACCTATAGCCTAGCCTATTTAAGGTCTAGCTTGACTTAGCCTATTTAGTAAAAATGTCAGGTCAATACTTTTAAAAAATCATATATAGCTAAAGAGGTCAGGCCTAAAGCTTTAAAAAAAGCCTACTAAGCCTATCAGGCCAACCTATTTAACACACACACACACACACACACTAACTAACTATAATATATTATTTACATAGTGGTCTATTTGTCTATTTATTTGTGAATGCATAGTGACTTATTTATTAGTATATGTCTACCAACTTCTTTATCATTAGAGGCCTACGAGCCTATTTATAAGTGAAGACTTATGATCTATTTATAGATGTAAGCATATTTAAAGGTCTTGTTGATAAGTAGGCTTTTAAGTAGACTTTCAGGTCATGCCAAGCTTTAAAGTAGGTCAGGCTCAGGCCTTAGAAATTGACATATATCAAGCTAATAGGCCAAGGTCAGGCCCCGAGATTGGAACGCAGGTCAGGCCTAGGCTTATAAGGGTCTAGCTCGACCTAACCCTATCTTTGGATTCCTTAACTAATGCCCTTAGGCTTTAGGGCACTGGTTAACAAGACTAAAAAAAAATAGTTGATGTTAGTTTGAGTGTCAAACTGTCAATTACCGTGTAACATTCAAACATCTTCGAGAACACCAATACGACTATACAAGGATTCATTAATGGTGTGTTTGGTATATGAGAAAATAAGAATAGAGAATTGATAGGAGAAGAAAAGATAATTTTCTCTTGTTTGGCAAGAAAGAGAAATAGAGAAGAGAGAAGTAATTGGGTGAGACCCATCCAAAATTTATTCTCTACAAAGATGAGAAGAAAATAAAGAAGAAGAGAGATTGATAAGTTAAATTACTCATCTACCCTTTTTCCAATGATCATACAAATTAAATAATCAATTTTTTCATTGAATTAGATTAATAATTTAACTAAATTGAAATTAATAAAGTAATTATATTAAACTAATAAATTTTATTTGTTAAAATAACTTAAATCATTTAAATTAATTTAAATCATTTGTTTTTTTTTTCAAATAACTTAATTAATGAAATTAAAATATTTGTATAAGTTTTTTAGGTAAGGGTATTTTTCTCTTTTTAAAAACAATTACATTTATCTCTTCTCACTTTCTATCCTACCAAATAAAGGGGAGAGAGAATACACCGACTCCGTTGACCATTAAGAATATTCTTTTTAATCCTTGTTGACTTTGAATTAACTAGATGGAATGGTGAAAAAATTAAAAAATCACAAATATACTTCTAATGAAGCAACTATAAGTAACCATGGCCGACTTGCAAAAATTTTGGTTCTTTATGACCAAGGGAAATCGAAAAACAATATATACTGTAACACTTTCAAATATATATAGCCATAATCGCCAAAATATTTTAAAATATTTGGAGTTTAAGAAATGAAGTTTAAATAAAAATTATGTTAGAAAGTTAACTTTTAAATAAGAATTAAATAAAATATATATATAAATTTTTAACCTTACTGTTGTGTTAAAAAAAACAATTATATAACATTGTTTTAAAAAATGATTACAAGGAATCAGTCAAAAATTAGAATTTATATATGACATTGCTATCAGCTATCCCACTCACGTGACATAATTCTCAATGCTACCCATAAAGAATAGAACTCCCTAGACTTAAAAAACCCCGAAACATAGTTCTTTTAACCATAAAAAACCAGTAAAGCACATTGCTGGTAGTCCAGTTTACAGAACCTAAGACAGAATTTGGAACATGTAGAATACACAGCAGAATACAAAACATAATATTGAAGTTGATACAGGGAAACACAAGAAGGGGATTGTAGCGACCAAAAAGAAAACCTGTTTTTCTTTAATTTAGAGAATAAACATGAAGTCGCCATCAACTTTATTTAATTTCGGGAAAGTTGTAAAACCCATTAAAAGAACTTTGGGTTCGGGAGTCGATTATGTCTAGGGAATACATGGAGACTTAACCTCGCGGCACCCTAGAACATCCATAAAAATGGTTACCCAAAGTTAGTTGTGTAAATTATTAGTAACTTTGAAAATATTTGTTTTACCTTGAAAATCATTTAAAGGAAAAAAAAAAGCATTTTTTAATTTGAAGATATTTTGTATTTTTATCGGTTTTATGTTTGTGAAAGAAATTTTTTGATTAAACCTAAATGTGGTTGAACATGGCACGTAAGTCCATAGGGCAACTTCAAAATCTAAAGGGTTGAGCATGACACTTGTCATAGAGCAACCCAAAAATAACATTGATTTAATTAAGTATTTAGAACCGGTTGAAGGGGATTTAAGTGATCATCTTTTATTTTTACGTAAACATCGTGTTGCTTTATTAAAATAGAACAAAAATGAAACATTTTAAGTGTTTAGTAACAGTATAGTCATATGAAGATTACTAGTGTATCATGCATTTCAGAATATGACAGCAAACAATGAAATAATAATCCTACGATACATCATTTGTGAAACAGACATAAGAATTCATATAGCAAACATCATACTAACTCATTCAGTTTCAATATCCATAGATTTTCTTTTTGTCACAAAAGGAGATACAGAAAAATAAGAATGTCAAGAGAAACTCATGAATAATATCAACAAAGAGAACAAGGATTACTAAATAAGAGCAGAATAACAATGATTTTGCTTTCTCTCAGTAGTAAAACTTTAAGTTCAAAACCCTTACATTTCTGTTTCACTGACTCTTTTAACTCTCTCTTCTTCTACAAATTTGGAACCACTCTAATAACAGAGAAGAGAAAAAACTCAAATCCCTAATCTCTTTTCTTCACAAAGAAATGATCAAATAAAACAATCTCTCTCTCTGTGTGTCTTCGTATCCTTCATCCGTATCTCCTTTTTTTTTTTTTCTCTTTTTCGTTCTTCCCCCCTTTCCTTTTATAGATGGAAGAAAGGGCTTCATGCTTCTCCTTACCCAGCGGCTTCAAGGTTGGTTTCACGAAATCCGGAGCTTGGGCGGTTCTGATCAGAGATCGCGTGTGTCCAGATGGAGGTGGTGCGAGCAGAGGAAAGGAGGTGATTTGATGTGAAGGTTGCGTGTTTGAAAAGAGAAGGAAGAGTGGTACGGTTAAGATAGTGGAGGAGATGAGGGAGAAGAAGGACCAATGGGTAGAGGAGGTGTAGGGGCGGTTGGAGGTGTGGAAGGAGGAAGAGAGGTTTTGTCTGATATGTAAAATGAGATTTTTAGGATTAGGAGTAGGGCTGCTAGTTTAAAATAAGGGAGGAGGTGAGGAAGAAGAAGGACCAATGGGTAGAGGAGATGTAGGGGCGGTTGGAGAGTGGTAACTCAACCTTCTTTCTTCTCTTTCTGCTGATTGTTCTTTTCTCCTTCTTTTCTTCCTCCTTTCTTCATTATTTTCTTCTTCTTCTTTCTTTATTTTTTAGTCTCCAGTCTGTAAATAAAATTGCAGTGGACGGAGTCTCCCTGTCCAATCAGAAAATTAAGTATACAATGGATGGGACCTCCGCGTCCAACAGAAAATTAAGTATGCAATGGACCGGACCTCCCCGTCCAACAGAAAAGTAAGCATGCAATGTGGGGAACCTCCGCCTCCAACAGAAAATTAAGTATGCAATGGATGGGACCTCCCCGTCCAACAGAAAAGTAAGTATGCAAGGGACGGGACATCCGCGTCCAACAAAAAATTAAGTATGTAATGGACGGGACCTCCGCGTCCAACAGAAACAGAAAATTAAGTATGCAATGGACGGGACCTTCCCGTCCAACAGAAAAGTAAGTATGCAATGGACGGAACTTTCCTGTCCAACAGAAAATTAAGTATGCAATGGACGGGACCTTTGCGTCCAACAGAAAGTTATGGACGGGACCTTCGCGTCCAACAGAAAGTTAAGTATGCAATGGACGGGACCTCCTCGTCCAACAGAAAATTAAACATGAACCTCCTCCTCGTTTCTTGGTTATTTTATTTTTCTTCTTTCTTTCTTCACTATTACTTTTTAGTTTCCCTGATACATAATAACATAAAATTAGAATAAAATAAATTGAAGACGAACAAAAGTGGGTGTTCACAAGGGTTGAATTGTGTTTCTTAACATTTTTCCTAAAAAGCCTTTTTCTCAAACCTTTTTGCAAGAAAAACAAGATGAGTACACACAAACAAGACAACCTTTTTAAAGAGTTAACAAACTCAGATCCATATCCCCGCAATTAGTATAAACAAAGACTGTAAAAGGAAGGGATAGAAAATTCACACGAGTGATTTATCCTGGTTCACTCTCTTCCAACCGAGAGCTACGTCCAGTCCCTTCTACCTGAAGGTTTTTCTCCACTATTCTCCAAATTGATTACAAGTATTCAACACCTCTTCAAGCTACAAGTATTCTTTCTCTACCAAGCCTCTTCAAGCTCTAACTCTAACAAAGAGATTTACAGATTTTGATATATGAACTCACTATGTGTGAGAATATGAAAGTTTAAGATCAGGAGGAATACAACTGAAAATATTCAAATGAAATTTGATAAGAGATTTGGCACTTTGAAAATTTCACAGCATCAAGTTGTTTCTTCTCTTGGGGTCGTCTACTATATATAGACTTCTTCATATTTTCTTCAACGGTATTGAGTAAATATCCGTTTAGAGATAACATTTAATTCTAAGATCCATTGAGACTAATAGCTTGACATGCTTCATGGAGAATTGCTCTTAGTTACCAGAGAAATGCTCAAAGTAGAGCTGTCACTTCCTTGTTGTACCGAAGGTTGCTTTCTAACTTTCCTTCTTTGTACTTGCTTTAACTTTACAGCAATATAGGTGACAGAGTACAAAGGTTTATGTTTTCTCGATGGTACTATGTTTCTAATCTTGAGAAACAAAGAGTAAAAAATTGAAGAAAAAAGGGAAAGAGACATACATTCATTTAAATTAAATATTCAATCATTTGAAATAAATTCACTTCGAGTAGACGGGTTCATTTTCAGTAGCTAGTAGACGCGCAAGTTCTTGGACTCGCAATTTTAACTTAACAAAAAAGCGGGCTCGTCTAATAACATGGCATCTAGTTAATTACTCATCTAGACTCATGCCTCTGGACTTGTTATTCTCCTAAGAGCTATTAAATGGCTAGTCTAATACTCATTTTACACTTAGACTTAGAGCTCGTCTAGTGTTATTTAACTTAGCCAAAATTTAATATCTCGTCTAGCGATAACTTTATAGACTTAGAGTTTTACCATTTTTTTTGAAGGCTCATCTAGCGGTTGAGAACTTAGACCCGATACTGTTTTTCAATCAAACTGAGAAGCTACAAGTATGTTTCCTTATCTAACAGAACTATAGCAACTCTGCAAGCTAGAATAAACAAGTTAGTTCTTTGACACAACTTTGCCATACAAATTTAACCTTTTTGTTAACATCAAAACTTAAGAGATCAAATGAGCCAAAACCATTTTGATTATGACAATCTCTCCCTTTTTGATGATTTCAAAAACAAAATAAATTTGAGTGAGCAAAGTCTAAGAGAGCTACAAAGGCTCCCCCAAAGAAAAAGCATACAAACTTAATTAATTCAAACATAATATAGCAAGCATTGAAAATAAGTACTAAAACATAGTATCAGAGCATTAGAGCAAACATGTATCCAGGCAAACACATATCAGAACATTTGTTTAATCAGAAAAGCATAAAAACAACAAGTTAAACAGATATGAAAACAGATATGTATATGCAGTAAACATTTAGATCAAAAACTGCCTTTTTATAAAATTTAATTCTCTTATCCTCCCCCTTTTTTGTCATCAGATAAAAAGGAAATAGGAGTGGATCATCATTGTCAGTTAGAAGAAAATAAGAATAACTAAGAAGAGGGTGGAGGAGGTGGAGGAGGGTTCTGATTTGGAGGTGGTGGAGGTGGAGTAGCTTGACCTTGATTCTGTTGGTAGCTGGTGAGCAATTGAATCATCTGACTGAGAAGAGCATTGGTAGGATCCAGTTGCTTTGCTACCTGAGCTTCAATCTTCTTATTTAAAATTTCAACCAGGTCTGGTGGCAAAGAAGTTATGGAACTTTCGGTAGCGGTAGCAATGTTGCCTTGCTCTTGCATTAGACTCAAGGCTTGAGATTGTTGAGGCTGGTCATAAGGATGCACAACTGCCAGAGCCAAAGGTTGTGCAGAATTCTTGCCATAAGTGCCTTGTTTTCTCACTAATTCAACAACTTCTTCATTCATAACCTCAGTCTGAACAGCTTCCTTGTTCATATCAGGACCTTCAACAGTAATCTCTTCAATATGCTCAGATGATGTTGCAGAAGCTTGTGGTGAGGGTGCAGGGGTAGGCAAGTCTGGAGCCCAATGGATTGGATCTTCTTCAAAAACCAGACTGATCAAGGGTATTCCAAGAGTGTCCTCATGGATATAGTATCTGACGTAAGAGAAACCAAATTTTCCTCTAATAGTTGGAGTGGTTCTCTTGTCAGCTTCACTGAGTCCAGAAGATGATGCTTCCCTACAGCATATCTTTATGTGATAAGCCCAGAAGCCTCTAGCATCAAAATTTGTCCTCTTATCTTCATTTTCATTTTCTGCCAACAAAAACTGCATCATCTCTTCAGCAATCAAAGAGTCAGAACTAGCTTGAAGCAAACAGGAGCCATAAGCAGGCATTTTCTCTGTCTTTCTCCTATACTTGGCATCCTTGTCCTTATTCAGATCAATCATATTTAATCTGGGACAGATCGGGGAGGTCTCACTCCAATTTGAGTGTCCTTGGAGGAGTGGTATAGCCAGAGGTAGGTGGAACAAAGTTACCAACTCTTATGTACCTTGGCATTTCAATTTCTGCCTTCAGATGTGCATACATGATGTGATCTACTACATCAGCAGCACTGCCATACTCCCTTTGATGCACAAAGTTCTTCCACTTAGTGTTCCTATCCAGGATCAACTTTTCTCTTCCATAAGTTCTAGATCTGTGGCACTCAATATATTGAGAAGAAACTTTGAGTGGATTTGTCCACCATACAGGAATGATATGCTTGTCTACACCATCTGTGTGTGGTTTGAAGGGTGGAAATTTGATGAGCTTATGGTAGATTTTTTTGGGTGGAAATTTCTTTTGTGGCAAGTGAGTAAGCAGGGGTCCATTGGCATTGTATAGAGAAGATGGAAGCGGACCATCTCCTTCAGAAGGGATAGGTACATGCCATGGATAGTGTGTAGGTTTAGGTTCATACTCATATTCTGGTAAATAATAGAATGGTCTGGTTGATTCAGGTTCAGGTTGGTGAGTGTGGTAGAGGATTCTCCAATCCCTTTTAACTTTGGCTAAGCTTTCAGCTTTGGCATCATATAGGACTGAAGGGTCTATGTAAGGGAAAGTGACTTTGGGGATTTTGGGTAAAGGTGCTCCATGATTGATCCCTACATCATCTGGTTGGTTAAACCAGGGATCATCAACATGTATTATAGGTTGAAATTGAGGTCTGGTTGGGGAGGTTTGGATAGGAGAGTGGACATAAGAGTATTGTGGTGAGGATGTGCGACACCCTAATCTATGGTCATCACACTATTACCCAAGAACAGAAATTAAATTATTAACGCTGGTTACTTTCGGAAAATATATATTTGAGTAAACGTTTCTTTACAAAAATAGTGCTGAATTTTTTTTTTCTTAACATAGAACCCTTGCAAACATACACAATAGCAATGGACCATTAACCTTGATAATGTCCACACTCAGGGCACCAATAGCAAGTAAGATGGGGTCTCCATGTCCTCACCAGGCACATGAGATAAATGCATATCGGAATTACCTTTCGCCGCTGGTAATTAATGCATCAAACCACAAACCGCAGACACGTCTGCCAAATGCATGTAAAACACTTTTGTTTTGTTCTTTTCTTTGTGTTCAATCTTTCTTTGCCGAAGCTCACAATGGCTTATGACTCACATAGTTTTAAAACACTTTTAAAACTTTCATTACAACACAGGACCTCACTGTCCGAGTGCTCAATCACGACACCTCTTGACCGGTGCACCAGTCTTAGGTTCGTGGTACTAGAAAACATCTTCAATGTTTCAACATGGTATACCTCACGTATACGGTATAGGCCCTCAAAGTCCAAATGACTGAGTCCATCACAACACAGGACCTCAGTACCCCGACGTCTCGGTTACTAAGTCCAACTGTACTTTCAACATGGTTGAATCAACTTTCGATTTTCAGAAATTCTTTTCCAAGGTAGAAATTCATTATAAAATCCTTAAATCATAAAACTTATTTTTTTTTCACAAACTAATGAGTCACTTGAGGTTTAATTTCTTCAAAATATGCACTGCCGTTTCGAAAATACTTGCCGTCTACACTTTTCCAAATTTGCCGTCAAATATTATTTTTAAGGCTTTTTAAGCCAAAACTTAACTTTTTCCACTTAATTAATTTTATAAAATCATGATTAACTTATTTTCACCAATTAATTTTATAAAAGAATATTTTGTAATATTACGGGTTTTCTTACGTAAAATTCAGCAGTGCTAAAATATTTTCACGGTTTCGCGCTCGTTGTGACTCATAATTCCCTTTTCCAGAAATAAATTATTAAAATAATAATATTTTCCAAAACTCCTCATTTTCCTCAAAATAAATTTCCTTTAATATTATATATCAACATTTTGCCGTTAAAACATTGAATATAATTTGCGAAGCTTCTTAAAGCTTTTATCCGACTTACTTAATTGTGCACTGACCACTGTCATACTTCTCACACATCAACCAACAGTTATATCACAGATATTTCCCTGGCAAATCATGCATCACAGTAGCATAATATAATTGCAGATAAACAATTAACGCAATTAAAACCACACAGATACAAATAACACAACAATAAACAACATAAATAAATGCTAACAAACAAATAATTACAAACAACCATGGGATAGCATATAGCCATTGAATAAATCCTCCGGTGTTCCCCTCTTACCTCTTGAAGACTTTTTGGTGAACTTACAGATTCCTTCGGAATTTCGGTTACCTCGTAAACGTCGTACTCAACTAACCTTCAACCATTATAACCAAATAGTTACAAATCAAGAAACTAAAACATTCTAAACCCTAATACATAGTCACGGCCTCTAGGGTTTTTGAATGACTAAAATTTCTAATCATGATTAAGTTATGGATTAATGATCCTTGATTAACCTAACTCATAGATTAGTAACTAAACAACTAAATTTCAAAATCAAAACTTCCTAACTCTTTTATACAAGGATTCGGTCTCAACATGTTCATAGGGCTAGGGTTCTTAGTTTAATAAACCAACTTGGATTTATTAAGCATACATACTAATAGCTTGATTAACAAGATCATTAAGGAAAACTTTGAACAAAACTCAACAAATCTAACCCACCTAGGGTTTCGGCCAACATAAAGATTTTTGAGTAAAGATTTTCATTTTAAGAAACTAACATAGATTAGAGTGTGTAGACATACATGCCATATGGAATACATGATCATATATGACAACACATGAACAAAACTCTACCAACCCTAATTTGCTAGATTCGACCAAAGCTAGATTTTTAGGAAAGAAATTTTTGATTACATCATGCTCTTGGATTTAGATAATATGCATGATATCAAGAAGATAGAAATTTAAAGTAGTTTCATCATCATGTGATTTTTCTAGAATTTATTATGACTTTTCAAAGTTCTAGGGTTAGAAACTTTAAAGTGATGAACAACTATGATATAAGCCTTGAATCAAGAAACTTGCTAAAGAACATAGGCATGATTAAGAATGAAGATTTGAATTTACCTCTTGAAGATCAATGACAAAGGAAATCCAAGAACTTGTTTTACAAACTTAGCACTAAGAGACTCATGAACTTTAGGGTTTTGGAAACAAATGGAAAAAGAAACTAAGTGAAAAGTGAGAGTATGGTATTTATAGAGATAGTGGCGCCATCTTGGGAAGGATCTATATGATGATGAGTTGTCTTGCTAAAAGGATTCAAATGCAATTAAGTTCTAAGGATCAATTTGCAAAGATTCCATAAGTTGAAGGACTAGTTTGCAAATTGTCAATAAAGTGTCATGATGATGATTTTGCCACATTTAATGCAAGCTTATCTTGACTTTGTTGGCTGAATTTATGTGTCAAAGATATTTTAGGATAATTCATGAAGGTTTGAGAAGAATCAAGAATGATATAGAATAATCAAGAATGATGTAGAAAATTGTGGAACACTCTAGCAAAATCTTGATTCATCCAACAACAAATGAGGCAGCCATCAATCCTCATGGGCTTGTGCATGGGCTGGGTTAGTTTGGGTTTGGGTTCATTTTTGTGGGGCCCACTTGAAAATTTAAGCATTAAGCTTAAGATAGGAAACTTGTATAGTTTCAAATAGGCTTTATGGAATCAATCCATGAACTAAAACATTTTGGGCTTCTAAGCCACGACCATTTGAGATTGGAAACAAGAATTCTATCCCAATCCACTTGAAAAAAACTTAGAAACTAATTTAGGGACAAAAGGGTAATTTACAGAAAGTTCAGGGGCATAAACGTAAAATTCATAAATTTTCTATTTAACCTTGAAAAACCTTCTAGACTTAAAAATATGATTCATCCCCTTGAATCATCTCAAAATCCTAAGTTAAACCCTCTATCGGCTCTTAGAAACTCTGAAATTCCTTCCGTCGTCTACCCGATTACGCGTTCCACCCGTAATATGTAAATTATTTTTTTTCTGAAAAAAATTCTAAAAATACAGAATTGTAGAAAATAAAATACTAAATTTAAGTCCTTCATTCACGAATTAAAATTAGGTCTTTTGAGCAGTATTATTATACTGTCCATGGAATTCGCGGGCCGGGTTTCACCTGACTTTCCAACCTAAATTTTAATCGTAGCTTCCTACGGTCAAGTAGGATTGAGTGGTAAACTCCGTTTATTTAAAATAATTTTTCTAAAACTCAAATAAATTTATAAACATATTTAAATGTATTACTGTTATTTAAAACAGTAAAATACAGGGTGTTACAGGATGTATGTTGGGGTGAGGGTTGTGATTCAATTATAGGTTGTGGTGGAAGTGTTTGTACATGTGTGTCAGGGTGAGGTGGTGATTGTGATGGTGGTAACAGTGATGGTGAAGATGCATTATCATTCACAGAAAAACTTTCAACTAAGGCATCTACTTCTAATTGGACAGGGTCATTAGCAGGAATGTTTACCTCAGAAGTCATAACAGACTTAGCTTTTCTTTGAGGTTGTTGCCTTGACGTTGTTAGGGGCAGCAGTAGCAGCAAGCTTCTGTTTCTTTAGCACAGAACCAATGGGGACATTGTCCTCATCATCTTCTTTCTCATTTTGAGACAAAATCACTTTTCTTGATCTTTTCTGTCTTGGGACCACTTGCGGTGCATCAAACCTTGTTTCCCTGATGACCACTCCAGCAGAAGCAGCAGCTAGACGAGTTGTTTTGGCTCTTCATCCCACTGTCTTTTTATTCATGCCAAGAGTTTCAGCTTCATTGAGCTCTATTTGTTCTTCTTTAATCTTCAGCCTTTCCTCTTCTTTAGCCAGCTCCACTTGAGCAACAGTGCTCAGTTTCATATTAGTCAAGTTTACCTTGCCAAATACTAAGGTAGACATGCCCTTTTCCTCGAGGATTTCAGCTTGTTCCTCAGGAGTCTTGGCTTCCAAAAAGGCATAAACTTGTTGAGCTTTAAAGACTTTTGATAGCAAGTGGTAAAAGGGGATTGCAGATGCCTTATCCCTGTGGATCATGTATTCTTCGAATCTTCCAAAGAAAATACGAGGAAGATTGACCTTTGTCTCAGTGAGCAAGTGACAAAGACAAAATTTGTGCAAGGCAGAGAGGTTTTCCTTGGACCCAGCCTTGTGTAGAACCGTCTTGTTCAGAATCTGGTGAAAGACGTGATCTTCATCCTTCATCTCCGCAGCTTTCCAAGAGTGATTTCTAACTTTGTCAGGTCTCATAAAAAAAGCAACAATTACTTCTGGTCCTCCCAACTCTTCTTCCCATTTATCAGAAATAACTAACCCTTCCTGGGCACAGTTAATAGCAGCAACAATGGTTGCTTCAGATACAACCACCTTGATTCCCAAGACTTCAGCAGAAATTTCAGTCTGGGACACATCTGGTTTCCTCCAGAATGCTCTAATTAGGTCTGGGTACACCGAGACCTTCTCGATGAAGAGACCATCCCAACCAGCAGCAGTGATGTATTTGCTTACATCCATGTTGTACTCTTTCAGAATCCCAAACTCAAAGCGATACTCGATGCCAATTATTTTGCGTCGGGATTTCAAGGATCAATAAAAGATTTTCAGAGGGAAATGTTTAGCTTAAGAAGGTTTCGAAAATGTGAAGAGTTTTTCTTGAAAATAATTCAAAAATAAAAGAAATGTTAGACGTGTGAAATGACATGCATTAAATGCTGACACGGCACATGTTTTTCGAAACTGTAAAAAGGCAAGTGATAGGATTGATGGAAGTAACTGACTCAGCAAAGAGAATTTAATTAAATATGTCTTGGTGACAAAATAAATGCAAACAATAATTGATAGCATAGACGAGTCAGATAAAAGTACACAGACAGTCAATTGACGCGGTAAGCAATGGACGCATGTTTAATCATGCAATAGACGCGATAACCATTAGACACACATTCAATCCACACAGATCATGTTAATATGATTTCTAATAAACATAAATATGTCCTCATAAAAAGGTTTAGTAAAGATATATGCCCATTGATGGTCAGTATCTACAAATTGTATATCAATAACACCTTTTTGCACATAATCTCTAATAAAATGATGTTTAATCTCTATATCCTTAGCACTTGAATGCAAGATTGGATTCTTAGATAGATTGATTGCAGTTGTGTTATCACACATGAGTAGAATACTACTTACAAACACATTATAGTTTTCCAATTGATGTTTGATCCATAGAAGTTGTGAGCAGCAGTGATGAGTGTCATTTCACCTCATATTTCCTTAACATTTTGCATGCATTTTCATGTAGTTTAGGCATTTTTATTTTGATTTTTGTTAGTTTTTACCTTGGAACGGGTAAGGCGGTTTTGTGGTGTTGTTGTGCAGGAATTGAAGATTAAAATGTTCAAGATCAACCATGATGGAGCTTGCATGAAGATGGAGCTTGAAAAGCAAGAAAAACGACCTAATCAGATCCCATCACGGCCTAGCCGTGACAGCCATCATGGCCATGATCGAGCAAGGCTGAAAAGAAAAGAACGAAAAAGTCAGAACCTGTCACGGTCAGGCCGTGATGGCCATCACGACCGTGACAAGCCATCAGTGCCAAGTTTTCCAAGACAGAATTTGTCACGGCCTGGCCGTGACAGGCATCACGATCGTGACGTGCAATATCTGGAATTTTAAAACCTGATTTGATCTGATTTTGTAATTGCTTGGGATTTAACTTACCCTACATTATAAATAGGCCTCTAAGGCTCGAAAATAGGGATCCCTTGGGCTGCTACCTTAGGCAAAAACTAGGATTTCTCTTATTCTCAATTTCTTCTCTTCTCTTCTCTTAGGTTTTATTTTATGCCTTTGTTAATCAAGCTTGCTATGAACATGACAATGCTTGAGTAGTTGTTTTTATTTCTAGGGATTGGGGCTATGCCCAAGATTTGTTTTATGTTATTCCCCTCCTCTCTGACTGGAAAGGCAAAAGCTTGGTTGAAACAAGTGCCCGCTAATACTTTGTCAACTTGGGACCAACTGGAGCAAGCATTCTTGGAGAAATTCTTCCCTCCATCCAAGACTGCTTACCTACGAACTCAGATCACCGGCTTCTTCCAAAAGGACGGAGAATGCTTATCCGAATCTTGGGATCGTTACAAAGGATTGCTGGAGTCTTGCCCACATCATGGGCTCGAGAGGTGGTTGTTAGTGCATACCTTCTACAACGGATTGGATTACTCTTCGAAGGTGTCACTTGACTCCGCAGCTGGTGGAGCCTTTATGAATAGACCTCTGACTGAAGCGTTCAATATCATTGAAAACGTAGCCACCAACTATCACCAATGGGGTTCGGAAATAGGTAATAACCCGAAAAAGCTTTCGGGGGGTAAGTTTGAAATGAATAGCACTGATCTAATTATGTCTAAATTTGACTCATTGAATAAATGCTTTGATAGGCTTGAAAAGGCTAATGTGAGTTCAATAGGTGCTACTAATGTTGTTTGTGGGATTTGTGGAATGCAGGGACATGACATAATGGAGTGCCCACATGGTGTTGCTCCTGGATCCGGTGCTTCGGGGGAACAAGTGAACTCTTGTCACAACTTCTATGACACGAACCCGAAGTTACCAAATTATGCTCCTCCAAATCCTTACAACCAAGTGAGGAAGAATAATCCTTATCTCTCCTATGGGAACTACAACAACACGTTGAACCACGAATTTCAGGAAGGCCAAGGTAATAGGAAACCCGCATCGGGGTATCCTCAGGTACAAAAGTCTAAACTTGAGTCTCTTTTGAAAAATTTTGTTGAAACTCAAACAAAGCAAAATGAAGAGTTTAGGCAATAAGGTAGGGCAGTCAATGAGGCATTAAAAGAGTTAACATCTAAGGTAGATAACTTAGCCATCCATAGTAAGATGTTAGAAACTCAGATTGCCCAACAAGCTAGTACATATTCTAGAACTAAGGGTACGTTCCTAGGACAACCCGAAGTTAATCCCAATGAGCACTGTAATGCTATATACTTGAGGGATGATAAGCTTGGGGTAGTTAAAAAGAATGTGGAATGTGAGGAGGACATGTGTGAACATGAAGAGATAGAGCCAAAGTATGTCCCTCCACCACCTTACCAACCCCCAATACCTTTCCCACAAAGGTTGGTCAAGAAAATGTAGGTAGAAAAAGAAACTAAGAGCTTAATTGAGGAGCTTGATGTCGTGATAAAAATTAATATGCCTCCTAAACTAAAAGATTCAGGAAGTTTCTCTATTGCTTGCTCAATTGGAGAATTAAAAATAGACCAAGCCTTATGTGACTGATAGATGGATGTCTCCGACAAGTGTACCGGATTCGTCACCAAGTAATAAAAAGATCGATCCCACAGAGACCGTGATCTCAAATAACAACTAATTATTAAACCAATTAAACTGGACTATATAAAAAAGGATTTTGAAAAGATTTGATTTTCGTAATAAGAGATAACTTAGAAAATCAGATATTTAAGAATGCAATCAATTAAAAGAGGAAAGTAAATCAATTAGGGGTTTTTCAAATCTAAAGAGATTCCTAGGAATTGGGTTACCAGCAAGATTTTTCTTGTTACCGAATTGACTACCCCTTTTTAATTATCAAAATTGCTTTGAAGGCGAATTTATCCTCAATAAGTTAATTCTCCCTCTCGGGTTACAAAAACCATGCCCAATTAAACCAACCCCTACTCGTGGTAATTGGATTTATATTGAACCCTTTTAGCTTTGTGACAATTCGTAAACCCTCGAAGGACCGCTTCTAACTCTCGTGATTTAAGTCCTAAGTTTGATTCCTATAGATCTAATACCTAAGTTCACCGCTAGGTTCCTCCTTCTATGACATGCAAATAAGTGTGCACCAAATTCACAAGTAATTCATGCGATAGAAACCAAATCGAAAGCGAAATCGAAATTAACAAAGGGAAAACATCAATTCATAACATAGAACAGAGAGAAGAAAACTATGTAAAAAGAAAAATCACCAGAGACCACAACCTTCTTGTTCCTCTTAGCCACAACCACTCCTTCTTCTTCTATCTATTTTTCATTTTTCTTCTTCTAATCACAGAACCCATCTACTTCTCCCTAACTTCATCATCTTCTTCCCTCTCTTGCCCAGACCACGAACCGTCGCCTGCACCACCTGGAAACTCGCGGAGCCGCGCGACTACCACGTCCGGCTCGCCTGCTCAGACCGCGCCTCACCGCACGCGTCCTCCGTCCGAGCTCTGACCTGCGTCCCTGCTCGCAAAAACCACCGTGCCTCACACACATCACTATCACATGTTGCACACACTTTTGGGCTCTATACCCGAGTCTTGGAATGCCATAAGATTAGAAGGGGCTTCAGTGATGATATTGTGATGCTTTTGCATCCCTGACAGTCACTGATTCTCCCGCTCGGATTGCTACCGGTACATGGACTACCATATTGTGACTTATTTGTCCCTGTGGTGAGGTTCATGGATTCGGATCCTTATCTTTTAGATGAGGGTAATCTGGAGACCATATGTTTAGGGGTCTAGATCTGTCCCGAAAGTCATGCACATAAAATGCCATTAGCAGCCTACCAAAATAGGGTCTTGACTTCAGAAGTCCCAACTTTAGGATATGACCTATGTAGAACAAAAGGGAGCGCATTCCATCTTTTTCTGCAACATGAATAATCACATTTATATCTCATGCATCATGACGATTTTCTGCACGCATCCCACATACACCTTAACATGTCACTCATTCGTGCATCATGTTACACTCATTATTATATTGTATGCTCTGCATATAGTATTTTAGGCCATGCATCGTCAATATGCCATTCATTCATGCATCTTGGTACACTCTCATGCATAAGTAATTTTGCTTTCCAAATGTTATTAATAAAATAAAATTTCCCTTGCACAGATAATTTGGTGAGAGATAACACATTTGATAACAAGAGATGGAAAAAATCAGACACACTAGCAATGCTCCCGCCACCAAGAGCTCCAGGGTGATTTTGAACTCATTAGAGAACCTGAAAGAGTTGAGCCAATCTTTGCCTCAAGAACATCGAAAAATCTTCGTCAAGAAGTATGGAGGGATCTTGGACCTAATTTTCATACCGGTTGAAACTACTGCTTTGAGCGCTCTAAGTCAGTATTGGAACCCACATCTCAGATGTTTCGAGTTGCCAAACATGGACATTACACCCACCATTGAAGAATATGCGTGCCTGTTAAGGTTGCCAATGCAGAAAAATCCCGTCGTGTACTTTCACCTGGGGCAATACTTGACCACTGCAAGCATAGCAGGGTTTCTATGGCTTCCTGAAATTGAAGTGAACTTGACCGGGCACTCAAACTCGCGAGGGATAACCCAAAAGTTTCTTGAAAATTATTTGAGGAAACTAATGGATCGACAAGACTGGGAAACCTTTGAGAGGGTATTGGCACTAGCAATATATGGGTTGTTGTATTTCCGTCGGTGCTAGACATGATATATCAAGCAGCAATGGACGTGTTCTTCACAATTGAAAGAAAGAAAAACCTCGTGCTGGCATTATTGGCTGAAACGCTTTTGACTCTAGAATTTTGCCAGCGACATCCAAAGGGGAAGCTCAGATGTTGTGCACAGTTGCTCTATGTATGGGTCATGACTCACATGTATGCAAAAGGCTATATCAACCGCCATTCAGATCCACTAAGAGGCTTCCATAACATCCCTACAAGATAGCTTAATAAAGAGGAATGGAAGAGCAAGTTTGACAAAGTCGAAAAAGACTCTTTTAAGTGGGTATGCCCATGGTACGAAAGTCAATAGGGGCAAGATATCATTTATAGTTGTGGTGACTATCCAAATGTTCCTTTGATGGGCCCGAGAGGGTGCATATCCCACACACCCGCCATAGCCTTACGACAACTTTGTTGGACACAAACCGTGCCACGAGAAGAACAACTCGGTTGATGCTGTTTCCGATACGAGGATGGTGAGAATACCAAGTTGTTGGCAAAAGAAGTTAGAAATGCATGGAAAAATGTGAGGATGGTGGGGAGATCACAATTGGGCCGACCAATCCTAATCATTGTCTCAGAGTATGAAGCATGGAGAAAATCAAGGAAAGGTCCCGTCAACATTCCTGCAGAAAGCACGAAAGCTGAAGACTACTCCCCTTCTGTAACTTAAATGGCAGAACAACTGAAAATCCTGGAAGCACAAATGAAGGAAATGGAACAACAAAAGCAAGATGCCGAGTTGAAAATAGCCATTGGTCAGAAGCGTTGTGAGAAGTTAACAAAGGAAAATAAACATTTAAAAGATTTGTGTGCAGATATCTCCAAAACCTCAAAAGTCCAGAAGAACACAGACAAGGTCTCGCCGAGCGTCGTGACTAGGATCCAGAATCTTGGAAGTAAAGTATTGTCCTTGATAGCAGAGAGGCATCAACTAAGAAAAGAAAAGCGCCAGTTAGAAGAAGAAGTCATTAAGGAAGGAGATATGAGAAAGTCATTGGAAGTGGAGTCAATCGACAAAGAGAAGTCAATGCCAACTTACAAAAGAAAATTTGTGCACAAGACAGTATGACTGATGAATTGGTACAAAAAGTCCAAGAGCTGAATATCCTACTAGTCGAAATCAAGAAGCAGTGCGATTTAGGGTGGACCTCAGCAAAACACTATCATGATCAAAGAGTTCAAGTAATGAATGACGTGAAGTGGTGGAGAGAAGAGGCCCGAGAGTGAGGGATAGATATTGACATATGGAAAAAAAGATATATGAGCATGAATTTGGAGCTAAGCCATTGTATTCCGAATTTTGTCCAACACTTTGAAAAGTCAAAAAAACAAATTCATGCCGACCCTATGCTTCGTCTCCCAGCCGAGTTGGATGATTTCATGCAAATGTGTGGAGGGTTTGCTCGGGGGCTAAAAAGAAAGAGACCTAAGCTATTGACTTTAGGATGAAAATGTTGTAACAATGTCGAGAATTATGATGTAATCCCAATCTATGTATTGTTTTGAGGAGATTTTAATGAAATGTGGCCTTGCCTCCATAATTTTATGTTTTGCTTTGAGGAGTTTTTAATGAAATCAGTTCTTGCCTCTATGATTCCTTCGCACTCCAACTCTTGCACTTGACTTGCAACGACACCTATCGTGGAGCATGGTCTTCCTTTAGTATGTGGTCCACTACATCTTTGCCTTATAGGATTCTTCCTTCTGCGCAAAGGGTAGGACGAGATGTCTCAACTCAGAATTGCTAGTGTGTTTGAGACAACATCTATTGTGGAGAGTGGTCTCTCCCCTAGATTTTTTGTCAACTCCATTCCATCTTATGAGCACAATGCTCTCTGTGTGGGATGGAGGGACCATCTCTTGTCTGTTATAAGGTGTTAACTCAAAAAATAATAATAAACTCCAAAGGTGATTTTCATAAAAGCCTTTTTACTTTTTTCCAACATTTTGTTCTCACTTTTGTTTTGATTAAAACAGTGTGTGGCTTTTCTGAACAATTGCTCCAAGACACCCTTATCGCACTCGGTCACAAATAAGAGCCATGGCGGATGAACTAGAAGAAGTCCAAGAGATTAGGGATGAAGTCAGTCAAATCAAGGATCAGATGACTAAGATGATGGAGATCCTACAAGCAATGCAGAAGGAAAAGAACACAGAGGAGAACCCTCCAGCCTCGAACAAAGGACATCCGACCACATCTCTCATTCCGCCCGATTTTGCTCAGGTTCATATTCAAGGCTTCAACCAACCAGGGGCCATGATGCCTCTCACTATTTATCCAAGCTACCAAACTCATCTTTCATTTGACCCAAACAATCCCCCATACGGTTTGCCTCGTAGATTTGTGCCACCAACGGCCCCCATCCCACAAGATAGCATTCAAAACTCCGAACATACCACTCAGACACAAACCCCCACCGATGCTGTCGAAATGCCACAAACACAAACTGTCAACCATAGAGATGGTAACACCCCGATGGTGACACTTTCTGCCAATCCAAAAACCCCACAATGCATCCTACATCATGGGCCCCAGGGGAATCAAATGATGCCAAACTTTGGATCCTCTTACATGCCATACCCCTTTCCCCAGAATATGTATTGTGAAACTCCGGTGAATCAGTCGGGAGGGAATTCCCAATTTAAAGAAAAGTTGGAAGTTCTATAAGAAAGACTACGGGCCATTGAAGGAGTAAATAGTTATGGTCTGCGGGATGCTTCGGAACTTTGTCTGGTGCCAAATGTTGTAATTCCACCAAAATTTAAGGTACCTGATTTCGACAAATATCGGGGAACCACTTGTCCCAAAAACCAATTGACCATGTATGTAAGAAAGATGGCATCATACGCTCAAGATGATAAGATCTTGATTCACTTCTTCCAAGACAGTTTAACTGGGGCAGCTTCAAATTGGTACACGCATCTTGAACGAGCCCACGTCCGATCTTTCAAAGATCTAGCAGATGCATTCTTGCAGCAATACAAGTAGAATATTGACATGGCTCCCGATAGGATGCAACTCCAAAATATGGCAAAGAGAGACATTGAGACTTTCAAGGAGTATGCACAACGATGGAGGGAATTGGCTGCTCAGGTAGAGCCTCCATTGGCCAAGAAAGAAATTGTGGCAATGTTCATTGATACCCTCCAGTCGCCTTTCTATGATAGAATGATTGGAAGCGTGTTATCGAACTTTTCTGACATGGTCATTATCGGCGAAAGAATCGAAAGTGGAATGAGGAATGGCAAGATCACCGAGACTTCAGTAATGAACGGCCCGAAGAGAGCCCCGTTTGTGAAAAAGAAAGAAGGAGAAGCACACGCAGTAACCTTTGAACAAAAGAAACCAAACCAATATAGACCAAACCAAACACTTGCCTTCTAAGCCCAATACGTCCCATATCACCAAGCCAACCAGCCATACATCGCTGCCACCTCACAATTTCCAAATCCTCAACAGATGGCTCCTTACCGGCCATCATACCCTTCTTAGCCTCAAACACACCCTACCATGCCACCTCAAATTGTTCAACCCCTAGGTCCAAACCCAAACACCAGCCAAACAAGACCACCATATAACTCGGAGAGAAAGCCAATACATTTCGACCCGATACCCATGACCTATACTGAGCTACTGCATCAGCTTATAAGCAAATCTGTGTTGACTCCTATCCCAATGAAACCATTAGGGCCTCCTTATCCGAAGTGGTTTGACCCAAATGCTAAATGTGAGTATCATGCGGGGGCAATAGGTCATTCCATTGAGAACTGCAGGGCTGTCAAATTTAAGGTACAAGAGCTTATTGATGCTAAATGGTTGAGCTTTCAGAAAGATGCTCCGAATGGGGCACAAGTGTTGAGTCACCGGCAAGTGTACCGGGTCGTCGCAAGTAATAAAACACGGTAAGTATTTACCGAGGTCGAACACAAGGATTGGGCTACCAATTCGCAAGAAATCCGATAAGTTTGGCCAAGTAACAGCAGTGGTTGAGAAGAGAGAGAATAGGATCGCAATTCAAATAACAAATCAAATAGAGATATGATATGAAAATCTGGAATTAAATATCTAAGGTCACAATTCCACCTACCGAATCATGCATAGTACCCAAGTGATGATGATTCCCTCCCTAAGTTCAATTACAATGTCAACCAGGACCCCCAAATTCTCCTAATGACACTGTTGTGCTCAATAGGACGTATTCAACGATTGAGTTAATTAATTACTAGGTCTCATAACCAATCATGAAACTCTATTAAATATGGTTCCTATAAGGTTGCACCGATCTCCTATTCACTCTCGTGCAATATTCGATCAATGATCCTAATTCAAGTTCTAAATGCGGATTACCTACTAAGCCTCATCAACGTTAACTAGTCAATCACGCATACATATGATCAACGCAATCATTTCAGAATTGGAAAACATGAATTGAGATGAAGGGGAGAAACATACATCACATTGAACTACACCGTCATGGGTGGTTTCATTGATCCCTTAGACAAGGGGATTGGCTCCTCATGCTTGTAACAAGACACAAACAATTGGAGTTCATCCTAAATGTACAATAAGAAAAGAAAATAAGGAGACACAGCTCCCGAGAACAAGGATTCGTCAAAACTGATCTAAAAACAAGTGGGTGGCAAAAATTTCTTCAATCTGCCCTAAAACAGCAATTTATAGAATTCAGAATCTATGCCCGCTCATGAGGCGAGTAGCCTCTCGCGAGGTGAATTTCAGTTTTGGCTCCATCCCGAGTTTGAATACTCACGAGGCGAGGTAGTGTTTCGCGAGGCGAGACAGAGAGGATGACATTTTTGGCACAGTCAGACCTTCAGACTCGCGAGGCGAGATGGTGATTCGCGGGGCGAGACAGAGAGGGTGACATTTTGCTGTTCAGGCTGGTCTTCAGGCTCACGAGGCGAGCTCCTGTTTCGCGAGGCGAAACCTCCAGAATTGCTTTTCCACTGTTTTCTTCATTTTCCTTGACTCTAAGAGCTTCACTTTTAACCTGAAATAATAAAAGAAAACGAAAAGCGTAATTCTACTCAAAATAAACTAAAAACTACTAAAAATGCATAAAACGAGTCAAAGTCTAACTTAGGAACAAAACTAGGCCAATTTGGGAGATTAGCGAGGGTGACTCGCCCAATTAGGCACAAAATATACCCCTTTTCTAGCTGGAAACTAGATGAGCCAGAGGCTTATCAACAAGGTCCTATGCCAAATCATGGGGGTTCGGGAGTCAATGCCGTTGATAGCTTTATGGAACCTACTCTTAAGAGTCAAGTGGCTGATGTCAGAACTCCCATGAGAGTTATTTTAAGGGAGATGCAAAAACATGGATTGCTGCAAACCTCAATTGTTGAGGAGAAGACTCTTAATGAAGAAATAAGGTGTGACTTCGACAGGGATATGGGGCATTCAATTGAGGACTGTGCAGAATTTCGACAGGTTGTCCAATAGTTAATAGATATGAATATTATCCTAATTGGTTGTGAATAGAATGAGTGTGGCATTAACATGGTCGCTGAATCTATAATTTTCCCAACTCCAGTTAAGATAACTCCTTTTACTGTTGCGATTAATCCTCAACCGGTTCCCGAGCAAGTCGCCCCGAAGCCAGTGGTGATACACTATACTGAGAAGGAACCTATGCCGGTTTCGAGTGGGCCAACACCAATTGTCATCCGAGTCCCAGGTCCTTTCCCTTACAAGGACACCAAAGCGGTACCATGGAGATATGATAAGCAGGTTCAACAAAGTCCTCCCAATGGGACCACTGTGATTACCAACATTTCGGGAATTGGTGGAATGACCAGGAGTGGTCGCATTTATACTCCATACGTTTTGCGATGGGAGGGAACAGAAAAGGAAGAAAAAGATCGCAAGGGAAAAGAGAAGGTGGAAGGAATGTCGGCTGAAAAGGATACCAAAAGAGGGTGACAATAAAAAGGAGGTATCTGATGAAGAAGTCGGCGAATTATTGAAATTCATCAAGAAAAACGAATACAGGGTCGTGGATCAACTGAATCAAACTCCAGCTCGGATATCTCTTTTGTCTTTGTTGATGAATTCTGAGCCACATAGGAGAGTACTGATGAAGGCGTTGAATCAAGCTCACGTCTCTCATGACATCACAATTGATAAGCTTGATAACATCGTGGGTAACATCGTTGCTGATAATTATATCACTTTCACTGATGACGAAATTCCAGCTGAAGGAATGGGGGCACAACAAGCCGTTACACATCTCGGTGAAGTGTCGAGATCATGTCATGGCTAGGGTTCTTATTGATAATGGTTCTTCTTTGAATGTAATGCCAAAGTCAACACTGGCAAAGTTGTCTTTCGATGGAACTCATATGAAGCCAAGCACAATGATTGTAAGAGCTTTCGATGGCATCCGAAGGGAAGTTATGGGAGAAATTGAATTGCCTATTCAGATTGGCCCTTGCACCTTTAAAATACTCTTCCAAGTAAAGGACATCACACCAACTTACAGTTGTCTCCTGGGACGACCATGGATCCATTCGCCTGGAGCTGTACCTTCCACATTGCACCAAAAAGTGAAGTTCATTGTCGATAGTAAATTGATAATTGTTTCTGGAGAAGAGGATATGTTGGTGAGTAAGCCATCAACAACCCCTTACATTGAAGCTGCCGAAGAAGCTCTCGAGACCTCTTTCCAATCGCTTGAAATTGCCAATGCCACTTATGTTGGGGACGGTGCTCCACTCTTGAAACCTCAGTCATCTAAATCGTCCATTATGATGGCTAGGGTTATGCTTGAAGGAGGATACCGACCTGGAAGCGGTTTGGGGAAGAATAGCCAAGGTGCCACTGACATCCTCACGCTCACTGAGAACAAGGACAGGTTTGGGTTGGGATATAATCCCACCAAGGCCGTCAAGATAAGGGTTATATAAGTAAAGAAAAGAAAGAGGTTGGCTCGACTGGAAAATCGTGAGTACGAGGCTGAAAGGGTTCCCATCTGTGACATTTGACAGAGCTTCCGAAGTGTAGGGTTCGCATTCCTGGACCAAGCAGCAACTGTTGAAGATGATTATCCCGCCGATCATGGTGTCAGTGTGGTGTATCCGTGCCCTCCGGATACAGAGATCAACAATTGGAAGGTCATTGAGTTCCCCGGGACCATAGAGTTTTTTTCAAAGTAATTCTGTAATGCTTATCCTTTAGCTCTGCCCAAGGCTTTAGGATTTTTGTTGTAATGGGCTTACTTGTTTCCGTTTCAGTATGACTTATCAATAAATGCATGCATTCAATATCTTTATGTTCTTATCCCTTTTGTTTTTTTACTTTCGCTTTTATTCATCGTTCCTCACCAATAAATGCAATTTCCCATCTTTAACCGTTATTCATTCATCTTTCCCTGATAACTACCAAAATGCAGATCTAAAAGTGACTCTTGAAAATGACAGTGTTAATAACTCAACATACAATTTTGACTATCCTATTGATCATGCTGATGAGGTTGTTGATGATGATGGGGAAGTCCCTCCTGAATTATTGAGGTTGGTAGAACAAGAAGCTAGGGAAATTCGGTCCCATGAAGAGCCGAGTGAACTAATCAATTTGGGAACTGAAGATGATAAAAAAGAGGTCAAGATTGGCCTTTCTCTGAAAGAAAAGGAGCGAAGTAGGTTGATCAGGTTGTTGATGGATTATAAAGATGTTTTCGTATGGTCGTACCAAGACATGCCAGGGTTAGACCCCAGTATAGCAGAACACAAATTGCCATTAAAGCCGGAGTGTCCTCCAGTAAAGCAGAAGCTACGAAGGATGAAAGCAGAAATGTCTCTAAAGATCAAGGAGGAGGTCAAGAAACAACTGGATGCAGGTTTCCTAGAAGTTGTAAAGTACCCTCAATGGGTTACTAACATCGTTCCTGTTCCCAATAAAGATGGAAAGGTTCGAATGTGTGTTGACTATCGAGATCTGAACAGAGCTAGCCCAAAAGATGACTTTCCTCTGCCTCACATTGATGTTCTTGTAGATAATACTGATCCACATGCATTATTCTCTTTCATGGATGGATTCTCAGGATATAATCAGATAAAGATGGCACCAGAAGATATGGAGAAAACTACATTTGTCACTTTATGGGGAACCTTTTGCTACAAGGTTATGCCCTTTGGCTTGAAAAATGCTGGGGTAACATATCAGCAGGCTATGGTGGCTTTATTCCATGACATGATGCATAAGGAGATAGAAGTTTATGTAGATGACATGATCTCCAAGTCCAGATCCGAAGATGACCATGTTGATAATCTGCAGAAACTTTTTGAGCGGTTAAGAAAGTTTAAGCTCCGACTGAATCCAGCCAAATGCACTTTTGGAGTGAAATCAGGCAAGCTTCTGGGGTTCATTGTTAGTCAAATAGGAATAGAGGTTGATCCTAAAAAAGTTCGAGCAATCATCGATATTCCAGCACCTCGAACGGAGAAAGAAGTTCGTGGGTTTTTAGGAAGATTGAACTACATTGCCCGGTTCATCTCCCAACTGACCGCGACATGTGAACCAATCTTTAAATTGCTACACAAAAATCAGGCAGTAACATGGAATGAAGATTGTCAAAAAGCCTTTGAGAAGATCAAACAATACCTACAGGAGCCTCTAGTCTTGGTTCCCCCAGTTCCGGGAAGACCTCTCATCATGTATTTGACTGTGCTAGATGAATCAATGGGCTGTGTACTGGGGCAACACGATGAGTCAGGAAGAAAAGAACATGCCATCTATTATCTAAGTAAGAAGTTCACCAGTTGTGAAGCCAACTACGCACTACTAGAACGCACTTGCTGTGCTTTGGCTTGGGCGGCTCGCCGTTTGATGCATTACATGTTGTGTTACACTACCTGGTTGGTGTCCAAAATGGATCCGATCATGTATATCTTTGATAAGCCTGCTCTGACTGGAATAATTGCTCATTGGCAAGTCCTACTATCAGAATACGACATTGCCTATGTCACCCAAAATGCAATAAAAGGAAGTGCTCTCGCAGAATATCTAGCCAATCAGTCAGTAGAAGATTATGGATCGATGCAATATGATTTCCCAGATGAAGATATAATGGCTTTGTTTGATCCCGAGCAATCACCAGAAAAAGAAAAGTGGACATTGTTATTTGACAGAGCTTCTAATTCATTGGGACATGGAATTGGGGCAATACTAATCTCGCCGGAAAATGATTATTTCCTTGTCACTGCAAGGCTTTGCTTTGATTGTACAAACAATATAGCCGAATATGAAGCTTGTGCGCTCGGGATCCTGGCAGCAATAGAATCAAAGCCAAGGATACTGGAGGTATATGGGGACTCTGAATTAGTCATCCACCAGCTAAGAGGGGAATGGGAAATCCGAGATGCCAAGTTAATCCCGTACCATGATTACATCAAAGGTTTGATTGAGCAGTTTGATGAAGTCACGTTCCATCATATTCCCCGAGAAGATAACCAATTAGCTGACGCGCTGTCTACCTTGTCCTCGATGTTCAAAGTAAGTGACGAGAGGAACTTACCACTCATCAAAATGGAAAGTTGTGATCATCCTGCATATTGTCAAGTGATAGAGGAAGAGTCTGATCAAAAACCGTGGTACCATGACATCAAATGCTTCATCCAAAGAAGGGAATTCCCTCCGGGCACTTCAGAAAATGACAAAAGAACTCTAAGAAGACTTGCAATGGGTTTCTATTTAGATGGAGGTATTTTTTACAAAAGAAATCATGACATGGTGTTGTTGAGGTGAGTTGACGCAAATGAAGCTAAATGGATAATTGAGGAGGTACATGAAGGATCTTTTGGAACACACGCGAGTGGTCATGCAATGGCCAGGAAAATCTTAAGGGCTGGCCAATACTGGTTGACAATGGAGGCAGATTGTTTTAGTTATGCGAAGAGGTGCCATAAGTGTCAAATATATGCTGATAAGGTTCATGCGCCGCCACCTCCCTTGAATGTCATGTTGGCACCCTGGCCGTTCTCAATGTGGGGAATGGATGTGATCGGGCCAATTGAACCAAAAGCCTCGAATGGGCATCGATTCATTCTTGTTGCCATTGATTATTTCACAAAGTGGGTTGAGGCTGCATCATATGACAATGTGACCAGGAATGTCGTGATCAAATTTGTAAAAAGAGAATTAATTTGTCATTATGGGTTGATAAGTGAGGTTATCACTGATAATGCGACTAACTTGAACAACAAGATGATGAAAGAGATGTGCGAAAACTTCAAAATAAAGCATCACAATTCCTCCCCGTATCGCCCAAAGATGAATGGAGCAGTTGAGGCCGCTAATAAAAATATCAAGAAGATTGTCCAAAAGATGGTGATGACATATAAGGATTGGCACGAGATGTTACCTTTTGCTTTGCACGGCTACCGTACCTCTATTCGTACCTCGACAGGGGCAACTCCGTACTCTTTAGTTTATGGGATGGAAGCAGTACTCCCGATTGAAGTAGAGATCCCCCCATTAAGGGTATTGAGAGAAGCAGAACTGGAAGAAGCTGAGTAGGTTTAGGACCGACTCGACCAATTGAACTTCATTGAAGAGAAGAGATTAGCGGCATTGTGTCATGGTCAATTGTACCAGAGAAGGTTGATGAGAGCTTATGAGAAGAAGGTACGCCCACGGCAGTTTCAGGAGGGTGATCTACTACTCAAAAAGACCCTACCAATCCAAAAGGATCATCATGGGAAGTGGATCCCGAACTACGAAGGGCCTTACATTGTGAAAAAGGCCTTCTCGGGAGGAGCTTTAATTCTCACCAGGATGGATGGGGAAGATCTTCCACTCCCTGTAAACTCAGATGCAGTCAAAAAGTATTATGCTTGAATGTATTTCCTAAGAAGAAGAAAGAAAAAAAGCGAAGAATGAAAAAAAGAAAAGCTCGTTAGGCTGAAAATCTGAAAAGACGGTCTAGGCAAAAGTTAGAGCAACCCACTAGGCTGAAAACCTGAAAAGGTGGTCTAGGCAAAAGTTAGGGTTCAAAAAATAAAATAAACAATGGAAGTGTCGTCAAGCCGATGAACTGGGGCAATCAGTGGGCTAGATGCATGAAGACTAGGGTAGATAGCATTCTCAGATGTTTGATTAGTAAGCAGTCAAGATAGTATGAGGGATACTAACACTAGTCATGGAAAGAGGTGTCACTTGAGGAGGTGTGCTTCCACTCCACAACCCTTTTTGCAATTCCATACTCCATTTTAATATCTGCTTTGTATTCCTTTTCGGTCCAAATATAATGACATTGACTCCCAATTCTTTTTACCCTTATCCCTCTGCTTTAACTTTTGTCAAATGTGTGTGTGCATTCATCATGATAAGTGTATACTGAAATGTTAAACATGTATTGATGTCTTCAAAAGCATTTAGAATTTCTTTGAAAGTCTCAAAAGTTCGTAAAGAACAAGATGATCTCCCGACAAAGGACACTGTGGTCTACCGACAAGAAGCACGGGGACAATCATTGCAAAGGAAGCGTACCCTTTCAAAAGTGCTTAGCCTTTATTCTCCACGAAGACAGGAGTGGTTTTAGTTCATCTCTGGGCTTGTCTATGATCAACACTTTAAGGGGTCGAGGGTGATAATAAAAACCACCTAACAACGAAAAGATTAAAAAAAAATAGTAATGTGTTACGAGATTTCCTTGTGTTGCATTGAAATCATTTAAGGTTTTCATCAGGCATATAGGACATTTCTGGCATCATGCATTGCAATTGTTTATCTCTTGTGAGCACAAAACCCAGTAAATTGCACAAACATCGTAGGTTTTTACCTTTCATGTCAAGCTTCAGCGGATAACCGACTCCGCAAGCTTTTCGCATTTCCTTTCAAGCTTCAGCGGATACCCGACTCCGTACGCTTTTTATTTCCTGTCAAGCTTCGGTGGATAACCGACTCCACAAGCTTTTTTTTACCTTTCCTTTCAAGCTTCAGTGGATAACCGACTCCGTAAGCTTTTAACCTTTTAATTTCAAGCTTCAGTGGACAACCAACTCCGTAAGCTTGTAACATTTATTTTCAAGCTTCAGCGGATAACCAACTCCGCATGCCTTTTTATTTTCTGTCAAGCTTCAGTGGATAACCGACTCCACAAGCTTTTTACCTTTCCTTTCAAGCTTCAGTGGATAACCGACTCCACAAGCTTTTAACCCTTTTGCAATTCTATTCAAGCTTCAGCGGACAACCGACTCCGTAAGCTTTAGTCCAGGTGATGAGCCTCTGTTTGACTGGTTTTATAACTAGTAAAGACCTTGGCTTTGTGCTAATTTTATATCATTTTCACCCAAATTAGACTTTATTGTCCTTAAGTAGTATTTTGAGTCTGTAAATTGTTTTTAAGTTAATTTAGTTGATTTAGAGTTAAATAAAATACTTATTATATTTTCTTATTTTCAGGTTAATAAAAGGAATAAATCTGGAGTCTTTCGCCCCGCGAGAAGGCTGTTCGCCCCGCGAACCAGAAGGTGACTGTTCCTGAAAATTGCAAAACTTTCTGTCTCGCCCCACGAAGGAGGACTCGCCTCGCGAGTACCTGGAAGTCAGAGAGCATCACGGTTTACCCGTGTTGAAGGCCACGGGCGTTACAGTTTGGAAGACAAAGAGTTGCAGACCTTTCATGTTATTCGCCTCGCGAGCAGTGCTTCGCCTCGCGAGGACTTGGATTCCAGAAACGTGTATATAAGCAGTCTTAGGCAGAACTGGGAGGAGGTAAGAATTAGCCAGTTTTGGCTAGTTTCTGAGCTTGTTAGTCTTTTGTTTTTCTCTTAGTTTATTGTTTTCTTTTGTAATGGAGAGCTAGTCTCCTAGGATTAATCTACTGTAATTGGTTTCCATTACCACACTTGAGGTTCTGTGATTCTTCTTTCATTTGCTTTTCTCTTTTCAATGCAATGCTGTATGTTTCTGTTTGTTATTTCAGGAATGTATAGTGTGGTATTGTTTCATTTCGGTGATGTTATGTTCCTATATATAATCGCGTTTGTTATTTCGCGTGTGTTCATTCATGTTCGTTTGTTCATGAGAGCTTAACCCCGTTTGTTATTTCGGGAATAGGAACATACATCTGTAGTAGCGGTTTTCGTTTGTTAATTGTTGCTACAACCGGGAGGGGATTAGTATCTGCTTAGTAGAATATGCATGAACCGGTGATAGTGGGGAAACCGAGAACAGTAGGTTAATCGTCTTTAGTTTATTTGTTAATCTCTTTTCTTACTCTGTTTTTATTTTGTTTCCTTTATTTTATTTTAATCTCAAAACCCCCATTTCTAACTTTTACTAATTTTCTATTAATAATAACAACAACTAAAGAGTCCTTGAGAGACGATACTCGAGTTGTCGCACTATACTGCATTATTTTATAATCGCTCGTTCTTTTTGGCGCGTGGCGACAGCGCGGTCAAAAATTGGCGCCGTTGCCGGGGACTCTTGTTTGTTGTTATTAGCAGAAAGTTACATTAAAAAAAAAGCCTTTTGCATTCCTGAATTAGTTCTGTCTGCTTTGTCTGGATGTTTGATTGCCATGGATAATTACATGTATGGATATTTGCCTAATGTTTATTATGAACCACCACCTTGCATGTATTATCCTAATTTTAGTGAGCCACCACCATACTATCCTAGCCAAGTGACCACCTCTGCACCTTCCGAACCTTCACAGAGCACCTTGGATGAGATTGCTTCAATGCTACAACAAATGGAAGCATACAATCTCGAATTCCAACAGAGGATGGCAGAACAAAATCTTGAAACTCAACGGATGATAGAGGAAAATCAACAGAGGATGGAGGCTGAATACCAGAGGGACCAAGCTGAATCTCGGAAGTTGTGGGCTCTAATTGATCAAGTTACCGCCAACTCAGCTGCAATGCTAACTCCACAGCCCATTGAAGAACATAAAGATTCACAAGTCATTCTTGAAAATATTTCTGATGATGATTTTGATAATGTTTCTGTTGATGATGAATTATGTGTTGAATCCCCTGATCCTAATGCTTGTTATTGTGATGGAACTGCTTTGTGTGTAGAATGTTTTACAGGTTTATACTTTTCAGGAAAAATAGAAAATGCAGATCGTTTTGCAGGTTTATTTTTTTCAGGAAACTTAGAAAAGGAGGATCAAGAGGACATCTGCTCCACCGTGCTTGAGGATGATGAAGAACCTTTGGGAGTAGATGATGCAATTAAAGCAAATGCATGTGTTGAGAGTAATGGGGTGGATGCACTGTGTGAAGAATTCCCAGACATTCTAACTTTTTCTGATTCATTTTCTTGTAATATATGTACTAACTCTAACCTTTGTGTGGTGTGTGCTGAAATTTTTGCATGTATAGCAGGTGATAACTTTGTTAGTGCAATGAATGAAGAAAATGCAGAGGATGAAGCAGCACCAGTAACCCCAGCTAACTGTTTGCCACCTCCCCCTGAGGAGCCACCAGTGATGGAGTTTAAACCCTTGGATTTTGCACCATGGCCAGTCCAAGAGGTTGAGCCCCACTTCTATTGGGGAGACTTTGTTGAGAAAGCGGTCAGCTGTGACCCGAAGGGGAGTGAGAAGTCCGCCGCACTCGGCGAAGTCATCATAATTGTCAAGTGCTCACCCCCACATCAAGGCTGCAAGTCATGGAAGCATGGAATGAGCTTCCGCCCTTTGGCCACCACATGGGCCTTATGCTACAAGCAATGGGATCCTGGTGGAACCGCCCTTCAATGAGTTTTTCTTAACCCTTTCTTCTTTTTAATTTTATTTTCCTTGCTTTATTTCTGTTTTGTTTTGAATAAAGCTCCTGAATAATTTGAGAAGCTCAGGAGTTGTGTTGAGTCTTGGTTATGGCAAGTTTGATGGGTTTGATTGATTTTGCATAGATTGATTGCATGATAGTGTTGACTGTTTTCCCCCTAGGATATGAAATTTTTGAAAATATGATCCACATGTGATTGAAAACTGAACTTTGGGATTTTGTTATGATGGCATGATTTATGATAAGTTTGGGGTGATAGGAAGCACACACTAGGGATAGAATCTCAGTTAAACAATTTGCATAAATGTCCAGGTGAGGTTTTGAGCCTCCAACATGTTTTAAACTGTGTGAGAATCACTTTTTGATTGCACTTTCCTGAATTTGCTTGAATCTCTTTATGGTTTGCATGATTATGTGTTTGCTTCAGATGATTTAGGCATTTTCTTTGTAAATAGCTACTTAGCCTAAAAATAACCAATTCCTGATGCATGTTCCCTAGTTAGCCCCATTGAGCCTATTAGCCTGTTAATTCTTGATAACCTAATGTTATAAGCCCAAAAATCTGGAAAATCATGTTAACCCGATCTTAGGATTAGGAGAGCATGTAATCTTAGAATGGGTGCAAGAAACTAAGTTTGGGGTGGCTACCAGGTGCAATGTGTTGTTTGGGATTGAAAAAAAAATGTGAAAAAAAAAATAAAAAAAAAAGAAAAGAAAAGAAAAACAGAAAAAAAAAAATAAAAGTGCAAAAATACCAAAAAGAAATAAAGAGATTGTAGCCACCCAGAAGCAAAATGAAAAATGAAAAGGAACTTGAGTGAATTTCAAAGTGTAAATAAAGTTCATGCTCTCTTAGTTCCTAGGGTCTTCAGCCTAGTTCCTTTGTATATCCTACCCTTAGCCAGGCCCCATTACAACCCATAAAAGACCTTTTGATGTTGCTTGCATGTTTTCTGTGGGAACCATTTTGAGATGAAAATCAAATTTATGGGAAGTGTTCTTAAAAGTGAAATTGAGTGAAAGCCTAGACACAAACTGAGCGATTGAGTGAAACATAAATCTCCCTTGTGAGGAAGGCAGTTGTTTGAACTTGGTGATCTCTCTTGTGTGTAACTTAGATCCCCTGCTTAGATTGATGATTGCCTGAATGATTAATTTCTCAATTGTTTAGAATAAATGAATGTGGGGATTACTTTGCTTGTAAGGGGGGAACATTGAAAGAAAACTGTTTTGAAGAGAATTGCTTGAAATCTGTGCGAAACTGGTTGAATCTTTTGAGCTTGCCAGGTCTTGAGTCTTTTTAAGTTTTTGAGTTTTAGTTTGCTTGGGGACAATCAAAGTTTAAGTTTGGGGTATTTTGATGAGCCTCTGTTTGACTGGTTTTATAACTAGTAAAGACCTTGGCTTTGTGCTAATTTTATATCATTTTCACCCAAATTAGACTTTATTGTCCTTAAGTAGTATTTTGAGTCTGTAAATTGTTTTTAAGTTAATTTAGTTGATTTAGAGTTAAATAAAATACTTATTATATTTTCTTATTTTCAGGTTAATAAAAGGAATAAATCTGGAGTCTTTCGCCCCGCGAGAAGGCTGTTCGCCCCGCGAACCAGAAGGTGACTGTTCCTGAAAATTGCAAAACTTTCTGTCTCGCCCCGCGAAGGAGGACTCGCCTCGCGAGTACCTGGAAGTCAGAGAGCATCACGGTTTACCCGTGTTGAAGGCCACGGGCGTTACAGTTTGGAAGACAAAGAGTTGCAGACCTTTCATGTTATTCGCCTCGCGAGCAGTGCTTCGCCTCGCGAGGACTTGGATTCCAGAAACGTGTATATAAGCAGTCTTAGGCAGAACTGGGAGGAGGTAAGAATTAGCCAGTTTTGGCTAGTTTCTGAGCTTGTTAGTCTTTTGTTTTTCTCTTAGTTTATTGTTTTCTTTTGTAATGGAGAGCTAGTCTCCTAGGATTAATCTACTGTAATTGGTTTCCATTACCACACTTGAGGTTCTGTGATTCTTCTTTCATTTGCTTTTCTCTTTTCAATGCAATGCTGTATGTTTCTGTTTGTTATTTCAGGAATGTATAGTGTGGTATTGTTTCATTTCGGTGATGTTATGTTCCTATATATAATCGCGTTTGTTATTTCGCGTGTTCATTCATGTTCGTTTGTTCATGAGAGCTTAACCCCGTTTGTTATTTCGGGAATAGGAACATACATCTGTAGTAGCGGTTTTCGTTTGTTAATTGTTGCTACAACCGGGAGGGGATTAGTATCTGCTTAGTAGAATATGCATGAACCGATGATAGTGGGGAAACCAAGAACAGTAGGTTAATCGTCTTTAGTTTATTTGTTAATCTCTTTTCTTACTCTGTTTTTATTTTGTTTCCTTTATTTTATTTTAATCTCAAAACCCCCATTTCTAACTTTTACTAATTTTCTGTTAATAATAACAACAACTAAAGAGTCCTTGAGAGACGATACTCGAGTTGTCGCACTATACTGCATTATTTTATAATCGCTCGTTCTTTTTGGCACGTGGCGACAGCGCGGTCACCAGGTATTTTCTTTTTAATTAATATTTTTTAAAACAAAAGAGAAATATAAAATTGCAATATATATATATATATATATATATATATATATCTTTGTTATGTTCTTGGCCCAATTTTCTTTTGCAAGTGTTGAGCCAATAGCCCAAACTCAAATAAAAAAAATAAGAAGAGTGCTTAAAATAAAAATAAAAATAAAAATTATGTCCTGCTCCCACACTTGTACCCCTCTTTGTCATCTTCCTCTTTTTCAGAAAAAAGAGGGATAATGGTACAGTCCTTCTACCCTTGCACCATGGCTGCCCAGGCAAGGTGGTGGAGCAAAGACTGATTTGCTCCCCACTACTTGTACCCACACCAGCTGGCCTAACAAGAAGATTTGTCATCTTCTTCCTTTTTTTGTGCTATAAATTATGCATTCAACAGTGACCAAAGGGGAGAGAAAAAAAAAACACAGAAAACACACTTAGGATTCTTCCTTCTTTTCTTCTCCATTCTCTGTTTCCACTTTCAAAAAACAAAAAAATTGGCAACAAAAAATACTGAAAGAGAGAGAGCAAGAACAGAGAGAAGAAAACTATGTAAAAAGAAAAATCACCAGAGACCACAACCTTCTTGTTCCTCTTAGCCACAACCACTCCTTCTTCTTCTATCTATTTTTCATTTTTCTTTTTCTACTCATAGAACCCATCTTCTTCTCCCTAACTTCATCATCTTCTTCCTTATCTAGCCCAGACCACGAACCGTCGCCCGCACCACCTGGAAACTCGCCGGAGCCCCGCGACCACCACGTCCGGCTCGCCTGCTCAGACCACGCCTCACCGCACGCATCCTCCGTCCGAGCTCTGACCTGCGTCCCTGCTCGCAAAAACCACCGCGCCTCATCCGTCTCAGTCGCGGACTCCACCTCGGACCTCCACCATCCTCGCTGTGACCCAGATCCGCTCATCCCCATCACAATTCTGCCTGGACCAGCGTCGTCCACCGCGGTACCACCAGATCCGATTCCATCCTCCGTGCCTCCACTGCGTTCGACCCGGACCAGCGTCGTCCACTGCGTGCCTCTGCTCCGCTTCCATCCTCCGCGCCTCACACATTCTCCTCTGCTCTCCTCTGTTTGGTAACTGAGGAAGATGAAACTTCCTTCACTCTTTCCTTTTTCCTTCTTTTGTTTTTATCTGTCATTTATTATGTTTTTTGGTTGGGCTTGTGATGAGGTTGTAGGTTTGTTTTATTTACTGGCAGCTGGTGGGCTTAGGATCAGTAGGTGTATTTTTAGTTTCCTCTTTGTTTGCTTATTGGGCTAGCTGCTAGGTCCTCTTTCTTTCTTTTATTTTAAAACAAAGTGTTCTTGGAAAAAAAAACTGAAGTTGGGCTCTTCCTTGCTTTGGATCCAGTCTTGTAAAAAGAAAGGATTAGGAGTCATGTGTTTGTGCTTAAAATTTGAAGCATAATCTCATTTTGTTTTTATATATAAAATTTTTAAAAAAAATAAAAAAATTCTTTAAAAAGAACATTTTTCCGATCCTTGTTTTCAACAAAAATACTTTGAAATAAAAATATCTTTTTGAATTCACGCAACAATCTACAATGTTGATGTATGATTTTTCATATTCAAGTGTTGTATGAATTGTAAATGTTCATCGTATAGCTTTGTTATCTTTAACCATGTGCGAGAGTGAATTATCCTTTTTTAAAAAAAAATGTTTTCAATTTACACCTTTAACCGATTTTACTCGATTTAGTTTTATAAAAATCTCTTTTGAGTTCACGCAACAATTTATGACGTTGATGTATGATTTTCCATCCTTAAATGTCATAGAATTGTAAGGATTCATCGTATAGCTCCGCTATATTTAACCTTGTGCAAGGATGAATTCCCTTTTGTATAAAATAATAAATGTTTTCAATTTACTCTTTTCAACAAAATTTTATTCAATTTTATAAAATAAAAATTTATCTGAATTCACACAACAATCCATGACGTTGATGTATGATTCTTCATCCTCAAGTGTCATATGAATTGTAGGGGTTTATCGTATAGCGCTGCTATCTTGGACTCTGTGCAAAGGTGAATTTATTTTAAAATAAAATTCTTTTCTAAAACAAAAAATCAAAAAAATCAAATCTTTATCAAAAATTAAAATCAACCAACCAATCGAACCTTTTGAAAAGAACTACGTGGCTTTGAGTTTCCCATCGCACCCGAGAATACGTAGGAGCATGATAAATCATCTTGTCAAGCCAAAACTAAATTTTCCCTTTTTTGTGTCTCTTTTTATGTTAAAATAATTAATCAAAATAATTAAACTTTTCTACTTCTAGGGATGCTCTATGGACACGGTGCCATATCCAGTCCCTTAGATTTGAGGTTACCCTGTGGACTCATGTGCCATGTTCAACCTCATTTAGTTTTTTTTATAAACAATAAATTTAAAAATATAAAAATTAATAAAAATTTAAAATATTAGAAATAAAAATAATTCTTCTTGTAAATAATTTTTGGGGTAAAATAAATATTTAAAAGGTTATAAAAATGTTTTTGCACAATTAACTTGAGGTATCATTTTCTTAAACGGGCGATGTGGGGTGCTAACACCTTCCCTACTCGTAATCGACTCCCGGACTCATCTCTCTCTCTCTTTTTTTAAGACCAGTTTACCTTTAAATAATTGGGTTTCCTAAAATTTTCCCAATAAAAAATTTTAGTGGCGACTCCTCTGTCTTTATATCTCCTTTTTTCGCGGCTCCCGGACGGGACGGTCGCGACAAAAAAAAATATGAATGAAAACCTAAGAGAGGAGGAGGAGAAGAAGAAGAAAATCCTAATTTTTTTTTACCTAAGGTAGCAGCCCAAAAGGCCCTAAAAGTCCCCCTATTTTCGAGCCTAAGTGCTCTATTTATAGATTATGGTAACTTGAATCCCAAGCAATCACAAATTCAGATCAAATCAGTTTCTAATGATCCATATATTGCGCGTCACGGCCGTGACGGATTATGCCTTGGAGGTTGCTTCACTGGTGGGTCTATCACGACCGTGACCAGCATCACGGCCTAACCATGATCAGTTCTGCCTGTGAGGGTTTGCTTCAGCTGGCATGTCACGACCGTCGTGGACATCACGGGCTGGCCGTGACCAGTTCTGACTTTTCCATTCTTTCTTTTCAGCTCTACTCGATCATGGCCGTGATGGCTGTCACGGCTGGGCCGTGATGGGCTCTGTTTGGCTCATTTTCTTGCTTTCCAAGCTCCATCATGGCTAATATTGAGCATTTTAATCCTCAATTCCTGCACAACAACACCACAAAACTGCCTTACCCGTTCCAAGGTAAAAACTAACCAAAAATCAAATTAGAAATGCCTAAACTATATGAAAATGCATGCAAAATGTCAATGAAATATGAGGTGAAATCACACTCATCAGTGACTTAGGGGCTAGTGCGAGTTTAATGCAACTTACTATCTTTGAGAGGTTAGGAACCAAAGAATTGAGGCCATCCAAGTCCTCTTTACAATTTGCTGATGGATCAACTAAAACCCCTCTAGGCATACTAGAGAATGTCCCCATAAAGGTAGGGAAAATTTTCATTCCTACCGATTTCATGGTGTTGGACATGAATGGGAATTCTAAATTCCCTATCATTCTTGGAAGGCCATTCTTGGCCACAGCTGGAGCAATAATAGATGTAAAAAATGGTAAGCACTCTTTGAATGTAGAGGAAGGTAGGGTGGATTTTGATTTGACTAACTCATATAACAACCTTCCTTTTGAGAGTCATGTGTGCAGGATTGAGATAATGCCTCCAAAGGTGAAGGAAGAGCTTAACATGGAAGCAACTCCGAAACTTTGCATGACAAATGATGCACCAAATAATGATGAAATCGGAGCTGTTCAGCATGTGGAGTTAAAACTTCCGCTGGAAGGAAGTAAGGCCATGAAACTCAGAGTGAAAAGAGCGAAGCGAAAGCGCATGTAGCCATATGAACAAAATAGGCTCTTTGATGGACTTCCTTGGAAGAGAGGTGTTCTTGCACTTCCAAGTCCAGTTGATCCCGGTTGATTGAAGGGAGTATGGTCAAGTGATGAGCCTCTGTTTGACTGGTTTTATAACTAGTAAAGACCTTGGCTTTGTGCTAAGTTTATATCATTTTCACCCAAATTAGACTTTATTGTCCTTAAGTAGTATTTTGAGTCTGTAAATTGTTTTTAAGTTAATTTAGTTGATTTAGAGTGAATAAAGTATTTACTTATATTTTCTTATTTTCAGGTTAATAAAAGGAATAAATCTGGAGTCTTTCACCCCGCGAGAAGTCTGCTCGCCACGCGAACCAGAAGGTGACTGTTCCTGAAATTGCAAAACTTTCTGTCTCGCCCCGCGAAAGAGGACTCGCCTCGCGAGTACCTGGAAGTCAGAGAGCATCACGGTTTACCCGTGTTGAAGGCCACGGGCGTTACAGTTGGGAATTTGAAGATTTCGCCTCGCGAAGATATACTCGCCTCGCGAGAAGACCAAGAGTTGCAGACCTTTCGCATAATTCGCCTCGCGAGCAGTGTTTCGCCTCGCGAGGACTTGGATTTCAGAAGTTGTATATAAACTGCTCTATGGCAGAATGAAAGTGTGGCTAGTCAGTTTTGGCTAAGTCTCAGTTAGTAGTAATTAGTTTTAGTCTTATTTTCTCTTCTTTTGTTTTATTTCTGTAATGGAGAATTAGTCTCCTAGATTAATCTACTGTAATTGGTTTCTGTTAACACTTGAGGTTCTGTATTCCCTGTTTAGTTGCTTTTCTCTTTTCAATGCCATGCTGTATGTTTCTGTTTGTTATTTCAGGAATATATAGTGTTGTATTGTTTCATTTCGGTGATGTTATGTTCCTATATATAATCGCGTTTGTTATTTCGCGTGTGTTCATTCATGTTCGTTTGTTCATGAGAGCTTAACCCCGTTTGTTATTTCGGGAATAGGAACACACATCTGTAGTAGCGGTTTTCGTTTGTTAATTGTTGCTACAACCGGGAGGGGATTAGTATCTGCTTAGGATTTGCATGAACCAATGATAGTGGGAAACTGAGAACAGTAGGTTAATCGCTTTTGTTTATTTGTTAATCTCTTTTCTTACTCTGTTTTTATTTTGTGTTCTTTATTTTATTTTAATCTCAAAACCCCCATTTCTAACTTTTACTAATTTTCTGTTAATAATAACAACAACTAAAGAGTCCTTGAGAGACGATCCGAGTTGTCGCACTATACTGCATTATTTTATAATCGCTCGTTCTTTTTGGCGTGTGGCGACAGCGCGGTCAAAAATTGGCGTCGTTGCCGGGGACTCTTGTTTGTTGTTATTAGCAGAAAATAATTTTTGAAAAAAAAAAATCTTTTTGCTTTGCTAATTAGTTTTGACTGCTTTGTCTGGTCTGTAAATTTTATTTTCCCCTATGGATAATTACATGTATGGGTATCATGAACCACCACCTTGCACAAATTATCCTAATTTTGCTGGAAATTATGAGTATAGCAATGGTTTTGATATGACTGGAATGAATGCTTATCCTAGCCAACAGGTTAGAGATCAAGGCAGCCTGGATGAGATTGCTTCTATGATACAACAAATGGCCGAGAACAATCAACGGATGGCAGTAAGCCAGCAATACCAGCCTGACCCTACACTAGCCCAACTCAGTTTGGAAGAAATGCTACAACAAATGGCTGCACAAACGGAAGCATACAATCTTGAATTTCAACAGAGGATGGAGGCAATGGAGGCAAGTAATCTTGAAGCCCAACAGAGGGACCAAGCTGAATCTCAAAAGTTGTGGGCTCTAATTGATCAAGTTACCGCCAACTCGGCTGCAATGCTAACTCCACAGCCCCTTGAGGAACATAAGGATTCACAGATGGTTATTCCTGAAAATACTTTTGATGATAATCCTGATGATGATATCTCTGTTGATGATGAATTATGTGTTGAATCCCCTGATTCTAATGATTGTTATTGTGATGGTACTGCTGCTTTGTGTATACACTGTTATGCAGGTTTATACTTGAAAGGAAACAAAGAAAATGAGGATCAGGAGGATCAAGAGGACATCTGCTCCACCGTGTTTGAGGATAATGAAGAACCTGTGGAATCAGATGCATGTGTTGAAAGTGATGGGGTGGATGAACCATGTGCAGAAAGTCCAGACGATCAGACCTTTACTAACTCAGTTTCTTTTACTACATGTACTAACTGTACTGACACTAACCCGTGTGCTGTTTGTGGCCAGTTTCTTGACTCTATTTTGCAGGATGATAGTGAGAGTGATACCGATTGTTCAGCCGAAGTTCCAAATACACTATCCATTGAGCAGCTACCTCCCCACGAGGAACCAGTGATGGAGTTTAAACCCTTGGATTTTGCACCATGGCCGGTCCAAGAGGTTGAGCCCCACTTCTATTGGGGAGACTTTGTAGAGAAGGAGGTCATCTGTGACCCGAAGGGGAGTGAGAAGTCCGCCGCACTGGGTGGAGTTATTATAATTGTCAAGTGCTCACCTCCGCATCAAAGCTGCAAGTTAGGGAGGCTTGGAATGAATTTCAGTCCTTTGGCTACCATGTGGGACTTATGTTACAAGCAGTGGGATCCTGGTGGAACCACCCTGCAATGAGTTTTTCTTAACCCTTTCTTCCTGTTAATTTTCTTTTCCTTATTTTATTTCTGTTTTATTTTGAATAAAGCTCCTGAATAATTTGAGAAGCTCAGGAGTTGTGTTTGTGTCTTGGTTATGGCAAGTTTATTGGATTTTATTAATTTTTGCATAGATTGATTGCATGATAGTGTTGACTGTTTTCCCCCTAGGATTTGAGAAAAATTTCTGAAAAATGATCCCCATGTGATTGAAAACTGAACTTTGAGATTTTATTATGATGGCATGACTTATGATAAGTTTGGGGTGATAGGAAGCATACACTAGGGATAGAATCTCTTTCAAATAATTTGCAAAAAAAATTGTCCAGGTGAGGTTTTGAGCCTCCAACATGTTTTTGACTGTGTGAAAATCTCTTTTAAGTTGCACTTTCCTGAATTTGATTGAATCTCTTTTTGGTTTGCATGATTATGTGTTTGCTTCATATGATTTAGGCATTTTCTTTGTAAATAGCTACTTGGCCTAAAAATAACCAATTCCTAATGCATGTTCCTTAGTTAGCCCCATTGAGCCTATTAGCCTGTTAATTCTTGATAACCTAATGTTATAAGCCCAAAAATCTGGAAATCCATGTTAACCCGATCTTAGGATTAGGAGAACATGTAATCTTAGAATGGGTGCAAGAAACAAAAGTTTGGGGTGGCTGCCCGGTGCAATGTATTGTTTGGGATTGGGAAAAAGAAAAAAGAAAAAAAAAGTGTAAAAATGAAAAAAAAAAATATAGCAAAAAAAAGAAAAAAAAATTTTAAAAGTGCAAAAATGCAAAAAAAAAAAGAAATAAAAAGGTTGTAGTCACCGAGAAGCATAAAGAAAAAAATGAAAAAGGAACTTGAGTGAATTTCAAAGTGTAAATATAGTTCATGCTCTCTTAGTTCATAGGGTCTTCAACCTAGTTTCCTTTGTATATCCTACCCTTAGCCAGGCCCCATTACAACCCATAAAAGACCTTCTGATGTTGCTTGCATGTTTTCTGTGGGAATCATTTGGAGATGAAAATCAAATCTATGGGAAGTGCTTCTGAAAAGTGAAAATTGAGTGAAATGTTAGCCTGACACAAATTGAGCGATTGAGTGAACATCAATTTCCCTTGTGAGGAAGGCAGTTGTTTGATTTTGGTGATCTCCATCTTGTGTGTAACTTAGACCCCCTGCTTAGATTTCTGATTGTCTGAATGATTAATTTCTCAACTGTTTAGAATAAATGAATGTGGGGATTGTATTGTTTTGAAAGGGGAACATTGAAAAAAATATATTTTGATAAATTGCTTGAAATCTGTGTGAAAGTTGATTGAATTCTTAAGCTTGCCAGGTCTTGAGTCTTTTAAAGTTTTTGAGTGTAGTTTGCTTGGGGACAAGCAAAGTTTAAGTTTGGGGTATTTTGATGAGCCTCTGTTTGACTGGTTTTATAACTAGTAAAGACCTTGGCTTTGTGCTAATTTTATATCATTTTCACCCAAATTAGACTTTATTGTCCTTAAGTAGTATTTTGAGTCTGTAAATTGTTTTTAAGTTAATTTAGTTGATTTAGAGTGAATAAAGTATTTACTTATATTTTCTTATTTTCAGGTTAATAAAAGGAATAAATCTGAAGTCTTTCGCCCCGTGAGAAGTCTGCTCGCCACGCGAACCAGAAGGTGACTGTTCCTGAAATTGCAAAACTTTCTGTCTCGCCCCGCGAAAGAGGACTCGCCTCGCGAGTACCTGGAAGTCAGAGAGCATCACGGTTTACCCGTGTTGAAGGCCACGGGCGTTACAGTTGGGAATTTGAAGAGTTCGCCTCGCGAAGATATACTCGCCTCGCGAGAAGACCAAGAGTTGCAGACCTTTCGCATAATTCGCCTCGCGAGCAGTGTTTCTCCCCTTCGAGGACTTGGATTTCAGAAGTTGTATATAAACTGCTCTATGGCAGAATGAGAGTGTGGCTAGTCAGTTTTGGCTAAGTCTCAGTTAGTAGTAATTAGTTTTAGTCTTATTTTCTCTTCTTTTGTTTTATTTCTGTAATGGAGAATTAGTCTCCTAGATTAATCTACTGTAGTTGGTTTCTGTTAATACTTGAGGTTCTGTATTCCCTGTTTAGTTGCTTTTCTCTTTTCAATGCCATGCTGTATGTTTCTGTTTGTTATTTCAGGAATATATAGTGTTGTATTGTTTCATTTCGGTGATGTTATGTTCCTATATATAATCGCGTTTGTTATTTCGCGTGTGTTCATTCATGTTCGTTTGTTCATGAGAGCTTAACCCCGTTTGTTATTTCGGGAATAGGAACATACATCTGTAGTAGCGGTTTTCGTTTGTTAATTGTTGCTACAACCGGGAGGGGATTAGTATCTGCTTAGGATTTGCATGAACCAATGATAGTGGGAAACTGAGAACAGTAGGTTAATCGCTTTTGTTTATTTGTTAATCTCTTTTCTTACTCTGTTTTTATTTTGTGTTCTTTATTTTATTTTAATCTCAAAACCCCCATTTCTAACTTTTACTAATTTTCTGTTAATAATAACAACAACTAAAGAGTCCTTGAGAGACGATCCGAGTTGTCGCACTATACTGCATTATTTTATAATCGCTCGTTCTTTTTGGTCGCGTGGCGACAGCGCGGTCATCAAGCTTAAGACCGTAAATAAGTGCTTCTTGGGAGGCAACCCAAGTTTTCTTTCCCTTTTTAATTTGTATTTGAATTTTGTTGTTGAATAACTTGAGAAGATTAAGAGAAGAAAGATCGCTAATTGATGGTTTTGCCAAGTATTTTCAGGTTATGAAGGCAGGAAGAGCAAAAAAGGCATGGAAAAATAAAGTCAGAATTGATCACACCCGTGATTAGCCAACAGCTGAAGATCAGAAAGGAACACGGCCCAGCCGTGATAGCCCTCGCGGGCGTGATGAGAAGGAGCCAGAAGATCAGAATGTATCACGGCCTAGCCGTGATGGAAGTCACGGCCGTGAGAGGCCAGCTCCTATAGACCCGAATTGATCATGGCTCAGCCGTGATGTACAACACGAGCGTGACGCGAAGGAGCCCAACAGAACATAATTGATCACGGCCTAGCCGTGATGAACGTCATGGCCGTGACACGTCTTTCAGCAGCTCTATGACTGGCATCTGAGCCAACACCCTCCACCACCTCGTTGAGTTGTTCCATTTTTCTCCTCTCTCCGACTTGATTATTTACATTGGGGACAATGTAAGTTTTTAAGCTTGGGGTAGGGGTATTTCTGCATTTTTCATGTTGCATTCATATAGGCATAGTTTTGCATAAGCACATGATTAGTGATCAGCCGTTGGCTAATCTAGTTTTATAACTAGAAAAACCTTGGCTTTGTGCTAATTTTATATCATTTTCACCCAAATTAGACTAGATTGTCTTTAAGTAGTATTTTGAGTCTGTAAAGTATTTTTAGGTTAATTTAGTTGATTTAGAGTTAAATAAAGTACTTATGCTATTTTCTGTTTTCAGGTTAATAAAAAGAAATAATTCTGGAGTCTTTCGCCCCGCGAGAAGGCATTCGCCTCGCTAACCAGAAGGTGACTGTTCCAGAAATTGCCAACCATTCTGTCTCGCCCCGCGAAACATGACTCGCGTCGCGAGTAATCCAGCCCTGGAAGACCAGAAGCCATCACGGCTTACGCGTGTTGAAGGTCACGGCTGTGACAATTTGGAATTTGAAGAGTTTCGCCTCGCGAATGATAAGCTCGCCTCGCGAGAAGACCAAAAGCTGAAGTCTGTTCGTATTATTCGCCTCGCGAGACAGTGTTCGCCGCACGAGTACGCTGATTCCAGATACTGTATATAAGTCAGTTTTAGACAGAACTGAGAGGGGAGGTCAATGGTTTTTAGTCAGAGTTGTTAGCTAGTCTTAGGCAGCAGTAGTAGTTTTCAGTAGTTTATTTTCTTTTCTGTTTATTTCTGTAATGGAGAACTAGTCTCCTAGATTAATCTACTGTGATTGGTTTCAATTACACTTGAGGTTTTGTGATTCCTGTTTTCATTTGCTTTTCTCTTTTCAATGCCATGTTATACATTTCTGTTTGTTATTTCAGGAGTGTATAGTGTTGTGTTGATTCGTTTCGGTGATGTTATGTTCCTATACTTAATCGCGTTTGTTATTTCGCGTGTGTTCGTTCATGTTCGTTTGTTCATGAGGGCTTAACCCCGTTTGTTATTTCGGGAATAGGGACATACATCCGTAGTAGCGATTGCGTTGTTAATTGTTGCTACAACCGAGAGGGGATTAGAATTTGCTTAGGGCTTGGATTTATATGAACCGATGATAGTGGGAAACCGAGAACAGTAGGTTGATCGTTTCTTAGCATATTTGTTAATCTTTTAACTGCTCTGTTTTTATTGCTTTGTTTTCTTTATTTTACCTAAATCCAAAACCCCCAAAACTGATTTTTCTGTTAATAATAGCAACCTAAGAGTCCTTGAGAGACGATATCCGAGTTGTCGCTTCCCTATCTACATTATTTTGTAAACGCTCGTTCTTTTTGGCGCGTGGCGACAGCGCGGCCAAAAATTGGCGCCGTTGCCGGGGACTCTTGTTGTGTTATTAGCAGAAAAATATAAAAAAATATATATCTTTGCTGAATTAGTTTTGTCTGCTTGTCTGGTTGTGAATTTTAGTACGCCCCATGGATAATTATATGCGAAATTATGTGCCTAATGTTTATTATGAGCAACCATGCATGTATTATCCTGATTTTGGTATACCACCACCATGCACAAATTATCCTAATTTTGTTGGAGGTTGTGAGTTTAGTAATGATTTTGGCATGTTTGGAGTAAATGATTATTCTAACCAACATAGTGCAGGACAGGGCGTTTTGGATGAGATAGCTGCTTTGCTGAATCAAATGGCAATAAGCCAGCAATATCAGCCTGACCCTACACTAGCCCAACTCAGTCTGGAAGAAATGATACAACAAATGGCAGAGGAAAATCAACGAATGGCAGAACAAAGTCTTGAAAGCCATCAGAGGAGCGAAGTTGAATCTCAGAAGTTGTCCATTCTAATTGATCAAATAGTCGCCAACTTGGTTGCACTGCTAACTCCACATCCCCTTGAAGAACATACAGAGTCACAAGTTATTCTTGAAGATACTTATGATGATAATTTTGATAATGTTTCTGTTGATGAACTGTGTGTTGAATCCCCTGATTCTAATGCATGTGCTGATTGTACTGACACTGCTTTGTGTATAGAATGTTATGCAGGTTTATTCTTCTCAGGAAACATAGAAAATGAGGATCAGTAGGACATCTGCTTCCCCGTGCTTGAGGATGATGAAGAACCTTTGGAAGTAGATGATTCAATTAACTCATATGCATGTGTTGAGAGTAATGGGATGGATGAACTAATTGCTGAATTTCCAGACATTCAGAATTTTACTGATTCAGTCTATTGTGATATATGTATTGATTCTACTAACACTAACCTTTGTGTGGTGTGTGCTGAAATTTCTGCAGGTTTAGCAGGTGATGAATTTGTTAGTGCAGAAAATGAAGCAGCACCAGTAACCCCAGCTACTTGTTTATCACCTCCCCCTGTGGAACAACCGGTAATGGAGTTCAAGCCACTGGATCTTGCACCATGGCCAGTCCAAGGGGTTGAACCCCAATTTTATTGGGAAGATTTTGTTGAAAAAGCGGTCATCTTTGACCCAAGAGGGAGTGAGAAGTCCGCCGCACTGGAAGGAGTCACCGTAATTGTCAAGCACTCACTCCCATATCAAGGCTGCGAGTTAGGGAAGCATGGAATGAACTCCCACCCTTTGGCTATCACTTGGGCCTTATGTTACAGACAATGGGATCCTGGTGGAACCGCCCCTCAATGAGTTTTTCTGAACCTTGCTTCTTTTTAATTTTCTTTCCCTTGCTTTAATTCTGCTTTGTTTTCAATAAAGCTCCTGAATAATTTGAGAAGCTCGGGAGTTGTGTTAAGTCTAGTGTTGGCAAGTTTATTGGATTTGATTAAATTTGCATAGATGATTGCATGATAGTTGTTGACTGTTTTCCCCCTAGGATTTGAAAATTGAGAATTTGATCCCCACTTGAAAGAATTTTTGAAAACTGAACTTTGAGATTTTGTTGTGATGACATGATTTATGATAAGTTTGGGGTGATAGGAAGCACACACTAGGGATAGAATCTCTGTCAAACAATTTGCATGAATGTCCAGGTGAGGTTTTGAGCCTCCAGCATGTTTTAATCGTGAGAATCACTTTCAAGTTGCACTTTCCTGAATTTGCTTGAATCTCTTTTTGGTTTGCATGATTATGTGTTTGCTTCAGATGATTTAGGCATTTTTCTTTGTAAATAGCTACTTAGCCTAAAATAACCATCCCTAATGCATGTTCCTTAGTTAGCCCCATTGAGCCTAATTAGCCTGTTAATTCTTGATAACCTTATGTTATGAGCCTAAAATCTGAAAAACCATGTTAACCCGATCTTAGGATTAGGAGAGCGTGGAATTTTGACAAGAGAATGGTTGCAAGAAATTAAGTTTGGGGTGGCTGCAAGGTGTGATGTGTTGTTTGGGATTGGGAAAAAGAAAAAAAAATATAAAGAAAAAAAAAGAAGAAAATAAAAAATTAAAAAGTGCAAAAATGCCAAAAAGGCTGTTTGAATAAAAAGAGAGGCTGTAGTCACCCAAAGCATAAAGAAAAAAAATGAAAAAAAAAAGAATCTGGGTGGAAATTCAAAGTATCAATTGTTCATGCTCTCTTAGTTCCTAGGGTCTTCAGCCTAGTACCTTTGTATATCCTACCCTTAGCCAGGCCCCATTACAACCCATAAAAGACCTTTTGATGTTGCATGCATGTTCTCCGTGGGAACCATTTTGAGATGAAAATCAAATTTATGGGAAGTGTTCTAGAAAAGTGAAACTGAGTGAATTGTTAATAGCCTAGACACAAACTGAGCGATTGAGTGAAATACTAAATGCCCTTGTGAGGAAGGCAGTTGTTTGAATTTGGTGATCTCCCTCTTGTGTGTAACTTGGATCCCCTGCTTAGATTAAAGATTGTTTGAATGATGAAATTCTCAATTGTTTAGAATAAATGATTGTGGGGATTGCTTTGCTTAAAAAGGGGGGGAATTGAAGAAAATTGTTTTGATGAAGTGCTTGAAATTTGTGCGAAAGTTGATTGAAAACCTTAAGCTTGCCATGTCTTGAGTCTTTTTAAGTTTTTGAGTTGTAGTTTGATTGGGGACAAGCAAAGTTTAAGTTTGGGGTATTTTGATCAGCCGTTGGCTGATCTAGTTTTATAACTAGAAAAACCTTGGCTTTGTGCTAATTTTATATCATTTTCGCCCAAATTAGACTAGATTGTCTTTAAGTAGTATTTTGAGTCTGTAAAGTATTTTTAGGTTAATTTAGTTGATTTAGAGTTAAATAAAGTACTTATGCTATTTTCTGTTTTCAGGTTAATAAAAAGAAATAATTCTGGAGTCTTTCGCCCCGCGAGAAGGCATTCGCCTCGCGAACCAGAAGGTGATTATTCCAGAAATTGCCAACCATTCTGTCTCGCCCCGCGAAACATGACTCGCGTCGCGAGTAATCCAGCCCTGGAAGACCAGAAGCCATCATGGCTTACGCGTGTTGAAGGTCACGGCTGTGACAGTTTGGAATTTGAAGAGTTTCGCCTCGCGAATGATAAGCTCGCCTCGCGAGAAGACCAAAAGCTGAAGTCTGTTCGTATTATTCGCCTCGTGAGACAGTGTTTGCCGCGCGAGTACGCTGATTCCAGATACTGTATATAAGTCAGTTTTAGACAGAACTGAGAGGGGAGGCTGGCTGGTTTTAGTCAGAGTTGTTAGCTAGTCTTAGGCAGCAGTAGTAGTTTTCAGTAGTTTATTTTCTTTTCTGTTTATTTCTGTAATGGAGAACTAGTCTCCTAGATTAATCTACTGTGATTGGTTTCTATTACACTTGAGGTTTTGTGATTCCTGTTTTCATTTGCTTTTCTCTTTTCAATGCCATGTTATACATTTCTGTTTGTTATTTCAGGAGTGTATAGTGTTGTGTTGATTTGTTTCGGTGATGTTATGTTCCTATACTTAATCGCGTTTGTTATTTCGCGTGTGTTCGTTCATGTTCGTTTGTTCATGAGGGCTTAACCCCGTTTGTTATTTCGGGAATAGGGACATACATCCGTAGTAGCGATTGCGTTGTTAATTGTTGTTACAATCGAGAGGGGATTAGAATTTTCTTAGGGCTTGGATTTATATGAACCGATGATAGTGGGAAACCGAGAACAGTAGGTTGATCGTTTCTTAGCATATTTGTTAATCTTTTAACTGCTCTTTTTATTGCTTTGTTTTCTTTATTTTACCTCAATCCAAAACCCCCCAAAACTGATTTTTCTGTTAATAATAGCAACCTAAGAGTCCTTGAGAGACGATATCCGAGTTGTCGCTTCCCTATCTACATTATTTTGTAAACGCTCGTTGTTTTTGGCGCGTGGCGACAGCGCTGCCAAAAATTGGCGCAGTTGCCGGGGACTCTTGTTGTGTTATTAGCAGAAAAATATAAATAAAAAAAAAATCTTTGATGAATTAGTTTTGTCTGCTTGTCTGGTTGTGAATTTTAGTACGCCCCATGGATAATTATATGCGAAATTATGTGCCTAATGTTTATTATGAGCAACCATGCATGTATTATCCTGATTTTGGTATACCACCACCATGCACAAATTATCCTAATTTTGTTGGAGGTTATGAGTTTAGTAATGATTTTGGAATGTTTGGAGTAAATGATTATTCTAACCAACATAGTGCAGGACAGGGCGTTTTGGATGAGATAGCTGCTTTGCTGAATCAAATGGCAATAAGCCAGCAATATCAGCCTGACCCGACACTAGCCCAACTCAGTCTGGAAGAAATGATACAACAAATGGCAGAGGAAAATCAACGAATGGCAGAACAAAGTCTTGAAAGCCATCAGAGGAGCGAAGTTGAATCTCAGAAGTTGTCCATTCTAATTGATCAAATAGTCGCCAACTCGGCTGTACTGCTAACTCCACATCCCCTTGAAGAACATACAGAGTCACAAGTTATTCTTGAAGATACTTCTGATGATAATTTTGATAATGTTTCTGTTGATGAACTATGTGTTGAATCCCCTGATTCTAATGCATGTGCTGATTGTACTGACACTGCTTTGTGTATAGAATGTTATGCAGGTTTATTCTTCTCAGGAAACATAGAAAATGAGGATCAGGAGGATCAGGAGGACATCTGCTTCCCCGTGCTTGAGGATGATGAAGAACCTTTGGAAGTAGATGATTCAATTAACTCATATGCCTGTATTGAGAGTAATGGGATGGATGAACTAATTGCTGAATTTCCAGACATTCATAATTTTACTGATTCAGTCTATTGTGATATATGTATTGATTCTACTAACACTAACCTTTGTGTGGTGTGTGCTGAAATTTCTGCAGGTTTAGCAGGTGATGAATTTGTTAGTGCAGAAAATGAAGCAGCACCAGTAACCCCAGCTACTTGTTTACCACCTCCCCCTGTGGAACAACCTGTAATGGAGTTCAAGCCACCGGATCTTGCACTATGGCCAGTCCAAGGGGTTGAACCCCAATTTTATTGGGAGGATTTTGTTGAAAAAGCGGTCATCTTTGACCCAAGAGGGAGTGAGAAGTCCGCCGCACTGGAAGGAGTCACCGTAATTGTCAAGCACTCACTCCCATATCAAGGTTGCGAGTTAGGGAAGCATTGAATGAACTCCCACCCTTTGGCTATCACTTGGGCCTTATGTTACAGACAATGGGATCCTGGTGGAACCGCCCCTCAATGAGTTTTTCTGAACCTTGCTTCTTTTTAATTTTCTTTCCCTTGCTTTAATTCTGCTTTGTTTTCAATAAAGCTCCTGAATAATTTGAGAAGCTCAGGAGTTGTGTTAAGTCTAGTGTTGGCAAGTTTATTGGATTTGATTAAATTTGCATAGATGATTGCATGATAGTTGTTGACTGTTTTCCCCCTAGGATTTGAAAATTGAGAATTTGATCCCCACTTGAAAGAATTTTTGAAAACTGAACTTTGAGATTTTGTTGTGATGACATGATTTATGATAAGTTTGGGGTGATAGGAAGCACACACTAGGGATAGAATCTCTGTCAAACAATTTGCATGAATGTCCAGGTGAGGTTTTGAGCCTCCAGCATGTTTTAATCGTGAGAATCACTTTCAAGTTGCATTTTCCTGAATTTGCTTGAATCTCTTTTTGGTTTGCATGATTATGTGTTTGCTTCAGATGATTTAGGCATTTTTATTTGTAAATAGCTACTTAGCCTAAAATAACCATCCCTAATGCATGTTCCTTAGTTAGCCCCATTGAGCCTAATTAGCCTGTTAATTCTTGATAACCTTATGTTATGAGACTAAAATCTGAAAAACCATGTTAACCCGATCTTAGGATTAGGAGAGCATGGAATCTTGACAAGAGAATGGTTGCAAGAAATTAAGTTTGGGGTGGCTGCAAGGTGTGATGTGTTGTTTGGGATTGGGAAAAAGAAAAAAAAATATAAAGAAAAAAAAAAAGAAGAAAATAAAAAATTAAAAAGTGCAAAAATGCCAAAAAGGCTGTTTGAATAAAAAGAGGGGCTGTAGTCACCCAAAGCATAAAGAAAAAAAAAGAAAAAAAAAGGAATCTGAGTGGAAATTCAAAGTATCAATTTTTCATGCTCTCTTAGTTCCTAGGGTCTTCAGCCTAGTACCTTTGTATATCCTACCCTTAGCCAGGCCCCATTACAACCCATAAAAGACCTTTTGATGTTGCATTTATGTTCTCCGTGGGAACCATTTTGAGATGAAAATCAAATTTATGGGAAGTGTTCTTGAAAAGTGAAACTGAGTGAATTGTTAATAGCCTAGACACAAACTGAGCGATTGAGTGAAATACTAAATGCCCTTGTGAGGAAGGCAGTTGTTTGAATTTGGTGATCTCCCTCTTGTGTGTAACTTGGATCCCCTGCTTAGATTAAATTGTTTGAATGATGAAATTCTCAATTGTTTAGAATAAATGATTGCGGGGATTACTTTGCTTAAAAAGGGGGGGAAATTGAAGAAAATTGTTTTGATGAAGTGCTTGAAATTTGTGCGAAAGTTGATTGAAAACCTTAAGCTTGCCATGTCTTGAGTCTTTTTAAGTTTTTGAGTTGTAGTTTGCTTGGGGACAAGCAAAGTTTAAGTTTGGGGTATTTTGATGAGCCATTGGCTCATCTAGTTTTATAACTAGAAAAACCTTGGCTTTGTGCTAATTTTATATCATTTTCGCCCAAATTAGACTAGATTGTCTTTAAGTAGTATTTTGAGTCTGTAAAGTATTTTTAGGTTAATTTAGTTGATTTAGAGTTAAATAAAGTACTTATGCTATTTTCTGTTTTCAGGTTAATAAAAAGAAATAATTCTGGAGTCTTTCGCCCCGCGAGAAGGCATTCGCCTCGCGAACCAGAAGGTGACTGTTCCAGAAATTGCCAACCATTCTGTCTCGCCCCGCGAAACATGACTCGCGTCGCGAGTAATCCAGCCCTGGAAGACCAGAAGCCATCACGGCTTACGCGTGTTGAAGGTCACGGCTGTGACAGTTTGGAATTTGAAGAGTTTCGCCTCGCGAATGATAAGCTCGCCTCGCGAGAAAACCAAAAGCTGAAGTCTGTTCGTATTATTCGCCTCGCGAGACAGTGTTCGCCGCGCGAGTACGCTGATTCCAGATACTGTATATAAGTCAGTTTTAGACAGAACTGAGAGGGGAGGCTGGCTGGTTTTAGTCAGAGTTGTTAGCTAGTCTTAGGCAGCAGTAGTAGTTTTCAGTAGTTTATTTTCTTTTCTGTTTATTTCTGTAATGGAGAACTAGTCTCCTAGATTAATATACTGTGATTGGTTTCAATTACACTTGAGGTTTTGTGATTCCTGTTTTCATTTGCTTTTCTCTTTTCAATGCCATGTTATACATTTCTGTTTGTTATTTCAGGAGTGTATAGTGTTGTGTTGATTTGTTTCGGTGATGTTATATTCCTATACTTAATCGCGTTTGTTATTTCACGTGTGTTCGTTCATGTTCGTTTGTTCATGAGGGCTTAACCTCGTTTGTTATTTTGGGAATAGGGACATACATCCGTATTAGCGATTGCGTTGTTAATTGTTGTTACAACCGAGAGGGGATTAGAATTTGCTTAGGGCTTGGATTTATATGAACCGATGATAGTGGGAAACCGAGAACAGTAGGTTGATCGTTTCTTAGCATATTTGTTAATCTTTTAACTGCTCTGTTTTTATTGCTTTGTTTTCTTTATTTTACCTCAATCCAAAACCCCCCAAAACTGATTTTTCTGTTAATAATAGCAACCTAAGAGTCCTTGAGAGACGATATCCGAGTTGTCGCTTCCCTATCTACATTATTTTGTAAACGCTCGTTCTTTTTGGCGCGTGGCGACAGCGTGACCAATTAGATTGCCTCTTGCTTAGAGTATGCATCCAATTGTTAGAACTTTGTGCCAAATGAATTGAGACAGTGAATTTTTGAACCCAATTTTTGCATTCTTGTGATAGGCTAAAAATAAAAATGCTTGAGATGATCTTCTGATAGTTGATAATTAGCATGTGGTTCCTTAGATTTGTGTTTTTCATTGATTTTAAACTACTAAATGTGAGATTTTTGAGCCTAAAAGGGGTACTTACTAAATCTACCCCATTCTTTGTGATTGAGTGTTTTATTCCTCTTGGATTGTATTCTCTAGAACTTGACTTGAAGCCGTTTTGAAACTTAAAAATTTTTGAAAACATATTTGAAAATGATTGAGGCACTAGGTATTTTTCTGGCCTTCTGAGCTTTGACTGATTAAATGCTACCCCTTAGTTGCCCAATTTTGAGCCTAATAGAATGAAATGCTTTTCTTGGTACCTTGATTTATTTTGATGAATGATGCTTGGTATGACACCTTTTAAAGTGTTGCAAAAAAGGCAAAAAGGTGGTTTTGAAAAATAAATTTTGGGATGAAAAAGTTAGAAAAATATTTCTCTTAAGTTGGAAATCTCCCCTTCTCCAAATTGAAAAAAATAAATAAATAAACAAAAAAAATTGGAAAAGCGGATGAGAAAAAGAAAGTGAGAAGTAAAAAATAAAAATAAAAAGGAAGAAAGAAAGAAATGTGAAAAAGTAAATTAAAGCCCAAAAAGGTATTTTAGAAGGTTGTTGTGCTTTGCATTGTTTGATATTTTGTTTAACCTTCTTGAATTTTCCCTTTCTTGATTTCCCCACCTAACAATTAATCCCATGGCCCCATTACAACCAAAATAAAAGACCTCTTGATTCTTATGTGTTTTCATTAATAAAGTAGATATCTGGTTAATAGTCAAACTTATGGTAGAATACATTCCTTGAGGAAATTGAGCGAATTGTCAAATGTCCCTAAACACTTGAGTGAGGTAAGAAGAGTGCCCGAATTAGTGAGAGGTATGAATTTAGGGAACCTAAGCTTCTAATTGGACTTGAAATTGATTGTCTCTTTGCTTCTTATTGGATGTTCCTGTTACTTGGATTTGTTACTCGGGTTCTTGGTTAATTGTCCATGCTCTGATTGTTTATCTTGTCTGGCCTTGGTTATTGCTTGAGGACAATCAAAATCTTAAGCTTGGGGTAGTTTGATGAGTGTGGTTTCACCTCATATTTCCTTAACATTTTGCATGCGTTTTCATGTAGTTTAGGCATTTTTATTTTGATTTTTGTTAGTTTTTACCTTGGAATGGGTAAGGCGGTTTTGTGGTGTTGTTGTGCAGGAATTGAAGATTAAAATGTTCAAGATCAATCATGGTGGAGCTTGCATGAAGATGGAGCTTGAAAATCAAGAAAACTGAGCCAAACAATCACGGCCTAGCCGTGATAACCATCACGGCCATGATCGAGCAAGGCTGAAAAGAAAAGAACGAAAATGTCAGAACCTGTCACGGCCAGGCCGTGATGGCCATCACGACCGCGACAGGCCATCAGTGCCAAGTTTTCCAAGACAGAATCTGTCACGGCCTGGCCGTGACGCGCAATATCTGGAATTTTAAAACCAGATTTGATCTAATTTTGTAATTGCTTGGGATTCAAGTTACCCTACATTATAAATAGGCCTCTAAGGCTCGAAAATAGGGATCCCTTGGGCTGCTACCTTAGGCAAAAACTATGATTTCTCTTCTTTTCAATTTCTTCTCTTCTCTTAGATTTTCTTTTTTGCCTTTATTAATCAAGCTTGCTATGAACATGGCAATGCTTGAGTAGTTGTTTTTATTTCTAAGGATTGGGGCTATGCCCAAGATTTGTTTTATGTTATGAATTGACGTTTTACTTCTTGTTAATTTCAATTTGCTTTCGATTTGACTCCTATTGCATGAATTACTTGTGAATTTGGTGCGCACTTATTTGCATGTCATAGATACTCTAAGGAGGAACCTAGCGGTGAACTTAGGTATTGGATCTATAGGAATCAAACTTAGGACTTAAATCACGAGAGTTAGAAGCGGTCCTTCGAGGGTTCACGAATTATCACAAAGCTTAAAGGATTCAATTTAAATTTAATTACCACGAGAGTAGGGGTTAGTTTAATTGGGCACGGTTCTTGTATCTCGAGAGGGAACATTAACTTATTTAGGATAAATTCCCCTTCAAAGAAATTTTGATTATTAACAAGAGGGTAGTCAATTTAGTAACATGATCAGTCTTGTTGGTAACCCAATTCCTGGAAATCTCTTTTGATTTGAAAACCCCCAAATTTGATTTAATTGCGATTTTGTTTGATTATGTTTAGATATTTGATATTGTTAGTTAATCTTTTAAAAACCAAATCTTTTCCAAATATTTTTCTAGTCTAGTTAAATCGATTTAATAATTGATAGTTATTTAAGATCACAGTCCCTGTGGATTCGATCTTTTTATTACTTGACGACGAAATCATTCACTTGCTGATTCGTGATCCATCAAGCAGCTTGCAGCTAAAATGTACTCAGCTTCAGCAATTGATAAAACAATGGTACTTTGTCTTTTGCTTGACCATAAGAGTAGATTAGCTCTAATAAAGTGACATCCTCCACTGGTACTTTTTCTTTCAAGTCTATCTCCAGTATAGTCAGCATCACAAAAACCAACTAATCTGTTATCATTATTTTTCTTAAAGCACAAACCCATATTAGTAGTACCTTTCAGATATCTAAATATTCTCTTAACTATTGATAAGTGAGATTCTCTAGGATCATATTGAAATCGAGCACACAAACATACACTGAACATAATATCAGGTCTCGACGCAGTAATATATAGAAGAGATCCAATCATACCTCTATATACCTTTTGGTCTACCTTTTTATCTTTATCATCTTTGTTCAGCATGGACGTGGGATGCATAGGAGTGTTCATTGGTTTGCAATTATCCATCATGAATTTCTTTAGAAGTTCCTTTGTGTACTTAGTTTGATGGATGTACACCTCATTCATACCAAGCTCTAGGAGCTTGTTTAAGGCCATATAAAGCTTTCTTTAGCTTATATACATGTTCAGGTTGGGTTTCCCTTTCAAAACCCGGAGGTTGCATAACATATACTTCCTCATCAATAAAGCCATTTAAAAATACACTTTCTACATCCATTTGATATATCATGATATTATGATGTGCAACAAAGGATAGTAATATGCAAATAGCTTCTAGTCTAGCAACTGGTGCAAAATTTTTAGTATAGTTTATACCTTCTTCCTGTGAGTAACCTTGTGCAACAAGTCTTGCTTTATTTCTTACCACTTTACCATTTTAATCAAGCTTGTTTCTGTAAACCCATTTGGTTCCAATAGCTGATTTATCCTTTGGTAAAGGCACAAGAGTCCACATTTCACTTCTTTCAAACTGGTCCAGTTCTTCTTGCATTGCCAGAATCCAACCCTCGTCTAGTAGAGCCTCGTCTACTGTATTTGGTTCTAACTCAAAGACTAAAGTAGAATCATCTTGCTCTCTGAATGTAGATATGGTTCTTAGCCTATCATTGGAAGCCACTGGGGCTTCCAATGATTTGGTCTTAAGGATGGTAATTCTTGAAGTACCATGATCTCTGATCATTTTCTTGTTGTGAAGTCTCTAACTTAGGTTGTTGTTGATTGTCTACTTGATCATCAGACTTGATGTCTACTTGATTTTCAAAGTCCTTGAGATTCAAATCTGCAAAAGCTTCATCATGCTCTGATAATTTCTTATCATGCTGCTTATCATGAAATTTAACATGTATGCATTCTTCTACTACTAAGGTTCTAGAATTGTAAACCCTAAAGCCTTTAGATGATTCAGAGTAACCTAACATAATTCTATTATCTACCTTAGCATCAAACTTACCAAGTTAATTCTTTGTATTTAATATAAAGCATTTACAACCAAAAAGGATGAAAGTAAGATATGTTGGGTTTTTGTCCTTTCCACAATTCATAAGGAGTCTTATTCAAGATTCGTCTAATGTATATTCTGTTCTGAATGTAGCAGGAAATATTAACATCTTCAGCCCAGAAGTGTCTAGGGACAGAGTTATCATTGATCATAGTTCTAGCCATCTCTTGGAGAGATCTGTTCTTTCTCTTTACCACACCATTTTGCTGTGGTGTTCTAGGTATTGGGAAGTTGTGAAGTATACCACTTTCATCCCAAAACTTTTGAAACATCTCATTTTCAAACTCTCCCCCATGGTCACTTATGATTGAAGTGATACACATGCATTTTTCATTTTGTACACGTTTGCAGAATACAGAGAAGACCCTGAATGACTCATCCTTGTGAGCTATGAACATAACCCATGTCCATCTAGTGTAGTCGTCTACTATGACTAGACCATATTTCTTTCCATTAACAGATACAGTCCTTGTTGATCCAAATAGATCAAGGTGTAGCAACTCTAGTGGTCTATTGGTACTAACAACATTCTTAGATTCAAAGGAACCTTTGACTTGTTTTCCCTTTTGAGATGCATCACAAAGAGCATCATTTTGAACTTAATGTTTGGTAAGCCTCTCGCGAGGTTATGCTTATTTAGCTTTGAAATTAATTTCAAGATTGCATGACCTAGCCTTTTGTGCCAAATCCATCGCTCATCTTCAATGGACACTAAACATGAGACACCTTGATTTGTGAGGTCCTCCAAGTCAATCTTATACAGATTGTGTTTTAAGCCATTAACTAAAAGAACATTATCAATGGAGGGAAAATGATGTTTACCAATTTTACCTACTCCAATGATCTTTCCTTTCTGATTACCTCCAAAAGTAACCCAGCTACCATCTTTATGTCTAAGGTCTTGGAACATACACATTTCTCCTGTCATGTGACGTGAGCAACAACTGTCCAAGTATCAAGATGCGTGTTTCTTTCCTGTTGTTAAGCAAATCTGCAATAGGTATAATCTTATTTTTAGGTAGTAAGTACCTAGAGTGACTTGGGTCCTTTCTTGTTAGTAGCCACTAGACGAGCATGTTTGATATGTTTATGATGTATGCATCTAGATGTTTCATGGCCACTTTTTCCATATACTTTACAATAGGTGTTGGACGAGCTAGATTTTGTTTTAACATGCTGTGCTTTAGTTTTAGGAATTTTGTGATGTGCATGAGACTTTGATACTTTGTGAGTTGCTTCATGCTTCTCTTTGTCATAGCCTAAGCCAGACTTATCATGAGGTGACCTAGAGTACCTCAGTATCTAGCTTAACTTTTTTGAGCCACCTGTAAATTTAGACAGGGTGTCTGTCAGATATGTCAAATCTTGCTTCAGTTTTGCAACTTCACATGGGACATCAGGCTCAACTTTGAGTTTGTTAGTTAGACCGACATTCTCTGACTCAAGCTTCTTGTTTTCATTTTCAAGAGCCTGCTTTTCCATGCAAACTTTATCATATTCCTTAGTCAACCTTGAAAATTTCTTTTTGAGATTTTTATATTCACGTGACAAAATGGAAGAGTTGTGTAAAAATTCATCAAATGCTTCTTGTAAAGTGAATGAGTCAGATTTCATTACCTCAGCATCAGTGTATTCACTTTCTGAAGAAGTGACAGCCATGAGACAGATGTTTGCCTCTTCCTCAGCTTCATCTTCTTCTGATGATGATGATAGATCAATATCCTCCCAAGTAGCCATTAAACCCTTTTTTTTTAAGAACATCTTTTTGTCCTTCAGTTCCAGGGAATCAGCTTTGAAGTGACCAAGCTTTTGCACTCGAAGCACAGAGGTGGACCTTTTTCCATGGAGTCTGATTTTTTTCTAGGAAACTTTTTGTTTAACTGCTTCTTCTGAAACCACCTTTATTTCTCCACATATGTTGAATCTTTCTGGAGATGAAAGACAGTTCATCGTCATCAGATCCTTCACCACTGTCAGAAGGGTCTGCTTCATCTGAGGATTTCCTCAGCTTTGAGAAATTTTGATGAACTAGCCTTATTTACCTTTAGGGAAATAGACTTTCCTTTTCCAGTACTTTCTTCCTCATTGAGCTCAAGCTCATGAACTTTTAGAGATCCAAGAAGCTCCTCCGAAGTGAGAGTATTAAGATTTTTAGCTTCTTGAATAGCAGTTACCTTAGGTGTCCACTGTTTGTGCAGGTTCCTCAAGATTTTTCTGACATGATCTCTATTTTCATAGATCTTTCCAAGAGATCTAAGACTTTTGGTGATAGTTTGGAATCTTCCAAACATCTGGTCTTTGAATAACTCATACTGGTGAACCAACAAGATTATCTTCGACTCCTTCACTTGGGATGACCCTTCATGAGCTAGGGCTAGAGTATCCCATATTACCTTAGCTGTGTTGCAACTATGGACTTTATCATGTTTAGATCTGGTGATAGCACACATCAGGTAGTGCTTAGCTTTCAGATTGAGTTGATGTTGAGTTTTCTGCTCCGGAGTCCTTTGAGCTCTGGGAATAGCAGCTACAGAATCACCTCTTGTCTTAGTGTAGCCAATTTCAATCAGTTCCCATATATCCACATTTTGTGCATAAAGAAAAGCCATCATTCTCTTTTTCGAGTAGTCATAATCACTACCATCAAAGAGAGGAGGTATGTTTATTTCTTGTCCTTCTATATCCATGCTTGTTGGATCGTACTCCCTCAGCACTTGTTAGATGCTCAACCCTTTCGAGGCTGAGCTCTGATACCAACTGAAGTTGATACAGGGAAACACAAGAAGTGGGTTGAATTATGTTTCTTAACAATTTTTCGTAAAAGCCTTTTTCTCAAACCTTTTTGCAAGCAAAAGAAGATGAGTACACACAAACAAGAAAACCTTTTTAAAGAGTTAACAAACTCAGATCCATGTCCCCACAGTTAGTATAAACAAAGACTGTAAAAGGAAGGGATAGAAAATTCACACGAGTGATTTATCCTGGTTCACTCTCTTCCAACCAAGAGCTACGTCTAGTCCCTTCTACCTGAAGGTTTTTCTCCACTATTCTCCAAATCGATTACAAGTATTCAACACATCTTCAGGCTACGAGTATTCTTTCTTTACCAAGCCTCTTCAGGCTCTAACTCTAACAAAGAAATTTACAGATTTTGATCTATGAACTCACTATGTGTGAGAATATGAAAGTTTAAGATCAGGAGGAATACAACTGAAAATATTCAAATGAAATTTGATAAGAGATTTGGCACTTTGAAAATTTCATAGCATCAAGTTGTTTATTCTCTTGGGGTCGTCTACTATATGTAGACTTCTTCATCTTTTCTTCAACGGTCTTGAGTAAATATTTGTTTAGAGGTAGCATTTAATGTTGAGATCCGTTGAGACTGATAGCTTGAAATGCTTCGTGGAGAAGTTCTCTTAGTTATAAGAGAAATGCTCGAAGTAGAGCTGTCACTTCCATGTTGTACCAAAGGTTGCTTTCCGACTTTCCTTCTTTGTACTTTCTTTAACTTTACAGCAATATAGGTGACAGAGTACAAGGTTTTATGTTCTCGATGGTATATGTTTATAATATCAAGAAACAAAGTAGACAATTGAAGAAAAAAGGGAAAGAGACATACATTCATTTGAATTAAATATTCAATCATTTGAAATAAATTCACTTCGAGTAGACGGGTTCATTTTCAATAGCTAGTGGAAGAGCAAGCCTTTGGACGCGCAATTTTAACTTAACAGAAAAGCGGGCTCGTAGACTGATGTGGCGTCTAGTTAATTACTTGTCTAGACTCAAATCTTTGGACTTGCTATTCTCCTGAGAGTTATTAAATGGCTAGTCTAATATTCATTTTACACTTAGACTTAGAGCTCGTCTAGTGTTATTTAACTTAACCAAAATTTAATATCTAGTCTAGCGATAACTTTATAGACTTAGAGTTTTACCATATTTTATGAAGGCTCGTCTAGCAGTTGAGAACTTAGACTCAATACTGTTTTTTAGTCAAACTGAGAAGCTACAAGTATGTTTCCTTATCTAACAGAACTATAGCAACTCTGCAAGCTAGAATAAACAAGTTAGTTCTGCTGACGTGGCAAGCTAGACACGTCTACTATCAAGACTTTGGACTTGCTGTATCTAAGTAAGTTATCTTGATCAGACTAGTAAACATTTAGTGCCTCGTCTACTTAAAGAAACCAGTCTACTCAATTAAATAAATAAATAACTTTACCAATATTAGAGCAGTCGTCTACAAGGGTGGACACGTATTTTTCTCAAGGAGTCCAACGAAAACTTATCCCAAGTTTCCATAACTTATATTATAAATATTCCTGCATAACTGAAAGCACATGTTAGATCCCAACTAACACTTTGCCAAGCAAATTTAATCATTTTGTTAACATCAAAACGTAGAGATTATTTAAATCAAAACCACTTTAGTTCCAACAGTCTCCCCCTTTTTGATGATGACAAAAACTAATTAAATTTGAAAAGTAAAGTCTAAGAGAGATTGCAAAACTCCCCATAAGACAAAGCATTCAGATATATAATCTGTAAAAGCATATGGGACAAACTGCATATAAGCTATTAGATCAATGCAACTGCTTATCATACTTAGAGTATATATGAAAGAATAAATAAGCATAGTTTAGCAGATCTGAGCAAATAAGCAAACAGAAGTATCAGAGTAGTTGTTAACAGAATATGCATATATATGCAGATGAATATGAGCTTTTCAAAACTGACTTTGTATATATATAAAAAATCTCTTTTCTTTCCTTTCTCCCCTTTTTTTGTCATCAAACAAAAAGGTGAAGGGAGTGGACCATCATTGTCACTAACAAAAAAAATTCAAAGTTAGGTAGGAGGAGGTGGTGGAAGAGGTTGATTCTTAGTCTGGGTTTTCTTGAAATCAGTCAAAAATTCCAGCATTTTGTTCACAACCTCCATGGTTGGAGCCATAGATACTTGAACTCTCTGAGAGACTTCCTCAGTGATCTTCTCAATCATCTTTTCAACCTTCTCTTCAACCAGCTTGCCAACTCTTTCATCAACTATCTTGCCAAGAAATTCTTCTAGATTTGGTGGTAGAGCGTGTGCTTGAAAGGTGCTTAATGCTCTGGAATGTTCAGGATGGTCTGAAGGGAGAACCACAGCCAGAGCTTGTGGTTGAGAAGCATGCTTTTCAGAGGTGTTTTGTTTGGGAATGGACTCAGCAACCTCTTCCACATGACCTCCTAAGTCAACAATAGTGGCATTCATGCCAGGTCCTTCAACTACAATTTCATCTTCTGTGTGCTCAGAAAGAGGTGAAGGAGGGGCATGCTTAATCACAAGAAGGGGTAAAGTGGCTGTTGTTATTTCCTTTGCCCATTTAATGGGATAGGAGAATTCCACACTCCTACTTGTTATAGGAAGTCCCCAGAGATCTTTGTAGATCATGTATCCGAAGTTTGAAAGTCCACATTTGCCTCTGACCATAGGAAGATGCTTCTCTTGTGCAATGAATGCTATGGGATTTCCAGAAGCCAGAAGCACGTTTTTCATTAATCATCCCAATAGACTCAGATTTCAAATAATAGCCCAGCAAGGAGTAGTCAAAGGTTTCTTGATTCAGATCGAGCATTACTGATTCAGCTTGTGGCATTACTCCTTTGAATCTTCTATGCTACTTGTCATTGTCCTTGTTCAGATCAATCATCTGTAGTCTTGAACAGGTCATATAGGGTATGATTCCAACTCTTGTTTCTGAATTATGCCTCAGCCATGATGGAGGGACAAAATGTGCAGCTCTGTCAACTCTGAAATGACTGAATTCCCACTTCAATATTTCATAGATGAGATGATCCTTGAAGAAATCGGAGGCCCTCCCATAGACACTGGGATGCTTGAAGGATACCTATTTTGTGTCACCGTCCATGATCATAGGGACATGTTGTGAGGATCTCGCTCTTCTTTCAGGGAGGGTAGGAAGATTCTTCCTTAGTGGGTCTGTATCCCAGACACTTATCACATGTCTCTGAACTCCATCAGTGAAAGGTATGAGAGGTGGAGTTTTGACAAGATTAGGATAGATTTTCCTAGGAGGGAATCTTTTCCGAGGCAAGTGAGTGACTAAGGGTCCAAGGTTGTTGAACATCCGTGAAGGAACATTTGTGATTAGTTTGCAGTCAGGATGAGGTTTATGGTAGGGTTCAACTGGTGGGTCTATTTCTTCTTCATACTCAGGTAGGGGGTACCACCTATCAGGGATGTGATCAGGTTCAGGCTGGTGAGTGAGAAACGGAACTCTCTAATCTCTCTTTACTTTAGCCAAATCCTCAAATTTGCCATCATAAACAACAAAAATTGGAGTGAAAGGAATTAAAGTTCTTAAAGGGTCTGGGAAGGGAGCACCAGGGGAAATGCCAGCATCTGGTTGATTGAACCAAGGATCATCAGCAGGGATAATTGGCTGAAATTGTGGTCTAGATGAGGAGGCTATTTGTGAGTGAGCAGGGGAATGTGTAGGTAAATTTGTGGTTTGGTCAGTTTGTGTTGGTAGGGGTGAGGGTGGAGATGGAATATAAACATTGTCAGTTATGTTTTGGTTAAACACCTCATTTGGAGCAGAGACAGTAATATTTTCAACAGAGGCAACGGCAGCAAGGAGAGTATCATCTCTATTTTCTAAACTAGACACTAAGGCGTCTACTGCTATTTGAACGGGATCACTGACGCGCTGTCGCACACGGGTCAAAAAGCGAGCGGTTTTATAAAATTGTAGTAGAGCGCGACAACTCGAGTATTGTCTCACAAGGACTCTTAAATTGTTATTCACCACAAAAATCATTTTTTTTTGGGGGCGGGTTGGGTTGAAATTCAATTGGAAAACAAAGCAAAACAGAGCAATTTAAAGGATTATCAAATAAGTTAAAGACGACTAATCTACTGTTCTCGATTTCCCAACCATCATCAGTTCATATAAATTCCAAGCCCTAAGCAGATTCTAATCCCCTTTCGGTTGTAGCAACAATTAACAAGCGAAATCGCTACTACGAGATATATGTTCCTAATTCCCGAATTAAGCAAACGGGGTGAAGCACGCGTGAATTAAGCAAACACGATTGTACACACGTGAATTAAGCAAACGCGATTAAATATAGGAACATAACATCACCGAAATAAATCAACACAAACACTATACACTCCTGAATTAAGCAAACAGAAACATACAACATAGTATTGAAAAGGGAAAAGCAAACAAAACAGGAATTACAGAACCTCAAGTGCGATGGAAATCGATTACAGTAGACTAATCCAAGAAAATTAGTTCTCCATAAAAACGTAGCACAACCAGAAAATCTGTAAAAACAGTGGATAATCAGAAGTCTCTCTAATCTGCCCAAAACAACAATTTATAACATTCAGGATATGCACCCTCTCGCAAGGCGAACACTCACTCGCGAGGTGAATCTTATGAAGAAATCTGCAACGTTTGGAATTCTCACATGGCGAAGAATGTCTAGCGAGGCGAGGAATTGAAGAGTCTTCTTATTACGCCCGTGATGAGTACCAGGGGCTAACCGTGATGCTTTCTGACTTCCAGGCTCGCGAGGCGAGACATGGTTCGCGAGGCGACACAGAAAGGTTTGCATTTTCCTGGAACAGTCAGCCTTCAGGCTCGAGCGGCGAGGTGTTGTTCGCGGGGCGAGACAGAGAGGAGGACTTTTTGCTGTTCAGACTGGCTTTCAGGTTCGCGAGGCAAGTAGCATCTCGCGGGGCGAATTCTTCCAGGATTGAAATTTCCCCTGTTTCTTCATTCCCTTGACTACTAAGTTAACCTGAAAACAATGAGATAGCCATAAGTGCTTTATTTGACTCAAAACTGGCTAAATTAACCTAAAACTACTTAAACGACTCAAAATGTTGCTTGAGGACAATTGAGCCTAATTTGGGCGAAAACGAAATATAATTAGCAGAAAACCATGGTCATACTAGCCATAAAACTAGATGAGCCAGAGGCTTATCAAAATACCCCAAACTTGAACTTTGCTTGTCCCCAAGCAAACTAAAACTCAAAAACTCAAAAAGACTCAAGACGTGGCAAGCTTAAAGGATTCAATCAACTTTGCACAAATTTCAAGCAATTCATCAAAACAATTTTTCCTTCAATGTTCCCCCCTTTCAAACAAAGTAATCCCCACATGCATTTACTCTAACATTTGAGAACTTCATCATTCAAGTAATCATTAATCTAAGCAAGGGATCCAAGTTACACACAAAAGGGAGATCACCAAATTCAAACAATCGCCTTCCTCACAAGGGAATTTAGTGTTTCACTCAATCGCTCAGTTTGTCTAGGCTAACAACATTTCACTCAATTTCACTTTTAAGAGCACTTCCCATGAATTTGATCTTCATCTCAATCAAGGTTCCCACGGAAACATGCATGCAACATCAAAAGGTCTTTTAAGGTTGTAATGGGGCCTGGCTAAGGGTAGGATATACAAAGGTACTAGGCTTAAGTCCCTAGGAACTAAGAGAGCATGAACATTTGATACATTTTGAATTTCCACTCAAATTCCTTTTTCCATCTTTCTTTATGCTTTGGGTGACTACATCATTTTTCTTTAAATACTTTTTTTTAAGCCTTAGGCTCCAACCTTTTTATTATTTTTTTTTCTTTTTCTCACCCCAGAATGACATGTCACATCCTTGTACCCACCCCAAACTTAGTTTCTTGCAACCCATCTCTTGCTAGGCTTCCATGCTCTCCTAATCCTAAGATCGGGTTAACATGGTTTTTCAAATTTTTGGCTTGTAACATAGGGTCATCAAGAAATGATAGGCTAATTAGGCTCAATGGGGCTAACTAGGGAACATGCATTAGGGACTGATTCAATTTAGTCCAGGTGGTTATTTACAAAGAAAATCTGCCTAAATCATTTGATGCAAACACATAAACATGCAAACCATAAAGAGATTCAAGCAAATTCGGGAAAGTGCAGCTCAAAAGTGATTCTCACAATTAAAAACATGCTGGAGGCTCAAATCCTCACCCGGACAATTTTGCAACTGTTTGATCGAGATTTTATCCCTAGTGTGTGCACCCTATCACCCCAAACTTATCATAAATCGTACAATCATAATGAAATATCTCAAAGTTCAGTTTGCAATTTTTCACATGGGGATCACTTTTCAAAAAAAAAAAATTCAACCTAGGGGGAATCATCACATAATCATGCAATAAATCTGTGGCAAATCAATCAAAACCAATCAAGCTCACCGACCAAAGACTCACACAATTTATTCAAGAGCTAAAAGAAAAACAAGACAAAACACAAAACGAAGCTACAATCGGTTCCCTCCCCCACACTTAAAACATACATTGTCCTCAATGAAACAACATAACTATAAAATCAGAGTGAGGGGAAGGAAAGGGTGTTCCCTGATCAAGTGGCATTGTAGGTGGGAGCTTACAAGGAGAGCTCCTCAACAGTAGCATCCTCAGGCACCGAGCTCTCATGGAATAGCTTCAGCCGCTGCCCGTTAACCTTGAAGGCCTTGTTGCTACCTGCACTTTTAATCTCTATTGCACCAAAAGGAAAAATGTTAGTAACAACAAATGGACCAATCCACTTGGACCGAAGTTTCCCAGCCATCAATTTCAGGTGGGAGTTAAACAGTAAGACTTGTTGGCCCACAGAAAATTCTTTCCTAGCAATCATCCTATCATGAAAATGCTTGGTTTTCTCTTTATAAATCCGGGAGCTTTCATAGGCTTCTAGCCTAAGCTCCTCAAGCTGTTGTAATTGGAGTTTCCTTTCAATGCCAGCTTTTTTCATTTCCAAATTACAGCACTTGACCGCCCAATATGCACGGTGCTCAACTTCCACAGGGAGATGACATGCCTTACCGAATACAAGCCGAAAGGGGGACATCCCTATTGGTGTCTTGAAAGCGGTCCTATGAGCCCAAAGTGCGTCTTCTAGACGGCGGCTCCATTCCTTCCTATTCGGCTGCACCACTTTCTCTAAGATTTGCTTGACCTCCCTGTTTGATATCTCAGCCTGGCCATTGGTCTGGGGATGGTAAGCAGTGGAGACTCTATGCACAACTCCATACTTCCGGAGTAAGGCTTCCATGGTGCGGTTGCAGAAGTGAGTGCCCTGGTCACTGATGATAGCCCGAGGTATTCCGAACCTGCAAAAAATATTGGACCTAACAAAATTTGAAACAACTTTAGAATCGTTAGTCCTAGTGGGGATAGCTTCCACCCACTTTGAAACACAGTCAACAGCCAAAAGAATGTATAGAAAGCCAAAAGACGCAGGGAAAGGACCCATAAAGTCGATTCCCCACACATCAAACACCTCACAGAAAAGCATGGGCTGCTGAGGCATTTCACTCCTACGAGTGATGGCAGTGCCTGCTGTTTGACACTCCTTACAAGTCTGGTAGACCTCATAGGCATCTCTAAAAATGGTGGGCCAGTAGAACCCAGAGTCTAGGACTTTTCTTGCAGTCCTCTGTGGCCCAAAGTGTCCCCCTACTTGAGAGGCATGAGAAAAGTGCAAAATGGACTCGATCTCGTAGTCGGGGACACACCTCCAAATTACCTGATCACTGCCAAACTTCCAAAGGTACGGATCATCCTAAACATAGTACTTGGAATCACTCTCGAGTTTGTGGATCTGTGATCTAGTTGCACCTGCAGGAAAAACACCAGCAACAAGATAGTTAACAATGTCAGCAAACCAAGGAGTTACCCCATGAAGATGTAGAAGCTGCTCATCAGGAAAGTCATCCTGGATGGGAGAAGGATCCTCATCCCTTGCTATTCTGCTCAAGTGATCAGCTACTAAATTTTCAGCTCCACTCTTGTCTTTTATCTCCACATTGAACTCTTGGAGCAACAGCATCCACCGAATCAATCTCGGCTTCGCTTCTGGTTTCTTCAACAGGTACTTCAGAGCTGCATGGTCAGTGAAAACAATAACCTTGGAACCTAGCAAATATGACCTAAATTTATCAAAAGCAAAAACAACAGCTAGAAGTTCCTTTTCAGTGGTGGTGTAATTAGATTGTGCAGCATCTAAAGTCCTAGAAGCATAATGAATGACATGGGCAGCCTTGCCCACCCTTTGTGCCAGGACCTCTCCCACAGCATAGTTAGAAGCATCACACATGAGCTCAAAAGGGAGGGTCCAGTCAGGGGGCTGAATGATGGGGGTAGAGGTCAACGCCCTTTTCAAGAAGTCAATGCCTTTTTGCAGTTGTCATCATAGTTGAACATGTCATCATTCTTCAGCAAGTTTGACAGAGGAAGAGATATCTTGCTGAAGTCCTTAATGAAGCGCCTGTAGAAACCTGCATGACCAAGAAAAGAACGAATCTCGCGAACGCAAGATGGGTAAGGCAATGTAGAAATCACATCAATTTTTGCAGGATCTACTGAAATACCCTCTTTAGAAATAACATGCCCCAAAACAATCCCCTGTTCAACCATAAAGTGACACTTTTCATAGTTCAAAACCAGGTCAGTTTCGATGCATCTTTCTAGAACCAAACTCAGACTATGCAAGCATGCATCAAATGAGGAACCATATACAGTGAAATCATCCATGAACACTTCCATGCAATTTTCAATAAATTCAGTAAAAATACTCATCATGCATCTCTGGAAAGTGCCAGGAGCATTGCAAAGGCCAAATGGCATCCTCCTGTAAGAAAACGTGCCGAAGGGGCACGTAAAAGTGGTCTTTTCCTGATCCTCTGGTGCAATATGGATCTAGAAGTAACCGAAAAAGCCATCAAGAAAATAGTAGTGAGATTTACCAGCCATCCGCTCAAGCATCTGATCGATGAACGGTAAAGGAAAGTGATCCTTTCGAGTGGCCTGGTTCAACCTCCTATAATCAATACAGACTCGCCAGCTATTCTAGACTCTAGTGGGGACAAGCTCATTATTATCATTTCTTACCACTGTGAGGACGGACTTCTTGGGTACAACTTGCACTGGGCTCACCCAAGTACTATCAGAGATGGGGTATATGATACCCGCATGCAGAAGTTTTGTCACCTCCTTCTTCACAACATCCAGAATCAATGGATTGAGCCGCCTTTGGGGCTGCCTAACTGGTTTAGCCCCATCCTCCAACAGAATTCTATGCATACATCTGGAGGGGCTAATTCCTGGGATGTCAGCCAAGGTCCATCCAATTGCCTTCTTGTGCCTCTTCAGAACCTCCAAGAGCTTAGCTTCCTGGTCTGAGTCAAGGTTGGAGGAAATAATCACTGGAAGTTGTTCATTCCCCTCCAAGTAAGCATACTTCAGATCCCCAGGAAGTGGCTTGAGCTCTAAGGAGGGTGGCTGCTCAATGGATGGTATATTTGGAGCAGCCATGATGTCAAGAACTTCAGCTGAACAGACAGCTTCACTCACACTATCACCCTGCAAAGTAGAATCAATGAACTCAGCACAAACAGCACAAGGGTTAGTGTCGATGACAACAAGTACATGAATAAATATCATCAAAGCCAGAAACAAATGGAAAATCAGAAACCAGGTCATCATAGGTGTCATCAATAATTTCAGAGAGCAGCTCTATTTGAAAGACAAAGTGCTCTTCCAAGGGATGCTTCATAGCATCGAAGATGTTAAACTTTGCAACAATGTCACCAAACTCCATGGACATGGTTCCATCATCAACATCAATCTTTGTCTTTGCTGTCTTCATGAACGGTCTACCTAGGATGATTGGTTATCTACTTGAATTTGTTTCCCCTTCCATGTCCAGGATGTAAAAGTCAGCAGGGAAAATCAACTCATCAACTTAAACCAGCACATCTTCTACCATTCCCATGGGGCGAGCATTGGTCCTGTTGGACAACTGGATAGTGAGACCTGTATGCTGCAAGGGACCAAGATCAAGGTTATTGAAAACAGAGGTGGGCATGACATTGATGGAGGCTCCCAAATCCAACATGCAATTGTCGAATTTGCTGTCCCCAATGCTGCATGGAATATCAAAAGTGCCCGGATCCTTGCACTTATGTGGCAGGGCCTGAGTGGGGGCTGAAACTGTAACCCTTTCAAGTGCAAGCTTAGGCTGAATGAGGGCTGAAACATTTCTTCCCAAATTAACTCTCTCATTACCCTTCAACCTCCTCTTGTGTGTACACAAATCCTTTGGAAATTTTGCATATTTGGGCACCTACTTAATCACATCTAGGAGCGGAATGTTCACCGCCACCTTTCTGAACACATCTAGAATCTCCCTCTCCTTGTCTTCCCCACCAATCTTCTTATTTTTCTGCACTCTTTACGGGAAGGGGATTGGTGGCACATATACTCTCTCAGCTTCAACAACTACAGAAGGCTCAGGAGTTACCTCAACAGTTTCTTCATCTTTTTCAGGGGCTGCCTCGACAACTTTTCCAAATCTCAAAGAAATGGCACTCACATTAGGATTGGAGACATTGGGATTCACCACTGTTTGTGCAGGTAGTTGGTTTGATCCTTGAGTTTGCTGCATGGTATTCGTGGAAGTGGCAAGCTGTCCAATCTGTGTCTGCAAGGCGTGGATGCTAGCATTCGTTCGCTGCTGAAACTGACCAATCTGACCAACCTGTGTTTGCAAAGTATTAATGCTAGCATCCGTTCTCTGCTGTAACTGTCCAAATTGCTGCTGAAACTGGAGATTTTGTGCATTTATTTGTGCAGTTATTTGTGAAGTCATTTGCTTGAACATGTCCTCTAGTGAAGATTCGGAAGGTGCAGAAGTGGTCACTTGTGGAGGATTCTGTGGTGGTGCCATCGGTTGTTGTTGTGATGAGTTTCCATACCGAAGGTTGGGATGATTCCTCCAGTTGGGGTGGTACTTATTTGTGGAGAGGTCAAGAGTGTTGTACCGGTTCTGATTGTTGCCTTGATTGTAAGGATTGGCTGCATAAGCTTGAGGCAAATCAGTAACTGGCTCATCTTTCGGAATGGGGCATGTATCTGACAGGTGCTCAGGAGAACTACACATGCCACACAACCTTGCCGGCTGAACCTTATCCATTTCCAGTTGCTTCACCAAAGACGTGAGCTCATCAATTCTATTCTCAAGGGCCTGGTTGGAAGAAGAGCTATGGACCTCATTCACACCCCTTGTCTCAACAGAATTTCTCCTGGTTGTAAACTGCTGGGAGTTCAGTGACATATTTTCAATCAATTACTTGGCAGCAGTCGGAGTCTTATCAACAAGTGCTCCCCCACTAGCAGCATCCAAAATATTTCTATCCATCGGTAGTAACCCCTCATAAAAATACTGAATAAGGAGCTGCTCAGAAATCTGATGCTGAGGGCAACTGGATACCAACTGCTTGAATCTCTCCCAATACTCAGCCAATGACTCATTGCCTTGTCTGCTGCCACATATTTCCTTCCTGATTGATGCAGCTCTGGAGGCAGGAAAATATCTCTCTAAGAAGACCTTCTTCAAATCGTTCCAGGTGGTAACAGAGTTTGGCTCAAGATAGTACAGCCAATCCTTTGCAGCGCCCTGTAGTGATAACGGGAAGGCTCTCAGCTTGATGTGATCCTCAGTTATTCCCTCTGGTCTCAAGGGTGTAGAGCAGACAACCTGAAATTCCTTCAGATGCTTATGTGGATCCTCACCTGCAAGACCACTAAACCTTGGCAACAAGTGTATTAAACCAGATTTCAATTCAAAGGGAGTAATGAAGACAAAGATATTCAATACACAAGCCATTATATTTAACATCAGGGGCAACAAGCTGTCTTAATGTCCTTTGGTCACCCATGTTATCAAAAACAGTTTCAGAATTAGAATCACCACTAGTGCTAGCCCGAATTGCTCTACGGCGTGTGTGCAGTGTTCTTTCAATTTCAGGATCAAAATCACACAATTCAGGGCAAGTAGACCTAGTAGCCAGACTAATTCAAAACAAAAACGAAAAAGAAACAAAAAAAATATGAAAATAACAAACAAGAGTCCCCAGCAACGGCGCCAATTTTTGACGCGCTGTCGCACACAGGTCAAAAAGCGAGCGGTTTTATAAAATTGTAGTAGAGCGCGACAACTCGAGTATCGTTTGACAAGGACTCTTGAATTGTTATTCACCACAAAAATCAGTTTTTTTTTTTTGGGGGTTGGGTTGAAATTCAATTGGAAAACAAAGCAAAACAGAGCAATAAAAACAGAGCAATTTAAAGGATTATCAAATAAGCTAAAGACGACTAATCTACTGTTCTCGATTTCCCAACCATCATCAGTTCATATAAATTCCAAGCCCTAAGCAGATTCTAATCCCCTTTCGGTTGTAGTAATAATTAATAAGCGAAATCGCTACTACGAGATATATGTTCCTAATTCCCGAATTAAGCAAACGGGGTGAAGCACTCGTGAATTAAGCAAACACGATTGTACATACGCGAATTAAGAAAATGCGATTAAATATAGGAACATAACATCACCGAAATAAATCAACACAAACACCATACACTCCTGAATTAAGCAAACAGAAATATACAGCATAGTATTGAAAGGGAAAAGCAAACAAAACAGGAATTACAGAACCTCAAGTGCGATGGAAATCGATTATAGTAGACTAATCCAAGAAAATTAGTTCTCCATAAAAACGTAGCACAACCAGAAAATCTGTAAAAACAGTGGATAATCAGAAGTCTCTCTAATCTTCCCAGAACAGCAATTTACAACATTCAGGATATGCGCCCTCTCGCGAGGCGAACACTCACTCGCGAGGCGAATCTTATGAAGAAATCTGCAACGTTTGGAATTCTCGTGTGGCGAAGAATGTCTAGCGAGGCGAGGAATTGAAGAGTCTTCTTATTACGCCCGTGATGAGTATCAGGGGCTAACCGTGATGCTTTCTGACTTCCAGGCTCGTGAGGCGAGACATGGTTCGCGAGGCGACACAGAAAGGTTTGCATTTTCCTGGAACAGTCAGCCTTCAGGCTCGCGCGGCGAGGTGTTGTTCACGGGGAGAGACGGAGAGGAGGACTTTCTGCTGTTCAAACTGGCTTTCAGGTTCGCGAGGCGAGTAGCATCTCGCGGGGCGAATTCTTCCAGGATTGAAATTTCCCCTGTTTCTTTATTCCCTTGACTACTAAGTTAACCTGAAAACAATGAGATAGCCATAAGTGCTTTATTTGACTCAAAACTGGCTAAATTAACCTAAAACTACTTAAACGACTCAAAATGTTGCTTGAGGACAATCGAGCCTAATTTGGGCGAAAATGAAATATAATTAGCAGAAAACCATGGTCATACTAGCCATAAAACTAGATGAGTCAGAGGCTTATCAATCACTAGTAGAGATGGTTACCTTAGAGGTCATAGTTGTTCTGCCCTTTCTTACAGGTTGCCTTCTGGTTTGTGTTGAGACAGGCACGAAGACCTCAGCAGCAGTGACAACAGCAGTAACAGTAGAAGTTTTCTGTTTCTTTAGGATGGTACTGATAGGAACTCTGTCCTCATCAGCTTCCTCATCCTCATTGTGTGAGAAGATGATTCTTCTTTGCCTCTTCACAACAGGAGCACCAGTAGGTTCCCTAATTACAATGCCACCAGCTGGCCTCTTGGGGGCAGGTTTCCTTGATGCAGTGGTCTTTTGCCTGGTTCCTATTTTTATTCCTAGGACTTTAGCATCGTTGGCCTCAATCATTTCTTCCTTGATTTTCATAGCTTCTTCTGCTTTGGCCAAGGCAATTTGTTTGTAAGTACTTAGTTGCATGCCTGAGAGATTGCTTCTCCCAAAATCAGCAGCGGACATTCCTTTCTCATATAAAATTTTGTTCTGGTCTTCTTCAGACATGGCAGCAAGTACATCATAAACACCTTGATTCCTGAGAATCTTTGATAGAAGGTGAGTGTGGGGAATGCCAGAGAGGTTCTTTCTATTTTGCATAGCTTGTTTGAATCTGTTAAACAGAATCCAGGGAAGGTTGATTTTGGTTTCCCAGAAGTGATTGCACAGGAAGAATTTGTGGAGAGCAAAGAGGTTGTCCTTGGAGCCAGTCTTGTGTAAGACAGTCTTGTTCAGAATCTGATGGAGGATTCTGATTTCATCTTTCATCTCAGCAGACTTCCAGGAATGAGTTCTTACAGTATCTTCTTTCATTAGGGTAACAACAATGGTCTCAGAACCACCTAAGTCTTCTTCCCAAGTATCAGTAATCACCAAACCCTCTTGGGCATAAGCAATAGCATCGAAAATGGTTTTCTCAAAGACAATCACCTTCTTTCCCAGCACGAAGCTAATAATCTCGGTTTCAGTGATTGTAGGTTTCCTCCGGAAGGTCCTAATGAGGTTGTGGTAGATTGATACTTTCTCTAAGAACATGTCGTCCCATCTAGCTGCATTTATATACTTGCTTACATTCAAGTTGTACTCCTCCAGGACTTCAAAATTAAAGTGGTGTTCAACCGCTAAGTTCAGAGAATCAGTGATGTAGGAATGGACAGGGAGTGAAGGTGAAGCCATTTTTTGAGGTTTGAAGGTTAGGGTTCAAAGAAGCAAAGAAACAGATGTTCGTAAAAAAAAAAAACTCAGGCAATGAAAAGTTTTCCCGAGGGAAGAGAAGTTGCTTTAAAGGTTTCTGAATTTCAAAGGTTTTTCTTTGAAAATAATTCGAAAGAAAAATTAATGACAAGACATGTCATTAAGAGTAAAACGGTGTTGTTATTTTGAAACCATAAAAAGGTTATGATGGGATTGATGGAAATTACTGACTCAGCAAAGAGATTATTATTATTATTATTATTATTATTATATATATATATATATATATATATATATATGTCTAGTAAGACAAAATAAATGCATTTAATAAAAATATGCTTAGACACAAGCAGTTGTGGACGCGTATGAAATTATACAATGGACGCAGTAAACCACAACAATAGATGCAACATATAGTGGACGCGCTACACAACATGCAATAGACGCAGAAATTTAACAGGCATTAGACGTGCATATGCAATAGACGCAAAATTATCAAAACAATTTTCTCAAGGCTGGATGCCTAAATCAATTCACACATATCATGTTAATATGCTTTCTAATAAAGATAAATCTGTCATCTACAAGAGGTTTAGTAAGGATATCTGCCCATTGATGGTCAGTATGTACAAATTGAATATCAAACACATCTTTTTCACATAATTCCTAATAAAATGATGCTTAATCTCTATGTGCTTAGCTCTAGAATGCAAAATTGGATTCTTAGATAGATTTATTACAGCAGTATTATCACACATAAGTGGAATACTACTTACAAACACATTGTAGTCCTCCAATTGATGTTTGATCCAAAGAAATTGTGAGCAATAACTTGCAGCTGATATATACTGAACTTCAACAGTTGATAAAGCTTTACTTGATAAGAGACAAGATTTACTCTAGTGAAGTGACATATACAGCTCTCTCACGGCAATCCGCCCAGTTTGAGTGTCAAACTGTCAATTACCGTGTAACATTCCAACATCTTCGAGAACACCAATACGTATACGAGGATTCACTAAAGAGATGTGCTAAACGGACACAGCTTTTGCGACACAAATACGACACTGCTACAGTAGCGCTACTGTAGCACCAATTTTTTTTTATTTAAATTTTGACTTTTTTAAAAAAATAAAAATTTTATTTCTAAAAAAACTCATTCACCAGATAATGAATTGAATTCACCATATATTTGTACATGATTCACCAGATATTTGCACATACTTAACCAAAAAATTTATTTATCAAAAAAACTCATTCACCTGATATTTACACATACTTAACCAAAAAAAAAATATTTATAAAAAAAAACATTCACCAAATAATGAACTGAATTCACTAGATATTTATACCTGATTCACCATATATTTGCACATACTTAACTAAACTTTATTTCTCCAAAAAACCCATTCACCAGATAATGAACTGAATTCACCAGATATTTATACCTGATTCACCAGATATTTGCACATATTTAACCAAAAAAATTATTTCTCAAAAAAACTCATTCACCAGATAATGAATTGAACTCACCAGATATTTGTACCCGATTCACCAGATATTTACATATACTTAACCAACAAAATTTATTTATAAAAAAAACACATTCACCAGATAATGAACTGAATTCACCAGATATTTATACCTAATTCACCATATATTTTCACATACTTAAACCACAATTTTTTTTCTAAAAAAAACCAATTCACCAGATAATGAACTGAATTCACCAGATATTTATACCGGATTCACCATATATTTGCACATACTTAATCAAAAAAATTATTTCTCAAAAAAACCCATTCACCAGATAATGAACTGAATTCACCAGATATTTGTACCCGATTCACCAGATATTGACACATACTTAATCAAAAAAATTATTTATAAAAAAAATTTAAATTTAAAACAAAAATCCGCTACAGTGCCGCACAGTGCGGTACTGTTCATACGGTGTCGCCGTATGTGTATCCCAAATCTGTGTCCGTTTAGCATTTTTCTTCACTAAAAGAGAAAGTAAAAATTTATAAGAGGCCTGCTAAACGGACACAATTTTTACGACACAAATACGACACCTGCTACAGTAGCTCTACTATAGCATCATTTTTTAAAAAAAAATTTAACTTTTTTAGAAAAATAAAAATTTTATTTCTAAAAAAACCCATTCACCAGATAATGAACTGGATTCACCAGATATTTGTACATACTTAACCAAAAAATTTATTTATCAAAAAAACACATTCACCAGATATTTACACGTACTTAACCAAAAAATTTATTTATAAAAAAAACACATTCACCAAATAATGAACTGAATTCACCAGATATTTATACCTAATTCACCATATATTTGCACATACTTAACCAAAATTTATTTCTCAAAAAAACCCATTCACCAGATAATAAACTGAATTCACCAGATATTTATACCCGATTCACCAGATATTTGCACATATTTAACCAAAAAAATTATTTCTCTTAAAAAACTCATTCACCAGATAATGAATTGAACTCACCAGATATTTGTACCCGATTCACCAGATATTTACACATACTTAACCAACAAAATTTATTTATAAAAAAAAACACATTCACCAGATAATAAATTGAATTCACCATATATTTATACCTGATTCACCATATATTTACACATACTTAAACCACAATTTTTTTCTCAAAAAAACCTATTCACCAGATAATGAACTGAATTCACCAGATATTTATATCGGATTCACCATATATTTGCACATACTTAATCAAAAAAATTATTTCTCAAAAAAACCCATTCACCAGATAATAAACTGAATTCACCAGATATTTATACCTGATTCACCAGATATTGACACATACTTAATCAAAAAAATTAATTATAAAAAAATATTAAATTAAAAAAAAAATACTACAGTGTCATACACAGTGCAACTACAGCAGCACACCCTATGTGTGTCCGTTTAGCTTTTCTGAATTTATAATTAGTTAAGGTACAGCTACACTTTGGTATTCTTGAGAATTCTCAGGTAGCTACTCTCTGCTATGAGCTCAATCCCTTATAGATATAACAGTCCATGTCTACGTCTCTTACAGGGATGCTCAAGCTTAACCATGAGAGAAGCAAAACAAATCCATGCTCATGCAATCACCCACAATCTAACTCGTTTTGCATACGTTTCTAGCAGAATCTTAGCCTTCTATGCTCAACCCCAACGTGGTGATTTGTGCTACGCTGAGACCCTTTTCACTCACATGTCCATCACCAATGTCTTTGATTGCAACTCCATGATAATGGGTTTCTCTAGAAACTCACAATTCCACAAGTCATTCTTCATTTTCAACCAAATGCTCAAAATGGGTGTTCGTCCAAACTCTCACACATTCACCTTGTTGGTTAAAGCTTGTGTTTCTCTATCTTTGCTTGAACAGGTTCATGCCCAGATAGTAATATTAGGGAATTTATCAGATGTTTATGTTGTGAGTTCTGTTGTGAGTATGTATTCTAAGCATGGAGCGATACAGGGTGCTCGCCGCGTGTTCGATGAAAGTTCTAACAAGAATGTGGTTTGTTGGACAAGTCTCATTACTGGGTATTGTAGTAATGGGTTGGCTGATGAAGCAAGGGATTTATTTGATGCCATTCCTCAGAGGAATGATGTTTCATATAGTGCAATGGTGTCTGGTTATGTTAGGAATGGTTGTTACAATGAAGGGATCGACCTTTTCCGTGAGTTGAAGAGTTGTGTAAATGTGAAGCCGAACAGCTCGCTCTTGGCGAGCGTTCTTGATGCTTGCGCTGTGGTGGGTGCGTTTGAAGAAGGGAAATGGGTTCACTCTTACATTGATGAAAATGGTTTTGAATATGAGCTTGAGCTTGCCACTGCGTTGATTGATTTCTATGCGAAATGCGGATGGTTGCAACCTGCGGAGAAAATATTTGATAGCATGCCAAGTAAAGATGTTACTACTTGGACTGCTATGATATTGGGTTTGGCAATTAATGGAAAGAATAAGATGGCTCTTGAGTTGTTTTCCAAGATGGAGAAGGTTGGACCCAAGCCAAATGCAGTTACTTTCGTTGGAGTTCTTACAGCTTGCAATCATAAGTATCTGTTGAGTGAAGCATGGTGGTTATTTGGACATATGAGTAAAAAATATGGCATCACACCATCCATTGAACACTATGGATGCATGGTTGATATTTTGGCCAGAGGTGGAAAAATCGAAGAGGCCTTAACGTTCATTAACAGTATGCCAATGGAACCAGATGGAGCCATATGGGGTTCTTTGCTCAATGGGTGTCTGATGCATGGTCATGTTGAGTTGGGACAGAGTGTTGGGAAGTATTTGATAGAATTAGAGCCTCATCATAGTGGAAAATATGTCCTTCTGGCAAACATGTATGCAAGTATGGGTAAATGGGAAGGCGCTTTCGAGACAAGAAAATTGATGAAAGACAGGAGAGTGCCAGTCATTTCTGCTTGGAGTTTCATAGAAATTGATCAGAACATCCACAGGTTTGTTGTCGATGATAAGTCTCGTTCTAATTCAGGAGAAATCTATGAAGTCTTAAGTCAGCTGGGAAAGGAACTCAATGATATTTCCGTAGCAAAGGATGTTCTTTTATTTGAGATAGTGTAACCTCGTCATTGGAGATTTCTGTCTTCATTTGTATATGCACTTTGAGACATGTTCAAGGCACTTCAGCATTTTGTAGGATTACAGAAAGCTCAAACTTCGAAAGTTCACATTTGCTTCATTTTTCTCTGGTATTATTCTTACTTATCTCTGCATTCTGCAATTAAGTTAGGCTTCTGAAATTAAAGAAGACATTCTTTATTTCACCTGTAAAGGTGCTTGTCGAGACAGCCACCGTGTCTACATCAAGCTAAACTTTTTTTGTTTTTGTGCACTGGGAAATTGAGAAAACAAAGAGAGTTGATTTTTTGTTTATTTTATCCAAGCAGTTTGCTGGCATAAACTTTTCAGCACTGGAGTTGGTAGCTTGAGCCTTCCCTCAAAACGGTAATAGTGCTAGCCAAATTTTGCAAAGGCAGGTATTGCTGAGGAAATCAAAGGTTTATAGCTCATTAAACTCTTCACTTTCTTGTGCTCACTGCCTTAGATTGCTTTCTCTCTAACAGGCTATATATTATTCAGGAGCACTCAAGCTGACTCCTTTTGTTCAACAAATTCTACCTTCTTCAAGATAAAACATTGATTTTTGAGTCATTTATGCTTCCATAGCACCTGTTGTCACTTTTTAAATCAACTTTAGTTTCAACAGCCACTTGAGTAACATGTCTGCTGTAACTTTTGCAGCTCTGATATCTGGGGATGGCTTTGTTAGCTTGTAATCCAACTCCTCAAATCTTAGCCCTAGTACAGGAAATGGCTTTGTTAGCTTGTAATCCAACTCCTCAAAAGGAAAGTTGTCTGCAAGGGTTCTAAATTTCACCACATGAATGTATAATGATCCAGTGAACCATCCAAAATTGATTACAAGGTTACATGTATTACTAGTCTTTCCCTCCGGTTGCCCTTTTTCCCCTCTTTTTTAATTTGCTGTAATCTGTGATCTGTTTAAACAGAGGTGGAATCCCATCATTAACAAAAAGTTTGAAACAGTCTTCCACCTCACTCCATTGCAAAATAGATTGGATACATACTCAAGAAGGGATGGATAGCCTTGAATTTGGTGAGCTAAAGTTAGATAATACTGTAGATTTATGCTTTCTTTGTTTTAAACAATTAGATGTCTTAGAATTGCTAATATTGATTCATTCAAATACATGAAAACTAGCAATGCCAATGTCATGCCATCATGATCCCAGAATTTTTTTTTGTTTATTATTGTGAGCATTTTTTGGTCCAGGCATATCTGTATGATGGAGAAGCAGATTTGTTTATCTTAGTCGAGGACCCTTCCAAAAAATCTGCTGTACCAGTATTGAAGGCGTATCCATATGGATTCAGATCCTCCCCGGTTACAAAAAACCGATACAATCCAATTGAAAAGAGAAAGAAACATTTTTAAAATATAACTAGTGGGCCCTACAACTAATTATAGTGGGTCCATGCATGTTAATAGTTGTATCTAGGCAAAATAGGTAAATTGGTCTCATACGTTTATTTTAATTTTCAAATTGGTCCTATATGTTTTTCTTTTTTCAAATTGGTCCCGTACGTTTTGAAACATTTTCACGTTAGTCCTTCCCGTTTCTCAACCATGTGTTTAATATTGTCAAAACATACTGGACCACATTTGAATATTTTCAAAACGTATAGGACTTATTTGAAAAGCTTCAAAACGTATATGACTTATTTGAAAAAGCTTCAAAACGTATAGGACTTGTTTAAAAAACTTCAAAACGTATAGGACTTACGTGAAAACGTTTCAAAACGTATGGGACCAATTTGAAGGAAAAAAAACATATAGGACCGATTTGAAAATTACAATAAAAGTATGGGACCAATTTATTTATTTCTCTCTAACATGACCATGTTATAGGAGAGCATCTATTTCCTATCCATATTATATTAGATATTCCTTGAACACTCCTAACCTTCATCCTTAAGTTTTATTTTTTTCTTCAATTTTTGTACCATTACAAGTAGGATACTACTATTATTAGATAAATATAAGTATTTTATTGTGAGTTTGAAGAACAAGAGTTACTTGTTTTTGAGAAATCTGATGGAGAAGAGGAAGAGGGATATGCCCCATTAGATAACCAAGAAATTGATTATGTTGGGGTTGAGGAAGAGGATTATCCATTTACTTTGTGCCTGTAATGTTGTTTTTATCATTTTGTTATTATTTTGAATTTTGAAGTCTTGAACTTGATGGTAATCAACCTTGTTAGTAGTCTATGATAGGTGGACTTATATGATATTTTCTATCAATTTAGTTTATGGTTCTTGGCATATGTTGTTATTGTTTTGGATTTTATATTTATTTCTGCAATTTGTGTGATATATATATATATATATATATATATATATATATATATATATATATATATATATATAATACAGGGAGCAACTCATATAGGACTTATTTGAAAAACTTCAAAACGTATAGGACTTATTTGAAAAAACTTTAAAACGTATAAGACTTACGTGAAAACGTTTCAAAATATGGGACCAATTTGAAGAAAAAAAACATATATGATCGATTTGAAAATTAAAATAAACGTATGAGACCAATTTACCTATTTTACCTTGTATCTATATCTCTCTAACATGACCATGTTATAGGAGAGCACCCATTTCCTATCCATATTATATTAGATATTCCTTGAACATTCCTAACCTTCATCCTTCAGTTTTATTTTTTTTTTCTTCAATTTTTGTACCATTACAAGTAGGATACTACTATTATTAGATAAATATAAGTATTTTATTGTGGGTGTGGGTACCTCAAGTGAGTGGAATGCATTATTGTAATAGTGAGATGAGTAAATCTGGACCATTAAACCATACATGGATAGTCAGGATTAGAAGTTAGTTGATGGTCATGTGATCACTTAAAAAAATCACATGACTTTATGTTCTAATCTTGACTATTCATGTATGATCCAAAAGTCAATGTTTACTCCTCTCATCTCTCATATTAACACAATCCTCTCACTTGAGTTGCTCCCTGTATTATATATATATCACACAAATTGCAGAAATAAATATAAAATCCAAAACAATAACAACATATGCAAAGAACCACAAACTAAATTGATAGAAAATATCATATAAGTTCACCTATCATAGACTACTAACAAGGTTGATTACCATCAGGTTCAAGACTTCAAAATTCAAAATAACAACAAAATGATAAAAACAACATTACAGACACAAAGTAAATGGCTAATCCTCTTCCTCAACCACATAATCAATTTCTTGGTTATCTAATGAGGCATATTCCTCTTCCTCTTCTCCATCAGATTTCTCAGAAACAAGTAACTCTTGTTCTTCTTCAAATGCCTCAGAATCATCCTCAAATTCTTCACTTGGATCAACTGCTATCTCTTTCTCTTTAGATGTTGAACTTGCACTTGGACCTTTCTTAGAAGCTTTGGCAGCTGCTGCAACACTTGATGCTTCCTTTCTCTTTCCTTGTTTTCTGCCTAGTAAGTGTTCTAGGCTCTCCAACCCCCGAAGCCTCATAAACACTTCCCCAATTTAGTGTGTCATCATCATCGAAAACTAACTCATTCCCAACATCATCATTATTATCATCCATCTCTCCAACTAACCACTCATTACACTCATCAATGTCATTGAGTGTAATTGGGTCAATTTCGTCTTTAATACTACGTCTATGATGGAGTTGTTGGTTATATTTGACATAAACCAAATCATGCAACTTCTTATGGTCAAGCCTATTTCTCTTTTTTGAGTGAATCTGAAATATAAATTTAATTGAAGAAGTGTTAATACTTAATTAGGCTTGACCATACTTATGAAATAAACTCAATATACTTGCTCGAATACACTCCAACTGCTCTCACATCCAGATGCGCTACATGTCAAGCTCAAAATATTGATAGCCAGCTGCTGCAAATTTGGAGCCGAGTGGCCATACATTCGTCACCATTGAGCTACAGAATCAGAGTGTATGACTTAGAATTTATAAATTAAACTTAAAAGAATTGAAATAGTGAAATTATTAGAAGATGGGATATTAGTTTCTCACAAAGAGTGATGACTTTTCTTTGTGTTATTTCAAATTCAGAACCCAAGAGACCACCACTAGTCTTATAAATAAATAGGCAACTCGACTAGTATCTTATGTTGCACATCCTTACTTGGCACCAACCTATAGATGCAAGCATACAACCCATTGGTAACCTCCAAATCAAACTCCAATTCGTGATTGAAATAGAAGAACTCCAGGTTTAAATAGTGACCAACTGCATGCAATGGACGATGAAGCTGACAATTCCATCTATCGTCAATGATTTCAAATACAACTTTGTATTTGCTTTCATTGTTGTTGAAAGACTTCATAATTGCTTCTTTTACCTTATCCATTGCTTCATAAATATATCCCATGGCTGGTTTTCATTCACCATCAACAAGCCGAAGCACTCGCACAAGAGGAGTCATGACTTTAAGAATATAAACCACATGGTTCCAAAATGAAGGCATAAGAACAACCTCCAATGCTTGCCTCCCCTTAGCATCCTTGGATAATTTGTTTTTGCTCCACTCATCGGAAGTAAACATTTTTCTCATATTTGCTTTTTCTCCATAAAGTATCTCCAATGATAAAAATGATGTAGCAAATCTAGTAACCCCATGCCTTACCAATTCCCTCTTGTTTGTGAATTGTCTCAACAAACTCAAGGTACTTGAATGACTGTAGATAAAACCAACAAGACCGATTCCCCTTTGAATTATCTTATTTATCGAAGGAATCTTTCCAATGTCTTCAAGCATTAAGTCCAGGCAATGGGTTGCACAAGGAGTCCAGTAAAGATGTGGTATCTTATCTTCTAACATCTTTCCAGCTAGAACGTAGTTGCTTCCATTATCTGTTATGATCTGAACAACTTTCTCCTCTCTAATCTCCTCTATAATAGAATCAAGCAACTCCAACAGTTTCTCACCGATCTTCACAAATTCTGAGTCATCAATTGACTTCATAAACATCGTCCCAGCTGGAGAGTTCACCAAGAAATTAATAATGCATCTTTGCTTTCTATCAATCCATGCATTTGACATAATAGAGCAACCGTGCTTGTTCCACTGCTCCTTGTTATTTTTCAAAAAATCTTCAGTGTATTCCATCTCCATATGTAAGAGTGGAACTCTAATAGCATGATAAGTGGGAGCTGGCAGATTTGGACCAAAGGCACCAACTGCTATAAGCATGTCTTGAAAGCTTTCCAACTTAATACATTTAAAAGATAAACCAGTCTGATACCAAAATCGAGCAATTTAGCTTGCCTCATTTTCTCCTTCTTTCATTTATCAATGGCAACTTCTGGATTCTTGACATGGAGATCAATAGGTCTTTTTTTAGCAACATTTTTCTTCCCTGTAGCAGCAGCACCTCTAAGTGCCATGTCCATCTCATCTTCACTACTCTCCACATAGAGTAGATTCTCAATTTCAGCTCTAAGATTTTGAGCATTATTGTTGTCTGGCATCTTCTTCTCTTTTAAAAGTACCCAAAGCTCTTCTCTAACTTTTTTTGGACACTTGGGGCAAGGAGCTAGCTACATTCCCCTTCTTACCCATCAAGTGTTGTTTGACTCTAGTGGTCCCTCCCTTCATGATTTTTGAACAGAAAGTACGCACAACTGAGTTTGTGTGTCCTTCTTGCAATGGAATGCAGTATTTCCATCCAACATCACTTCTGGAAAGGGCCCATGAAGCATCAGAAGAAGATGGTTCACCTGCCATTTTTGGAAAAGATTGAAAAAAAGGAGAATAGAAGAGGTTGGCCGCCGGTCAAAGGGTGGTCACCTGACAGTAGGTGTCGCCGGAGAGTGGGTGGTTGGAGAAGAAATTGTGAAATGGGAGGAAGAGAAGAGGTTATACTCCAAGGGTTCACACATACTAAAGAATGAGAGGAAAGTCGGATACAAAATCATTAGGGTAAAACTATTAGGGTTTTTACCCATTTTGGGCTATATTCCGATCGAGTCACACAACTCAAGTAACCCAGAAGGATGGGTCAGGTTTTTTTCTCAAAACTCCTCCATGGCAGGTGATTCCACCATGCCCGCCAGCCGCCATGCGGCCACCATTTCCCGCCACGAAAAATCCGCCACGCCACGACCTCTATATGGTGGTTCCTTCAAAACCGGTCACTGATTTCTGCCATGCCGCTATTCGATAACACTGCTTTCTAGATATTTGAAAAATGTATAATGCTTTGTTGTTTACTCAACTCACCATAAGAATAAGATGGCTTTAGAAAGTCAGCCATTTGTTTAAGGGGATTACAAATATTATTGAGCTTGTATGATATCTACTATAGGGATTGTTATTATATTGAAATAATGTAGAAACATCCATGTTTTTAGGGTTACATTGGATAAAAAATGGGAGAGAAAATTGGAAACAAGATAACAATACAACTTAATTTATCATCGCAATTTACTTAAAGGATCAAACTTACGTATGTAACGCCTAGTTTTAATTAACACTAATTTATATGATTAAAATAAGGATTTTCATAAATCATTTTCGAAATGTCTCCTTTGAAAACGTAGATTTGTATGAAGTCGGAAAAACACCTGATAAACAGTTTATAACGTCAAAACTTTATCCAACCAAACTTGGTCTCTGGTCTTACATAAACTGCTAGGAGCAAAAAATAAATAAATAAAAAGACTTCAATCATGATAAGGACTTAGAAAATAAATAGATACAGTAATCCCAAATTGATTTTTCATACATACACACAGTTTCATTAATAACCTAAAATAAAACAAAGTGCGCGAAATATCCTGAGACATAGGATCTTACAAAACTACAAAAGTCTATACAACACATCGTCAAAGGTAAGAGTAAGACCCTCCAACTTTGGGAGTCGCATCCCTGATGTCCATCGAATCACGGCAGATTCTCGGTCCCACGTGAGGGGGCAGTCTTCAGAAGCAACTACTCACATACACAAGAAGAAAGAAGAAACAACATATGGAGGTAAGATTCTATGCTGGGCTCATACAAGGTTTACAAAACCGGACCGACCATCGAACCGGTGAAGGCAGCGGTTCGAGGTTCAATGGTCCAACCGAGGTTGAACCGTGGTTGAACCGGTTATAATTAAATAATATTATTTTAATTTTTAATATAATATTTGTAACAATATTAAACAAAAAAACAATATAACAACTAAAATTATTAAGCACAATTTTTTTTATTTTGAAATTAAACTAAATAAATATAAAGATATATGTTAAAATCATCTTCATAGGGAAAACCAACCCAAAATCTACAACCAGCCCACATATGTTAGAAAACAAAAGAATTGGGTTTTGGCTAGGATGACCAAAATCCTTTTATACTAATTTTTTTTTTAGGAAACCGGTTCAGGCCGGTTCACTACCGGTTATGACCGGTTAAACCGGTCGGACCGGCCGGTCCGATCCGGTTTTCAAAACCTTGGGCTCATAACGTAGATATGGGTACGCAGGCATCAATCAATCAAGTGGATACATATATTTAGCGATACTTTTATAAAATAAAGATATAATTTTAGAAAGGGCTGATACTCGAATGCATGCCTAAGACTTCGACCTAACTTTGCTCCAGGAGACTATTGTTGTTATAGTGTTCTTTATTTTGGGTGTGAATGAAATTTTGAGTGATTAAAATTGAGTCTAGAAAATAATAGATTTTTGGCTCTTGGATCTAAAAACAAAGAGGGAAAAATCTGAAAGTTCAAAATTTGAAATAGAATAGAAATTAATGGTTGAATTGATCGACCAAGAAAATCAATGATCCAAATTTAATCTCTAATTAATACTAAACTAATTTATTTTCAAATCTAAAATTAAATAGAATGAAATCTGAAAATATATATTTCAATCATATCATTTAAAATATTTTTCTAGATCAATAACAACAATAATAATAATAATGACAATATCATAATATTATCGCCTTGTAAGTGTGCATACACTGCAATAACATAATGTTAACGCACCAAATCAAACATTTTTAAATGAGTAAATAAAATTACTCAAACTAAACAATATAAAAATAAACAAAAATAATTATCCAGATAATTAATCACTCCAATAAATAATTAAACATATAATAAAAAATGAGGATGTTACAACGAATAGTACCATATGTAGTGTGGGCACGGTTCTTCAAGGAAACAGATTAAAAAATACTGAAACAGTTTGATCCTTAAAACTCACTTCAAATCAGTTTAAGGAGGTTATCATACATTAAAGGTGCAGAACAGTAGCTACAGTACCTAGGGTTTTTCCTTACTTAGAATATATCGAGTTAAGATAGGGAGCTCAATCATGAGTTGTAAGGAAAAGTAGTATTTTACTCTAAAATGACTTTTACAATCATTAACAAGGGACCTATCATATCAGTAGTGATGCAACCCCTTTTCCTAAGAATTTATTATTTTTCTCTTTTTTTGTTGTACAATTCTTTATTTATTACAAATTTTCTAGTTTTGTAAAGTAGAAACTTATTTTTCCAAAGGTACTAAGAGCACATGATAAATGAATTCAAAGACTTTTGCTTTGGTAGCACACTTGGACACTGTTAGAGCAATCATTGCATTAACAGCTAAAAAATGTTGGCACTTGTACTTGATGTGAAATTAGCATTGTCATGTATCATGCTAAGACAGGTATTCTTTTTGTTGATAATTTTGTGTGTAGGTAACAAAATAAAAATGGTTGAAATTTTCAAAATGGAGATGATGAAAAATTATCAGGAATCTTGGACTATTACATTATTTTCTTGCTATTGAGATTTATCAAGATGAGCATGGTGTTTTTATTTGTCAAAAGAAATAGGCTAAAAATATATTGAACAAATTATTTAGCATGTTTGGCTACAAACCTGTTGATACTCCTTTGGTAGTGAATGAAAAATAAAAAAGGAAGATGGTGGAAGATTGGCACATACACGTATGTGTAGAAGCTTGGTCGGTAGTTTGTTTGTTTTATCTCTCAGCTTCAAGACCTAATTTGATATTTGCTTAAAGTTTACTCTCTAGATTCATGAGCAAACCAAGCCACTTACTTCTCAGAGCATTATTAAGTGAAATGAGGAGCTTATACATAATCAATTCTTTCAACACAAACATTATTAAAAACAAAAGAAAAGAAAGAAAATAAACATTATTAACCCGTATCATTAAGATAACTTCCATGAAATGAGGAACTAATACATAGTAAGAGCTTTTATAACTTATACCTTGGTAGGTTTAACTAGAAGTCCAGACTCCAGAGGACTTAAGATATCTCTTTACAAGTTGCTTTATTATGACCTGTTCCTCTGCACTTGGTACATGTGACAGTTTTCTTGAGTACCTGTGCAGTTTTATTCTCATCTTTCTTGTTTTGGCCCTGCTGCTTGCGAGGGCAAGGAGGAAGTACAGTTTCATTACCTTGTGTAGCTTCTACACTACTCTTGAAACTCTCAGATACAGGATTTATGGATTCTGAGTACATACTTACGGAAGTATCAACTGTGAAGTATTTCAAGCAATAATCATACATACTTCTATGGGTGCAGTTTAGTACAGCAATAGCATGACAACAAGGTAGGCCAGTTGCTTTCCATTTCTGACAGCTACATTCCCACTTTTCAATATCCACAACATTAATAGAATCATCATGAACTTCGAATAAGGTATCCGATGAGAACAATACTTTAAGACGATGCGCCTTATGACTTTCTTGCTGTAGCTTTTCCTCCTTTGATGGAGTCAGTTTTGCAGACCACCTGCATGAATCGATTCGACGATCATTTATCAACTCCATAATCTTACATCTTAGTGCTTCTACCTTCTGCGTTACTGTTAACTCTCGCACTTCTTCGATCCAGTTAGCATATAACTCAGTAACATCAAACATAATATGGTTATATGGTTCACCCTTAAATGCTGCACTTGTCCACTGATCCGGTTCAATTTGCATGATCCAATCATATGCTGGCAAAGAAACCTTCTTAATCTGTTCTGTGGACATTTTGAAACCTTCAAGCCGCAGTGCATGTGAAGCAGCCAGAAAATAAATTGGCAAAGAAGGCTTTCCATCCCCATGGAAAGGACCCTTCAGGTTTTTCTTGAAGCTTTCCAGGAGGTGGTACAGAGAGTACCCATGGTGAGCATTGCTGAAGACCTCTAAAACTGATTTCTTTAATCCCTTCTCTCTATCAGACACAAAAGTCATAGGCTGATAAGTTGGTACTGCATATTTCAACTGCTCCAGAAACCAATGCCAGTTATCATTGTTCTCCTCATCGACTATACAAAATGCAACAGGAAAAGCACAATCATTCCCGTCTAGTGAAGTTGCTGTCAATAGAACCTCGTGATATTTTGATTTCAAGGATGTGGCATCAAGGAATAGAAGAGGGCGACAACCGATCTGAAATCCATGTATCAAGGCATGAAATGATAGAAAAAGTCGCTGAAATTTGTTGTCGTCTTGCGTAACAAGCTTAATAATACTACCAGGGTTTGCCTCTATCATCTTCTCACAAAGCTCAGGCAATTGATTGTATGCCTCTTTATACGAGCCCTGCAGTTGCTCTCTGGCCTCCTCAATTCCGCGCCATACTTGAGTATAGTTCAGCTCGATCCCAAAGTTTCGAAGAATTTCATTGGCAATCTCCTTTGGTTTGTGATGAGGGCTGTCCTGTAGTCTGCCCTTTATGATGCTTACCAACCAATTCTTTGTGGGATGAGTAGATTTCCAAGATTCTCCTGCACAAGTATGTGACATATTCATCCTTTTAATCCTAAATGAATGAGCAGATGGGACCCATGATGCATGAATTCTCCAAGGACAGCCTTCAGCTACACATATGCCACTGGCACGATTTGTGTCGTTCTTGATTAACTTATATGCAAAACGATGGGCTATGGCATATTTCTGCAAGGCATCACGAAATTCACAGACACTTTTGAAGTCCTGACCAACACCAGTAATAACATCTTTCCATGATGCAACTAATTTTTCATTAGGAACATCATTGGTGCCAGGAAGAATGAAGAAATTGTCTGGATTGTCTTTAAAGGGTAAAATATTTTGTTGGTGCTCTACATTATCAGCATGTGCAGTATTATCATGATTTTTAATGTTCTTTTTTTGAGAGACTACTTTTCTTTTCTCTTCTGTCTTTTCAGCCAGTGCGATAATTGTAGGACCTTTAGCACCGATTGTCCAGGCCGCAGTGCGCCTTCGCTTCTTAACGGTATCTGCAGGACTAGAATCCATATCACTTAGGATTGGGCTTTGGGAGACTGCATCGAAAGCAATAGCAGCAGAACCAGTTGGTGTGGAACAAGCAGCATCATGATCCTTGGTAACAGCATGTATTGGCGAATGGTTTGAGGAAGTATCGACTGTGCAGGGATTATCGGTAGTCAATTTAACCGCTACAACAGAGTCGGCAGGTGTTGAGACACAAGTCACAGGTGTAAGGGGGGTCACTCTAGAGGCAGCAGCTGCATAGAAAGCATTTTGAGTGCAATCAGCTAGTGGTGTAGTATTTGTACCAGTGGGGACTACAGTTTCAGCTAATTTTATTTCACTTGTCCTGCAAATGATGATTAACTTTACTGAGTATGAGTAAATTGTGCAATAGCAGCAATATGAAAGCTATGTCTAGTCCATATAGGAAGCATTTTATTATTTTATCGGAATGAGTAATTTATCATCAATTTTCTAAGCAAATGACAACAATGCCTTCTTCAGTAAAATCGATTGAGGATCTGTTTTGAGCATAAATTTTAGTATTCTCTAAAAAATGCAACAACAATGAGGAAAATATTGAGAGAAGAAAGTTTATGAAGCAACCTGGTATTCATGGTTAAGGTTTCACGATCAAAGCCTTCTCTCCCAGAAACAAACACATCAGCAGTTACTGAATTCTCATGGAAATCATACATCCTCTTCAGGTCTTTGTCATTTGATAAGCAGATTAGAGTTTTCCTGTTCCCTGGAAGAAAATACTTGATGGACAAGGTTTTATATTCTAAATTCCATAGTTCAGCAAGTTTTAGCTTCAGATCATCAAATTGTGTTTCATGATTGATCTCCACAGCATGTGCTTCGCCTCCAGTATATGACATAGATCCATTATCATTCGTGGAAAATTTACTGCGGGATTGGCAAATTAGTATAAGCTTTCCATTCACCATTGCCACTACTTCAGAAGAGCAAATTCATGTTAGTGAATATGCGTAAAAGTTATATCTTAATTCTCAAAGAGAAATTATTTTCCTTGCTTAACAATTCGTAAGATGGTAACCAAGAAAGATTGAATAAATATGTTCTAATGCATTGCCTGTTGCAAATAGTGAACCTAAAAACTTAGAAGTAGGATTCAGTTATAAATGATTCCAACTCCACTAGTCCCATTAGAAATTGAAAAATGAAAGGGAGGGAAAAAAATCTGAACATTACTCTTCTGAACATTCAATTCGAAAAAACGGCATAAAATATATACCCCCATAAAAAGATGGTAAAACACAATAACACAGAGAATATAAATTTCAAGACAGATAGGATACATGAAGACTTATTGCTTTTGACAGTACATAATGTATTGGATTATCAAACTATCTTTGAATGCATTCCATAGCACATTACGTATCAAATTATTCTCCCTTTATCCTCTTCTTCCATGTTCTTATTCTCTATACTGTAGCTTCTGGTTTTCTTCCTTTATCGTCGAATCAATGCCACTGTGTCACAATCTCCCCTTTATCTTTGTTTAATTTGCATTTAAATCATATTTTGGTCAATTAGGCAATGATTTGTTGCAAATGAATAATTTTAGTAATTTTATCAAATATCAACATCACTGCAATGATGCAGCCACATCGCAATGGAACATTAGAGTGAAGTGATTTTGGGAGTGACCACCTCAACCTGCTATTCACCTCATGACACACTCTGTTTGAACTGTGAAGCATTTGTATTCAACAATGCAACCCAGAAACAAACCAAAAGAGAAAAAAGAAGGCGTGTAATAGACACTGCAGAAGGCCAACTATGATAAGTTACAATCCCAAAAAAAATGTCATACTGCACCATCTAATATCATCAAGGTCTGTTTGTTCTGTTTCAAATTTTCCATTTTTGAAAAATAATTACAAAATTGTCACTGTTTCGTTCTATTTCCTGTTTTCAAAGATTTGTTGTGTTTTCATCGTTTCTTATACAAATATTTTGAAGACAGGAAACACGATAAAAAGAATGTGACATTTTTTAAATGAAAACAAAAAATTGGAAACAAAGAAAACATGCCTAAGTGGGTGACTAGGCGCCATTTTTGCAATTACGAAATTGTCACTGTTTTTATTCTTATTTCCTATTTTCAAAGAGTACGTGACATTTTTTATGACAAGTTAACCCAAAAGAGAAGTGTTATTTAAACATCAAAATGGGACAACAATTTTCCTGGTCAATGCAGTTCAAAAACGTGATTAATCAATTGTTGGGATTAGTCAATGGATATACCAAGTATCACAACTCATTGACCAAAATATCATTAACCACGATTCTTATGTATTCAAATATGCATGTACTATATTTATATTTGAACACCAGAGAATTGTTGTTAACAATATTCAAAATCGTAGTGAATGAAATTTAGTTGATGGTTAGTATATTCATTAACCAAACAACACTTTGTCAACCAAGTTTTTTAAATGTATTAACTATTAACCAAACTCAATACTTTGGAACACCTTAGTATATTCATTAACCAAACTCAACACTTTGTCAACCAAGTTTTTTAACTGTATTAATAATGAAAATTATTGTCAAATTTTCTTATCTCATTTTGATATTCAAATAATACAGCTGAATCGAAAACAAAGCAAACAGACCTTACCTTGTTGTATCCACAACAAACAATAGAGGGGGAATGATGATTGGATATCATGCAAAGAAACAGCGTAAATTCATGATTGACAGAAAATGATCATAGAGAATATTCATACGAGTAATTAAGCCTAGTTAATCCGAGCAGTGTTTGTAGTAAGAGAACAGAGCAAGAAAGAGTGCCCAGTACATACAAGAGTGGCTGCCACTGTAAGGGACCTTCAGTTGGAGACAAAACCTAGAATTTGGGGCTTTGTAGAATTAGAGAAAAACCAGTGAACGACGACAGATAACCGGGTAGATCCTAGCCGTGGATATGATTGGAACGCCAAAAAAGTTAAACGGGGCTCCTTTGGAATTTTGGAAATTCTGGGATAAAATGTTCAGTTGATTCCTTACTTCGTTTCCGTTAAGTTTCAGCTATCAGTTAAGTTTCATCAAGTTTTGACTAAATTATTATTTTTTTTCTTCGATTGTTTTAATTTATTCAATTTGATTTTTATTTTACTTTTTTTTTATAATCATGATATAGATACGAAGTATCCATCATTGTCAGTAGTGATTGATCTCCGTCGGGAAATTTGTTGGGCACATAAGATGGGTTCTCCCCTCTCAATCAGGTTTTCTCCATACACAATAGCCAGTGTACTGGCCGAGAATGTAAGACCGAGAACTCGTCTATACATCGGACCAACCGAGCTTACCCCCGCGTATGGGCCTTGACCAAGATTCCTCCGAAGCCGAGGACATGTCAGCACACCTGACACCCGAGAATAACTACTCGGCCCCAAGCTATAGCTATCCATCCGCAGCCTAATCGGGCGGATATCTCGCCGCCATAATGCCACTCCGGCAATCAGGCTCCTGGATATCTCTCCCCATGATCGCGATCTGATCCTAATATTCCTCCGTTTATTTCTGAGCTCGATCTCGAGAGAACAACTATAAATAGGGGACTTACCCCTCATTCTAGAACTACGTTTGCTTTGATTCCCTTTTGGATACGTAGGAGCGTAATCCACATTCTCATCAAGCACAATCCAAAAACACCCCACTAATCCTCGTTCGTACGAGTATTTCATACCCGAGATATTTGGCAGGGAACATTTGGCGCCGTCTGTGGGAATCGAAGCAAACATTTTCCCATACCACACAAAATGGTGAGGACGAGAAGCGGAAATTGCAGGGAGGGAGGAGCCAAGGAATGCCAACCACGGAGTTAACGGAGATAATGGAGAACAGATCAGTAGGCCCAAGCAGGAATGACCGACAACCCGATGATTCAGGAGCTTCTCGCACAGTCGCAGCGCTAAGAAGGGAGAATGAAGAAATCCGCCGCGAGAATGACCGTCGGGAGAGAAGGCCGAGTAGGGAGAGGTCGGTCTCCTCCTCACATGAAAGAGAGCGCCGACCTCCCGAGGTTGAGGGCTCCGAAAACTTATATCGGGAAGGAGGTCCTCGCCTCCGGGCTTCCCACCACAACAACCGAGCGAGAGGAAGAGGGATTCCCTAGGCAGCCCCCAGAATCTTCACTCCAAACGAACAGACTTAATGACAGGGCCGCTGCGGAAGCCAAGGCATCCTTTCACGAATGATATCATGGGGGTCCCCTTGCCACCAGCTACAAGCCCATCAACATTGACAAATATGATGGCACCTCGGACCCCGAGCGCCACTTGGACGCCTTCACCACGCAAATGTACCTTTTTACGGACGACGATGCTGTCCCCGTGCAAAGTTTTCCCAACCACACCTGAAGGAGGCAGCGTTGACTTGGTACACCCAGCTACCCCAGCCTCGGTGGACTCTTTTGACACATTCGCAGCGAGGTTCAAGGTGCTCGGTTTGCCACGAGCAGAGCCCACCGAAAAACCTCGGCCTCCCTGGTGAACTTCAGGCGGAGAAGAATGAATCCTGCGCAACTTCATGGCTAGATTTAGCAAGGAAGCGGTACTCATCCCCAATCTTAGTGCCGATGTTGCGCTACACACCATCCTCGACCGGGGTTGAGACCTGGCCCTTTTGCCAGTACTTAGCTCGCAAACCGCCGCCGATATGGACGAACCGAGGAGAAAAGCTGCAGGTTATATCAATATGGAGGAGGTAGAGGAGTCCAAGAAAAGGGATCGAACCGATGAGACCGACCGGCGAGAAGCGAGAGATAAGAGGAGGCGCGGGGGGTGATAAGCCGAGATTGAGAGGCCCAGTAGAGCATTTCCAGAGGGACCAAAGTATGATCATTATACCCCCTCAACACAAATAGGGCTCGGGTGTTCGAAGAAGCGTACAGTGTGAGCTTCTGCAGCTCCCAAAGAGTGGCCGCACTTCCAGAAATGCGGATCGCCAAAAGCATTGTCGGTTTCACCGCAACTATGGCCAAACCACAGATGAATGCTGGCTCTTACGGGATAAAATTGAAGAGGCTGGTTCAAAGTGGGTCACCTCGGCAACTTTGTCCGAAGAAACAACAGCAACAGTGAGAGGCGTGGGGGAAACAGAAGAAGAGAGGGTGACCGAAGCCCGAGGAGGGGCGGCGATCGAAGAAATGAGGAGAGAGTAGAAACCAGAGAAAGGCAAAGTGACAGACGGGAAGAGGATAATGTCATTCGGGGGGTGATAAACACCATCTCAGGAGGGTTCGCGGGGGGAGGCACCACAAGTTCAGCTCGGAGAAGACATCTGCGGGCCATCCGGGCAGTTAACTCGGTATCTGGCAAGCCTCCCCGGAGTTCTCCCCCTATTATCTTTTCTGATGATGATTTCGTAGGAGTAGATCCCAACCAGGATGACCCCATGGTGATCACCGTACAGTTGGCCAACTTCTCGGTCAAAAGAACCCTCGTCGATCAGGGGAGCTCCGCGGATATATTGTACTACTCAACTTTTCAGAAGCTAGGGATCCCGGAGAAATCGATTCAGCCGTATGACAGTAAACTCGTTGGTTTCGCAGGGGAGCAGGTTGATACTCGGGGATATATTGACCTCTTGACCACTTTTGGCGATGGCAGAGCTTCTAAAACCATCATGGTCAGGTATGTGTTGGTAAACGCAGTTACATCGTATAATATCCTGATCGGAAGGCCGTCCTTGAACGAGTTAGGGGCCGTGGTCTCTACCCCCCACCTCACGATGAAGTTCCCCTCCAGCTCAGGAGATATAGTGGCCGTCCGAGCAGATCAGAGGATGGCGAGACAGTGCTACGCTGATAGTTTGAGGGTGAGCAAACTTAAACCCGCACCCGTAGAAACCCCTAGACAGGGGGAAGGACAAGGCGGTGAGTTCAGTAAACTCCGTTGAACTGGATCCCAGGATGGACGTGCAGGAACAACGTCCGCAACCTATTGAGGAGCTAGAGAAGTTCCAACTCGGCGCGCAGCCTGAACAGTGTACCAAGCTCGGTGGTCACCTTGAATCTACTCTGAAAGAAGAAATAAAACAAGTACTGCGCAGAAATGCCGATTTATTTGCCTGGACCACATCGGACATGCCGGGAATTGATCCCAACTTTTTATGTCATAAATTGGCAATCTGTCCCGAGGCGAAGCCAGTGGCCCAGAGAAAGAGGAGATTAGGTGAAGAGAGGAGGAAAGTGGTTGAAGAGGAGACGGCGAAGTTGGTCAAGGCCAACTTTATTCGAGAAGTAGAATACACCACATGGTTGGCCAACGTCGTTCTCGTCAAGAAAGCAAACGGCAAGTGGCGCATGTGCACTGATTATACGGATCTGAACAAAGCATGCCCAAAAGACTCTTATCCCTTGCCGAGCATTGACAGGCTGGTTGACGGGGCTTCCTGGATATAGAATTTTAAGCTTCTTGGATGCGTACTCGGTACAACCAAATTAGAATGTACCCCGGATGAGGAGAAAACAGCCTTCATTACCGAAGGGTCAAATTATCGCTATAGAGTAATGCCGTTTGGATCAAGAATGCGGGAGCTACGTACTGAGACTTATGGACCGAGTATTTGAGAAGCAAATTGGCAGGACCATGGAAGTATATGTGGATGACATGGTAGTGAAATCTGATGACCCCACCGCCACCCTTTAGATCCGGAAGAAATATTTCAGCGATTGAGAAGGTTTAACATGAGGCTCAACCCGGAAAAGTGTGTCTTCGGTGTCCATGGGGGTAAATTCCTCGGCTTTATGCTTACCCACCGGGGAATTGAAGCCAATCCCGATAAGTGCCGGGCCGTAATTGAGATGAGAAGCCCGCAGAACGTTAAAGAAGTACAAAGGTTGGCAGGACGGCTGGCGTCATTATCTCGGTTCCTACCTAAATCCGCAGAGAAAGCTCGGCCTTTCTTCAAGTTGCTGAAGAAGCCCCAAACCTTCAAATGGACCGAGGACTGCGAAAAGGCTTTTGTCGACTTCAAGGACTTTCTGTCCTCCCCGCCGATATTAACAAGGCCCATCTCGGGGAAAGAATTGTATCTGTATCTGTCAGCCTCCGAGAATGCCATTAGCGCAGTCATTGTGCAGGAGGTAGAGAAAGCCCAAATGCCAGTATACTTCATCAAAGAGGTGCTCCATGATGCCGAAACTCGGTATCAAGTTATTGAGAAGCTGGTCTTAGCCTTGGTGACTGCAGCTCGGCGGTTGCGCCCGTACTTTCAGAGTCACCAAGTGGTTGTCAAGACGGATCACCCCATCAGACAGATACTCAAAAAACCCGAATTGGCGGGGCGTATGATTGCTTGGTCAGTAGAGTTGTCCGAGTTTGGCTTGAAATACGAGATGAGAGGACCCCTGAAGTCACAATGCCTGTCTGATTTCATAGCCGAGCTCCATCCACAACCAGAAGCAGAGAATATATGGTGGAATCTATACGTGGATGGATCCTCAAATACCAGGGGCAGTGGAGCGGGGGTGATTCTGGAAGGACCAGGAGATTTGATTTTGGAACAATCGTTGAAATTCGAGTTCAAAACCTCGAACAATCAGGCCGAGTATGAAGCTCTGATAGCAGGACTAAGGCTGGCGACTGAAATGGGGGCGAAGGCTCAAAGTGCCAAGTGATTCACAACTAGTCACCGGACAAATATCCGGGGGCTATCAGACGAAGGAACCTCAGCTCACCCGATATTTGTGTAAGGTTAACCAGTTAATCTCCGGCTTTGAAAAGTTCACCATTGAGCACATTCCCCGAGAAGAAAACACTCGGGCCGATTTGCTGTCTAAGCTTGCCAGCACAAAGAAGCCGGGACACCACAGAACGGTTATTCAAGAAACCCTCAATGAACCAAGCATTGGGACAGAAGAGGTGATGGCCAACGAGCTGGTTGACCGAGAGTGGATGACACCTATCTGGGAATACTTATCCTCAGAAGCTCTACCCTCGGATCAGGCTGAGGCAAGGAAAGTCAGACTAAGGGCGAGTCATTTCACCATAATCGCCGGGGAGCTTTATAAGCGGGGATTCTCGGCACCTTTGCTAAAATGTTTGACCAACGCTCAATCCGAGTATGTCATGGAAGAGGTTCACCGAGGAATCTGTGGTTTTCACAGTGGTGGCAGATCAATGGCCTCCAAGATAGTCCGAGCAGGGTATTATTGGCCTACCCTTAGAGCTGATTGCATGGAATGGACAAAACGGTGTGATGAGTGCCAGAGATGTTCCCATATAAATCATACCCCCTCTGAAGAACTTCACACATTGAACTCGCCGTGGCCGTTTGCAATGTGGGGAATGGACATACTGGGGCCTTTCCCAGTAGCCAAAGGCCAAGTCAAATTCCTACTGGTAGCCGTAGACTACTTCACCAAATGGATCGAAGCAGAGCCTTTGGCTAAGATTACTGCCGAAAAGGTGCAGAAGTTTGTGTGGAAAAGCCTTATTTGTAGGCACGGAATTCCCTTCGCAATAGTTACTGACAACGGAAGACAATTTGTGGATAAGAAGCTACGGGAATTCTATGACAACCTCGGTATCAAGCACCAGGTTACATCCGTTGAGCACCCCCAAACCAATGGGCAGGCCGAAGCAGCTAACAAGATCATCCTCGGGGAGCTGAAGAAAAGAGTAGGAAGATCTAAAGGAGCCTTGGGCAGAGGAGTTACCAAGTATTCTCTGGGCCTATCACCATGCGCCTCAATCTACCACTCAAGAAACACCCTTCAGGCTGACGTACGGAACCGACGCCATGATCCCAGTAGAAGTTGGGGAACCGTCTTTCCGACGTGTGCAACACGAGCCAAACGACAATGGGAGCAATATGAGGGTCGAGCTTGACTTGGTAGAAGAGGTTAGGGAAGAAGCCAGAATCAGGGAAGAAGCCTGCAAACAGAGAGCCACTAGAAGGTACAATTCAAAAGTAAGGCCGAGGAATTTTCTGCGTGGGGACTTAGTGCTGAGAATAAAAGGGGAAGCAAGGAAGGATCGCACGGAAGGCAAGTTAGCGGCAAATTGGGGAGGACCATTCCGAGTGGTTGAAAACCTGGGGAACGGGGCCTATAGGTTAGAAGAATTGTCGGGAATTCCTATCCCGAGGACTTGGAATGCCTCTCATTTGAAGTTTTATTACAGCTGATGTATATAGTCGGGTGCTGTACTCTTTTTCCTACCTCGGTATTTTTTCCCAAAATGGGTTTTGACCGGGGAGGTTTTAACGAGGCACACCGCGGACTCCATTTAATAAAAAGCAGAATTTATTATATGATTCTATTTTTCCTTGCCATGCCGAAGTCTTTATTTTGCAGACATCCTATTCTAATGGCCGAGTACGAGCCAGTCAGAGGGGCCAAGTATGAGCCCGACGGCCGAGTGCGAGCCGTTGTCAGAGGGGCCAAGTATGAGCCCGGCGGCCGAGTGCGAGCCGTTGTCAGAGGGGCCAAGTATGAGCCCGGCGGCCGAGTGCGAGCCGTTGTCAGAGGGGCCAAGTATGAGCCCGGCGGCCGAGTACGAGCCGTTGTCAGAGGGGCCAAGTATGAGCCCGGCGGCCGAGTGCGAGCCGTTGTCAGAGGGGCCAAGGATGAGCCCGGCGGCCGAGTACGAGCCGTTGTCAGAGGGGCCAAGTATGAGCCCGGCGGCCGAGTACGAGCCGTTGTCAGAGGGGCCAAGTATGAGCCCGGCGGCCGAGTGCGAGCCGTTGTCAGAGGGGCCAAGTATGAGCCCGGCGGCCGAGTGCGAGCCGTTGTCAGAGGGGCCAAGTATGAGCCCGGCGGCCGAGTGCGAGCCGTTGTCAGAGGGGCCAAGTATGAGCCCGGCGGCCGAGTGCGAGCCGTTGTCAGAGGGGCCAAGTATGAGCCCGGCCGAGTGCGAGCCGTTGTCAGAGGGGCCAAGTATGAGCCCGGCGGCCGAGTGCGAGCCGTTGTCAGAGGGGCCAAGTATGAGCCCGGCGGCCGAGTACGAGCCGTTGTCAGAGGGGCCAAGTATGAGCCCGGCGGCCGAGTGCGAGCCGTTGTCAGAGGGGCTGAGAGAGGGCAGGGAGGGGCCAAGTATGAGCCCGGCCGAGTACGAGCCGTTGTCAGAGGGGCCAAGTATGAGCCCGGCGGCCGAGTGCGAGCCGTTGTCAGAGGGGCCAAGTATGAGCCCGGCGGCCGAGTGCGAGCCGTTGTCAGAGGGGCCAATTATGAGCCCGGCGGCCGAGTACGAGCCGTTCAATTCCAAAGGCCGAGTCAGAGCCTCATGGCCGAGTACGAGCCGTAAAGTTAAGTATAAAGGTCAGGTACGATCTTATTAGCCGAATCCGAGCTACTTTATAGTTATTTACGTTGAGTTCAAGCTACGAAAATAGTAAAGCTGAATGTGCGCAAAAAACAAAATTCGTAAAGGCCAAGTATGAGCCATTGTTTTATTAAGGAAACCGAGTACAATAATGCAAAAATAAAGCCGAGTGATACATTCAAGGAAACCGAGTACAATGAGCAAAAATAAAGCTAAGTTTGACTCTTGAAAAGTACATTCACGGGACTGAGTGCGTGCGCTGAGGTTGAAAGCCAAATTGAAAACAAGGGCCACTCGGCCCCAGGCCCCCGGTTCAACGCCACCACACTCTCTCAAGGGAGGATGTAGTTCACACTCCCCTCTGAGAAAGCCGGACGATGAGGTGTTCGGTGACTCGGGAGTAGACGACCTCTACCCCTTTCTCCACGCCCGAAGACTGCCATTCTCCCGGCTTAACATCCTTTTTGAAGGATTAAACCATAAAAGGAATTCTGGATCCCATCTCCCACTTACATCCTTTTTTGCGGGTGTGAAACCCAAAAAGGATGTTAACTGGGAGAGGGGAACGTAAACCCCTGATGTTAGCATAAAATTACTCGGGTAGAAAAGAAGTAAGAAACGAACTTGGCTGATAGAAAAGAATGAGGCATAAACAAGTGGGAAGGGTCCTATTTATAGGCACGAAAGGAAGTATAATGTGTGAGAATTTGTTGGGAAAACAAACCTCGAAACCAAGCGAAAGGCAGCGATTGCGTGAACCTTTTCCGGTTTCCAAAAGCATTTAATACATGACGAGTGCGTTTCCAGAAGCATTTAATGCATGACAACGCAAAACGAAAAACACGTGCTTTTCGTGTAATGATCACCGAATCCATTTTGGACGGTAGGGTATTTCGGCCTTAGCCGAATATTCGATGAACAAGCCAAACACAAAGATCAGCAAAATGATAGTAATGTTCATTCAAGTAATTGGGTTACAAGGGCATGAGCCCATTACAAAAGAGGAACAAAAAATTATAACAGCTACTCCCCCCTATGGCTTTCCTCAGCCTCTACATGATCGTCCGGAGAACCCCCCACTACGTCCACCTCTTCCTCTCCCTCGGCAATGATGGGAACAAGTTCCCCATTTACCACCTCCATATTCACATCGGCCCCCGAAAGGTCGATGCCGGGAGCCAGAACCTCGGCTTGGGCAATGCCTTTGTCGAAACCTTTCCGGTGCTCGATGACAATGCAGCGGGTGGCCTCCTGTACGTCCTCCTCAAGCAGTATCTTGGCCTGAGTCTCAGCCTCCAAGGCAGCCTTGAGCCGATCAATCTCAGCCGAGCCTCCTTGATCTTTTCTTCGGCACGAGCCTTGTCTTCTTCCGCTCGAGCTCTGTTTTCCTCGGCTGATTTCGCCCGAGAATCCAGCTCGGAGTTCCGAGTGTTGATATCAGCGATGGTGGTAGTCAGGCGTTCATTCTCGGAGGCAATCCGGGAGAGATCCCCCTTCAACCTCTCCATAGCAACGGAACTCGGACTCCAATTGCTTAGACTTCCTCTCGGTCTCCGTCACCTCTCGGCTCTACGTAAACGAGCCAAAGCCGCAAAGACGAAGGCGAGTGGAGACCGAGAGGGCCTCCATGCTGGATTGGGCCCCCTGCTTGCTGATAAGCCAAGATCGGCGGCTTTTAAGAGGGTCGAGTCGAAAGAGGAGGAAGGGTTGAAGTCTTCACCCCGGGAGAGTGAAGTCCCCGCCTTCGGGGTGGTGTTGTACCATTTCGGCTCGAGGGGGTAGAAAGTGGTTGTTGTCGCCCCACGATCTGCGTTCCCGAGTAGTGGGGCGAGGGAGCTTGGGCCGGAAGGGGAGAATCTTCGGCCACCACTTCAACCTCCGCCCTCTTCCTTTTTTGAGGGGCAGATGACGAAGCCCCCTTCGCGAAAAACCTTGGTGGGAGGAGGTCTTTTCTGTTTCTTCTCTACCAAGAGGGACCCCGACCCTCTTTACCAACACCAGCCTTGACAAGCTTCAAAAAGTCGAACTTTCCCATGATAATCATCAAAAAAAAAAGAGTTGTTAGTATAACACCACATGCAGAAAATACTCAAGAAATAAAAAAGCCGAGCACTTACTTTTAAGGTCGGACCTCGGGGTGGAGGAGAAGGGGAGTTTCATAAGGCGTGCACAATGGAGGGGCCGAGGAAGACCCTCTAGTACATCTATGTCCCGCCTATCCTCGGCCGGCAGAGAACGATACTCAAAACCGACGAATTTCGTGGGAGAGGATTGCCGATATAAAGGAAACTTGGCATGATTATTTTCGTCAAAAAAGTGGGAAGTATGAGAACTTGAAGGGCGAACACGGAAGAAGCCAACCTTGAAGTCTTTATAAGACGAAGCAAATAAACTAAGAAGACCTCTTCGGTTCAGCCCATTAAGGGATACCCATCCCTTTTTCTCGCCAAATCTGGTTTGATAAAAATATAAAAACTTCGGAGTAGTAGGCTCTATCTTTATGTATTTACATAAAATCTGAAAGGCTTTCATAAAAGCCCAAATGTTAGGGTGAAGGCGAGTAGGTGCGGCGTTCATGGTTCTCGTAACGTCGCACTCAAACTCAGTGAAGGGAAGAGACACATGCGGTTTGTCAAAAAGTGTTTTATACATGTATGTAAAGGGGGGGCTCGGAGGGACGAGCCCTTAGAAAGACACACTCGGTGCTCGCGCACGGAGAGCAGATAAACTTCGGACTCGTCCCCGAGGCCGAGATATTGATATGAGACCGAAGTTCAACAATAGAATCGGAGTCCGGTAGTCGAGGAAAAAAGTTCCAACCTCCCCTTTAACCTGGTATATCCGGGGAGGGTAATATCGGGAATAGGGTCTTTAGGAACCCTAAGACGCTGTTTGCGGCGGCGGGTTTGGACACCCTAGGAGGAGGAGAACCAGACCTAGGCGAATCGGACTCGGAAGAATCCGAGTCAGTCGAAGATGACCGGAGGAGGACGGTTCCGCCTCCCCAACGCTCGCCTCCGTGAAGGAACAAAGAAACAGAGGGGGATCCCCCAATGGGGAAACTTCGCTCAACCAGAGGCGAAGTATTTGACTCGGAAGACGCAGAAGAACTCATATCCGAAGGCCGAGAAATAGAGAAGAAACGGAGCGTGCACGGAGGATGACAAGCGAGAGAGACAATGGCGGAAACTTGGAAAACGAGGGTAAATGGCGAGAGAAGGGTAAGCAAGGTAGGAGGGAGTTGGCGCCGGAGGAGATATTTATAGCCTACGATTGGAAGCCCATTGTCCATCGGGCCCAAAAAGGGCGCGACTTTTGATTGCCTCGATGCGACCTTTGATTTTCCCTCCATTAAATGGGCGCAGAAATCTAGGGTTTCTTGTCTATGGCGTCTTAAAGAAGTAATGGGGGAATAATTGCTTTCTCTGACATAGAGAAGACTTGATTAAAATGACAGCTAAGAATGTGGATAACTGCATAACCGAAGAATAAGCTCGGTTTTCATACGTATCAGCTCCTTCGCTTATTCAAGCTCGGAGCTCGGGGGGCTTGTGTACTGGCCGAGAATGTAAGACCGAGAACTCGTCTATACATCGGACCAACCGAGCTTACCCCCGCGTATGGGCCTTGACCAAGATTCCTCCGAAGCCGAGGACATGTCAGCACACCTGACACCCGAGAATAACTACTCGGCCCCAAGCTATAGCTATCCATCCGCAGCTAACTGGGCCGGATATCTCGCTGGCCATAATGCCACTCCGGGCAATCAGGCTCCGGATATCTCTCCCCATGATCGCGATCTGATCCTAATATTCCTCCGTTTATTTCGGAGCCTGATCCTGAGAGAACAACTATAAATAGGGGACTTACCCCTCATTCTAGAACTACGTTTGCTTTGATTCCCTTTTGGATACGTAGGAGCAGAATCCACATTCTGTCAAGCACAATCCAAAAACACCCCACTAATCCTCGTTCGGCCGAGTATTTCATACCCGAGATATTTGGCAGGAACAGCCAGGATTCTAACCACAGATCACTTACTTGAGGTCTCAAAACTTCCTTTATCACTTGAACCAATTATTGGTGGTCCCTCTTTTACTTAATTTATGATTGATTCAACTTAAGCACATTTAAAACAGATGGACTAAGTGGAATAAATTTAAACAAGTGAGGGATCAAAAGATAAATTTAATCAAAACTTGACTATAAAACTTACAGGAAATGACTAAGGACCTTTTTGTATTAAATTATTCTCAATGCAAACTTTCGTTGAGAGCTGGGTTCCTTGAAAGCTCTAATGTTGAGCTGCAGAAATAATTGCTTACGCCGTTTGCGTCATTTAGAATCTCAAACAAACATAAACATGCTGTAAATTGCTTAATCTTTGGTAAGTGTGAGGTGTATAAGAGTGAGAAAGGAAAATGATGGGGTGTGCATTGTGTGAGCTCATCGTCTACTCTACTCTCTCTTCCCTCTTCCTTATTTTTCTATACTTCTGCACTGTACTTACACTCAGCTTACCCAACTAGCTGGTGTAATATTGCTTACCCATACTGAATAATACACAGAAAAGTAATATTCAGTAATATATGTTGTTTACTAGTTTTTTTTGTCTAAACCTAGTGTATTCCAACGTTATCAACAAAGGACTAATCACTGTTCGCGGGCATGGCTTTCACTGGCCAAACATTATTTTAACACTGTCTGGAATCGAATCCGAGAGCAAATCGAGTCCACCTCTAGAATGTCCCAGGACAAACCTTACAACCACTGGACGAAGACGTTGCTTGCTAGTTGATTAATATTAGAACCATTAAACATCCATCCCCAATAAATTAAATCTCGCTGCAATGTTTGTCATTTACTCATTTCAATAACATGGTTATCCAGGGTACAAAAATCATCAAATTTCATGGTGATCAAGATACTTAATTGAACTATATTCCTCCACTGTAATATTATCCTTCCCTTTTTTATGCTTAATATTATCTTTATATTATATCATGCTCATGCATGTGCACTTGTTGGATAATATTCGTCAACATATCCTAAATATTTACTTGTTTTGTGCAGTGGGTCATTAGGTCATCTGCATCGATGCTTTCTAAAAGGTGCTTAAAACTTAAGTACCGATGCTCAAGTTATTTGAGGTGTTGTGGAGGGTGGTTGTTAAGCACCTCAAAGGAGGGGAGCCTTTGAGGGTGCTTGCGAGTGCTTCTGCTTGTGCTCTAACATTTGATTTTTTTAAAATTTAAAATATATTGAAAGTTGGATTGTGATAAATAAATTATTGATAAAATATAAAAATATGGAATTATTGATGGAGTTCGTTTAAGAATTTTTTAAAAATTGTTGGATTAAAAAAATAGATATTTAAGTTATAAAAAATAAAAATAAATAACTACAAAATGAGGCACTGAAACTTGGATGCTCTTAGTATACTATTTGTTGTGACGAGGTCATTGGTATACATGTCATCTCACTTTCAAGGGACCGCACCTGGTGAAGCTAGCGACAGATGATAGGTGAATATGCTCCCGGCTGAAAAGGATATTTAAAGTGTAATTTTTTTCATCTGTGATCTTTTAAGGCATCTCCTTTAATTAGCATATCTAATCTAATTATTTTTTGTTTTTGGTCAAGAGTGCGCTTATAGAGTATTCGTATTCGATAAGTTGGATGGAGTTACAGTAATTGAAATTTTCATTTTTAAACCAAACAATTCAATGTATATCTATAATAATCTATATGTAATGCATTTCAAAAAAAAAAAGCTATATATAATAGTAACACATATACTCCCGTCAAAAAAAATAATAATAATAATAATAATACATTTTAAAGCTATTTGAGAAAGAATAAAAAAACTTGCCACGGGTTGTTACAGTAGGCGTTTGATATATTTTTTCTACACATTTGTTTTCCAAAACTAATAATTTAAATTAATTTTATAAAGAAAAGCAACATTTATTTATTTTATTTCAAGATAATGATTACCACCCAAGTTAAATTATTATACGACCGTACAACAAACGATATATTGATAGCCACCAACTCCACGAACCCAGTTGATTTTATTTATATGATTAGTGATTCAATTATAAACTTTTTTTATTTTAGGATCTATTTAAAAGTTCTTAAATAGTTTAAGAATCTATTGGATATAAAAAATTTTGAAACTATTAAAATAGAGTTTGAAATTCAAAAAAGAAAATGGGAGGTTAAGAATGACAAGGGTCAATATTAACAAATTAAGGATAAATATGTTTAATTAAGTTCAAAAATTGTGCAAATGCTGCCCCACCAATTTCTTTTCCTTCCCTTCACTTTTCTCTCCATTCTAAAGAAGGGAAAATTGACTTTACCCATCTTTTTCTCTCCTCCCTTTTTTCTTTCCCTCATCTTTCCATTAAACCAAACAAAGTGTAAATTTCCCAGGGGAGAAGGAACCAATTCGGCATGCTAAAATATACTTAAAAACGTTTGGTCTTTTACAACTCAATTTACCCAAATGATAGTTTATTAGGTTTAATCCTAAGCTCAAAAAATTATCGGTTTATATCAAATTATGTGGTTTATATGATATTATAATAATTTGTAATTTTATATGGATATTAATGATTAACAAATTATTTGCTAGGCAAAAAAATAAGAAAATATTTTGATCATAAGGATTTAATCATAATGTATTATTGGCATAAAAAATTATATATTAATTATGAATTAAAGTAATATACACTGTTGGATAAAAAGTTTTATACTGACATTCACTAATATTCTGACATTTGTGATTTTATTTTCCAAATCCTTGTCCAACTATCATCATTGCCTATACTGTGGTTATGATCATTTTGACACATCCAAATATAAGCGCTCCTGGACGAATAAGTACCTGAATTGCTATCATTCCAGATCAAAAGATCATCAGAGTTTTCATAAATAAAAACACTTTGCATCTGTTTCAAATCATATGGCAGTTGAGTGGCAAGAAGATTAAAGTGCCAAGACTCATTATAACAAATATCTTTTACCTTCAGCTGTGTATTTACGAAAGGAACTAGCTCACCAATGCAACCTTTATCAATCCATTTTTCTTACCAAATGGACACATAACCTCGACCAACACGAGTAATAAAACCATCATGCAACAACTCAATAGCTTTAACAATTGACCTCCAAGTACAACTAGCACCATTAGTCCATTACAATGAGGATCATGCAGAACATGGTAGCCAGTTAAATACTTGGAAGACAATAACTTCACCCAAAGTTTTTCAGGCTGATTCTTGATATCCCAAACATGTTTTCCCAGCAATGAAGTATTAGTATTTCTAGCTCTATGAATACCAAGGCCGTCTCTTTGAGATGGTTGAGTTACTTTGCTCCATTTAACCCAATGATTAGACTTACCACCCTAAATAAATTGCTTAATACAAGAATCAATAGAATCACAAATCCCTTTAGGAAGCCATAAATTTTACATAGTATAAACAGGCATAGAATAAAGCATAGATTTAGCAAGAGTAACCCTGTCTGCTCTACTTAAAAGTCTACCCTTCCAACCAGCAAGTCTATTGTTAATCTTATCCAAAATATAGGATTAGTAACCCTACCTGAAAGTAAAGGGAAACCAAGATACCTTCCTATATTATAAGTATGATGGAAATAAAGCATACCTTCAAATTTTGCCACCTTAGCCCGAGGTATGTTCTTTGAAGGGAGAAATCTGGATTTTTGAATATTGACTTTCATTCCTGAAGCCAAGTAAAAAGAATGGAGCACTTCTTGAACTAATCTGACTTGGGATGCTTTGACCTTTGTGAAGAGAAGACAATCATCAGCAAAGAATAAATGTGAAATTGCTAGCCGCCATTTGTGGAGATTTTAACCGGCTGCCATAGATTAGCATCTATTTTTTCTTGAATCAAAATAGCCAATTTTTCCATGAAAAGAACAAAGAGGTAAGGACTCATCGGGTCACCTTGCCTTAAGCCTCTTGTCGGAGCAAAGCTCTCTAAATTCTCACTGTTCCATTTCAAAGACAAAGTAGAGGAAGTTGTGCAACTCATAATAAGGTTGATAATATGTTGAGGGAAGCCGTATTCTGTCAATGTAATTTTGAGGAAATCCCAATCCACCCTGTAACACCCCGCTTTTTCGTCAAGTCTTAAGCTGTTTTGTTAAGTTAGAATTGTTGGCTAATGGCTTAGTGAGATTTTTGGCTTAAAAGTCACTTTCTGGTACATGAGCACGCCTGTGCTCATTATCCAGCACGCCCGTGCTTAAAGTCAGGCGCACATTGCCAAGTTTAAGTTGAGCACGCCCGTGCTCAATGTGCGGACCGCATCTCGCTGACGTTAAGTCCAGCACGACCGTGCTCAAGGTTAAGCACTACCATGCTCGAGTGCAGCCTATTTATAAATAGCACAGAAATCGAGGGTTACGTTTTAACCCTACTTTCTAACGTCAGTTGTCACCTAGTGCGGCCAGAGCAATCTCCTTCCCTGTTTCCACCAAACTCAACCAGTTCTTAGAGGTTTGGAGACCCTTGGGAGACCTTTGCTTGTCATTATCAACCGGTATTGGTAATGGTAACGTTCCTTTTTTGTCTCCTTTCTTTTGTGAATTGGGAACTGATTAGTTTGTGTTTTTGGTTAACCAAGGCATAGAATAGGACTGAGCCGCTCGTGGGGACGTGACCAGTTACTGTTAGGAGCTAACGTTTGGAACCTTCAATCCATTTATGGGGACAAGGGTAGTGTATATCATAGGCATTGGGGGTAGTGCAAGGTAAAGGGGTTCCCATGACCCCGGTTTGTTGTGTATGTGTATATGATTAATATGATGGTTTGTTTGATTGTGATAACATGATCTTGGTTGTTAATAGGTTGTTTATATGCTTATGTTCATACTACGTTCTTGATGATTATGTTGGTTATATGAACATGATGATATGTTGATGGTTCCTATTGGCATAATGTTGTTGGTTGAATAGTTGATACCATGATTGTGATGATAATGTTGTTACTAAGTTGATAATGACGTTTAGTCCTAGAATATGTTGTTGACTGGCTTAAGATTAATAGAATTAATCCCTAAATTTAATCAACTAAAATTGATGTTGAACTCTGCCCAGAACAGTACTGTTGTGCATTGAGCACGACCGTGCTAAACAGGGAGCACGGATGTGCTCCCAGTTTCAATTCTGGAAAATGATTGTGCATTCAGCACGGTCGTTGATAAGAATCGAATCCACAAGTGAACGGCTTCGTCATCAAGTAATAAAAAGAGATCGAACCACAGAGACTGTGATCTTAAATAACAATTAGTTATTAAATTGATTTAACTGAACTGGAATAAGATTTGGCTTTTGAAATCGGAATCAAGTAACAATCAAATTTAAAATTGCAATTAAACAAAACAGGAAATTAATACAAATAAGGGTTTTTCAAATTCAAAAGAGTTTTCTAGGAATTGGGTTACCAACAAGACTGCTTATGTTACTAAATTGACTACTCTTGTTAAAAATCAAAATTGCTTTGAACGTGAATTTATCCTAATTAAGTTAATGTTCCCTCTCGGGATACAAGAACCGTGCTCGATTAACCAACCCCTACTCTCGTGGCAATTGAATTCAAATCGAACCCTTTAAGCTTTGTGACAATTCAGTGAACCCTCGAAGGACCGCTTCTAACTCTCGTGATTTAAGTCCTAAGTTTGATTCCTATAGATCCGAGACCTAAGTTCACCGCTAAGTTCGTCCTTTGTGTATCTACGACAAGCAAATAAGTGGCCACCGAATTTACGAGTAATTAAAGCAATGAGAATCAAATCGAAAGCAAAATTGAAATTAACAAGAAACCAAACGTCAATTCATCACCATAAACAAATCTTGGGCATAGCCCCAATTCCTAGAAATAAGACTACTACTCAAGCATTGCCATGATCGTAGCAATCTTGATTAACAATCGCATAAAAAGAAAACCCTAGAGAAGAGAAGAGATTGAGAAGAAGAGAAATCCTAATTTTTTGCCTATGGATCGCAATTCAAAAGTGCCCGGTTTCGAGCCCCTAGAGGCCTATTTATAATGGAGGGTAACTTGAATCCCAAGCAATTACAAAAATCAGATCAAATCAATTTTTAAAATCCAGATATTGCGCGTTACGACTGTGATGCCTGTCACGGCCAGGCCGTGATGGGTTCTGTCTTGGAGATTGCTTCGCTGGTTGGTCTGTCACGGCCGTAACCACCATCACGGCCTAGCCGTGATCAGTTCTGCCTGTTGTCGCAACAAAAAATTACGACGAGAACGACGATAAAAAGAAATTTTAGGAAAAGTGTAGAGTTGCCACAAATTTTATTTAATTTAGGAAAAATTGGAAAACCTTAAAAAAATGGTCTTTGAAATCAAGTTGAGTTCGGGAGTCGGTTATGAGTAGGGAAGGTGTTAAGCACCCTACATCACCCATCCTACGAATGGTACCTTGAATTAATCGCGCAAAATTAAATTATCTATTTTTCACCCCGAAAAATATTCACAAGGAAGGATTTATTTATTTATTAATATTTTATTTATTTTTATGTTTCTTTCTTTATTTATTTTTTTGCATTTTTAATTTATTTTTTAGAAAGAAAAATATTATTGATAAATCCTAAATGAGGTTGAACATGGCACGTAAACCCATAGGGCAACCTCAAAGCTAGGGGATTGAGCATGACACTTGTCATAGAGCAACCCAAAAACATTAAATAAATTATTAATTAATTATCCACATTAAATAAATTAAAAAGAACACAAAATAAAGGAAAAATTAATTTTGGCTTGACGAGATGATTGATCCCGCTCCTACGTATTCCCTGCTTTGATGGGAAACTCAAAGCCACGTAGTTCTCGTAGAAAATATTTTTTTTTTGTTTGTTGATTGATTTTTGATTTTTATGAAAATGTTTTTTTTATTATTTTTTTTAGAAAGAAAGAAATTTTTTTATTATATATTTTTTATTTACTTTTATATATATCGAAAACTAATCAAGATAGAGCATGGCACATGAATCCACAGAGCTATCACGAATATAAGGATTGAATGTGAAACATTTCACAAAGCAATACCAAAAAAAATATTTTTCAGGTGTTCCTTTCAAATTTTTATTTTATTTATTTACTCTAGATTTTCAAAAAAAAAATTTATAAATGCCTTTTCTATTTATTTATCAGCCCAAACCCATTTGGTGAAACCTTATTTGATTTGGGCCAACCTAATACCCCTTAGTGATTTGGGCCAACCTGATACCCATTAGCAAACCACTTTAAACATACATAAATAAGTAAAATAAAATAAATGAAATAACAATTAAAAGGGTAAAGAAAAACTAATATAACATCATTAGAGATAGAGAAGATACGATCAGATTGTGAACAAAAGACTAAACCTCCTTCTTCACCTGCACACCCGAGAACGGCGAGAGGACCAACAGCGGCGGCAACGGCTAGTTTGTGCGAATGATGACACGGCTGCGAGGGAGGCAGTGTGGCAAGACGCTGTGGATTCCGCGACGGTCGGATCTGAACAAGGCGCGATGTGGACGGCGATGGACGGTGGAGAGATCTGGGCAACACGGTGTGAACCAGAGGAATAATAGGATCTGGGTAACGCGGTGTGAACCAGAGGAGTAATGGGAGGAAAGCTTGGTGGCTATGGTGTTTTGGAGAAGAAGAAAGAATGGTGGGGATGGATGAAAAGGAATGTGATTTTGGTTAAAGGAACATGGGTTTTGTGCGTTACAGAGAGGAGAAATGGGTAAGAGAACCCTGACAGTCCATTGTGTGCGTGTGTGTAGAGATGAGTGGTGTTTTGGGAAGAAAGTGATGAATCTTTTCTGGTTGAATGGGTAAGAGCCAAAAGCTAAGAAAAAAAAAATGTTTCCGGGAATAATGGAACGAATTTTCTCCCCCTTTCCTGATGTTCCCCTGTTGTGATTTTATAATCCCAATTTCTTCCTCCTGATCCTAAAATTTCACCTAGATTTATATTGCTATCTGATTCTGATCCTAAAAACATGCCCAGATTAAGATTTTTATCTCTGATTTGAAAATTAAATTCAAATTCAAAATAAAGCGGTTGCTGGGGAGGAGGATGAGATGGGTTTAACTGGCCTGGTCCAATTAGAAATTTTTTATTAATTTTTTATTATTTTTATTTTCTTTGCAATTTTTTATTTTATTATTTTTTTGAAATTTTTAGTGAAGACTAAAAGACCCGGTCAAAATGGGGTGTTCACACCTGTGAGGGTCTGGTTCAGTTGGCATGTCACGGCCGTGACCAGCTCTGACTTTTCCATTCTTTCTTTTCAGCTCTACTCGATCATGGCTGTGATGGACATCACGGCTAGGCCATGATCAGTTTTGTTTGTCTCATTTTCTTGCTTTTCAAGCTCCGTCTTCATGCAAGCTCCAACGTAACTGATCCTGAGCGTTTTAATCTTCAATTCCTGCACACAAGCACCACAAAGCCACCTTATCCGTTCCAAGGTAAAATCTAACAAAAATCAAATTAAATATGCCAAAACTATATGAAAATGCATGCAAAATGTCAAGAAAATATGAGGTGAAATCATACTCATCAAACTACCCTAAACTTAAGATTTTGCTTGTCCTCAAGCAATAACTAAGACCAGAAAAGATAATCAATCAGAGCATGGATAGTGAATCTAGAACCCGAGTAATAAATCCAAGTAACAGACATATTCAATAAGAAACCAAGAGACAATCAATTTTAAGTCCAATTAGAAGCTTAGGTTCCCTAAATTCACATCTCTCACTAATTAGGACACTCTTCTCTCCTCACTCATATGTTTAAAGGTATATGACAATTCGCTCAATTTCCTCAAGGAAGGTACCCTACCATAAGCTTGACTATTAACCAAATCTCTACTTTATTAATGAAAACATATAAGAATCAAGAGGTCTTTTATTTTGGTTTTAATGGGGCCATGGGATTAATTGTTAGGTGGGAAAATCAAGAAAAGGAAAATTCAAGAAGGCTAAACAAAATATCAAACAATGCAAAGCATGACAACCTTCTAAAATACCTTTTTGGGCTTTAGTTCACTTTTCCACATTTCTTTCTTTCTTCCTTTTTATTTTTTTATTTCTCACTTTCTTTTTCTCATCCCATTCTCCATTTTTTTATTTTTATTTATTTATTTGGAGAAGGGGAGATTTTCAACTTAAGAGAAATATTTATTTTATTTTTATTTTTTTTCTAACTTTTTTTTTCCACAAAATTTTCCAACTTCCTTTTTGCCCTTTTACAATACTTTAAAAGGTGGCATACCAAGCATCGTTCATTAAAATAAATCAAGGTACCAAGAAAAGAATTTTATTCTTTTAGGCTCAAAATTGGGCAACTAAGGGATGGCGTTTAATCAGTCGAAGTTCAGAAGGCCAGAAAAATACCTAGTGCCTCAATCATTTTCAAATATGCTTTAAAATTTTTTTTAAGTTTCAAAACGGTTTCAAGTCAAGTTCTAGAGAACACAATCCAAGAGGAATAAAACACTCAATCACAAGGAATGGGGTAGATTTAGTGAGTACCCCTTTTAGGCTCAAAATCTCACATTTATTAGTTTAAAATCAATGAGAAATCCAAATCTAAGGAACCACACACTAATTATTAACTATCAAACGATCATCTCAAGCATTTTTATTTTTAGCCTATCACAAGAATACAAAAATTGGGTTCAAAAATTCACTGTCTCAATTCATCTGGCACAAAGTTTTTCACAATTGGAGGCATACTCTAAGCAAGGGGCAATCTAATCATGTGATCATGCAAAACATATGCAAAACTAACCCTAAATGAATGCAACATGCAAGAATGCAAAAATAATACCCCCTACCCCAAGGTTAAGAACTTACATTGTCCCCAATGTAAATAATTAAGTTGTAGGGAGGATAAAAATAAAAACAACTCACTGAGGTGGTGGGTGCTGGCTCAGATGCCAGTCATAGAGCTGCTGGATCATGGCTCTCTCCTCACGCTGCTCCTCCATGATGCGCTCCCGGTTCGCTAGGATAGTGTCAAAGGTGGACGAGAACCGTGCATAGGGATCATCGGACGATGTACCTGTAGAGGAAGAAGATGGGTGCCCAGACGACCTAGCCTGCGGTGGCGGGCGTAACGACCTTTGTATCCTAATAGGCTCAGGCTCAGGCTCCTCTCCCACAGGCACTTTCCAATTTACCGGATTTGTTACATCCAAAAGTGCGGGGTTATGGAGAGGAATTGGGTGCCTGTGCCTTAGGTGTTTCAGGGAGTACGTGTCATCCTCCTGGGTGATCATCCCCATGGCCTCACAAGCCTGTAAGGTGATACGTGTCCGTCTTGGGGCGGCCTCAAAACCATCCAAATCAAAGTTAAAGTGATGACATATGGTGGTGATTAAGCCACCGATGACAATAGTGCCACTCGAACTCTTGGCGACCTTTAAGAGGTGCCTAGCCAAAAACGACCCTGTGTCCACATTGCTCTCAGGGTGGAGCATGGCCCAAAGTATAAAGACATCGTCCTGGCGAACGGATCCGTCATGTAACGCCCTTCGTTACATTAGTGATCCCAAGATAAAATCAATAAAATATCCTTTAAAACATTTAATTAAAACATATATCTCATAACGAAAAATTAGAAAAACATTAAAGTCTGAAAATGCCTCATATTAAATAATATAGTATTAAATTATCCATGTAATGAATATAGAAATAAATAAATAAATAAATCAAAAGCCTCAAAACTGGGCGTCTAACTACAATCCCAACGATAAATAATTGCGTCTAGCCACATACGGCTCCTTATTTAAGAACAGACTAACCAAACTAGAAATATTATCTAATGGTGTCCACTAAGTCTTCACGATCTCTTCAGCCTCAATGACGTCCTCCTCGTGCTCTGAAAACAATGCTTAATAATGAGATATAAAATCCCAGTGATCAACAATACAGTTTTATAAAAACATTTTCGAAAATAGCATTGTTCTCAGCCGGTGCGGTAACCGGAAAAACTGTCCATGGCATCCGCTAATTTTCCAAAATAATATATATAAAAGAAAATACTTTAAATATCAATAATAATCACACCTCAATACATCACATTCCATATACCAGGTAAATTCTAGTTTAATCCAAGCGGTCTGAAGACCTCCTAATTAAATTGGCCTCTTGCCGGCATGCCATATATTCACACATCACACGACAATGGCGTCCCATTGCCCACCCCTACTCACGAGGAGTGTTTCGATGTCACCCTCCTGTCGGGGACATTTCCATTTCGATACCTCCCATGTGCACATGGTGGTATTTCTCTTTTTTCGACACCCCAACCTGTGGCGGGTTACTTTCGATACTCCTTTTTAGGTAGTATTACTTATTTTCGACATCCCAATTATATGGGGATGTTACTTTCGATACCCCATTACGGTGGTATTACTTTTCGATACCCCTATCATAGGTGGTATTGCGGAAAACATCATACAACACATTATAATTCAAATATGTCATGCCATATACATGTAACAAGCTATTTTTTACGAATTAAACAAATAAATTTCCCCCAACAACAAGCAATCACGAATATCACAATATATCACAATAAGCATCTCACAACATCATTTAAAACTCATTCCCCTTTTTAACAAAAACCCCCAATTTTAGAAATTAGGTTACTGGCAGTATGCATCAAATCAATTAAAACCCCCAATTTCATGTGGTAATTCATTGTCAACACAAACAATCATATATATATATATATACCATGGAAAGGGTTCGTAAAAAAAAGTATTGTTACTCACCTCTCGAAGACCTCCAATGTGCTCTAAAAATTACGTATGATAAGGATTTGTGCTTCCCTAAAAATTCTTCTCCCTTTTGGTGACGTTCTTGGATCTGTGTTGTTACCGTTATACTAGCAAGAAGGAAGGAAATAGGCGAAAATACAAAACCTCATGCGGCGCACCTTCTTTCTCTCGCTTACTAACCTTTTACGTTAATTTATATATATACATATATACAAGTAAGTAGGCGCCTCAGGGTTTTACATTTTCTATATTTTTTTTTTTTTAGCCAACTGCTTGGGCTTAACGCCCAAGTATATATATATATTTTTCATATATTTATATATTTATATTTATGTATATATATATATATATATAATTTTGTATTATTTATAATAGTTAATAAACTTTAATAACCCTTATACCATCACTTCTTTACACTAAATCTCCCATTTATATTTTATTTGCACTATACTTTTTAATAACTTAATATTATTATTATTATTATTATTATTATTTATTTTTCGAATTAGTTATGTTAGAATTTTATGATGTTACATTTTCTCCCCTCCTTATAGAATTTCGTCCCCGAAATTCGCCTCACACTCACGTACTTATTTTAACATGTGACATATTCAAACGTAAAGGTTACCGTACCTTAGATAATAACATTTGGGTATTGACGCACGACGTCCTCCTCCATATCCCAAATGGCTCCCTCAGGAGTCAATCCATCCCATAACACATTTACCAGTGGAATTGTCTTGTTCCTCAGAGTCTTAGTGCTTTTGTCCAGGATTTGACTAGGCTTTGGCTCATAGATCAAAATCATCCTTCAATTGTACAGACTCGGGAGCTATCACGCGAGATTCATCAGACACATATTTTGAGTTGTGACACATGGAAAACATCATGAAGGTTTGCCAATTGTGGCGGAAGAGCCAATTGATAAGCAACAGGCCCGACTCTTTCAAGGATTTGGAAGGGTCCCATGAAACGAGGATCTAGCTTGTGGACTTTCATCGACCTCCCTACCCATGTCTTAGGAGTGACTCTCAAAAATACATGCTCACTTTCCTGGAATTATAGAGGCTTTCTCCTTTTGCCGGCATAGCTCTTTTGTCTACTTCGCGCCGTGCGCATCCTCTCCCTAATCACTTTTATTCTCTCGGAGGTTTCCTGGACTAATTCAGGTCCTATCAAGGTTTTCTCACCTACCTCACACCAACATAAAGGGGACCTACACTTCCTCCCATATAGGGCCTCATAGGGTGTCATGCCTATACTAGCATGATAACTATTGTTATACGCAAACTCAATGAGAGGTAGGAATCCATCCCAACTCCCTCCTTCATTCAGGACACACGCCCTAAGCATGTCCTCAAGGGTCTGAATGGTCCGCTCTGACTGACCATCCGTTTGGGGATGATAGTCCGTGATAAGGTTCAGCTTAGTCCCAAAGGCTTTCTGAAAGGCTCTCCGAAATCTAGAGGTAAACCTCGGGTCTCTATCCGACACTATAGACGTGGGTATCCCATGAAGCTTGACTATTTCCTTGATATAGAGGTATGCCAACTTGTCTAAGCTACAGGTTGCCTTAATTGGCAAGAAGTGGGCAGACTTGGTCAACCTATCCACTATCACTCAAATGGCGTCTAAGCCCAAACGCGTCTTAGGTAACCCCATCACAAAGTCCATAGAAATTCTTTCCCACTTCCATTCTGGAATCTCCAAGGACTGTAACAACCCCGAAAGTTTCTGATGTTCTATCCTAACCTTTTGGCACACTAAACACCTAGCTACGAAGCTAGCCACATCCTTTTTCATTCCTGGTCACCAACACATCCTCTTAAGGTCTTGGTACATCTTACTTATCCCATGACGTATGGTAAACTTTCCCTTACTGGCTTCCCCTAATATCTCCTCTCTAAGGCTCCCCTCCTTAGGAACAACGATCCTATCCTTAAACTTCACTAGCTCATCAACAGACAACTCATAACCCTCTTGTCCCAACCGAGACAACAACTCTTGGTCTAAAAGTTGTTCCCGTCTAACCTCATCTCTAAGGTCACTATTAATTTCCAACCTATCCAGCTTCAAACTTAAGACAATTAAGGACACATCCAACACCTCCAGATTCATGTCCCCAAACTCTTCCATGAGGTTCAGCTCTTGCACCATTAAGCTCGACACGTGTAGGGACTTCCTACTCAAAGCATCTGCCACCACATTGGCTTTTCCCGGATGGTACTTCAACTCGAAGTCATAGCCATTAAGGAACTCCATCCACCTTCGTTGACTCATGTTCAACTCCTCTTGGTCGAATAGATATTTAAGGCTTTTATGGTCACTAAAACTTCAAACTTTGCCCCGTAAAGGTAATGCCTCCAAATCTTAAGGGCAAAAACCGCGGCTGCTAGCTCTTAGTCATGGGTAGGGTAATTCCCTTCATGTGGCCTAAGCTGCCTAGAGGCATACGCTAGCACCTTGCCCTCCTGCATTAAGACACATCCCAAGCCATTCTTAGATGCGTCGCAGTATACCACAAAACCCACTAAGGGATTCGGTATAGTTAAGACTGGTGATGACACCAATCTCCTCTGAAGCTCTTGGAACCCGTCCTGACACCCCTGGTCCCACACAAGAGGTTTCCCTTTCCTAGTCAACTGGGTCAAAGGTAAGGCTAATCTAGAGAACCCCTCTATGAACTTCCTAAAGTACCCACTTAAGCCTAAGAAACTTCTCACTTCGGTTACTGTCTTAGGTTGTTCCAATCCCAACACCGCATCAACTTCAGAGGAATCAACCGCTACACCATCCTTTGAGGTGGTGTGTCCTAAAAACTTTACCTCGTCTAGCCAAAACTCACACTTCTCCGGTTTGGCATAAAGACGCTCGCCCCTCAAGATCTGCAACACCAACCTTAAGTGTTCTCCATGTTCTTCTGGTGTCCTAGAGTATATTAAAATATCATCTATGAACACCACCACAAACCTGTCCAAAAAGGTCCTAAATACCCGATTCATGCGGTCCATGAAAACAGCTGGGGCATTGGTCACACCAAAGGGCATCACTACATACTCATAGTGCCCATACCTTGTCCTAAAGGCTGTCTTAGGAATGTCCTCATTCTTAACTCTAATTTGATGGTATCCCGACCTTAGATCTATTTTGGAAAACACTGACGCTCCCCTCAGCTGGTCTAAGAGGTCATCTATCCTAGGAAAAGGGTATTTATTCTTGATGGTCACTTTGTTCAACTGCCTATAGTCAACACATAGCCCCATGCTCCCATCCTTCTTTTTCACCAGGAGGACAGGTGCTCCCCATGGTGACACACTATGCCTAATAAACCCCTTCCCTAGCATCTCCTCTAACTGTTTCTTAAGCTCGCTCAACTCTAAAGGTGCCATTCTATAAGGCGCTACCGATACTGGTCCACTCCCTGGCACTAGATCTATGTTAAACTCAACTTCCCTATTCGGAGGCAAGCTAGAGACATCCTTAGGGAGAACATCCTGGAATTCACACACCACAGGTATAGCCGTCACATCACTGTCAGCCTCTATCTTAGCAGAGAATAAGAGTATATATCCTTGAGCTCCCTTAACTAAGCACTTATGACAAGCAACAATAGAAATGGGTACGGGGAAAATCATTAGACATTGGATGTGAAGAGATAAGGATATTTTTGTCAGAATGCTTATGGCAATGAGTCTAGATGCCAATAAGTCAATACCAAGAATAACATACAATACATAGATAACAATAAGGTTGATGTCATAAGGAGTGTCTTGACGCACAAGGAAACCATTCAAGAAGTCAATGGAAGAACAAGAATATCCCTATAGGAGTAGAAACGTATGAATCAAAGGACAAATGAAAGATTGGTATCTCCAAATTTTCACAAATTAAGGATGTATCAAGGAATGCGTTGCTCCTGAATCAAACAATATAATAGATTTTTCTTTTTAACGAGTGGGAGAAATTCAGCCTCCTTCGGACCTAACCTGCGTCAGAATGAAGGCGAATTGTTCTTCTTGAATTCGAAAAGCCCCACGTGTTAAGGGTCCTAGGTTGCCACCACTTCATTAGTGACTGGCCTCCATTCCCTTTCAGTTGACGGCGAGTCTCCGTCTGCCCTTGCATAACCTTGGCCTTACAATCCAAAGCTGCTGCAAGTGCAACATTCGTCCCTCGCCTATTAGTCGCCATAAATCTGCTCACTACCAATGAAATACTGGGTTGATCAGGTCCAATATCCCAAAGAATAGCATGCAGCATTTATAACTCTAACAAGCATCCTATGCGCCCAAGTTTTGTTTTATAAAAGCCCCAATGCCACAGTCCGATTTAGAATCGAACTGCTCTGATACCATAAATGTAACGCCCTTCGTTACATTAGTGATCCCAAGATAAAATCAATAAAATATCCTTTAAAACATTTAATTAAAACATATATCTCATAACGAAAAATTAGAAAAACATTAAAGTCTGAAAATGCCTCATATTAAATAATATAGTATTAAATTATCCATGTAATGAATATAGAAATAAATAAATAAATAAATCAAAAGCCTCAAAACTGGGCGTCTAACTACAATCCCAACGATAAATAATTGCGTCTAGCCACATACGGCTCCTTATTTAAGAACAGACTAACCAAACTAGAAATATTATCTAATGGTGTCCACTAAGTCTTCACGATCTCTTCAGCCTCAATGACGTCCTCCTCGTGCTCTGAAAACAATGCTTAATAATGAGATATAAAATCCCAGTGATCAACAATACAGTTTTATAAAAACATTTTCGAAAATAGCATTGTTCTCAGCCGGTGCGGTAACCGGAAAAACTGTCCATGGCATCCGCTAATTTTCCAAAATAATATATATAAAAGAAAATACTTTAAATATCAATAATAATCACACCTCAATACATCACATTCCATATACCAGGTAAATTCTAGTTTAATCCAAGCGGTCTGAAGACCTCCTAATTAAATTGGCCTCTTGCCGGCATGCCATATATTCACACATCACACGACAATGGCGTCCCATTGCCCACCCCTACTCACGAGGAGTGTTTCGATGTCACCCTCCTGTCGGGGACATTTCCATTTCGATACCTCCCATGTGCACATGGTGGTATTTCTCTTTTTTCGACACCCCAACCTGTGGCGGCGTTACTTTCGATACTCCTTTTTAGGTAGTATTACTTATTTTCGACATCCCAATTATATGGGGATGTTACTTTCGATACCCCATTACGGTGGTATTACTTTTCGATACCCCTATCATAGGTGGTATTGCGGCAAACATCATACAACACATTATAATTCAAATATGTCATGCCATATACATGTAACAAGCTATTTTTTACGAATTAAACAAATAAATTTCCCCCAACAACAAGCAATCACGAATATCACAATATATCACAATAAGCATCTCACAACATCATTTAAAACTCATTCCCCTTTTTAACAAAAACCCCCAATTTTAGAAATTAGGTTACTGGCAGTATGCATCAAATCAATTAAAACCCCCAATTTCATGTGGTAATTCATTGTCAACACAAACAATCATATATATATATATATACCATGGAAAGGGTTCGTAAAAAAAAAGTATTGTTACTCACCTCTCGAAGACCTCCAATGTGCTCTAAAAATTACGTATGATAAGGATTTGTGCTTCCCTAAAAATTCTTCTCCCTTTTGGTGACGTTCTTGGATCTGTGTTGTTACCGTTATACTAGCAAGAAGGAAGGAAACACGCGAAAATACAAAACCTCATGCGGCGCACCTTCTTTCTCTCGCTTACTAACCTTTTACGTTAATTTATATATATACATATATACAAGTAAGTAGGCGCCTCAGGGTTTTACGTTTTCTATCTTTTTTTTTTTTTTAGCCAACTGCTTGGGCTTAACGCCCAAGTATATATATATATTTTTCATATATTTATATATTTATATTTATGTATATATATATATATATATATATATATATATATATATATAATTTTGTATTATTTATAATAGTTAATAAACTTTAATAACCCTTATACCATCACTTCTTTACACTAAATCTCCCATTTATATTTTATTTGCACTATACTTTTTAATAACTTAATATTATTATTATTATTATTATTTATTTATTTTTTGAATTAGTTATGTTAGAATTTTAGGATGTTACACGTCACTCTCTCCACGGCCAAACAGGGTGTTGGCTATGACCCTATGCATATATCTTATACTTAGGTTAACAAGGGCTGTGGACTTGGATGTCCGAGGGTAAAAACTCCTGCCTTCATAGTCAATTATTGACCAGAAACTATGTGCACCAAATCCTAAGGGGCATCTCCTGTCACCCCCTACAGGTAAACCAAAAATCTCATTAAATTCAGCTAGGATTAGCATAAAATCCTGGTTGAAGAGTCGGAATGTAATCCGTCCCTCAGGGCAATGCGGCCCTTGGAGAATTTCTGCATTTAGAGAGCTTAAGAACTCCAGAGTAGGGCCAGCAAATACAGGGTATCTGGTGCGAGCAAACTCGCTCCACCCTATGTTTTCTAACATCTAGTTGATGTCAACAGTCAGGCCAAGAGTGTCTATACATGCATCATTAAGGTATTTTGTTTGGATAATCTTCCTATTTTTCAAAATATTAAATCTATTTTGTTGAGCATTATCTTTGAAAACAATCCCATACCCATGTTCATCAGTCTCAGAGTTAGAAGAGTCAGAGTCAAAGTAGTTACCTGGTTTCCTGCTTCCTCTGGTACGGGGGCGTGAGGCTTCGATTGCCCTTTGACGCTTGCTTGCCATGATTTTCTTCAATAAATCTCAAAGCACCAAAATTCACAATCCCCTCTTTCACTGTTTCTGAAATTCGGATTTTTAGGGGCTAGGGTTTCAGAATTGGGAATTTTTGAGTTTGCCCAAAATTGAAGGATTTGCCTTGTGGGTCTTGTTGGGTTAGGTCTAGGGAGCAAGGGAGTAGAGTTGGTTGGGCATGGGTGTCATGGGGAGGTGAGTTTTGAAGCTTTTTGGGTGAATGGGTATGGTGGAGGTTGTGAGAGGAAGAAGAAGACGAGTGGATGAAGAGGAAGATGGTAGGTTTGGGTTAAAGAGGATTTGCATTGATGAGTGTGAGATGAAGGAATGGAGGAGTTGGAATGAAGGGTGAGAGCTTGGTGGCTATGGAGGTTAGAGAGAAGGTAGAGAGGAGGAAGAAAGTTGGGTCGTGTTTGAGCAGAGGGGAGGATGTGCGTTTTAAAATCTGGTTTAAAAGCGCGTCACGGCCGTGACGCGTTGTGTCAGGAAAATCCCTTGTCACGGGCGTGATGCGTATCATGGCTGGCCCGTGATAGAATCTGTTCTGTTTCAGCTGGCCTGTCACGGCCGTGATCACTCTCACGGCCTGGCCGTGATCCTTCCTGACTTTCTGGTCTTCTGGTCACGACCACGACCCACATCACGTGCAGGCCGTGATGCGTTCTAATCTTTTGGGGCCTTCTCGTCACGCCCGTGAGGGCTATCACGGCTGGGCCGTGATACTGACTGACTTTCAGCTGATGATTCATCACGGCTGTGACCCATGTCACGGCCTAGGCATGATTAATTCTGATTTCATTTTCCATGCCCTTTTCACTCTTCATGCCTTCCTAACCTGAAAACACTTGGAAAATCCATTAATTTATGAACTTTCTTCTCTAAATCTTCTCAATTATTCAAAAACAAATTCAAAAACAAAATTCAAAAACAAACTAAGAAGGGAAAGAAAGCTTGGGTTGCCTCCCAAGAAGCGCTTCTTTACGGTCCTAAGCTTGACCATATTCCTTTCAATCCTTTGATATTGGATCAAGGTGGGAAATCACAACCTCCTGTTCAAGTAGATGTTCTCCAAGGTAGTGTTTCAATCTCTGTCCATTGACCTTGAATGTTCCTAGTTCCAAACCTCGACGGCACCATACGGAAATACTTTCATTACTTTAAATGGTCCGGACCATCTAGACTTGAGCTTTCCTGGGAATAACCGCAACCTCAAGTTGTAGAGTAGCACCAGTTCTCCTTCATGGAATTCTCTATGAAGGATATGCTTATCATGCCACTTCTTTGTTCTCTCCTTGTAAGATCGTGCGGACTCAGAAGCATCCAATCTTAGCTCATCAAGTTCATGAAGTTGAAGGATTCTCTTTTCCCCAGCGGCTTTTATATCAAAGTTTAGCATCTTAATTGCCCACAAAGCCTTATGCTCAAGCTCGACTGGTAAGTGACATGGCTTATCGTAAATAAGTCTAAAGGGTGTCTTCCCGTTAGGAGTCTTGTAAGCCGTACGGTAAGCCCAAAGAGTATCATCAAGCTTTAAGGACCAATCCTTTCTCGAACTTGAAACAGTCTTCTCTAGAATGCTCTTTATCTCTCGATTGGAAACTTCGACTTGCCCACTAGTCTAAGGGTGGTAAGGTGTAGCAACCCTATGAGTGACTCCATATTTGAGTAGGAGTTTTTTAAATTGTTTTTCAATGAAGTGCGATCCCCCATCACTAATGACTGCCCTTGGAATTCCAAACCTTGGAAAAACCACCTTCTTGAATAGTTTGATTACGGTTTTTGCATCACTTGTTGGGGAAGGAATGGCTTCCACCCATTTAGAGACGTAATCAACGGCTACAAGAATGAACTTATTGCTGCAAGAGGAAGGAAAGGGTCCCATGTAGTCAACTCCCCAAACATCAAATATCTCTACTTCTAGCATAGTGTTGAGTGGCATTTCATGCTTCTTAGAGATGTTCCCCGTCCTTTGACATGGATCACAAGCAAGCACGAACATTCGTGCATCTCTGAAAATATGAGGCCAATAGAAACCAGCTTGAAGCACCTTTGCTGCTGTCTTTGAGGAACTAGCATGTCCTCCGTAAGATGAGGAATGACAACAACTCGAGATACTTGGAACCTCGACTTCTGGAATACACCTTCTGTAAATGCTATCCGCACACATGCGGAAAATGTAAGGCTCATCCCACACGTAGTTCTTGAGATCGGAAAAGAACTTCTTCTTTTGTTGATAATTGAACTCCGATGGTAGAATCCCACATACAAAATAATTCACAAAATCCGCCTACCATGGAGCATTCTCTCCCAAGATGGCGAACAGTTTCTCATCAGGGAAAGAATCATCTATCGGCAAGTTGTCCTTCTCATGTTCCAATGGTTCAAGTCTGGATAAGTGGTCCACAACCAAGTTCTCCGTCCCTTTCTGGTCCCGAATCTCCAAGTCAAATTCTTGCAGCAGGAGAATCCATCGGATGAGTCTTGGCTTTGCTTCCTTCTTAGTCATGAGGTACTTTAGTGCGGAGTGGTCCGTGTACACTATGACTTTAGACCCCACAAGGTATGATCTGAATTTCTCAAATGTGAAGACAACCGCAAGCAACTCTTTCTCAGTTGTGGCATAATTGGCTTGAGCTCCATCTAGAGTTTTGCTTGCATAGTATATTGCATGAACCTTCTTGTCTATCCTTTGTCCCAACACCGCTCCCACGGCGTAGTCACTAGCATCACACGTTACTTCAAATGGCTCATTCCAATCTGGTGTTTGTAAAATGGGAGCGGTGGTCAAAGCTTCCTTCAACCTATAAAATGCACTCAAACATTCCTCATTAAAATCAAATGGAACATCTTTCATTAATAGGTTAGATAAGGGTTTAGAAATTTTTGAAAAATCTTTGATGAAACGCCGGTAAAACCCGGCGTGTCCCAAGAAACTTCTAACTCCTTTCACATTTACCGGTGGGGGCAAATTTTCAATAACATCTATTTTGGCCTTATCCACCTTAATACCTCTACCAGAAATCAAGTGCCCAAGCACTATACCTTCTTTTACCATAAAATGGCATTTTTCCCAATTCAATACCAAATTGGTTTCTTCACATCGCTGCAAAATCTTAGACAAATTTGTTAAACAGTCATCAAAGGTAGTTCCATAAACAGAAAAATCATCCATAAAAACCTCCGTGATGTTTTCAATAAATTCAGAAAAAATTGCAGTCATGCATTTTTGAAAAGTAGCCGGTGCATTACATAGACCAAAAGGCATTCTTCTATAGGCAAAAGTGCCATAGGGACAAGTAAATGTGGTCTTTTCTTGATCACTAGGATGTATAAGAATTTGATGAAAACCAGAATATCCATCCAAGTAACAAAAGTATGAATGCCTAGCTAACCTTTCAAGCATTTGATCAATAAATGGGATAGGGAAGTGATCTTTCCTTGTTGCCTTATTTAACTTCCTATAATCGATGCACCTTCTCCAACTGGTTACCGTCCTAGTAGGGATTAGTTCATTATTTTCATTTTGAATAACAGTCATCCCCCCTTTCTTAGGAACCACATGCACCGGACTAACCCATTCACTATCGGAGATTGGATAAATAACCCCCGCATCTAACAACTTAAGCACTTCTTTCTTAACCACCTCTTTCATATTAGGGTTCAACCTACGTTGATGCTCAATGGATGGTTTATGGTCATCTTCCATTAAAAAGCGATGCATGCAAAAAAAAGGATTTATGCCTTTAATATCATCAATTGTATATCCTATAACCTTTTTATGCATTCTAAGTTCCCTAAGCAATTTCTCAGTTTCCAACTCATTCAAGCTAGCATTCACAATTACCGGATAGGAAGAGTTAGGACCAAGAAATTCATACCTCAATGTGGAAGGAAGAGGTTTTAGTTCTACCTTGGGGGCTTCTTCATCTTTCAAATCCTTACTCTTTGGTTTCAACTTAAGTTTTTCTTTCTTTGTTTTGTTCGGAGAAATTTCCGGACTAGCCTCCAGGAAGCGGGCATAATTCCTTACTTCTCCTCCATGAGCATTTAAGTCTCCACCAATCAAACACAATTCCAATGGATCATCAACACAAGCTTGAGTGGATTCTTATTTCACCACTTGGTGCATTAAGTCAACCCTGCAACAAGAATCTTCAAAAGAAGGGTGTTTAATAGATTTAGCTAAATCAAATTCAACTTTATCATCACCCACAGTTAAAGTCAATTTTCCATTTTTAACATTAATAATTGCTCCTGCGGTAGCCAAGAAAGGCCTACCAAGAATAATGGGGATTTGGGAATCTTCTTCCATTTCAAGTACCTCAAAATCCACAGGAATGAAAAATTTACCCACTCTAATAGGGACATCCTCCAAGATGCCTACAGGGAATTTGACGGACCGATCCGCCAATTGAAGGGAGATTGTTGTGGGTTTTAGTTCACCCATCTCCAACTTCTTGCAGACAGAGAGGGCCATAAGACTAACACTAGCCCCCAAATCACAAAGAGCTTTATCAAAACTAGTGTTACCAATCAAGCAAGGAATAGAGAAACTACCTGGATCTTTCAATTTAGGAGGCAATTTATTTTGAATTAAAGCACTGCACTCCTTAGTTAAAGCCACTGTTTCATAGTCCTCTAGCTTTCTCTTATTTGACAAGATATCCTTAAGAAATTTAGCATATGTTGGCATTTGTTGTAACGCCTCAGTGAAGGGTACATTAATGTACAATTTCTTAAGGACCTCTAGAAATTTTCCAAATTGCTTATCTAACTTGGCCTTAGCCAACCTTTGAGGAAAAGGTATCGGAGGTTGGTAAGGTGGTGGAGGGACATACTTAGACACTTTTTCACTAGGTTCTTCCTCTTCTAAGGGTTGTGTCTTAGTAGGTTCCTCCTCCCCATCTACACTCTTGTTATCACTCTCCCTTTTAGCCTCGGGATTCTCAAGTTTCTTACCACTCCTTAAACTCACAGCTTTACACTGTTCATTATTTGGGTTCACTTCAGGTTGTCCTGGAAACTTGCCCGGTTGCCTCATTGAATTGCCTGCTTGTTGGGCAATTTGAGTTTCTAACATCTTGTTATGGATGGCTAAGTTATCTACCTTAGATGTTAACTCTTTTATTGCCTCATTAACTGCCCTACCTTGTTGCCTAAATTCTTCAATTTGCTTAGTTTGAGTAGCAACAAAATTTTCCATAAGAGACTAAAGTTTAGACTTTTGTACCTGAGGATACCCCGATGCGGGTTTCCTATTACCTTGGCCTTCTTGGAATTCGTGGTTCAACGTGTTGTTGTAGTTCCCGTAGGAGAGATAAAGATTATTCTTCCTTACTTGGTTGTAAGGATTTGGGGGAGCATAATTTGGAAACTTCGGGTTCGTGTCATAGAAATTGTGACCAGACTTCACTTGTTCCCCCCAAGCACCGGACTCAGGAGCTATACCATGTGGGCACTCCATTATTTCATGTCCCTGCATTCCACAAATCTCACAAACAACATTAGTAGCACCTATTGAACTCACATTCGCCTTGTCAAGCTTATCAAAGCGTTTATTCAACGAGTCAATTTTTGACATAATTAGATCAGTGCTATTCATTTTAAACTTACCCCCCGAAAGCTTTTTCGGGTTATTACCTCTTTTCGAACCCCATTGGTGATAATTGGAGGCTACGTTTTCAATGATATTGAATGCTTCAGTCAGAGGTCTATTCATAAAGGCTCCACCAGCTGCGGAGTCCAGTGACACCTTCGAAGAGTAATCCAATCCGTTGTAGAAGGTATGCACTAACAACCACCACTCGAGCCCATGATGTGGGCAAGACTCTAGCAATCCTTTGTAACGATCCCAAGCTTCGGATAAGCATTCTCCGTCCTTTTGGAAGAAGCCGGTGATCTGAGTTCGTAGGTAAGCAGTCTTGGATGGAGGGAAGAATTTCTCCAAGAATGCCTGCTCTAGTTGGTCCCAAGTCGACAACGTATTAGCGGGCACTTGCTTCAACCAAGCTTTTGCCTTTCCAGTCAGAGAGGAGGGGAATAACCTCAAGCGTATAGCATCGATCAGGGCACCTTGAATTCTTATTGCATCAGTGAATTCCAAGAATGTCTCCACATGATCAGTCAGGTCCTTCGAGGGTAATCCTCCAAACTGATGTTGCCTAATCATGCCAATTAACTGAGGCGGTATAGTGTAGTTCTCCGCCTCAATTTCTGGCCTAGCAATCCCAGTTCGTAAACCCCTCGCATTTGGGGCTGCGTAGTCCTTCAGTGGTTTAGTATCCGGTAGATTCACCATAAGTGGAATGGGAATCAACCCCTCCCTCTCTCTTTGTCTTTGTAGTCTCCTACGTCTATGAAAGGTCCTTTCGATTTCGGGGTCAACTTCAATAAGGTTTCCAAGACTTAGGGATCTTTGCATAAAAGAGAAAAATACCTATAAGAGAGAGAGATTGATACTCTAGAAAAAGAAAAAGAAAAATAAATAAACAAAAAAAATGTCCAGAAAAATCCATTTTAATAAAAATTCAAATTGAAATCCAAGAAAACACAGTCCCCGGCAATGGCGCCAAAAACTTGATAAGAATCGAATCCGCAAGTGAACGGCTTCGTCGTCAAGTAATAAAAAGAGATCGAACCACAGACCGTGATCTTAAATATCAATTAGTTATTAAATTGATTTAACTGAACTTGAGTAAGATTTGGTTTTTGAAATCGGAATCAAGTAACAATCAAATTTAAAATTGTAATTAAACAAAATAGGAAATTAATACAAATAGGGGTTTTTAAAATTCAAAAGAGATTTCCAGGAATTGGGTTACCAACAAGACTGCTTATGTTACTAAATTGACTACTCCTCTTGTTAAAAATCAAAATTGCTTTGAAGATGAATTTATCCTAATTAAGTTAATGTTCCCTCTCGGGATACAAGAACCATGCTCGATTAAACCAACCCCTACTCTCGTGGCAATTGAATTCAAATCGAACCCTTCAAGCTTTGTGACAATTCAGTGAACCCTCGAAGGACCGCTTCTAACTCTCGTGATTTAAGTCCTAAGTTTGATTCCTAAAGATCCGATACCTAAGTTTACCGCTAAGTTCGTCCTTAGTGTATCTACGACAAGCAAATAAGTGGCCACCGAATTTACGAGTCATTAAAGCAATAGGAATCAAATCGAAAGAAAAATTGAAATTAACAAGAAACCAAACGTCAATTCATCACCATGAACAAATCTTGGGCATAGCCCCAATTCCTAGAAATAAGACTACTACTCAAGCATTGCCACGATCGTAGCAATCTTGATTAACAATAGCATAAAAAGAAAACCCTAGAGAAGAGAAGAGATGGAGAAGAAGAGAAATCCTAATTTTTTGCCTATGGATCGCAGTTAAAAAGTGCCCAATTTCGAGCCCCTAGAGGCCTATTTATAATGTAAGGGTAACTTGAATCCCAAGCAATTACAAAAATCAGATCAAATCAGTTTTTAAAATCCAGATATTGCGTGTCACGGCCGTGATGCCTGTCACGGCCAGGCCGTGATGGGTTGTCTTGGAGATTGCTTCGCTGGTTGGTCTGTCACGGCCATGACCACCATCACGGCCTAGCCGTGATCAGTTCTTCCTGTGAGGGTCTGGTTCAGTTGGCATGTCACGGTCGTGATGGACATCACGGCCTGGCCGTGACCAGCTCTGACTTTTCCATTCTTTCTTTTCAGCTCTACTCGATCATGGCAGTGATGGACATCACGGCTAGGCCGTGATTAGTTCTGTTTGTCTCATTTTCTTGTTTTTCAAGCTCCGTCTTCATGCAAGCTCCAACATAACTGATCCTGAGCGTTTTAATCTTCAATTCCTGCACACAAGCACCACAAAGCCACCTTACTCGTTCCAAGGTAAAATCTAACAAAAATCAAATTAAAGATGCCTAAACTATATGAAAATGCATGCAAAATGTCAAGGAAATATGAGGTGAAATCACACTCATCAGTCGTACAGCAGAGGAGCACGCCCATGCAACTGAGCACGACCGTGCTCAAAAGGAAGCACGACCGTGCTCCACTTAAGTGGCAGCACGCCCGTGCTGGAGTTAAGCATGACTGTGCTCACCCCTCTGGACAGAATCTGAGATTAAGGACTTAAACGATTCCGCTGAAGTCTTCGGTTGATTCCGTCGAAGCAAAGGAGGTGGCGGTTGTCCGTTGTTTGTTGTATGCTGCATGCATCATTGGAGATGTTGTCGTTGGTGAATGTTCGACATAGGGGAGGTCGTCCTAAAGTATGGCGATCTGGCCATCCATGGTAGGTTACACAAGGTCTGGTAACCGTGCGCCCCCGTGACGAGGCATTCGTTGGTTTGATGCATTGGCTATCCAGGAAGTAGATTCTCCGGCATTGAGTAGATTCTCAATGTGGATATTTAACTCCGAAGTCGTTCATCCTGAGTTAGTGTGGATCCACATGCATGTTGGAGTAGTGGAGAAGTGTTGCATTGCACTGCATACCATACTTGGTTGATATGATGTTGATTGGATGTTGATATATATATATATATATATATATATATATATATATATATATATATATATGTTGATGTATGTTATGATGATGCTATGCTGTATGTTTTACCTTGCTTCATATCTCCATGTCGTATATGTTTACATTATTCTTACTCCCCTCTTTCTGTTTGTTTGGCCTGATTGGCATCTTGCAGAAGATGACGAGCAGCCCGGAGATGAGTGACTCTGAGGAGCTACCACTCATAGTTAGGGCCTTGAATTGTGACATCGGGATTGGGTTGCTTTTGTTGTTTATCCTTGTTATGTTTTATTGTTTAAAACTTGTTTTTATTTCCGTGATTTTGAGAACTCGTTCATATGGGACCTTTCTACCCATAGACAAATTGTTTTATTTTATCCAGTAAATGCATATTTGGTTTATATCTTTATATCTTTAAGTGTTTATAACATGCGAGTTAGCAGGGTGTCACATACCCTATCATAAGCTTTCTCAAAATCAATTTTAAACATGAGGAAACCTGTCTTACCCTTCTTCTTATGCATATGAGAATAAGACTAGTTTGTCAATATATTATTGCACGTGTGTAAAAATCTTTTACACTGACATTATAGATATTAAACTCTAATATTATATCATTAAAATTGTTTGATTTTTACATTAATTAACTTACAAGTCACATGTAAGATGACGTGTAATTAGTTGACGTAATAAAAAATTAAACTCAAAACATAATATTATCAACAATAATTAATACCCATGAGATATAGCTCCTCATGGAAAATACCAATACACTAAATCAAATGGGCATGTTAGCAAAATTCTAAAATAGCAGTAGGAGTGTAGAGCAAAATGATTTTGAATATACAAGACGATATAATTTATAGAGTATATAGTTGGATATTGTTATGAAAAGTTAAAATAAAAGAGTTAATTATAATATGTTATTAGTGTAAAAAAATTCATATTATCAATCAATCATATATTAATACTAGTGTAAGTATTCGTGCCATGCACAGGGAATATACAAATTTTTTGGTATTTCACTATCAAGTGTAAATAGTAAGTGCATATTGTCTTGTAAATATACATTCTAACCTATTACATGTGTGACAAACGTGGAATATCATAATATTTATACAATATCAAAAGGTAGATATAAAAATTGTTTCATGTTAAGAAAAAAATAAAGAAAGAATATTATTTTTTTTAAAAAAAAGATGTTTATTTAAAAAATAAAGTTTAATGATGATATAAAAAGATTATCTATATAAACACCATGAAAAAGATTGTGATTAATAAAAAAGATGCTTTTTTTCTTCCACTACCTTAGTATCGTACTTAGCTGAATATTAATAATAAATATATATTTTCAAAACAACAATTACATTTTAAGCTTCATTAATCATTTACCATTTACTAACCATGAGTCCTTACCAAATCTCAACTCAATTAGAACCCATTAAAACACACATATTTGTGTGTCAACACACATTGTTTCAACAAGGAAACAATTCAAACATTTACCAACCAGAGATCACACAACAAAAACATAGCAGACATATTTCCCATGATTCCCGAAAGACTTGACCAGCTCTGATACAACTAATGTAACACCCCCTTGGGCATTACATGACTAACTCAAATTCTTTAAAACATATTAAATAAAAAAAATTTACCGGTTGCTTTCGGAAAAGATGAATTTGGGTATATACTTGTATTTCAAAAATGTGGGTCTAAAATTTTTATTTCGTAACAACTACTTACAGACATCCAGGCAAAAAAAATAAAATCATAATCCATACATCACTAATAAATCTCCACGAAATTCTTAAAATGGTTTTTCTCGCCAAAGCATATCAATTTTCAAAATAGTCAAACTAGACCATGATATCTACTTACAACAGACCCTAAAACCCTTATACCAAAAAGACTACTTCTCAGTTGGTCATTCCAAGAGACATTCATAAACATAACAGTAGTCCAAGAAGAGACTCTCGGAGTCACAATGCATAAAATTATGACCTTCTCCAAAATAAAATTTGACTCGATAAAACTAAGCTGGTCGTACTATGAGACTCTTACTAGAAAAGATCTCGTGGTTTTTCCAGTAAATCAACTTTCTTCAAAAGTCAGGATCAATCCCTCCGAGTGGGGTAGAGAACCCCTCTACACCATCTGTACATGCAACAGGATACCACAAAAGAAACCAAACAGAAATGATGTAAAGGTGAGTTACCAATATATGAGTTCAAAATATAGCAGTCATATATATACATTCCACAATCACATCCGCATACTATAAAACATAAACAATTCATAATATGACAAACATAATATTTTCAATAAAGATATATATATATATATAACCAAAAATGTTTGATGAATTCAGTTTTAACACTTCAATATCCACAATTCTAGAATTTTCAATCTCCGGAGATCCTAACTTCCCTTCGTCGAGCATGATAAGCCGCGCTATTTCCTATATCACAATTGCTTTGCACTGTGAGTCGGCCTCTAATTTCAGGTCCAATCTCCAATTGTTCTAGGATTACGCGTATCCGCACCTAAATAATATTTGGATAGTTCCTGATTGAGTACATTCGTTCAAGGTAATCGATTTCAACGACAAGAGGTTGCAAAGTCCCAAGCATTACGTTGAGTTCGAGCCCGAATGTTCCTGAAGACCCAAAAGCCCAAGAATATGCTTTTGGTCCTTAACTATCAAATTTGTCAGTTCACCCTGTGTGACTATAGCTCGAAAAACCGTAATTGGCACGTCTGCCTAAACCTTATTTCTCTTATTCTTTAGTCTTTTAAAAAGATCATTAAATTTTTCAAAAATCTCTTCCTCAATTGAACACTAGTCCGACGTCTCGGAAAACTAGGTCCTTCGCAGTAGGAATGCTAGTCCGGCTTCACAATAATCAGAATCTAGTATGAAATCTCAGCACGGAAGTCTAGTTCCTTTCCATTTTCCTCTTTTCACTTTCCAGAGGAAAGCCAAAAACATTTTCCTCAATTTTTGTGTTCAACCACATTTAATAAATAAACTTTCATTCCTCAACCAGTCTCAGTAAAACAATAACGCAAACAATATATTCCTCAAATATATTTATATATATATATGTAACCTCAATAACTCAAAATCATAATATATATATATATATATATATATATATATACACACACCACAGTTCAATCAAAATAAATACAACACATTTTAAATCATTACAAGCAGTTCATATTACTAATTATATGACTACTAGGAACTCCTCAGGCATACTCCTTTTACCTTTGAAGACAAGAGAAACATCATTCATTCCGGGTTCCACAGTTTTCTTACTGTTCCACGAAATTTTGCAAGATTGAACACTCACTGACGACTTGACTTGACGTTACAGGTTACTGTGACACTTTGCAACATGTGCAGACAGCTCTCTAAAACATAAATTTTGTCTTCCCCAAGCCAACGCAACCACGGCAACATCCCAGAGAGGGAGTCAAAACATTTTCACAACCAGACAAAACACATAATCAGCTACTCATAATCAAACGCTCACTCTAAGTTGATCTTAAATACTCAATTTCACAAAATAGAGCTAACTTCAATAAAAATCAGATTTAGGACTTTAGGGTTCATAAATCAATTTGGGAAAAACTCATTTTAACTAAAGAATAATGAAATTGGTTTAGGGAAACATTAATTCACAGTCCCAATTGCATAAAACAAGTGTTAATTTCACACTTTCAAATTGAAATCCAAAATCCTAGGGTTAGGGTTTCAAAATCAGGTTGAGGATTTTTCAACTAGAAGAGATTAGGGGTAAAACACTTACCCAAGGCGAGGACGGCGACGACGTGACGGAACAGCGGAGGTTTAGTGACATTCATGAGCAAAAAGAGATAATTAGCTTAAGGAGAAAAAGAAGAAGCTCAAATTAAGAGGGTTTGGTGCGAAAACCACCTTAGATAGCGGCGAACCAAACTTACCGCAGCGGAGGCACGTTTCGCACGGCGAACGGCGGTGACGACGACCAGAAGGCGACGGCTCGCGGGTTCCTCCTCCTTGCGCGAACGAGCGGCGGCCGGAGCTCTCCAACTGGGGATGCGCGGCTGTTGTCCAGGGAAGAGGAAGAAGGATGGAGTTTGGAATAAAGGGTGACAAATATATACTTTCAAAATTTGAAATAAAGTAGAGATTGATAGTTGAATTGATCAACTAAGAAAATCCACGGTCCAACATTTAATCTCCGACTAATGTCAAACCAATTTATTTTCAAATATAAAATTAAATAGAGTAAAATAGGAAAATAATTTTCTTTCAATCATATCATTTAAAATATTTTTCTAAACAAATACTAATAGTGACAATAACATAACATTATTGTCTAGTAAAATTACTTATACTGGAATAAGGCAGTGTTGACGGACTTAATAAAATGATTTTAAATGAGTAATTAAAATTACTCAAACTAAACCACATAAAAATAAATTAAAATAATTATTCAGATGATTAATCAATCCAAATTAATTAATATAAACATATATATTTGCTGTTATTGAAGAACAGTAAAACCGGGGTGTTACATTACTACCTCACTTAAAAAAAATTCGTCCTCGAAATTTCGTGACTCGAAACTAGACAGGATCTTGTAATTACATCTTAATCCCAAGATCATATTTTATACTTCCCATATTCACTTTCCCTTATATAACTTTCATAACTTAATAATGAAATTGATACTTAGTCTTCGTTCTATTTATCTTCAATATCAAATCACTTATCCTCAATTCATACTCTCCCTCATTAATACTTTACGTTAATCTCTCGTACACGAAAGATATAGTTAAAACTTAATCTCTTCTTCATTCAATATTAATCCATTAGAAAATTTTTCCTCTACATCCTTAACTCTTACTTTCAACACCAAGATTTAACTAAGATATACATTCCTCTCACATGAAGACCAAAATCAAACTTAATCACTTCTATTCTCAATTACTGGTCCACTAGAAAACTGTTTTCCACACATCTAACTCTCATAGTCATTATCAAGATAAAAACCTACTTTACTACAACATGCTTAAACTTCATACTCAAGGTATTCGATCGTAGTTCCAGTCCCTTTGGGCGTAGTCTACTTTTCTAGATTATATCAAAAACACATTTCAAGTCTCCAATCAAAACATTGTAATATTTCTTAAGTTAAACTGAAATAAAAAAGGAACCTCTTTGGGTAGGACTATCTAACTTATCAACTTTGAACTTCTTCAGAAACTTAATTTTCACAAGTGCTTATCCCTCTCCCTCGAATCCACTTAAGTGAAATTACCATTCACATTCCGTTCACAACACATACATCATTTCCTATTCAAGATATCCCATCATAGTCTTAGTTTTCTTTTGAACATATTCCACCACTCCAAATCATATCAAAATTATACGTTTCAATCTTAAAAAACATGATTACACTCCTTCATGCAACTACAACCAAAAAGGAATCACCTCGATTTTGAATTATCCAAAATCATAAATCTTGAACTTTTCTAACAACTCATTTTTTCTCAAGAACTCTTCTTTACTACTCCCGTTCAGCTTAGGGAAAACTGCAATAGACACTTTCCTGTAAATTTCCAAACTCATAAAATCAATCTTAATCATAGATATTGATCATTTCCCTACATTCCTTTAACGGTATTCTGCCTCGATCAACATTTAATTTATAATAATTACCTCACTCACTGGTATTGATCTTAAGGATTCACATCTTACTAGTCACAATTGTACCTCAACAAAACTTTCGTCGCTTCTTGTCCATCCGGCTAAAGGGATGATCATAGTCAAATACTACACTTACTCCCAAAACAACTTCCTAAAGATCATATCATTCTACTCGCTCACTCACTCGAGTTGAGGCTGGTCTGTTGGGCTTAGCCTCAACTTAGTCCTCAATACTTAGAGTAGACTTTACCGATAAACATTGGTAAACTTCGGGTCTTCATTTGAAACGATATTTGAAGATACTCCATGAAGTCTGAAAAATCCTGATACATTTTTCGGTTTACTTTTCCACTGCATAGTGGATCTTAACAAGGGAGGTCACAATTGTCAAATTACCTCTTTTTCACTGTACTCGACTAACTCCGATATCTGGATATGGACTAGATACCGATCCTCATGACTCATGAGATAGGTCACATGTTAATTACGTTTGGAAAAATACGTAGGGTAAAGTTGATCAAGGATGACAAGTCCCTTTCGAACCACAATAAGACATGATCTTAAAGATTACATAAAGAAATTTTCAAGAAAAGAAATTTTCTTGATTTCACTTTCACAAAATCATAAAGAAGATTTCCATCAATTTGAAAGATACCGGAACATCCAGTATGGAAAAAAGATTCTTCAATTAGGTTCGTGAGTGTAAAAATGCATAGCTAATACATGTTTACATCCATGACTCTAATAAAGTTCATTCTTTCACAAGAACTTCCAGCGGATTTAGGAAATCAAAGGATGAATAGTTCCTAATCCCAAGAGGATTCATTCTTAGTACAAAGAATTTACAAAACGGCAATTTTAAAAAGGAAAATGGTCTGACCAAAAATCAGACTGGTCACCTCTACCAAAAGTAGAAACGATTAGACTAAGTTTCATCAAGAAACTTCTGTTATCACGAAGTTATCGGTGTTACAACTCAAGAAATAGTCATAACAAATTCTTTCAACGGAATATGAAAATTCCATACCAATGGATACTATCAATCAATCCACTCTAATGTCTAATACACCGAGGGTTATTTAGAAGTGTGAGTACAACTCCTTACAAACAAGGAAATCAATTGGAATAACTTGAAATTTATGAACTAACATAATTAATTCATGAGTTCTGACAGATTTCAAATCAAAATCAGAAAAATCTGTCTAACACTTACAAACTTCACCGCTGTGATTGTCTAACACAGCCATAAGGCTCGAAAAACAAATGTCGACTTACAAATTCATAAGAATCGAATAGTTAAGTGAAGAGTTTCTTAATCCTAAGACACTCCTCTAAGGTCGAAAATTCAATTCGATTCGCCTTAGTTCCAACAAGCACACAGGTCTTTCCAGGCACGCTTAGGCTGGTCACCATGAATCGAGCACGATCACAGACAACTTAGTCAATCTATCAGACATACGAAGAATTGATCTTTCCTCCTAAGCGGAGTTGACGGCTCAAAATCCTAGATAGGTCATCACCCCAATCTGGTGATAACTTGTCCTCAAGTCGATCATTGCGTAGACAACAACTCCTCGCGAGTGATCTATCAAATCAACAACACACGACAGAGAATACTCATTCTTAATCGTCACTTTGCTGAGTTATCAGAAATCCACACGGAGTCTCGAACCATCACACCACATTGGTGCTTCCTACGATAAACACTAAGTCTAACAAACTGCTTAGACCACAGATCTTTTAGTTAAATCGAGTCATCTAACTTGATTAACTTTGTAGGCGACATTCTACACAAAGCGATAGAGAATCAGATGGAATCTAGAAACTAGATTGATCGAAAGTCAATATCCTTCTCTAACAGCAAACCAAGAACATTTCCAGGGGACATTCCCGGAAAAACCTTCAGCAAATGTTAATCCTGGAACATTCCTAGAAAATCTACCTTAACAAGCAATATTATTCAAATGTCTGACACAATCCAAAACGGATAACCGAATGTGTCACACATGGACCAAAACACAATTACCATTTACTAACCATGAGTTCTCACCAAATCTCGGCTCAATTAGAACCCATTAAAACACACATATTTGTGTGTCAACACACATTGTTTCAATAAGGAAACAATTCAAACAGTTACCAACCAGAGATCACACAACAAAAACATAACAGACCTATTTCCCATGGTTCCCGAAAGACTCGACCAGCTCTGATACCACTAATGTAACACCCCCTTGGGCATTACATGACTAACTCAAATTCTTTAAAACATATTAAATTAAAAAAAAAAGAATTATTGGTTGCTTTCGGAAAAGATGAATTTGGGTATATACTTGTATTTCAAAAATGTAGGTCTAAAATTTTTCTTTTGTAACAACTACTTACAGACATCCAGGCAAAAAAAATAAAATCATAATCCATACATCACTAATAAATCTCCATGAAATTCTTAAAAAGGTTTTTCTCGCCAAAGCATATCAGTTTTCAAAATAGCCATACTAGACCATGATATCTACTTACAACAGACCCTAAAACCCTTATACCAAAAAGACTACTTCTCAGTTGGTCATTCCAAGAGACATTCATAAACATAACAGTAATCTAAGAAGAGACCCTCGGAGTCACAATACATAGAATTATGACCTTCTCCAAAATAAAATTTGACTCGATAAAACTAAGCTGGTCGTACTATGAGACTCTTACTAGAAAAGATCTCGTGGTTTTTCCAGTAAATCAACTTTCTTCAAAAGTCAGGATCAATCCCTCCGAGTGGGGCAGAGAACCCCTCTACACCATCTGTACATGCAACAGGACACCACAGAAGAAACCAAACAGAAATGATGTAAAGGTGAGTTACCAATATATGAGTTCAAAATATAGCAGTCATATATATACATTCCACAATCACATCCGCACACTATAAAACATAAACAAGGGGGAAAGAAAGTAAAGAGAAAAAGGAGAGGAGGGAGGGAGGGAGGGAGGGAGGGAGGGGGGGGGGGGGGGGGGGGTCCTGCTGGGAAGGGAGGGGTTTGGGTTTTTTGGGTTTTCTTTTATGAATTTTTTTCATTTATTTATTAGATAGGTACAAAAATAAGTGATAAATATTAAGCCTAAAAATAAACACGTTTTTTGTTTTTGAATCTAAAAATAAAGGGTGGCAAATATATACTTTCAAAATTTGAAATAAAGTAGAGATTGATAGTTGAATTAATCAACTAAAAAAATCCACGGTCCAACATTTAATCCCCGATTAATGTCAAACCAATTTATTTTCAAATCTAAAATTAAATAGAGTAAAATATGAAAATAATTTTCTTTCGAGCATATCATTTAAAATATTTTTCTACACAAATACTAATAGTTACAATAACATAACATTATTGTCTAGTAAAAGTACTTATACTGGAATAAGCCAGTGCTGACGTACTTAATAAAATAATTTTAAATGAGTAATTAAAATTACTCAAACTAAACCACACAAAAATAAATTAAAATAATTATTCAGATAATTAATCAATCCAAATTGATTAACATAAACATATATATTTGTTGTTATTGAATAACAGTAAAAACCGGGGTGTTACAATTACAGTTGAGCAAATTGATAATGAATCGATAAAAAATAATATTCTATGTTTGATCACATCTATGAAGTATTTTTTTTTTCCTTGACCAGGAGTATATCCCGTCGAAAGCGAGGACTAATCTCCTGCGGGGGAATGAACCCCCTCCCAACGAAAAGAGCTGAGATTCGAACCTCAGCCACTTGGTTAAGGGGCACAAATCCATCACCACTTGTACCAACCTCCGTTGTTACATCTATGAAGTATTTATTCATTCTTTTATTTTTCAAAACTCACATTATCATTCCAACAAAAAAAAAAACTCACGTTATCATTGTCATTTATTAAAATGATTCAATCAAATGTATGCATATATTATTATTACTATGTATTAATTATTTAAATTTTAAATATCACATATGACGTATGGTCATAGGATTGATGTATTACCATGATTGAAAGATTTCTATTTTTTTCTCTAAAAAAAAAAGAAAGATTACTATTTTTATATTCAATATTACCTTTTTAAAATTATATATTACTATTGTCACAAAGTTCATGTGCATAGGTTGAAATTTTATGTTAATTTAATCTATGAATCAAAATCATTTAATTGTTTTTATTTCATTTAATTATATGGTTTAGTTTATGTTTTTAATTAATGCTGATTTATTTCTTATTACCATTGGTTCTTTCATTCAGACTATCATTATTTTCATTTAAAACCGAATCCTAAATTAATAATTAACACTAATTACTCTATTTCTTTTTATTATATTCCCATATTTTTTTAATACTATTCTTCTTACCAATAATGCATTAATTCAGAATATGAAATCATAAATTTTAAACAAATTTCCAGCAGTTAGTATATATATATAGAATTTCGTATTAGATTGATTATTTTGAATTACTTCCGTATTTTATGAATCAATCATTATTATTTATTGATGTTTTCCATAAACGTAAAATCCAAGCATTAAGTTCGGTTCTATGTACATGCTTTGTGTAAATTTCAAATTCAAGGTATTTAATATAGCATTGAACACGTTATCAAGCAAAATCTTTAATTTTCATGTGGAAAAATATTAGAATCAATACTTGTAACTAAAATATAATGATTTTTGTGTATAAATATTTTATTATTCTTTGACATAAAATCATAGAAAGAGGAAATATTTACATTAAAAAAATATTGAAATGCACTATTTGGAAAGCTTTATTGCCTTTTTCTTTCACTACCTTAGTATCTACTTCTATGAATATTTAATAGCAAATATATATTTCCAAAGCAACAACTTTTTTTCAAGCTCATTAATAATTTCTCAATGTTATTTATTTAAACACTAATACCAATCATAAAGTATTAGTTTCTTTTCTCTTTAATCCACCAAAAAAGTTTCTTTTCTCTTAAAAATCTATTTGATTTATTTCTCCCTCCTGTGCAAGTTAATCTTTTTTAGAAAATATATTTATCTATCATATTATTATTATTCTCTATTAAAAATTTATTTGATTTATTTCTACTATTTCCCCATTTTATCTAAACATTTCTAGATAATATATTCATCTATCATATTATTTTTCTTTTCTCTTGAAAAATTATTTGATTTGTTTATTCTCTTTTCTCAGTGCGAGTTAACTATTTTAAGAAAATTTATTTATTTATCATATTACTTTTTTATTCTCTATTAAAAATCTATTTGATTTATTTATCCACTTTTCCTGTTAAAGTCCATTTTTAGAAAATATATTTATCTATCATATTATTTTTAACATTTGAAAATTTTCCAAATAACTTGGTATTCTACTTCTCTCAACATTAATATTATAGTGCATTTTTTTTTCAAAGCAAAATTATAATTTAGCGCTAACCACTTATTTATTTATACTATTCTTCTTTTCTTTCTTTCTTTTTTTGACAAAATTGCTATTCTTCTTTCTTCTTTATATATAATAGATATTTGTTTATACCCGCTAATATATTCTTTGTTTATAATAGCTAATAATTATTCAAATATTTCAATAAATAGTCGCAGAGTTAAAAAATTGATTTAATAGAATTCAAGTTATTTTGATTAAAAAATTATTTGATGTTTTTTTAATATAATTCGAATTAATTTGATTTTATCACGAGAACCATTATTGCAAATATAATAACAATATAATTATTTGGGAATTGAATCTATGTATTTGATATATTTTGGTATCCACATTACCCATAGTATCTTTATTACACAATTTGACATGTTTCATTCATTAGCTATTAATTTATACATAGGGAAATACAATGTCTACTACTAAGAAACCTTGAGAACAAAATCAAATGGTGAACAAAAAACATTATAGGTTTAAGACCAGTCCTAACTTCATGAAATGTATCTCCTTATGCTGCAAAAATATAAATTATTCATTAGTAAGATTTAAAATCCTTTAATGAAGGTAAGATTTCAATATCTAAGAATTGATGCAAAATTTACAAAAGATTCAATCGGTAGCAAAAAAGCAATCACCTCTTCAACTTATTTCCAGCCCTAGTATAAGATTCCTCACTATCAAAAGATTTCAATTGTTAGAATTTTGTGATGGTTTTGATTCACAAAAAAATATTTGCATTAATACTTTAGTTTATTTGCAAACCAATAATATTTGCATTTGATTTGATGATCAAAAGCTATTATTACATTGGCTGTCCACACCCATTTTGAAATCAGAAATTAAAGCATAGCATCAAATACCAACAAATTAAAGCATTCCATAAATACCCCCCACCCCACCCCACCCAAAAAATGGTAGGCTAGTTGTAAAGAATAATTGTGGACGCAAAATGCTTGAGGTTTACTTCTTACTATGATTGATTCTTTCATTTAGACTATCATTATTTACATTTAAAACCGAATCTCAAATTGATAACTAATAATTAGTATTAATTGCTTGATTTATTTTGATTATATTCTCATATTCTTTGTTTATACTATTCTTCTTTCTTCTTTATATATATAATATATAATAGATATTTGTTTATACCCGCTAATATATTCTTTGTTTATACTCGCTACTAATTATTCAAATATTTCAATAAATAGTCACAGAGTTAACAAAATTGATTTAATAGAATTCAAGTTATTTTGATTAAAAAATTATTTGGTGTTCTTTATTAATATAATTCGAATTAATTTGATTTTATCACGAGAACCATTATTGCAAATATAATAACAATATAATTATTGAGAATTGAATCTATACATTTGATATTTTGATATCCACATTAATTACCTATAGTATCTTTATTACACAATTTGACATGTTTCATTCATTAACTATTAATTTTTACCTAGTGAAATACAATGTCTACTACTAAGATTTGGAAATGGAGGGAAAATGAAAAAGCCAATATTTGGAAAAATAAAATAAAATAAGGAATAGTATAACACCAAAAATAATAAAATAATTATTAAGTCTCTAAAATATCTGATGTGCATTTCCCTAAGTTTTGATGAGAACTAAACATTGGTTAATGATTTAATTAACCTTCATATTGGTTGCTAACCTGTCTATCTAGTGGGCAGATTAAAACAGTAAGAATCATCTGTCTGCTCATATAAGTGACTACTTGTTTGGTTAAGCGAAAGTCAACCTGTCTGCTGACTAGGATTATTGACTTCTTTCAAGATACGTTTTCAACATGTCTCTCCACGAGTTCCTACACTCGTCTGAAGATACTCGTTGAAGAACCAAGGACCTAACAAGCTTTAGGTGGTTGTCCCATCAGAAAGACTTGAAGCCTTCTCTCCTACTCAGTCTCACGCTTATCAAGAAAAGTCAGAAGTTTATCTCTCAAGCAACCTCGGATATCAGAACCTAAGACCAGTTAAAGAATGCTTCCAAAGTGATTTATTCCCTAGTAATGCTTCCAAAGTGATTTATTCCCTAGTACCTCTGATCCTTTCACGAAAAGGGAATTGTACTCAGCAAAGTACAATAAGCTCTCTGCACAACACTGATATGGTTGTTTCACGATGCATAAAGCCACGATCCTTCAAGGTAGAGTACAAAAATTATTTGGTGTTTTTTTTAATATAATTTGAATTAATTTGATTTTATCATGAGAACCATTATTGCAAATATAATAACAACATAATTATTGAGAATTGAATCTATACATTTGATATTTTGATATCCACATTACCTATAGTATCTTTATTACACAATTTGACATGTTTCATTCATTAACTATTAATTTTTACCTAGGGAAATACAATGTCTACTACTAAGATTTGGAAATGGAGGGAAAATGAAAAATCCAATATTTGGAAAAATAAAATAAAATAAGGAATAGTATAACACCAAAAATAATAAAATAATTGTTAAGTCTCTATAATGTCTGATGTGCATTTCCTTAAGTTTTGATGAGAACTAAACACTGGTTAATGATTTAATTAACCTCCATATTGGTTGCTAACCTGTCTATCTAGTGTGCAGATTAAAACAGTAAGAATCATCTGTCTGCTCATATAAGTGACTACCTGTTTGGATAAGCGAAAATCAACCTGTCTGCTGACTAGGATTATTGACTTCTTTCAAGATATGTTTTCAACATGTCTCTCCACAAGTTCCTACACTCGTCTGAAGTTACTCGTTGAAGAACCAAGGACCTAACAAGCTTTAGGTGGTTGTCCCATTAGAAAGAGACTTGAAGCCTTCTCTCCTACTCAGTCTCACACTTATCAAGAAAAGTCAGAAGTTTCTCTCTCAAGCATCCTCGGATATCAGAACCTAAGACCAATTAAAGAATGCTTCCAATGTGATTTATTCCCTAGTACCTCTGGTCCTTTCACGAAACGGGAATTGTACTCAGCAAAGTATAAAATGCTCTCTGCACAACACTGATATGGTTGTTTCACGATGCATAAAGCCATGATCCTTCAAGTTAGAGTACAAAAATTATTTGCTGTTTTTTTAATATAATTCGAATTAATTTGATTTTATCACGAGAACCATTATTGCAAATATAATAACAATATAATTATTGAGAATTAATTCTATACATTTGATATTTTGATATCCACATTACCTATAGTATCTTTATTACACAATTTGACATGTTTCATTCATTAACTATTAATTTTTACCTAGGGAAACACAATGTCTACTACTAAGATTTGGAAATGGAGGGAAAATGAAAAAGCCAATATTTGGAAAAATAAAATAAAATAAGGAATAGTATAGCACCAAAAATAATAAAATAATTGTTAAGTCTCTAAAATGTCTGATGTGCATTTCCCTAAGTTTTGATGAGAACTAAACATTGGTTAATGATTTAATTAATCTTCATATCGGTTGCTAACCTGTCTATCTAGTGTGCAGATTAAAACAGTAAGAATCATCTGTCTGCTCATATAAGTGACTACCTGTTTGGATAAGCGAAAGTCAACCTGTCTGCTGACTAGGATTATTGACTTCTTTCAAGATACGTTTTCAACATGTCTCTCCACGGGTTCCTACACTCGTCTGAAGTTACTCGTTGAAGAACCAAGGACCTAACAAGCTTTAGGTGGTTGTCCCATCAGAAAGACTTGAAGCCTTCTCTCCTACTCAGTCTCACGCTTATCAAGAAAAGTCAGAAGTTTCTCTCTCAAGCAACCTCGGATATCAGAACCTAAGACCAGTTAAAGAATGCTTCCAACGTGATTTATTCCCTAGTACCTATGATCCTTTCACGAAAAGGGAATTGTACTCAGCAAAGTACAATAAGCTCTCTGCACAACACTGATATGGTTGTTTCACGATGCATAAAGCCATGATCCTTCAAGGTAGAGTACAACCAACATTCCTATTGCATTAATGGATGCCCAGAATGACTCTATTGCATTTAATGAAGTTCTGCTTGAAGCCAACATCTGAAGGAATGTCTCTAACGAATCTTAAATGCTTGAAGATTATAAATACAAAATTCATTGAAGATGAAGAAATAGAGAATACAAATAGAATTAAAGAGCGATTACTATGCGCGTTAATATCTTCATTCTTTCATTCTGTATTCTTCAATCATTTGAAGTTATTATACAAACTTTCCTAAGCTTTACATTTAAACCACTCTGAGTGTTAGTGAAAGATCTGTCTGTATGAAGTTGTATTTATTACAAACCAAATTTCTCAAACAAATCTAAGTGAGCCTGAAGAGGCTTGGTGAGCAAAGAATACTTGTCTTGGAGCCTGAAGAGGCTAGATGTGCAAACAATACTTGGAGTCTGTAACCTGATCAGTTATAGTGGATAAAACTTGGTGCTGCCAAGGACTGGACGTAGCTCTTTGTATTGAAGAGTGAACCAGGATAAATAGCTGTGTCAATCTCTCTTTCCTTGTAAACTCTTTAGTTGCTTTAGTTTTCTTATCCGTTTATCAAGTGGTGTGTTTGCCTAAGTCATTGTTAAAATTTCATCAGATAGGTCACCTGTCTGTCCAGTGTTTTTCCACTCGTCTGAACCAAGCTTCTGTATGCAAAAAGTTTTCAACTTTGTTTAAATTATGATAAACACAATTCAACCCCCCCTTTTCGTGTTTATAGTTGTCTATTTCAGTTAGTATCAGAGCTTACCCTCTGGGTTGAGCATCTAACAGTGTAGAGGTAAAAGGTCCTGAAGAATAGACATGACTGCTGGAGCTAGTTCAAGTGGAAGTCACCAGATTGAAGGAGCTTCCCTAACCTGACCTCCTTACTTCAATGGAGAAAACTACAACTATTGGAAAGATAGATTTTAGTGGTTCATTCTATCTACAAACTCTGATCTCTGGGATGTCATTACAGATGGTCCATTCATTCCCAAGAATGATGATGACACTGACAAGCCAAAAGCTCAGTGGACTACTGCAGAAAAGACAAAATGGGATATGAACCACAAAGCTAGATATAACATCATTTGCGCTCTCAGTCCTGAGGAGTTTGAGAAGGTATGTGCCTGTGACTCTGCCAAAGAAATATGGGACACCTTAGCTGTCACACATGAAGGAACAGTAAAAGTCAAAGAGTCAAATATTGTCATACTTGTCAGAAAGTATGAACTGTTTGTCATGGAGGAAGGAGAATCTGTTGCTCAAATGATAGGAAGATTTCAAACTATAGTCAGCAGTTTAAAATCTCTTGGCAAAATCTACACCAATGCTGAGAAGGTTCGAAAGATTCAGAGAAGTCTACCTAAACAGTGGAGACCTTTGGTCACTGCTATCTCTCAAACCAAGGCTCTCACTACCTTGACTATGGATGAACTTCTTGGAACACTCACTGTTCATGAGCAAGAACTTGGGGATGAAGTTGCACCAAAGAAGGGTAAGTCAATTGCTCTGAAAGCTGATCAAAGTCAGCAAAAGCCTCCAAGGCTCTAAAGGCAGACGAGTCATCCAGTGATGCTGACCTGTCTGAACACGAGGATACCGAGAGTATGAAAGAATTGTCTCTCCTGACCGGGAAGATAAATCTTCCCCTACAAAAAAGAAGTTCAAGAGGGATAAGCCATTCAGAAGGTTCAACAAGGACAAGAACTTCAAAGAATCTACTTCAACGAACAAAAGTTCAATTGTCTTCTATGAGTGCAAGAAGCATGGTCACATCAAGGCTGAATGTCCTCAACTCAATAAGGCCCCCTTTAAGAAATTCTTCAAGAATAAGAAGAAAGAAATGATGGCTACTTGGGAGGATCTGGAGTCAACATCTTCTGATGAAGAAACAGAGGAAGAAGCCAATCTCTGTTTGATGGCTAACACTGACTCAGACTCAGACGATGAGGTACATCCTGACTATGAGGAATTACTTGATGCCTATGAGGAGTTGCTGGAGGAATCCAACTGCTTATCTAAGGCCTTCAAATCCCTCAAGAGAGAGTATGTAAAGCTCACTAGTGAGCATAAACAGAAATCTCAAGAGTGTGAGAAGTTGGCTAGAGAGAATAGTGAGCTAAAGACTGAGAAGTCTAATGAAGCTAAGATCTCAAGTGAAACGTCACCATCTGAAGAAGTTGAAAATCTTCAACAGAATGTGGAAGAGCTCACTTTTGATCTTGCCAAATTTGTTCATGGTAGAGACAATCTGACTAAGCTACTTGGCTGTCAGAGGCACTCTCTTAACAAAGAAGGTATTGGATATGTCCATCAGACACATTATAAAGCATCAACTAAAGCTTCTACAGTATTCGTTAAGTCAACTGTAACCAAGTCTATACCTGTCTGTAACTTCTGTGGAAAAACTGGACATGTTATGTCTAAGTGTATCCATAAGAAGAGAAGGAAGTCTTCACAGACTCCTAGAACTAAAAGAAAAGGACCCAGAAAAATATGGGTACCTAAAAATCAAATAATTTTTGTTGCAGATGTCCTCAACAAGACAAAGAAAACACCACTGCTGGTACCTGGACAATGGTTGCTCGCGTCAAATGACAGGAGAAAGGTCTATGTTCCTAGACCTCCAACTTAAGAAAGGAGGACATGTTGCCTTTGGAGGGAATCATAAAGGAAAAGTTATAGGAATTGGTACTATTGGTGGTAAACTCCCTCTTCCCTCTATATCTAATGTTCTTATGGTTAAAGGATTAAGACACAATTTGCTTAGCATAAGTCAATTATGTGATAGTGGATTTGATGTTTCATTTACCAAGGATGTATGCATAGTTAAAGACTGTTGTGACTAAAGAGGATGGGAGATGGTTATGACATAAGAAACTAGGACATGCTAGTATGAAACTAATTTCTAAATTAAAAAGGAATAACCTTGTGAGAGGATTGCCTGATATTAGTTTTAAGAAAGATGTCTTGTGTGATGCATGTCAGAGAGGTAAACAGATAAAATCAAGTTTCAAATCTAAAAACCAAGTATCAACCTCTAGACCTCTTCAGTTGTTACACATGTATCTGTTCGGACCAGTTAGTGTTGCCAGCCTGGCTGGAAGAAAATATGGATTTGTCATAGTTGATGACTATTCTAGATACACATGGGTACTCTTCTTAACCCACAAGGATGAGTCCTTTAAGGTTTTCTCATTATTCTGCAAAAGAGTACAAAATGAGCAGGGTTTCTAAATTTCTACCCTTAGAAGTGATCATGGGGGAGAATTTGAAAATGAGCAGTTTAGGTAGTTCTATGAGGAGAATGAGATCTCTCACAATTTCTTTGCACTTAGAACTCCACAGCAAAATGGAGTGGTTGAGAGAAAGAACATATCTCTGCAAGAGATGGTTAGATCTATGCTCAATAAAAATAATCTCCCTAAGTACTTATGGGCAGAAGCTGTAAACACTGCTTGTTATATGCAAAACAAAATACTTATTAGTCCTTTTCTAAAGAAGACTCTCTATGAATTATGGAAAGGAAAAATCCCCAACATATCTTATTTTCATGCTTTTGGATGTGAATGTTTTATTCTGAATACCATAGATAATCTTGGAAAGTTTGATTCTAAGGTAGATAAAGGTATTTTCTTAGGATATTCTGAAATGTCTAAGGCTTTTAGAGTTTACAATTCAAGAACTTGTATTATTGAAGAACCTGTTCATGTTAAATTCAATGATGGATTAAAGACTGATAAAGAACTATCAGATCTAGAAGATGATCTTGCAGGTCTTGATATAAACAATCCAGAAAGTCAACAACCCGGTCTAACCAAGATAGAATCTGTGCTTGAGACTGACAAACAAGTGGAGCAGACGAGTCAACAGACGAGTCCGCAGACAAGTCAAGATCTTCACGTTGATCTCAAAAGGGATTGGAAGTTCAACACTCATCATCCTAAGGATCTTATTATTGGAAATCCTTCTGAAGGAGTAAGAACCAGATCCACACTAAGAGAATCAAGTAATGTGGCCTTTATATCAGAATTGGAGCCAAAACGCATTGAAGAAGCTCTTGAGGATGAAAGCTGGATTCTTGCTATGCAAGAAGAACTTAACCAGTTCACCAGAAATGATGTCTAGACTCTTGTCTCTAAGCCTAAAGACAAGTCTGTTATTGGAACAAGACGGGTCTTCAGAAACCAATTGGATGAAGATGGTAAAGTTGTCAGAAATAAGGCAAGGTTAGTAGCTCAAGGCTATAACCAACAAGAAGGTATTGATTATACTGAATCCATTGCTCCTGTAGCTAGAATAGAAGCCACACGCATTTTAATGTCATATGCTGCACAACACCAAATCACCCTATTTCAAATGGATGTAAAAAGTGCTTTTCTAAATGGTATAATTGATGAAGTGTATGTTAAACAACCCCCTGGTTTTGAGGATACTGATAAACCAGATCATGTTGTCAAACTTAAAAAGGCATTATATGGTTTGAAACAAGCACCTAGAGCATGGTATGATAGGCTTAGTTCTTTTCTCATGCATAATGGTTTTACTAGAGGACAAGTAGACACTACTCTGTTCAAGAAATGCTCTAAAGAGAACTTTATTATAGTTCAAATATATGTTGATGATATTATTTTTGGAGCAACTAATGAAAAGCTGTGCAAGGAATTTTCAAATCTAATGCAAGCTGAATTTTAGATGAGCATGATTGGAGAATTGAAGTTCTTCCTTAGATTACAAATCAAGTAGACAAGTGATGGAATTTACATCCATCAACAAAATTATACCAAGGAGATACTCAAGAAATACAAAATGGAAAATGCAAAGCTCATGAAAACCCCTATGCAACCCAATGCAAAACTAAGCAAAGATGATGAAGGTAAAAAGGTAGACCAAACTGTCTACAGAGGTATCATTGGCTCTCTACTGTACTTAACTTCAAGCAGACCGGACATTCAATTTTGTATCTGTGTGTGTGCTCGATTCCAATTTGATCCTAGAGAATCTCATCTTAAGGCTGTTAAAAGAATATTTATATATTTGCTTGGAACTACTAATCTTGGTTTGCTGTATTTAAGATCAAAAGAATATAGATTGGCGGGATATTGTGATGCTGATTTTGCTGGAGACGGAATAGAAAGAAAAAGCACTAGTGGAGGATGTCACTTCATTGGAGCAAGTTTAGTCTCATGGCCAAGCAAGAGACAGACAACTATTGCACTGTCTACTGCTGAAGCAGAATACATCTCTGTTGCTAGTTGCTGCTTTCAACTCTTATGGGTAAAACATCAACTTGAGGATTACTCTATTTATGAACATAACATATCTGTATGGTGTGATAATTCTAGTTCTATATGCTTAACTAAAAATTCAATTCAGCATTATAAGGCTAAGCACATTGAAATCAAACATCATTTTATTAGGGATTATGTTCAAAAAGGCATATTTGATATTAAGTTTGTTAAAACTGAAAATCAGTGAGTTGATATTTTCACTAAACCTTTAGCAGAAGAAAGGTTTTTATTTATTAGAGATAATCTAAACATGCATTGCATTGTTGAATGACATGTCTGAATGTTAACCTGTCTGTGCTATATCACCTGTCTATGCTTACTTGTCCGACTCTGCTGAGTCATTATGCTAGAGCTCAACAGTTTTGTTGAAATGGCTATTAAGTGTTTAATACCATTCCTTATCTGAAGCTAATCATGTGCACAATAGTTTATATATCTCGAAACCATGTTTTCATTATGTTGTAAGTGGGTGTTGCGGTTCCCCATACAAATCGTGCCATTTTGAATCAAAGATGTCATTTTTTTCTCTCTCTTATTTTTATGACTATAAAAGACAATAGATCAGAAAGGTTGAACCTTTACGTTTTCAAAATTCCAAAATCTCTTTGTCTTTTCGTCTCTGAAACCCTATTCTCTCTCGAAACCCTAGAACCGTTTTCTCTCAAAAATGGCATAATCCAAGCGTCTCTCTGCAAAAGAAATTGCCGAGAAATACAATCTCAAAGTTACTGAGACCGAGAAGATCATTCCGGGAAAGGCTGTTGATCTTCAACAGATGAAGCAGCTTGCTGTGGTTGTCACCAACTGACTCAACGAAATCAAAATCTTTAAGGCCTAAATGGGGGATAGAACCCTTCTCTTCCTCATCAGCTCTCTGGAGCTTGTCACAAAATGCCCGAGAATTGAAGCTGGCTTCACACCCAACTAGGAAGATGAAGTGGTAGTTGACAATGTCAACATTGCCATCTATGGTGTTCCCAAACCTGTGAACCCTAAGCCCGTCAACATGGTGGTCAAGTGCAGATTCCTGCACAAATTGTTGTTGGAGTGCGTGATACCAAGGAATGGCTCACGAGATAGTGTGACCAAGATGGACAGATTTGCTCTGTACCACTTGATCCACGAAATAAAGGCCTGCACAATCTTGTTAACTGAACTTTTGTCATTTGATAATCATTTATTCCATTATTCTTTCAAGAGCAAGAGTCTGTATTCATTAGTTTGAATATTTTTGTAATATTCAACTGATCTTAAACTGTCATATTCTCACCCATAGTGAGTTAAGAAGATCAACCTTTAAGAAAGGAATACTTGTAGCCTGAAGAGGTGTTGAATACTTGTTTGTAATCTATTTGGAGAAATAGTGACTCAGCAGTAATATGACTTTATCAACTCCACCCAGCCAGTGTATGAAAATTCCATTGACCTTTGTTATTATGAATTCACTTCCTCTCGGGTCAAATGGTGTCCTCACGAGGAAGTGTGCCAGACAAGTGGGAGTGTCTAATTTACCAATGTCCACACATGCATGCAAGCCAACATATTTATCCAATGCATTATTTTCAGGTTGCTTAGCAAGCATGGTGGAATCCTCTACCACTTTATCCGCATTTTGTTCTCTACCCCCTTGCTCCGGCGCCTTGTCCTTTGCCAACTCCTCTTCCTTAGGTTGCTCTTCCTCAACATGTGGTTGTTCCGGGGCCATGACACTTGCCAATTCCTTTTCCTCCGGTTGTTCTTCCTCAACATGTGGTAGTTCTTCCTCAACTCCCCGAGAACTAGTTACATCCCAGTCATATCCCAAAACCCCACTGCTTCTAGTTGTTGTGGCATCGCATAGGTTCTTAGGGTGGTTCTCGGTTTCACCTGGGTGAGTGTCTAGGAGAGGCTCATTTAGTTGTTTTGACAGCTGGGAAATCTGCATCTCTAGATTCTGAAGTGCCATCCCTGTATGAGTTGCCAACTTGTCAATGGCTGCGTTTGTATTGATTGACACTTTCTCAAGTGTCGCACTCAACTTCTCAAGAGCCAACTCCCAAGGTTGTGGTTGCCAACTCTGTTGAGGTTGTGGCTGCCAGGCTAGACCATCGTCAGCATTACTCCAAGCGAAATCCGGATGGTCTCTACTCATATCACCCCAATACTGATTCTGATTCTGATAGTTGTTCTGGGGCACGCTGTCATTATGCCATGGTTCCACATATACTTGAGGGAAGTAGAACGGACAACTCCAAGTGTCATGGTTCCCATCACAATACTCGCAACCCGGAAGCATTCCTTCGTGTACCTCGCATACAAAACAAGGCAAGACCAAGTGGAATCAAAGAAGTAGAGAGAGATAGTAGAAAATAAAAGAAAATATAAAAATAAGAACAAAAATAACTTAACCAAATAATCAACTCCCCTAAAATCAGAAAAATCTGTTGTGCCAATCCCCGGCAACGGCGCCAAAAACTTGTTGTGACTCCGGCAAGTGTACCGGGTCGTCGCAAGTAATAAAAATAAACACGGCAAGTAATTACCGAGGTCGAACTCAGGGATTGGGATACCAATTCGACTAATCCGCGGGAAATCGGATACGTTCGGTCAAGTTACAGAAGGTGGTTGAGAGAGAGATTAATATCTAAATTCAATTAACAATCTAAATAAACTAATTAACTAAAAATCAGAAAACTAAAATGTCCAAGGTCACAAATCCACCTACCCAATATGTATACCCAAATGATGATGAATTCCTCCCTAGGTTCAATTACAATGTCAACCGGGACCACTAAATTCTCCTAAATCCACTCTCGTGCTCATTAGGACGTATTCGATGATTGGATTAATTACTTACTAGGTCTCATAATCCTAATCTCGAATTCTGTTAATTCATGTTCCCTATAAGGTTGCACCGATCTCCTACTCACTCTCGTGCAATATTCGATCGATGATCCTAATTCAAGTTCTAAACGTGAATCGCTGACTAAGCCTCATCAACGTTAACAAGTCAATCACGCAACACATATGATTAACACAATCAAATCAGAATTAGAAAACAAGAATTGAATTAAAGGAGAAAGACATACATCATATCGGATTTATATCGCCATGGGTGGCTTCATCGTTCCCTCGGACAAGGAGATTAGTTCCTCATGCTCATAGACAAACACTCGGACATAATCACCATCGTAAAATAAAAAGAAACCATAAAAGGAGACGCAGCTCCAAGGAGAAATAAGGATTCGAAACTACTGCCCTAACCTAAGTGGAAAACTGGATCCTAAAGTTCCATTCTTGGTTCTGATATGCAACAGCCTTTAAATAGTAATCCTGATCTGCGCTCTCTCGCGAGGCGAGCAGACTCTCGCGAGGCGAGAATTAAAATTGGCGCGCTTTCAATTTAAACTCTCGCGGGGCGAGTCTTCAATTCTAGGCTGTGACCTTCATCACGGCTGGGCCGTGATGGTCTCTGACTTCCAAGTCTTCATTCTCTCTCGGGGCGAGCTTCTTCTCGCGGGGCGAGTCTTCAAACCTTAAACTGCCACGGGCGTGGTATTCATCACGGCTTGGTAGTGATGGTCTCTGTCTTGCTGGTCTTCAGATTCTCGCGAGGCGAGAGTACACTCGCGGGGCGAGTGTCTCATAATTTCAATTTCCACTATTTCTTTGCTTTCCTTGACTCCCGGAGCTTCACTTACTTAACCTGAAACAACAAAAGCACCCACAAGCGTAATTCTATTCAAAATAACCTAAAAACTACACAAAAGACGCAAAACGAGTCAAAGTCCAACTTAGGAACAAAACAAGGCAAATTTGGGCGAAAACGATAGTGAACTCGAATAAATTGACACATAAACCCTAGTTCATCTAGTCATAAAACTAGATAAGCCAGAGGCTTATCGATTACAAACAAGTATTCAACACGTCTTCAGGCTACAAGTATTCCTTTCTTAAAGGTTGATCTTCTTAACTCACTATGGGTGAGAATATGACAGTTTAAGATCAGTTGAATATTACAAAAATATTCAAACTAATGAATACAGACTCTTGCTCTTGAAAGAATAATGGAATAAATGATTATCAAATGACAAAAGTTCAGTTAACAAGATTGTGCAGGCCAGAGTTGTCTCTTCAGTATCCGAGGTCTTCAATTTATAGTGACCTTCTTCTTCTCTTGTAATTCTTCAACGGTTACTTCTAATAATCTCGTTTAGAGATAACATTTAATGCATGATATCCGTTGTGACTGATAGCTTGACTGTAGCGATGCTGAATAGTACTCTTGGTTGTCAAGGTAGCACGAATTTGGAGGTTCACTCTTCGGTGTATTGCAGCTTGAGTACTTGTTGTTTCTTCTTTGTGTATAATTCAGCTTCTTCAGTCATAAAGTTGTCATCGTACAAATCATTTTTTATAGAATCTTATTGTACGATTCTGATTTTTGTATTTCTTGATTGTACTATATTTCTTTTACAACAAGGTGAAATATTAAAGCAGATAAAACAAATGTGAAGAGCAAATATTCTATTGAAATAAATATCAATCATTTGAAATAAATATAAGAGATTCGGATCACATTTAATTCATTCTAAGATGGAGTTCGTCTAAAAGGAAACTCCGTCTACTCATTCATATGAGAGTCCAAGTCTATTCTATATTTTACTTAGCTCGTCTGATGACGTGGCATATCCTTTTATCTATCAAGTCTTCAGACTTGCTATTCCTTAATGAGTTATAAAGATCTCCGTCTAGTGACGTGACGGTGAGAGCTTGTCTACTAGATTACTTTGTGTTTTAGTTCATTTTCTTCAACTAATTACTTCCGTCTGCTGACGTGGCAAGATGGACGCGCTTATTTTCAAGTCTTTGGACTTACTGTACCTAACAAGTTATTTAGGTATTTATTTATAGCCTCGTCTACTAAAGAAAGCCAGTTTACTTAATTAAACAACAAGGTAACTTTACCACAGTTCTTGAGCAGCCTGTCTATAGGGGTGGACGCGTATTTTTCAATTGAAACTTATCCCAAGTTTATATTACTTATAAAAGCGTTCCTGCATAACTGAAAGCACTAGTTAGATCTCAACTAATACTTTGCCAAGCAAATTTAATCCTTTTGTTAGCATCAAAACTTATAGATTATTAAATCCAAAACCACTTTGGTTCCAACAATCTCCCCATTTTTGATGATGACAAAACTAATTAAATTTGAAAAGTAAAGTCTAAGAGAGCTTGCAGGGCTCCCCCTAAGACAAGGCATTCAAATACTTAAGCAGACTTATAAACCAAAAGATAGGTACAATTACTTATCATTCTTAGTATCTATATAAACACAAGCATCAGAGCAGCAGATATCAAAGCAAATAATTTAAACATAAGTAAAGCAGAGTAATTTATCAAGTCGAAGAGAATATGCAAATACAAACATATAAGAGCTTTTCAACAACTGACTTTATATATATAATTCTCTTTCTTTTCCTTTCTCCCTCGTTTTGTCATCAGCCAAAAAGGTAAAAAGGAGAGGATCATCATTGTCAGTACAAAAGAAGGAAAAAAAATGAAGGCTAAGCAGATGGAGGTGGTGGAGGAGGAGGGTTCAGAATTTGACTCTTCTTGAAGTCCATAAGGAATTCAAGCATTTTATTCACAACCTCTAAGGTTGGAGCCATTGAGGTTTGAACCTGCTGATGAACATCCTCCTTGATCTTCTCAGCTATCTTGTCAACCTTTTCATCTACCAACTTGCCAACCCTTTCATCAACCAGTTTTCCAAGAACTTCTTCAATATTTGATGACAGAGTCTTCTGCAGATTCTTGAAAAGTGCTCAGATTTCTTGACTAATCTTCAGGGTGCATTACAACTATTGCCAGAGGTTGAGAAGATTGTCTTTCTGATGAGCTCTGTTGGTGACAGGATTCAGCAGTGTCTTCCAAATTATCAGCAATGACAATTTGTCCATTTGCTTCAGCAACAAGGTCACCAGAGAAAAGTTTTGGAGTAGGTTTGGGTTTTACTAAGATTTCCTTTGCCCGTCTAACAGGGTAGATATACTCCACATTCCTGCTGTTGATTAGAAGTCCCTAGAGGTCTTTATATATCATACACCTAAAGTGTGAAAGTCCACACTTTCCTCTGACCTTGGGAATATCTTCCTTTTCTTCTTCAGACAACCCAGAGGAAGATGCCTCTCTGGTGCAATGGATTAAGTGTGACTTCCAAAAGTCAGCAACTTTGTGCTCATTGACTAACTCAATGGATTCATTATTTAGAAGGAAATCCAACATTGAGTAATCAAAAGTCTCTTGATCAAGGTCAAGCAATGCTGACTCAGCTTCAGGCATCACTCCCTTGAACCTTCTGTTATTCAAGTCCTTGTCCTTGTTAAGATCCAGTATTGGCAATCTCAGGTAGATCCTGTAGGGATTGATTCCAATCCTGGTTGGTTCCTTATGCCTCAGACAAGATGGAGGAACAAAATTTGCAGTTCTATCAACTCTGATTTGGCTGAACTCCCATTTCAGCATATCATAGCAGAGTTGATCCAGAAACAAATCAGCAGCCCTCCCATAGATTCTGGGATGCTCAAAGGACATCTATTTTGTGTCCCTTAGCATGATCATGGGGACATGCCTAGATGATCTTGCTCTCTTCTCAGGAATAGTAAGAAGATTCTTCCTCTCGGGGTCAGTCTCCCAGACGGGTATAATGTGTCTCTCAACTCCATCAGTAAGAGGTATGAATGGAGGAGTTTTGACAAGGTTTAGGTAAATTTTCTTGGGGGGAATTTGGCTAAGGGTAGGTGAGTGACTAAAGGCCCTAAATCATTGTGCATTTGAGAAGGCACGGTTTTGATTAATTGACACTCTGGGTGAGGTAGGTAGAGGGGTTTAACAGATTGGCTAACTTCTTCCCCATATTCAGGTAGAGGATACCATCTGTCTAGGATGTGTTCTGGTTCAGATTGGTGAGAATGAAACAGAATTTTCCATTCTCTTTTTACTTTGAACCAATCCTCAGATTTGCCATTGTAAAGGATGGAAGTTGGGGTGAGGGGAGGAAATAGAGTTCTAAGAGGTTTGGGGAAAGGTGCACCAGGGGAAATGCCTTCATCTGGTTGATTTAACCAGAGATCATCGGCTTGTGAGGTGGTTGTTTGTGTTGGTTGGAGTGAGAGAGGCATGGGAATATATACGTCATTTGGAGACGGGACATGTATATCATCAATCCTAGCTTCTAAACTGGATACAAGGTCATCTACTGCTAATTGAACAGGATCATTAGCAAAGATAGATACCTTAGGAGTTTTAGTCGACCTAGCTTTTCTTGCTGGTTGTCTCCTTGGTTTTGTTGGTACAGTTGATGGATCAGGCACAACGGCCTCAGCAGCAGCAGCAGAGGTCTTCTGCTTCTTTAGGATAGAACTGATAGGAATGCTATCCTCATCGGCTTCCTCATCTTCATTATGAGAGAGGATAATTTTCCTTGGACTCTTTGCAGTAGGGACATCAGAAGGCTCCCCGATAGCAATCCCACTTGCTGACCTCTTGGGGGTAGGCTTCCGTGTAGCAGTTGTCTTTTTCCTGGTTACCCTTTTAACCCCTAGGACTTCAGCATTATTCTGTTCAATCATCTCTTCTTTAGCCATCATTAATTCCTCAATCTTAGCCATTGCAGCAGCAACATATGTACTGAGGTTCATGTTGGCTATATTCATCTTTCCAAAGTCTGGAGCAGACATTGGTTTATCAGTCAATAACCTCGCTTGCTCCTCAGGAGTCTTAGCAGTAAGAAACTCATGTACTCCTTGAGCCTTGAAAATCTTTGAGAGAAGGTGGCAGAAAGGAAGTGCAGAGAGTATTTTCTTGTTCATCACTGCGTCTCTGAATCTTCCATAAAGGATTCTTGGAAGATTGATTCTTGTTTCTGTGAGAAGATGGCAGAGACAGAATTTGTGAAGAGATGAGAGGTTGTCCTTTGATCCAACCTTGTGAAGCACCACTTTGTTGAGAAGCTGGTGAAGGATACAAACGATGTCCTTCATTTTAACAGCCTTCCACGAGTGAGTCCTGACCGTGTCTTCCTTCGTGAGACAGACTTCTATTGTCTCAGAGCCGCCCAAGTCTTCTTCCCATGACTTAGTGAAAATGAGACCTTCCTGAGCACAGAAGATTGCTTCAACAATAGTCTTCTCCGAGATTGTAATCTTCTTTCTTAACACTATTAAGTAGAAGTCAGTTTCTGTCAGTTGGATGTTTCTCCAAAAATCCCTGACTAGATTGGGGAAGACAGAGACTTTCTCCGCGAAGAGTCCTTCCCACCCAGCTGCATTGACATATTTACTTATGTCAAGATTGTAGTCTTTCAGCACACTAAGGTTGAAATGATGCTCTATAGCTAAGTTGAGTGTGTCCACGTTGAAGGTTGAAGATGCCATTGTAGATGATCAAAGAGCTTAGGGTTTGGAAGGCAGAGAGAGGTAAAGAGAGAGATAGCTTGAGAGATTATGGAAGCGTAAAGTTTTTCTCAGAGGGAAAAGATTACTTTTAAAGGAATTTTGAATATCAAAAGGTTTTAAAACTTTTGATATGATATGTCATTATGATAAAATGGCGTTGGTAACTTGGGACCATAAAAAGGTCTTGATGGGATTGATGGAAGTGTTGAACCGAGGGTGATGAGGATAAGAAAGATTAATTAAGAATTCATTCAGAATAGATTCAGGTTCAATAACTCAGTAATAACAAAATACAGAAACTGATTAATCCTTTAAAGATTAAGAACAAGTTATGCAAGTTTCAGTTTCAGTATAGTCCAGTTTCAGTAATCAATAATGGTTTTTATCAACTCAATTTTGAATACAGTTTATACAGATCAAGAACAGAAATTATATTGAACTTTAAACATCAAAATCACAGGTTTTTGATCATAAATAGAAAGTAAAGGAGTTTGAGTTTAGGGATACCACACAACCAGATTTATCCTGGTTCAGTCACCACCACTGTGACCTACATCCAGTCCACCTGTGGGTTTTCACACACTAACACACAAGCTTTAGCCAGGTAGCTTGAAAAACCTTTACACCACAGAGCACTCCTTCACCTCGAGATACCACACTCTTGTGAAGAGCCTCAATGTTCAACCTTAGGGATACCTTACCCTAATCACTCAGAGAGACTCCCTCTCTCTTTACAATAGAAATATAAAACAAAAGTTGATTCCTAACTCTCAATAGTCAGATATACAAATTGAAGCACTTATGAGTATTGAACACTCTTTTCACAGTAAGCTCAAGAAAGATGATAAATTATTTTCACAATTGATTTCTCAAAATGATTTCGTAAAACTGAGATATGTTATGATCGATGTTATTCGTATATGTTGTTCCTTTGATCCATCTTTATATAGAAAACAAGTTATAGTCGTTGGGATCAATCAAAACAGATTTGGATTTGATTTAACAGAATCTGTTTTCTTGATTCTGATTCTTGAAATAAGATTCTGATAGTTCTTATAGAATTCGCGTCCATCTTGAGAATAACCACGTCCATCTAGCCATTAAGATTTTACATTCGGATGATCCAGTAGACGAGCTACATATGCCACGTCAGCAGACGGGAGTACTAAAACACAAAGTAATTGGACGTGCTCCAACTAGTAGACGAGCTCCATTTAGTAGACGAGCTCCATATGGTAGACGAGCTCCATATGGTAGACGAGCTCCATATGCCAGGTCATTGGACGGAGCTTCTCATTAAGAATTTAGCAGGTCCAAAGATTTTTGTGGACGAGCGCTTCTGTCACCTTAGTGGACGAGCGCTTGTGTCACTACAGTGGACGAGCGCTTCTGTCACTTGTTGGACGAGCGCTTCTGTCATCTGTTAGACGAGCGCTTCAATCACATGTTGGACGAGCGCTTGTATTACTTCAGTGTTGGATGAGCGCTTTTGTCACTTGTGTTGGACGAGCGCTTGGATTAAAAAATCTTATTTCCAAAAATCATTTTCATTAACGAAAAATTATTCCTTTTAATGCAGGTTATGAAAATTGATTTCCTTCATGCATCTTTTTAATTGAGCTTTTTGTGAATAAGAGATTTCATCTCTTACAAATCATCTAAGACTTAAAACTAATTTCTCCTTTAAGCTCTTGTCTTGATGATTCCTTGATCTTCGTCATTGCTCTTTGATTCCTCCAAGTTCTTCCATGAATATTCTCCTTTGATTGCTCACTGAACTTGTTAATCACTGCTTGATACATGTCTTTGTAATTTGATACTAAAACACTTGTATACACATTAAGTTATATTTGTCATATATCAAAGTCTCTAAGTCATTGAATCTAACAGGAAGTACTGACTCAGCAAAGAGAATAAATGATAAATTTGTCTTGTGACAAAATGAATGCGTTTATTAACACAAAAATAGAATAATTTTAATCATAGGCAAATGTGAACTCGTCTGAAACTATACAATGGACGCGATCATCAATATCAGTGGACGTGTGCAACACATTATGCAATAGACGCACAACTTTAAATATGTATTAGACGAGCATAGGCAATAGACGCAGAATTAGCAAAACAAATTTTTCTAGGCTGGATGCCTACACTAATCCACACATATCATATTAAGATGCTTTCTAATAAAGATATATCTGTCCTCTGCAAGAGGTTTAGTAAAGATATCTGCCCATTGATAGTCAGTATCTACAAATTGAATATCAATTACACCTTTTTGCACATAATCCCTAATAAAATGATATTTAATCTCTATGTGCTTAGCTCTAAAATGCAAAATTGGGTTCTTAGATAGGTTTATTGCAACAGTATTATCACACATAAGCGAAATACTACTTACAAATACATTGTAGTCCTCCAATTGGTGTTTGATCCAGAGAAGTTGTGAGCAGCAACTTGCAGCTGATATATACTCAGCTTCAGGAGTTGATAAAGCAATGGTACTTTGCCTTTTGCTTGACCATGAGACAAGATTAGCTCCAATGAAATGACATTATCCACTAGTGCTTTTTCTTTCAATTCTGTCTCCAGCATAGTCAGCATCACAGAAACCAACTAATCTGTCATCTTCATTTTTCTTAAAGCACAAACCAAGATTAGTAGTACCTTTTAAATATCTAAAAATTCTCTTAACTGCTGATAAGTGAGATTCTCTAGGATCAGATTGAAATCGAGTACATAAACATACACTGAACATAATATCAGGCCTAGACGCAGTAAGATATAGGAGAGATCCTATCATACCTCTGTATACCTTTTGGTCTACCTTTTTCTCTTTATCATCTTTATTCAATATGGAAGTGGGGTGCATAGGAGTATTCATTTGTTTACAGTCATCCATCTTAAACTTCTTCAGAAGTTCTTTTGTATACTTAGTTTTGTGGATGAGCACCTCGTCCATGGTTTGTTTTACTTGAAGTCCAAGGAAGAATTTGAGTTCTCCCATCATGCTCATTTCAAACTCTTTCTACATTAACTTAGAGGATTCTTTGCACAGAGATTCATTCGTACTACCAAAAATAATATCATCAACATATATATGTACAACTATGAAATTAGACTTAATGATTTTCTAAATAAGGTTGTATCAACCTTTCCTCTATTGAATCTATTTTCCATATGAAAGGAACTTAGTCTATCATACCAAGCTCTAGGAGCTTGCTTAAGACCGTACAAAGCTTTCTTAAGCTTATATACATGTTCATGATGGGTTTCACACTCAAAACCCGGAGGTAGCATAACATAGGCTTCTTCATTAATAAAACCATTTAGAAAAGCACTCTTAATATCCATCTAAAAAAGCATAATACTATGATGTGCAGCGAATGAAAGTAGAATTCTAATAGCTTCTAATCTAGAAACAGGTGCCAAGGTTTCAATATAATCTATACCTTCTTCTTGAGAGAAACCTTGAGCAACAAGTCTTGCTTTGTTTCTGATTACCTTACCATTTTCATCAAGTTTGTTTCTGTAAACCCACTTTGTTCCAATCACTGATTTGTCTTTGGGCAATGGAACCAGAGTCCAAACATCACTTCTTTCAAACTGATTGAGTTCTTCTTACATAGCTAGAATCCAACCATCGTCCAGCAGAGGCTCGTCTACTGTCTTTGGTTCCAACTCAGAGACTAGTGCAGAATTGTCTTGTTCTCTGAAGGTTGATCTGGTTCTTAGCTTGTCATTGGGGTTTCCAATGATCTGATCTTGTGGATGATAATTCTTGAAGTACCAAGATTTTTGAACTGTATCATGTTGAGAAGTGGAAGTTTCTGGTTGTTGAGTGAGGTCATCTTCTTGATCATCAACTTTTATCTCAGGTGAGTCTCCTGGAGTGCTTAGATCAAGATCTGCAAAAGCTTCATCTAGCTCTGATAATTTCTTATCAGACTGTTTGTCATCAAACTTGACATGAATACTTTCTTCTACTATCAGAGTCCTAGAATTATAAACTCTAAAGCCTTTAGATGTTTTAGAATGTCCTAATAGAATTCCACTATCTGTTTTAGCATCAAACTTACCAAGTTGATCTTTACCATTCAGTATAAAGCATTTACAACCAAAGGGGTGAAAGTAAGATATGTTGGGTTTTCTTCCTTTCCACTGTTCGTAAGAAGTCTTATTCAGAATAGGTCTAACGTATATTCTGTTCTGAATGTAACAGGCAGTATTAACAGCTTCATCCCAAAAGTGTCTAGGGACAGAGTTGTCATTGAGCATAATCCTAGCCATCTCTTGAATAGATCTATTCTTTCTCTCTACTACACCATTTTGTTGTGGTGTTCAAGGTATTGAGAAGTTATGAAGGATACCACTCTCTTCACAGAACTTATGAAATAACTCATTTTCAAACTCTCCCTTATGGTCACTTCTGATTGAAGTGATACAGATGCCTTTTTCATTCTGTACACGCTTACAGAATACAGAAAAGACCTTAAAAGACTCATCCTTGTGAGTTAGGAACATAACCCATCTAGTGTAATCGTCTACTATGACAAGACCATATTTCGTACCACTGACAGAGGCAGTCCTTGTTGGACCAAAAAGATCAAGATGTAGCAACTCTAGTGGTCTATTGGTACTAACAACATTCTTAGATTCAAGAGAACCTTTGACTTGTTTTCCCTTTTGACATGCATCATAGAGAGCATCAAATTTAAACTTAAGGTTTGGTAGTCGTCTCATGAGGTTATGCTTGTTTAGCTTTGAAATTAATTTCAAGCTTGCATGACCTAGCCTTTTGTGCCAAATCCATCGCTCATCTTCAATGGACACTAGACATGAGACACTTTGATTTGAGAGGTCCTCCAAGTCAATTTTGTAGAGATTGTTTTACCTTTTTGCAGTGAATACAAGTTATCCATCATCTTTCTTGACAGTACACATATCCTTATCAAAAGACACTTCACATCCACTGTCACATAATTGACTTATGCTCAGTAGATTGTGCTTCAAGCCATTTACTAAAAGAACATTATCAATGGAGGGAAGAGGATGTTAACCAATTTTACCTATACCAATGATTTTCCCTTTATGATTCCCTCCAAATGTGACCCAGCCACCATCTTTGGGTTTAAGGTTTTGGAACAAAGACTTTTCTCCCGTCATGTGTTGTGAGCAACCACCGTCCAAGTACCAAGACATCTGTTTTCTTCCTGTTGTTAAGCTTATCTGCAACAGGTATTATCTTATCTTTAGGTACCCAAACTGACTTGGGTCCTTTCTTGTTAGTTGTAACTGGACGAGTCAGCTTAGCATATTTATTGTGAATGCATCTAGATGTAATGTGCCCATTTTTTCCACATACTTTACAAAAGGTGTTAGACGAGCTAGACTTAGCTTTGGTATGTTTATTTGGAACTTTTAAAGTTCTATGCTATTTAAATGGTTTTGAGTTTGTGAGATGCGTCTTGCTTCTCTTTGTCATAACCAAGACCAGATTTTTCAGAGGATGACCTAGAATACCTTAAAATGAGACTAAGCTTATCTGAGCCTCGCACAAGCTTTGACAGAGAGTCAGTTAGATATGTTACATCTTGTTTCAGTTTTGCAACTTCACAAGAAACATCAGGTTCACACACCATTTTGTCAGCTAGACTGACATTCATTGATTTTAGTGTGTTATTTTCATTTTTAAGGTTTTGTTTCTCAGTGCAGACCATATTATATTCTTTATATAGTTTAGAGAATTTTTTTTGAGACTCTTATATTCTCGTGATAGTATAGATGACTCATGCAACAATTCATCTAAAGCATTTTGAAGAGTGGACGAGTCAGAGTCCATTACCTCAACATCAGTATATTCACTTTCTGATGCAGTGTCTGCCAGGAGACATATATTTGCCTTTTCCTCAGTTTCATTTTCTTCATCTGAAGAAGATAGATCAAGATCCTCCCATGTGACCATTAACCCTTTCTTCTTTTTGAAGAATTTCTTTTTGTCCTTTAGCTCAATGCAGTCTGCTTTGAAATGACCAGGTTTCTTGCATTCAAAGCACAAGGGTGGACCTTTTTCCTTGGAGTATGACTTCTCCTTGGAAAACTTTTTATTGAGTTGCTTCCATATGAAACCACCTTTCTTTCTCCACATATGTTGAATCTTTCTGGAGATAAAGGATAATTCAACCTCACCCGATTCTTCATTATCATCAGAAGATTCAGACTCGTCAGATGATTCAGCAGCTTTGAGAACTTTTGATGAACTTACTTTCTTTACCTTTAGGGCAATAGATTTTCCTTTTCTAGAGTTTTCTTCTTCATTGAGTTCAAGTTCATAAATCTTGAGAGATCCAAGAAGCTCTTCCAGAGAGAGTGTATTCAGGTATTTTGCTTCCTGAATAGCAGTTACTTTGGGTCTCCACTGCTTGGATAGACTTCTCAGAATTTTTCTGACATGATCTCTATTTTCATAGATTTTTCCAAGAGAACTGAGACTGTTGGTGATGGTTTGGAATCTTCCAAACATTTGGTCTATTGTTTCATGTTCACCCATCTTGAACAGCTTATACTGATGAACCAGCATGCTAATCTTGGATTCCTTCACTTGTGAGGAACCCTCATGAGCTAGGGCAAGAGTATCCCATATTTCTTTAGCAGTATTGCAGCTGTGAACTTTGTCTTGTGCAGATCTGGTGATGGCACACATCAAATAATGCTTAGCTTTAAGATTCAGTTGATGCTTTGCCTTTTGATCTGCTGTCCAATCTGCTCTAGCAACAGTAGCTCCATTTTCATTTCTGGGTTCAGTGTAACCAGTTTCTATGAGCTCCCAGATGTCTAGATTTTGTGCATCCAAAAAGGCCATCATCCTCTTCTTCCAATAGTCATAATCAGAACTATCAAAGAGAGGAGGTCTGTTGATAGCTTGTCCTTCTGCATCCATGGTTGTTGGATCGTACTCCCTCAGCACTTGTTGGATGCTCAACCCTTTCGAGGCTGAGCTTTGATACCAACAGAATTTGACACAGGAAAACACAAGAAGGGGGGTTGAATTGTGTTTGTTAGTAATTGTTTCTTCTTTGTATATAATTCAGCTTCTTCAGTCATAAAGTTGTCATCGTACAGATCGTTTTTATAGAATCTTATTGTACGATTCTGATTTTTGTATTTCTTGATTGTACTATATTTCTTTTACAACAAGATGAAATATTAAAGCAGATAAAACAAATGTGAAGATGGAGTTCGTCTAAAAGGAAACTCCGTCTACTCATTCATATGAGACCAAGTCTATTCTATATTTTACTTAGCTCATTTGATGACGTGGCATATCCTTTTATCTATCAAGTTTTCAGACTTGCTATTCCTTAATGAGTTATAAAGATCTCCGTCTAGTGACGTGACGGTTAGAGCTTGTCTACTAGATTACTTTGTGTTTTAGTTCATTTTCTTCAACTAATTACTTCCGTCTGCTGACGTGGCAAGATGGACGCGCTTATTTTCAAGTCTTTGGACTTGTTGTACCTAACAAGTTATTTAGGTATTCATTTATATCCTCGTCTACTAGAGAAATCCAGTTTACTTAATTAAACAACAAGGTAACTTTACCACAGTTCTTGAGCAGCCCGTCTACAAGGGTGGACGCATATTTTTCAATTGAAACTTATCCCAAGTTTATTTTACTTATAAAAGTGTTCCTGCATACCTTATAGCACTAGTTAGATCTCAACTAATACTTTGCCAAGCAAATTAATCCTTTTGATAGCATCAAAACTTAGAGATTATTAAATCCAAAACCACTTTGGTTCCAATAGTAGCTCTTTGCTTTGAAGAGTGAATCGGGATAAATAGTTGTATCAATCTCTCTTTCCTTATAAACTCTTTAGTTACTTTAGTTTTCTTTTCTGTTTATCAAGTGGTGTGTTTGCCTAAGTCACTGTTAAAATTTCATCAGACAGGTCACCTGTCTGTCCAGTATCTTTCCACTCGTCTGAACCAAGCTTCTGTATGCGAAAAGTTTTCAACTTTATTTAAATTCTGATAAATACAATTCAACACCCCTTTTTTGTGTTTATATTTGTCTATTTCAATAATATCAAAAACCCCATTTGAAAAAAAAAATTACAATAAAGAGGGGAAGGTTGTAGGTGGTACCTGAAGGAAAGGACATAAAAGGGATAAAGGGAACTTCTTATAGTTCACTATAGTTGTTTGAAGCACTCCAATGCCACAATCGACACTGCACTTGAATCACATAATATCAGCAAGAATACCAAATAAAGCAACAAATAGAAAAGAACATAATGCCAAAATGAAAAGTCATGAATCACACAAAGCCAAAAGTCGTGAATCACACAAAGCCAATAGATCGTGAAAGCGAAAAAGATGTATGAGAAGTGAAAAGGAACCTTGGAAAGTTAATTTTCTTGCACAACCCTCCTCTTTTGCTCTCATGGTTCTCTGGTCAGAAATGTGTAGAGAAATCGTTTAAGTAAAACACAATGCCAATCATGTCCATTTTTAATGGAGTGAAAAAAAAAGGCAAAGTTACCTCAGAGATAGAGGCAAAAGGAGCTTGGCATAGAAGACCGTGACTGCGCGACGAAAATGGAGAACTGAACTTTGTTTCACCATATACCATGCATATTTAAATACTCACTCCAATATTTATGATTCAGATTACCCATTCAATCATCATTATTGTCATCAATCAATATATTGATTCAGCCTATACGATGGTGATTTGATCAGGGATTTGATATTAATATGATTGTAATTAATATTTCGAATTTGAATTTGTTAGGAAAGGAAATCAGAAATCGTCTAAATGCGGAAATCCTCCTTAAATGTCATTAAAGCACGATTTTGGAAACAAATTTATTATAATTGCATTCTGAAACATGTTTTGAAAACAATTTCAATAACGTAATAAATATGTACTAATGCTATTTGGAAGTTATTTATGTCGAGAATCCAAGCCAAAAAAGTTTAGGTTTAGAACCAGACCATAGAGACACAAAACATGATAATTCGACACTTGTAAACAATTTCAAATTTAAAGCACGATTTTGAAAACAAATTTATTATAATTGCATTCTGAAACATGTTTTGAAAACAATTTCAATAACGTAATAAATATGTACTAATGCTATTTGGAAGTTATTTATGTCAAGAATCCAAGCCAAAAAAGTTTAGGTTCAAAACCAAACCATAGAGATACAAAGCATGATAATTCGACACTTGTAAACCGAACCTTGAAATTGTCTGTGAAATGAACACTTGTTAATCCAGACCTGTGAAATTATTCTTTTTTGTTTATTATACAGATATAGATATAGATTATAGATATAAATAGATTATATATTATAGATTATAGATATTCTATATCATATATTATATATATTATTTAAAATATTTGACTTCTATTCTAATTACGTTAATAATCAGGACATGATTTGACAAGGAATCATATATTTTTTTTACATGTTCTAATTAAATAAACATACAAACTGACGACAAATTTTTTTTTATGAAGGAACTGGCGACAAAAATTTAATCCCTTTAAAAATAGAGATATTATCAAGGATTTAGTTTTTCTCAAGTTCTTTAAAAACAAGATATCATCCTATTAGAGAGAAATAAACAAAAAATTAAAATGTGAGTAGTGGGTCCCTACAATCAATCATGGTGGGATTATTATGATAAAATTTGTGTGTATCTCTCACTAACATGACCATCATGTTAAGGAGAGAGATCATTTTCCTATTATCAATCAAAGAAACCCTACTTAGAGCATCTCATGCTAGAACTCAAATTGGGTTCTTAAGTCTTTTTTAGTAGATCCTACAATGTCACATATGATTTCGTCAATTTTCATTTCAATGGTAGAACTCAATTTAGGTTCTTAACTTATTTTTTCTCTCCTCTTTTAGTTGGTATAAAAGGAAGTAAATACTTTTTTAATCATAAGAACTGAGTTCTTATAAAAGGAATCGTTCCTGTAGAAGAACCCAACTCCTCCCTCTTCAACAACGATTCTATGTAAGAACTGTTTTTAGCTCTAAGAATTCAGTCTAAGAACCTGTATTGAAGATGCTCTTACAATCTATTTATAAAAAAAAAAACTATTTATCAATTATTATGTAGCCCCTCTTTCAATGAGAACACCAATTTAAACATGGGGAAGATTCGAATCTTCCAATTCGAACATTCCAATTCCAACGCCGCACAGCCCGCAAAAAAATTCCAAGCATAATTCTTAACCCAACCGAATATTAATCAAACCACTTGGCTCCACATTTTGGCAACTACCAACTCAACTCAACTCCCAAACCTTAAAACTAAAACCAACAACTTTCACAGCAATTATCACTTCCTCTTCAACCAAGGTGAAACATGTTTTTCTTCTTTCTTTCCACTTAAAATAAATAAATATCTCTAAAATGGAACAACCTTTTTTTTTTTTGGGTGCTCAGGAACAACCTTATTATTATTATTAATTTTCGTTGTAGTTATTGTTTTCTTATACTGTCTTGTAGCTAGCTTTCAGAGACATGGTGAATTCGGTTGGAACACGGAGAAAGTCAATAGCGGAGAAGGTGTTTAAGAGAAGATACAACAACCAGAGCCATAGGAGGTGGTGTGGCCATGAAACACAGGGGATGGAACTTGTGCAGATTGGAGCTGAAACAACTAAGAACGTGTTGATTCTAATGAGTGATACTGGTGGCGGACACAGAGCTTCTGCTGAGGCCATTCGTGATGCGTTTCAAATGGAATTCGGGGATCAGTACAGGGTAATTTCCTTCTTCCTAACATTCTTGCTACTGTGCTTTATGTTTTTTTTTTTTTTTCTTTTCAATATTTGAATACAAATTTTGACATCATATATAGATATTGTATAGATTGGTTGTTTTGAGAGTAATAAAATACATGATGAAAGAGAAGAAAATAATAAATAAGTGTCGGAAAGTAATTTTATACGGTATTGGACACAATTTTTATATCCAAATATCATTACTTTTATTTTATTTTTTCCTTTCACATAATTCAGTTGACTAAGCAACTTGGGATGGAAAATGTGATCAAGGATAAGATGGTATTCGGAAGATTGGTCTCTCATATTTTAGCATAGAATACTGAACCAAATAAGCCAAATAAAATTAACAATTTAGTACTAATTAAGATTATTATCTACTTGGATTTTAGTCTACTTGTACAAGTTACGATGTGTTTGGGATCTATTTGCCAAAAAAGAGTTTTGTAGGCTTAATTTTAACTAAAAGTAAGCTTATAGTAATTAATTGTGTTTTAATAATTTATTGTTAATGGAGATTAGCCATTACTAATGATGGTAGATACTTTTATACCTATGTAATGATTATCAAAAAATAAATAAATAAAAATTTATTGTTAAAAAGGGATCTTGCGAGTAGTAGTTACTATTACCAAATTAACTAGGAATATGAAGTTGAATGCAAGAAGATATAATTAACTTTTGAAAATTGCTTAACGGACACAGATTTGGGACACACATACGGTGACACCGTATGAATAGTGCCGTACGCACTGTAGCGGATTTTTTTTTAAAAAAAATTAAATTTTTTTTATAAATATTTTTTTTGATTAAGTATGTGTCAATATTTGGTGAATCGGGTACAAATATCTGGTGAATTTCAGTTCATTATCTGGTGAATGGGTTTTTTTGAGAAATAATTTTTTTGATTAAGTATGTGCAAATACATGGTGAATCCGGTATAAATATCTGGTGAATTTAGTTCATTATCTGGTGAATTGGTTTTTTTGAGAAAAAATTTGTGGTTTAAGTATGTGTAAATATATGGTGAATCAGGTATAAATATCTGGTGAATTCAGTTCATTATCTAGTGAATGGGTTTTTTTTGAGAAATAAAGTTTGGTTAAGTGTGTGCAAATATATGGTGAATCAGGTATAAATATCTGGTGAATTCAGTTCATTATTTTGTGAATGTGTTTTTTTTTTATAAATAATTTTTTTGGTTAAGTATGTGAAATATCTGGTGAATGGGTTTTTTTGATAAATAAATTTTTTGGTTAAGTATGTGCAAATATCTGGTGAATCATGTACAAATATCTGGTGAATTCAGTTCATTATCTGGTGAATTAGTTTTTTTAGAAATAAAATTTTTATTTTTTTAAAAAAGTCAAAATTTAAAAAAATAAATAAAAAAAATTGGTGCTACAGTAGTGCTATAGTAACAGTGTCGTATTTGTGTCAGAAAAGCCGTGTCCGTTTAGCATAGCTCTTAACTTTTTGTACTATAATCAAAAGTAACAGCTGAAAATTCAAAGTGAAACTTTTTAGAGTTTTTGTAAAAGTGATTTGTTTTTTTACTTAGTAATTCTTATTTGATCAAGATTTAGATTCGGAACAAATTCAAGTTTTTGAATTTATGTTACCTTTTTTTATCTTAGTTTTATAGAGTAAAAAATAAAAAATAATTTACTTGACACGACATTTTATAAATTTAGCAACTAACCCGTATACATATAAATTAAATTGCAAAGTGAGTAGAGATGTAGTTGGTTCAAATGGTAAGGGACTTGTGCACCTTTAATAAGTGATCAGGGGTTCGAATCCTGACTCTTATATATGGAGAAAACCTAGTTGGGAGGAGAACCTACTTGCGTGCCCAACAGATTAAGTTGCTAACATAATGAGGAGTCATAAGGTGGTCAAGGTGGGAGAGTTAAGGAATTGAGTGACAAAGAGGTTGGGAGCTCAAACCCCATCCATTGATAAAATACTAACATCAACACTAACGATTGATTATAGAAAAAAAAGTTGCTAACTTAATGTAATACAATTTTATGTTGTGAAAATATTTCGTGTTTTATAAATTTAGCGACTAACCCGTGCATATATGAATTAAATATTGCAAGTTGCTAATTTAATGTAATTCAATTTTATGGTACGAGAATATTTCTTTGTTTTCATCTGCAACCGCTGGCTTTTTCCAGCTGTATTTGTTTTTCCTCGGAGAAATGATTTTTGTAAATATAAAATGAGATATCATATCGTGTCATTTTGTTTTTTCAGGTATTCTTGATATATGTGTATATAAAATATGATAAAAATAAATAAAAGATAGAAATAAATATATATGATATCATATACGTTATCTAAGATTTTGTGTTCAAATAACACAACTTTGTAATTGTGTGGGTTGATGTTTTGGTGCTTTTTATATGCTTTTGTCATATCATGCACTGTGCTCGTCATTCTTCTTGGAGCTATTTGCTCCGACTTTTACTTCATTTTCTTTGGAGAAGGCCCTAAAGGCATTCAAATTCAATGAAAGAAAAACAAATTTTTATGAAATGTATTTATTATTTAAAAAATAATATATTTAATTTTTTTCATAAAATTCAATTGGTGTCCTAAACAGTTAGCTAAACTCACTCTCTTTTTGTTTGGAAAAGGAAGTTCCATGGCCAATATCAAAATTTTCTCTCCTTATTCATTTTTATAGGAATTCATTTAGGCTTCAGTTCAATTTTCAGATATTTATTAAAGATGTTTGGAAAGAATACACGGGGTGGCCATTGAATGACATGGAGAGATCATATAAATTCATGTTAAAGCATGTGCAGCTATGGAACGTTGCATTTCATAGTACCTCTCCGAGATGGATACACTCCATGTATTTAGCTGCCATAGCTGCCTACTATGCCAAGTACGTTTCTCTTTTCACATCATTATTCTACTTATTTTATCTCTCTCTTATTAATTAGTTATAATTGTAGGTTTTGATTAAGGAGGTACTGTGAATAGACAATACTCAGTGTTAATATCTTCATCGCAAGACCGAATATAATTTTATTTTAATTTTTAAAATATCGATTAATGTAGTTTTACCCCTATTCAGTGTTTTATTCTCTTCCTACTGAAGACCACTTTATGTTTATGGACAACTTGTCATGCAATCATTATTCATTTATTAAGAAATGTAATAATTGGTCACTCACCTTTGCTGCAAAATTGCAACAATATCTGTAAATGGAGAAACCTTTCCATTATGTTAGATTAAATCAATGATCTTTTATTTCTGAAATATTAATTAACCGGTGTTTTTGCAAATGGTATTGCACTGTCTCATTTTCAGGGAGGTGGAGGCAGGTCTTATGGAGTATAAGCCAGATATTATAATCAGTGTTCATCCCTTGATGCAGCATATTCCATTGTGGGTACTAAAATGGCAAGGTTTGCTTAAGAAAGTTATTTTTGTCACAGTGATCACAGACCTTAATACCTGCCATCGTACTTGGTAAGTTCATCATAGAATTAATTTTGAATTTATCATATAGAAGTAATAATATTCATTCATGTTTAATTACATGCACTAAACTTCAATGATCTGTTTCAAGGTTTCAACCTCGTGTGAATAGATGTTACTGCCCTTCACAAGAGGTGGCCAAGAGAGCTTTAGTTGATGGTCTGGAGGAGTCTCAAATCCGCGTGTTTGGCTTGCCCATCAGACCTTCTTTTGTCCGTGCAATTCTCTCCAAGGTAGGTAGATAGACATATATTGCATGAAATGGAATAAAACAATATTGTGTTCCATTGTTTGAATCCTTCAAAATACGATGAAATTGAATGGAATAAATCCAATATCTCTATCTTTCTTCTCTCCCAATTCCGAGGTACTAAATGAAATGAGATAATCATAAGACCAACTTATTATTTACTCTGTTCTATCTTAAAAATTCAAATTGTTGGATGTCCCACGTAGTCTGCCTCAAATTCTGGGGTGCGGTTTATACCTGTGCTAGGCAAGTCTACTTAATACCAACTAATTTTATGATAGAATCTAACATGGTATCAGAGTGAGAACCCACATTGTCTGCCTCAAATCCTGGGTTGCGGTTTATATACATGTTGGCCAACTAAACTTACAACTTATTTAAGCGCTTATCCAATAAGTTCTTTTCTAAATAAGTTAAAAACAACTTATTTTCATAAGTTTCTCTGACAAGCTCATAGAAATAAGCTAAAAAGAGCTTATGGAAACATCATAAACTATTTTAATAAACTATTTGTTTAGGTTTATTATCATAAGCTCTTCCAAACGCACAACTTGGTTCTATTCCATTCTGTGCCATTTCATTCTACCTGTCATTAAATATTCAAACATGGTTTAAGCTATGAAAATTTTGAGCTGAGTTTTATACCCCCACTATGCCTTTATTTTAGGATCAATTAAGAGAGGAACTTGAGATGGACCCAAACTTGCCAGCAGTTTTGGTGATGGGGGGTGGTGAAGGAATGGGTCCTGTCAAGGAAACTGCAATGGCTCTGGGAGAATCACTTTTTGATGCAAAAACTGAGAAACCAATCGGGCAGTTAATAATCATATGTGGTCGTAATAGGAGCTTGGCATCTACACTTCAATCTCTGGAACGGAAGAATATTCCAGTGAAGGTAACTACTGGCTTCACCCATTCAATATCTGATATTTGAACAGATGTTGGGAAATAAATCAATTACAACTATTGAAACATGAGAAGAATAGAATGTCATCCACTGAATGTTTGTTTCTCATTGTTTAGATTAGAGGATTTGAGACCCAAATGGAGAAATGGATGGGAGCTTGTGATTGCATAATAACAAAAGTAAGTTAAAGCAAAAAATTTTTTTGGGGTAAATAGATAAATTTGTCCCTTAAAAAAAATGTGTCCCTCAATCTAATTACTAGAAATGAAAATCTCAATTTGATTGTTAATAATCTCAAATGCCAATTGAAAGTTTAAAGAAATTAATTTCTTTCAAAGACTATTTTGACTGGCATATGGGATTCTTATTAAACAAGTTGAAGTTTTTGTTCTCATTGACTAAATTGGGGGACATACTTTTTGGCATAGACAAATTAAGGTATTTACTCAAATTTTTTTCGCTTCATGTGGTACATATATGTTAGCATACAGGCTAATTGATTCTTGTGAAATTTTCAGGCTGGACCAGGTACAATTGCAGAAGCATTGATAAGAGGGCTCCCCATAATCCTCAATGACTATATCCCTGGCCAGGTAAGTAATTAAATTGCTCTTCTCTTTGCCATTCAATTTTATTTTATTTATTTAACACCTTATTGATTCTCAGCTTCAATATTGTGACTACAGGAAAAGGGTAATGTACCTTATGTGGTAAATAATGGGGCTGGTGTGTTCACCCGAAGTCCTAAGGAAACAGCAAGAACTGTGACTGAATGGTTCACCACAAAATCAGAAGAAATGAAAAGAATGTCAGAGAATGCACTCAAACTAGCACAACCAGAGGCAGTATTTGACATAGTGAAGGACATTCATGGACTTGCTCAACAATCTGAGCCTACAGTAACATTTCCATACAAGTTGACCTCATCATTTACTACCTTAGTCTAATGGACAATTTCTGCATCTTCTACATTACCCTTTTGGCTTTAATTTAGAATTTACATGTACAGTTAGCTATTTATCATTCTTTATCATGGGGCTGCCATAAGTGGTTGACCATAACATGCTCTGCTATTGTAATAGTTAGAGATCTAATAAGGATGCTTGTGGTAGATAGGCTTGTCTTGTATGGTTGGTGTAAGGTTCTATTTTACTTTTTGGTTTAATGGTTTTCTTCTATTTCCTAGTGTAATTATAATTGGCGCTTCGTTTGTTTTTTGATTAGTAGCGTGCTATAAAATTTCACAGTATATCCTGTGTTATGGTTACCTTAGCTATAGAATAAACACATCTATATAAATTTCTCGAGATCCGATTTGGAGTTTTACAAAACAAATTCTGGATATACCTTTTTTTTGGAATGGGATCCTCTCATCCAACAAAAGAGAGATAGACTATGTATTAAAATATTATTATTTATACAATAATATTATTTTAATGTTTGGGTCTCTCTCTTTCCTATTGGATAGTGGAGAGGATTTGAACCCCGTTTTTCTACTATATTTTTGTGACTTTCTTTTCTAAATGAGAATTCTTGTTTGAATGAAAAAGTCACATGTCAGAAAGAGCTTGAGTAATTGAAGACTATAAACTCGTTTGGTGGTCAGGATAGGATAAGGGCGGATAGGATATGAATATGATAAGCTGTTATCCTATCCGACGTTTGGTGTCCACCAGATAACCAACTGGACAACATTATAATTTAAGTATGAATTTTAAAATTTTTCGCTTTTATTCTAAATGTTTTCATCTTTTATTAGATTTAGTTTTTTTTTTAATAATTTTCATTATTTAAATTTATATAAAAAGACAAAATTATCCTTGTGATAAAATTACATATAATGTTTTAAATTTTTTAAATATTGTCTAACTAAAACTAATTTTTTATATTTTTAAATATTCATTTTTTGTTTTTAATTTACATATAGTTAAATTATTAGAATAATTTTTTATATTTTACAGTTTTTAAAAATAATATAAAATAATAAAATTAGCATTGTGATAAAAATAAATAAATTTTAAAATTAATTATTAATATTTTAAATATTTTATATTTTATTATACTTTTTTTGGTAATCATGTTAAATTTTATTATACTTTAAATTATTATTTTGTTATACTTTAATTATTTTATATATTATAATTATATATTTTTATATTTTATTATAATTTAAATCATCATATCCTACTTGTTACCAGAAAAAAAATACCTTATCCTATCCTGTTGAGTGCTAACCCAACCCTCCCCTCAGGATAGAATTTTAACTGGATGGACAAGATAGGATAAGTGACAGGATTGTCTTATCCTATCCTGCTGGCTCACCAAACAATAGTTTCAGACAGGATATGATAGTTTATCCTATCATGACTCTCTTATCCTGACGACCAAACGGGCCCAAAGAATACCTATAGACATTTCATTTTTTTTAAACAAATTGAATTGTAATAAATAAATTATCGATGAAATGTAAGGATGTGAGCTCATTGGTGAGGTTCATTTAAGAACTTTTTAGAAGTTGCTGGATTGAAGAGATGTGATGCTTAAGTTATAAAAAGTAAGAATGAGTAATGTATAATGATGAAGTGCTGTATGACGTGGATGCTCTTATGCTTTACATTTAGCATATATCTCTCACACATGAGACGTCAGATTGTTTAGAAACGATATCAATTCTTGCACGAAACAAAAAAAGTTCAATTAGATAAAGGAACGCACACTTTCTGTTTGGACGTCCTTGTGGCTTATGTCACTCTTGCTTGTCCAGTATCAAGAAAGGAAATGAAACTATTGCCTCTTTTTCTTGCGATTTTCACTCCTTTACCTTCTCTTCTTTCCTTAATTTCTCCCTTTTTCGTTTTGTTTTCTTCCAGAACCTCTCCCTTTGTATCTGTTCCTCAAAAACTCGTGTAGGTGAATCCAAAAATCAAAGAAAACCTATTTTAAAAGTTACATATGTATGGAGAGAAGGGGGTTGAGAAGGGGAGAAGGAATATTTTAAAAATTATAAAAATTATTTAAGTTTTAAAAATATTTTTGTGAGTGGATGAGAGGGATACTAATTTGAAATAATCATAAAATTTATTTAATGAATATATTGGATATCTTTTATTTAATGGATTATCGATGAATTGAATTTTTTTCGAATTTTAATTTAATGGATCTTAATGTATTGATGGATTTTTTAATCCATCCATTGTAATTCGAACAAAAGTTATTCAATCTATCCATTTGTCACCCCTAACCCTGAGACTATGCCCTCTTCCACCATGAAGTTACATTTTTCAAAATATAACTCAAGAGTAGTCTCATGCATCTACTCGAAACTTTAGCCAAACTATTTAGGCATGTATCAAATGAGGATCTTTACAAGTAAAATCATCGAACACCTCCACGCAATGTTCTAAGAAATTAGAGAAGATCCTTATTATACACCTCTAAAATGTATCGGGGTATCATACAAGCTGAAAATCATATCCTATAGGAAAAAATGCCACACACGCAGGTTAATGTGGTTTTATCTTGATCTCCTGGAGCGATGTAAATATGGAAGTAACATGTAAATCCATATAGAAAACAGTAGTGAGACTTCCCAAATAAGCATTTCAACGTTTAATTAATAAAGGACGAAGGGAAGTGAACCTTCTAGGTGGTTTGATTAAGTTTTTCATAATCAATGCAAACTCTTCGGTCGGTACTTTTGTGGGTATCATCTCATTTTGTTTATTTGCCATCGATTTACACCGTTTCTTTGTAGGGATCATCTCATTTCTTGTCTGAAATAGGGTTGATGATCCTAGCTTGTAACAACTTAGTCACCTATTTCTTTATGATGTTCATGATCCACGGTTTCAGTCTCCTATAGGACTGCCTTACTGGTTTAATTAACTCCTTCTTCTAATAAAATATGGTGCATGCATATAGAAGGAGTGGTCCTAAGGATATCTTCAAGTGCCCAACATTTTACCAAGTGGCTTCAATCTCAAGAGGGGGTGAATTGAGATTTACAAATTTTTCAAACTCTCTTGTAGACTAAAATAGTAGGACAATCAAAATATAAAAAAAGTGAAGGGATGAAGAAGATGTACAATTGTTTATCCTAGTTCAGCCACCCTCCTTTGATGACCTACGTCCAACCCCATAGTTTCTTTATAGGTTTTTCAGTAACAAAGAACCTTTCACCATGTGTTTGATAAACCTTTATAATACTTGAGCCTTCTTCACTTGTAATACCTCACTTTATATAAGAGTCTCTAAATATACTCAAGGAACACCTCATCCTTGTTACAAATGAACTAAAGGGATACCTCACCCTCTTTTATAATTAGGTTTAAGCAAAAAATTGAAAGACAACAATAAACATCTCAAAGGTAAAAGTTACAAGTTGAAGCACTAATGACCTCTTGGTATGATTTGACTTAGATTTTGATTTAATGTGTTTTTGAGTAGTCGGTGAGCAAGAGTATTGATATTCAATGCAGTTCTACTATTCCTTTTCGTTCAGAATGCGTATTTATGAGTGGGCAAGAAATTATATCCATTATACTCCTTCTGACATGCATTAAATATTAAGTGTTAATCAGTTAAAGGAAGAAGTGTTAATCTATAAAGTTTTTACTATAACTTTGTTGATTTCTCAAAATTTCCTAAGTTAGTTGAATATATATTTCATGTTCAAATGAACGAGCATTTAGAAGAATTCCAAGGCCATATGAAGAGCTTCATGGTATTAGCATTAAGGTCTTAGGAATTAAATTTGTGTGGCTTAAGATAAAATTGGCTCATACTAAATATTATTGCACATATCTTCTAAAAGTATTTGTACTCTAACCATATTTCAAAAGTCTCCCATCAATTTGTTTATCATTCATCCCATTCTGGGCTCAAATAGAACGCACCTAATCGTTTATGTTTGAATGAATAATTGATTAGCATCTTTATATATGAAATTGATGATTCTCAGAAGGCATCTAATAGATTAATATTTTTTGGAAAATTACATAACAAATTATTATGTATTTTTATATTCGATTACATTGTTTGGGGACTTAAAGTAGATCACCGTGGTTATGATCGAACCAGGATAAATCCTTCTATGCAAGTTTTGTTCCCACTCTTCTTTACTTGTGACATTTCTATTTTTACATCATTTTATTGCATTTCTATATTTGATTATTCCGCTGACCAAAAATCCACCAAAAAAAAAATTCCGCTGACCAAAATATTTGGGAAAATATTTTAATTGTGAATTTTTTAAAAAAATAAGTGAACACCCAATTCATCCCTTTATGGGTGATGATTGCCACGACCTTTATGACTTTAATAGTTTCCTATTAAAAATAAATTATATCCTAATAATAATTACAATAATTTTTTTATGAGTAATTACAATATATGAATCTACTAATACAATATTAAACTACTAAATAAATTATATTCATTCTAAGTACCCTAACATGGAAATTAATTTATAAATTATATTATACTTTTATAATCAATTTAAAACACTACATTTAATTTTTCAAGTTGAATGAATTGAATTAAATTCAGATGAATTCAAATTAGTTTCATATCAAATTCTTTTAACAAAAGTTTCATATCATATTCTGTGTTTTGAACATCAAATTGGGCCTTTGTGTTTTATTATCACGATGCGTGTGTATAAAGATAATAAAAACTAAATGAGAGTTATAAATAAAATATACGGTATCACATGTGTGTCTAAATTTTATTGTTCAAATAACACAACTCATATTTTACTTTAGTTTAACTATTGAGTAGGTCCCTGAACTATTTGAGAATTTTCAAATAGGTCCCTATACTAAAAAAAATTGTAATTGGGTTCATGAACTTATATAAAATTTTCAATGGAATCCCTGAGGTAGGGCTCTATGAATATGTCTTTAAGTTTGCTGATGTGAAACGTGACCTGGAATTCCCCCAAATTTGTATTTAGGGTTGTAAGAGACCAAAATATTGAGCTAGAAAACAAAACGTGACTTGCGATTGCTTATCTTCCATAACAAATAGTTCATTCCTTCCCCGATTTATGTTTTACCACCCAAGCTACTCATAAATGATCGATATGGTTTTCCAGCTCGGATGAAATCAGTTATATATTCCGTCCAATTCAACATATCACTAATAAATTTTATAATTTAGAGACCCCATTAAAAAATTTATACGATCAGGGATCCAATTAATTTTTTTTTTAATTCATGTATCCAATTGAAAACTTTATCCGAGCACCTAATTACAATTTTTTTTTCAGTACAGAGACTTGTTCGAAAATTGGCAGATACTTTCAACAAGAAACGGTTTAAGGGTGGCCCCTTTTCCATGTGTTGTTTCATGTTTGCAAACGGTGTCAGACTGTCAGTTCACAAAGCATCCCAATCTTCTATACTACCCTTTTCGTATCTTAATCAGACACAGACTGATAGATAGATAGATATACTCTCTCTTTTTCCGGAATCTCTCTGCATTGCAATTTGCACGGCGCACACAACAACAGCAGCAGCATCAGCAACAGCAGAAGCATCATGTCCTAATCTGATTATCTGATTCTGAGGTAAATCAACATTTTTTTTTATTTACTCAATTAATTATTGGTTTTTCTAGGTTTTCAAGTTTAGTCTTTGAAGTTATAATAGATTTTGATGCATGTGTTGCTTCTGGGGTACTCCATTTAATTCAATTCCATCACCATTTTCATTTGCAGCATCTAATTGTGATGGATTGGAGAGAAAGAAATCTTTTTTTATCAAATTTTTTTTCAATTTGTGACTCCCTTGTCTTTCTATTCAAACTCTTTTGATTGACATTGCGATCTTGCTCATTGATGGATTGGAGTGAAGAAAAAAAAATATTTTTTTTTAAAAAAAATTCTTTCAATTTATGACTCCCTTGTCTTTCTGTTCAAACTCTTTTGATTGGCATTGCAATCTTGCCTTTTTAATGGTCGGTTTCTTGAATCATAGTTTATTTCATGACCTTTCTTGAATAATTTATAGCATTTTTTTTACGTGTAAATCTAAACTTTTATATCAAACTAAAGATATTATCTTCTTGTGATTGTACTCTAGACTCTAGAGGTTGACTGCATAACTATTGCAGTAAGCTAGTAGCGAGGACTAAAAAGGATTACTTGAATAAAGCTATGGTAATACCATGAGCATATGAAGTTTAAAATGTTAGACACCAGAAGGATAAGACATCGTTATTGCACCACATCATTTGCTTCAGTAGCATTAGCTATTATTGGGAATGGATACAGTTCCCAATGTAGTCAACGGTGCTGAGGTAAGTGCTGGAAGGGATCAGTGCCTCTAGCTTGTTCAGGCACCACCCCTTTAGTAAGCCATGCAACGCTGGTGCAACGCTTTGCTGGTTCAGATGAGACACACCGTTAGCACCTCGTTGATAACTAATTAACTATAAAAAGCCCAAAACTGTCGCGGTCTTACTTGCTAGCTGTGATGCTAACGTGTGTAAAAATAGTCAGAATGTTAAAAGTAACTAGTTGTCGGTATTCGGGACCCCTAGCAGCAACTTATAGGTTTTGGAAGTTGAAACTGTTAATCTTTAATATTTACCAGGGTTATCAATAGCATGTGATAGCGACGCTATCATGGCGAAGTGGCTGGTGGCTGCTACTGGGACGGCATCATGACGGGCTCTACCATGAATGCGGCATAAATCTCTGCGAAGCACGCGCATCTGGGCTGCTATTCTGAAATTCCATTTACGGCCTCGGATCTGAACATTGGATGCCACTTTTGGGGGGTCATTTCGGGTTTTGGGTAAAAACATTTAATAGGGTTTTGGCAACCCCTTAATACGCTCACTTTCATCTACATCTCCCGTCTCTCACCTTCGTCTCTCTCAGTTCTCACTTCTGTCTCTCAATTCTCACTCTCATCTTTGGCGAGTTTTCGGCCAGATTTGGTGGTTTCCGGCCTGTTCCTAGTGTTCCACCCACGGTTCTGCATTTCCCGGCTACTCTCGTTGTCCAAATTCTTTCCATTGTCCTCCCTCTTTCCTTCTCAGGCTTGAAATAGTGGCCATCCTGCTATGCACTATCTCGCTACAGCGTTTTTGGGGTTGGCCACTACATGCTGCTTTTGGGGATTGATAACTATGATAGTTACTCTAAATGTTATGCTTCAGTAGTTAATGTATATGGTAAGTTAATGCAAGTGAGTAAAAAAAATTAATGTTTCTTTTTTTAAAATGCCAACGCCTTTCTTAAGTGAGGTGTGTACTTTTTGGTGCCTCTTGCCTCAAGGCTTTAAAACCACCTAGCACCTTAAGGGCATCTTTTGACTTTTACTACATTGACAATGCCTCTAGATTATCAAAGGAAAACCATTGTTGCTCACACAAAGCAACTATAATAAGTAACAGATGCAATTAACTCATTCTTCCTGTATTAATATTTGTCTCTCAAATGAAATCTGGACCTCTTATCAGTTTTTTGGTAAAGCACAACCACGTAATATTTACACTATATTTGATGAATGAATATGGAAGTTTAAATGATGTTTAGGGGTGCATAAATCGAAAAAAATTAAATGGTAGCATTACTTTATGAGTTCATGAATTGTGTTGGAGGATATTGTTAGATTTGTAAAATCATTCATTGGCCGTTAATGCTTCAGCTTTTAGAATTTAGAAAATTTGGTTCATGACATGGCTTTAGAACTTTTATGATGAAGTGGTAACGTGAGCCTGTGTGCTGTCTTAAGATTTTAGGTGAATTGTCCTTTGACAAAGAATATAACTATTTTTTCCTTAGCATCAAGAAATCAATTGTAAGGAATTGGAAGTTGAAGATATTATGGATGCATTTTGGTTGCAAATTATCATAACAAACTCAAAGGTATGGTTCAATAAGGGGCAGAGTGATAGTCGAATTACAATTAATTAGTAGTATGAGGCATGCACAACAGCTTGCTTATTTTCTGAAGATTTTCCTTTTTGGGAGGGAGTGGAGGAGGCGAGGATGTAAAGAAGGGCAGGGGTAGAGTCCAACCTTCAAATGAAAATTGAATATTTGTAAACTTAGATAGCTTAACTAACGAGCCTTGACTGCAGCAATTGTCATATTACTTCTTGAAGATGAACTACTTTTGTGATTGAATGAGCTTAATATGCCACTAAACAAAGCTGGAAGAAGCTTTTAGACCAATTTAATTATGAAAGTAACCCTATGCGTCGTTTCAGAAACTGGTAATGGAATAAAGTGAGTGATTAGCAATCAAATAAGATTTGATTTGTAGTTTCATATCAAAACAATTTCTTTATCTTAATATTATTACTAATGAAATGGCGAAATCTGAAAACAATATCTCTTTAGAAATTAGAATGGTATTAATGTATGGATGCTGAAGAAACCAAAATGAATTAACTTGCTTTTCTATGGTAGCTCAAATAATTGTTATTTGTGCTCATTACAATCTATATTATCTTAGCTTAGTTGAATGAAGGTTTTATGCTTAGATAAGTGAACTCTAGAATTGTAGGAAAATTGTGTGTTCTGTTACACACATATTTACTAGTATACATACAGAATTTACAATGAATAAGGTAATAACTGCAGAGCAATTACAGGGATCAGATTATCCTAAATAATTTGAGCAAATTCGAAATGAATTATTCAAACATATGCAACATTTCCCTAATCTAACACTTCCCCTCAAGCTGGAGCATATACGTTGTATGTAATATGATGCTCACTCACATGCGGCGTGTAAATGAAAAACACAGAGAATGGGAGCAGCACGTAGCTGGGTTTCCAGCTGTAGGTATCTGGTGGCGGGCCAGTCGGCAGATTCTTCCTCTGATCTGACGTCACCGGTGGTGGATGGGGTCTGGGAATGGCAGTGGTGAGGCTTAGCTAGGGTTGATGGGGGGAATGCGCACCGGCCAATGCGCAGTGGGAAGGATCGGGTCAGCCACAGGGGGCGGCTCTGATACCCTCTCCAATTGTGTGCAATTTTTATATTTGTTGCACATATATTTACTTATATATATACAACACTTACAAAGAATGAGGGAATAATTACATAGCCAACATGTACCTAAATAAAATTACAGAGCAATCACATGGAAGAACTATCCAAATTATGATCTAATTTGAAATGAATTATACAAGCAAATATAACGTGTGCCTAATGTAAGATAAACAAAAAACTAACGATGGTGACGATGATGATCCTTCACTGAGCTGTTATGTGACATGATGATTGGTTTGGGAATCCAACTTTTACAACTTTAACCTTTTGATGCATTCCAATCTTCCAAAAGTTGAGGCAGAAATCCAGGTAGCAGATAGGGACATAGGGTGATAGACTATGATCAAGAAGGCTCATACCTCATATATCAAGTGCTTGATTGTGTTTACTAGTCTAACGGCATTCTGACAGATCTATATAAATAAACACTAAAGGAAGTGATAAATATTCCGGCAGATCTTAGGAATCAACCCTGGTTGATATCTTTGTTCTAGTATCGATATTTCCATAAGGATACTTGCTTTTGATTTAGTTTTTTGAGTGTCAGTGACCTTGCTTCTAATCATTGATGCTTTTTAAGATGGCCACTTGACAAGTCAGAGTGAAGAGATAGCAATATTAAACAAAATGATCATATTTTGAATGCTGCTGCAATGAATATGATCACCAACTTTGAAAGTCACTCTCTGGGCACTACTACTTCTAATGAAAAAGCTATAAAAGATCTATTGGCGAATGAAGCCCAATTTGGTGTTTCTCATCTACAGGATGGCATGATTGTAAAGAAAATCAAGGACACCGAGAAGGGAACATTTGGAGAATGAAGAAAACAGGAGAATCAGATAAAAATTGTATACAATGCGCTACCAAAGAAACTTCACTGAGACGTGGTAGCAGAACTTCTAATGTGGTTTTTGGGAATATTCAATCTGATGGACTGTTAAAGTCTTGTGAAAAATGCAAAATGCTTAATCGGAATGTAGCTCTAACTGACAAGCTCTGGGATGGGCGCCTCCTGTTAAACTCTTCTGTAACTGTTTCTGCAGTTGCTTTCTTTAAGAGGTCATTCATCTACTTTTGAAGTTCTTTTTTATTTTGGTAATAATATAGTTACTCATGATTTATTCAGATTGTTGTTCTATGCAAACATCGTATTTGCAAACAAAAATACTAAAATTAGTTTGAAGCAAGTTTGCAAATTGTAGCTTGGCTCCAATTGATTTATCCTTTTTGACATGTTTCCTTTATGAAAATGAAAAAAACTTTAAGAAATTAGAAGCATTAGATAATAATATCAATACTTATATAAATATTGTTATTACTGTTGTTATAGTTTATTGCTATAGGAAGTTTTGTACAACTTGAAACACGTCGAGGAAAGCAATGAATTTGATGTTGTGTTAGTGAATGTTTTCTCTCCAATCAACTGTCTTTGGATGTTTGAAATCTGCTATAGAAATTTCCCTTCTGAAGCAAAAGTGCAAAGGACGAAATAAAGTTCTTTGGGTGCTTGTGCTACTGTTCTCTAACAAAAACATAACATGCATGCTATTTTCTTACAGCTCATCAATGGAAACTTTTTGAAAAATTGATGTGTTATGTTTTTATTGGAAAACAGTACTACAAACACCCAAAGAACTTTATCTAAGTTCCGTCCAAAATAAAAATCTTTACATCATGACTAAGGACAATAATACTTTCTTTCTCCTTTTCCGGTGATGGGTTGAAATTGTTACTTCTAAACCCTTTATCCTCTGAATAAGAATCGGCCTTCTTCAACTTCCAATGTCAGCCTGTGGTGGCCGCTTTGGTTCTTGTAAAGTAAAATGAATTTTGGTTAGGTACTTTCTAGTCTGAACTTTAAATTTGGTTATTCTCTTGTGTAGTGGTGAAAAGATGCCTGGTGTCAAGTGGTCTGAGTCTATAGAAGTGAAAGGAAAGGTAAAGCTAGATGATTTTGTAAAGTATATTCAAGATCTTCCTCGTTCACGGAGCAAAGGCTTGATGGTAAGAAATTGTAGCTATTATATTTTCATTATAAACAGGCCGTTGCATTCAATGTTGAAATTACTTTCATTAATTCATTCCAAAAAAATTATCTACCCATATATGCAATCGATCTTTCCGAGGACATGATTTATAATTGGTGTCCTTTGATCCACATAGTCAACTCCATCTAGTTGGAAAAAGCTTGGTTGTTGTTGGTGTATATACAACTGGATTAATCAATGACTAGAGTAATGGGAAGATGTAAAGAAAACCCTTTTATCTTGTGGAGTGGCATTACAAAGTTCCTAGTAGCTAAATCTATTTTAACAGTATTTGTTGTGTGTAGTTGTTTGGTCCTGTTTGTTCATTTGAATAACATACCGCTTGGGAAGCATGATGGATGAGTTATCAATATCATACATTTAGGACCATAGTAAAAGAAAGTTCGACATGCATTTATCAATTATTAGACTTAGAATGCCAGATATGTTTTCTTGGCCACTTGAAATTGTGAATTTACTTTTCCTTATATCATATGCTTTTGCTGCTATAATCTATTGTGCATTTTGGGTCAGTCCTCCAGTGCTATAAATGTCACTTTGTTACGAACCCCTAAACAGAACTGAGAATTTTATTTAACGATTGACTGAAAATGAACATGAAAAGGACAGTGATCTTCTCCAAGGCTTTCCCCTTTCACACAATCTGCAATCTTCTGAATGGATTCTCTCTACTGTTTTGAGTGTTTTCTCCCCTATTTATCTAATTAATCCCCTCTAACTAGACTAATTGCCCTAATCGTATAACAACTCTAACTAATTATTTCTAATTACCCTTCTATCCTAACAATACCACCCCTCTAAAATTCATCCTTGTCCTCAAGGTTGGAAGCTAGAAACTGGGAATGAATGAGGTAGATCCTCCCAAGTCAGAATGAGAAGTGAGCAGGTTTTTGGTAGTTTTTTTTTTTTGGCACCTTCCTAGCAATTGCATATTTGAATAAAGGTCCTTGTGCGGCCTTTGAACCTTGCCTTCCACTTCCAGCAGCATTTCCCCATCCACTTGTGCCTAGCCTTTTGGGTCAAAAAGAAGCTAAATTGTCACAATTGTATTTCAACTCCTCTTTCTTCGTGAACTCAAATACTAAGATTGATTTGGGTTTGGCCCATTAGGTCAAAAAACAAACCCACTTCACAAACTTCCACTTTCCCCCTCTTTCTTTCTCCTTCTCCAGAACCAAATCTACCCCTCTAGTATACCTCTTTGGTGCACCCCCATGGTGGCACAGCTGAGAACGACTCACTAGTCGCCGTGTGTGATGTCAAGTCCGATGGCGGTGGGGATGCAGGCGGGCTCTCTGAAACCGTCTGCTCACTCTGCATCTCAGAGGACATTGCAGCTACGGTTAGATCCGGTGGGTCTGGAAGCAGCACAATAATGGCAGCATTGGCATCAGTGGCCACCTAGAAATTTTGAACTGACCAACAAGGAAAGGATCAACTGGACCAAGAAGCACCAAGAAGGGTATCCATAGCCTGCATTGCAGTGGATGCCAATGTCATGATCAGGGTCGGGTTGCAAGACGCTTTCCCATCAACAAGGTGTTTTTGGTGCATTGACCACTCATCTTGGGTTCCCTGCTCAAGGTGCTTATTAGCAGTAATGTGACTTCAATCTGAAATTAAACTACGGACGTGGGTTTCTTGAAGTAGCCATTATTGTCCTGAACCTCTATGGCAATCGGGACGCTGCCATTGAAATTTGGCAATCCAACCTTTCTTGTCCATGAACAGCATTCATTGATAACGACTTTGGAATCGCTGTCTTGTTGTGTCTCCACTTTTTGCCGATTGTGACTTCAACGTCCACTGAACATCCTCCAGCTCTAGGCTAATGCCCTCTTTCTTCATCCACTTGTCCAATAGTTGCCGAACTCCTCCAATGCCATCCATATTTTCCTCAACCTGTTTGGTAGAATGTGGGGCAGCGTTTTCCCCAACTTGCTGTTCGTTCATCCCTTCATCCTCAAGATCAATACCCTTCTTCTGCATCCATCGACCCAGAAGCTGTTTGATCCCTTCAATCCCCTGTACGCTCTTCTTGGTCTTAGAGATGTTGGACTCCATCGAGCGAAACTGCACCCCATGATCGTGGTGCAGAACTCCCTGGTGGCTGACCTTCTCCCTGATCAAAGCTTCCACGCTGGTCTCCATTTCCCTTATCAACTGATCCGGCAGGTCGGACCTCGTGTTCTCAACCCAAGAACAGAACTGAGAGTTTTATTGAATGGTTGACTGAAAATGAACAAGAAAAGGGGAATGATCTCCTCCAAGGGTTTCACCTTCACAAAGGGTTTCCTCTTTCACATAATCTACAATCTTCTGATGAATTGTCTTCACCCCTTTTTCCCCTGATTATCTAATTAACCCCCCTCTAACTAGGCTAACTTCCCTAAGGGTATTCTAACAACAACTCTAACTAACTATTTCTAATTTCCCTTCTAAACTGTCACACTTGTAATTCACACCTCAAATATTTTCATTTGGCTGCGGTGAGGAAGCCTAGTTAAACCTCATTAAATTATTCTGTGGGAAACAGGAAAAAGCGAGAAGCCTTACAGAGGATTTAGTTATTTTTTTTCCGTCCTATTCTAGACCCTAACTGGAACTGATATGGTTGAAATATGATCTTTCCAACGGAATCTCATAGATGTTGCATTTAAATTTGAAATTGGGTAATTGAACTTTTTGGTCAACAATGTTTTATTTTATTGGATCTCCTTACCACGCAAATGCAGCCTTAAATTTTTTATTATGAGAACCAACTCACAGATTCTATGTATTCTGTGTGGATAATCCTTGGTCAATTAGCGTCTATCCATGTTATTATTACTATTTGTCAATTCAATTGAATGATATTGGAGACTTCAGCTGTCATTTGTCCCCACCTCACCCCTTCAATTTATGCTGTTGGTTAAACATATGGAAACAAGGTCTGTCATTATTGTATGATGGCTAATTCGCTTATTGGCTAGGTGGACTAAATAGATACTTCCTTCAACAAACATGTCTTATTAAATCTTTCACACCAACTTTAATTTCAGAAGCTGATAGCCATTATTTTGAGAATTTAAATTTCTATTAATGATGCAACTTCAGGTAGTCACCCTCCGATGGAAAGAAGGATCTTCAAGACTTGCACTGGCAGGCATGAAAAAGGTGAATTTAAAGTTGATACTTGATACTAATTTGATAATATTTAAATAACCTCATGGACCCCATTTTGAAGTTAGAACTGCATGATGAATCTTTTAGTTGCAGATAAAAGCATAATGCCAATTTTATCTATTTTGTGTAACAAAATGTTTCACCTCATTAACAGGTTGCAAAAAGATATCAAGAATGTGAGAGGGTTGGGTTTGCTCAAATTTCTCCTGGCATTGTTCTTTATGTCTGTCCTCATACTGAGACCATAATCACCATACTTGCAAAATATGGGTTCTTCAAAGGCAAGACAGCAATCGAGGAGAATAAAGATTCCATGATTGGATGTATTGTGTGGCGAAGAAACCAAATAAATCATAATCCTGTTGAGCTGAAATCTGAGAGATGTACACCTCAAGTTGCTGCAAGTCAATGGTCTCCGATTAGTTCACAGCTCTCCGATCAAGTTGCTGCAATTCAATGGTCTCCGATTCGTCCACCGCTCTCCGATAAAGGTGCTGCAATTAAATGGTCTCCAATTCATTTACAGCTTTCGGAATCCTTAGAATTATCAGGAAAAAATTGTGCAGCTCTTGATGCTAAGCGAAAGGATAGAATCAAAAGGGACAAGAATCCGAGTAAATCCCCCCTTGGAGTGCACAATTTTCCCACCGGTTGTTATGTCTTAACATCTCAGTCCACTCCCAGTACTTTTCCATCTGGCCGTGCAGGTCCTGAAACATCTCATCCAGATCCTGAATATCAGCAGGCTTCAATGGAACAGTCGTCGAAATTAAAGTCTGAGAGATGTACACATCAAGTTGCTGCAATTGAATGGTCTCCTATTCGTTTGCCTTTGGAATCCTTAGCATTATCAGGAAAAAATCGTACAGCTCTTGATAGGGGAGACCTTCCAGAATTTAACTTTGGAACTTCATGTGGTATTATATCTCAAGCTGTGATAAACAGAGCACTAGATTCTCTGCCTGTTGATAAAACCCTTCCAGATAAAGGTTTTAGGCACATGGATGGTTCTCTGCCACAAAAGGCACCCATTCTAAATTCTTGGCCAACCTTACATAAGAGAAGATTGGAAGGTTCAAGTCATCAAGGACTTTCATCTGATGATGATACACAGAAAATGCCACCACAAAAGAAAGCCTGCAGATATGACAATATCTCCATGTTGCCTCTTGTGGGAGACAGACAAAGCAGTGATATGAGGAAGCCATATGGCACCCCGGTCGCTCCACCCTTGCAAGAATCTTTTTGCTAATAATGATGACATGGCAAAATGGTGCCCCCCAGATTTCAATCTAAAGATGCAATCAATTCATCCAGTTCAGCATTCAAATTTTCTTGTTGATTCCAAAGAACAGAAGTTTGTACACCCAGTTCAGTATGCACCAGCTCAAAATCCATTTTTCTCCTCTGCATGTGTAGCTCCTAACCTCCGCCCCCCATTTCCCACCCAAACACCCCATTTTACATTTCAACCATTTCATGGTCCTGATTTCACTGGGAAACATGCACAACCAAGAGCAAGTGCCATATACAATGCAATGGGTCCAAGTTCTATGCAAATCAATAGTTTCCAACCTTTCAGGTCAGGTTCCTGCCTTGTCAATGGAAAGATGCCAATCAACCATGAGGGCTGGAAAGGTTGGAATCCATATATGCCAAACCGCAATGGTATATAATTGCTACATCAATAAGTTGAGACTAAAATGTCTGGCTTGTGGTGGGACACAAAGTGTCTTCCATATGGAAATGCCGAGTAATTGTTACATGTGCATAGCAGGTTAATTATGCAATCAGGGATAGTTTGTTATTTGAATTATTAGTAGAGAGCTAGTAGATATCATTAGATACAGGATATTATTGGTCAGACTCTTCTTTTTTTTTTGGTGCACTATTGGTCAGACTTTTCTGATTAACAAAAAAATGGGATTCATAATTTATAATTCAGTTAACATTTGTCAAGGATTAAACATGCTACACAGGATCTTCTAGAAAACGTTTGTTTAGTTATTAACCTCACTATTTGAATATTGCAACATAATTGAGTAATTAATTGTTCTCAAAGGGGATTTTTTTTTTAACAAAAATTACTTGTACCTTTTCCCAAAAATTACTTGTACCAATTCCCAGCATGATGACCATTAATCACAGACCCATCAACGTTAGATTTAAGCCTCGCTTGAGCCTTCTCAACCAAATGATGGTAAGTTTTGTGAAGGAGAGGAACCCCTAGATACTTACCTAGGTCCCCCGTCAATTGAAAGCCACAATTCCATCGCCCTGTTATGATTGACATTCTAGTATTGAGATTGATTAAAACTACTTTCATGTCTAATTAATAAAATCATGAGTCCCTTGCCCCTTTATCAGTTAAAATAATAGACCATATTCTTGATTGATATCAAGTATGAGGTTTTCGTTTATGCAAACGCTTTGGATCTAAGTTTTGTAAAAATCTTAGGATCCAAGTGCAATATATTTTTGTTTGTAAAAATCCCTTATATATAGCATAATTGACAAGTATTATTTAAAAATTGAATTAGTTGAAATTAGGGGGAAATTCTAAAAAATTAGTGTGAGAAGACCGAAACAAAAGATAATAGTAAATCTTGTCTAATGTTATAAATTGTATTAATTGCATAAAACTTTTTTGAATTACTAAAGATGGGACTCAGATCCTCTGCCTTTTTTTGGGGGAAAAACCAGGTGATTTTAATGTATTTTGGGAGAGAAAGAGGTAAGAGAAAAATGAGAAATAAAACGAGAGAAAGTAATATAGGAGAGAGATAGAGAAAAAGTCAGGTGACTTTTTCCACCACAAAGATAGATGATCTGAATCCACTAAAGATGATATGTGAAAACTTAATTTATTTTGTAAGAGCCATAACTCAAAAGATATAAAAGTAATAATGTAAGTAATTGCTTCTACATTAAAGTCTATATTATACATGATAACAATTAATAGATTTACCAATTATTTTTCTAGTTAATTTACCAATATATACATACATATACATAGATTGGATGTTATATTGTAAACGCTGTTTATCCCTTTTCCACTAGCTATCCAGATAAATTCCTCTATGGGTTTGTTGTACATTAGAGTACACATGAAAAACTGTTAGATTTTTCTATCCAAAAAAAAAGGTTAGATTTGCATTTAGAAGCGTAGATTTCTGTCCTAATTAGTAGGCCTGTTAGCCTTGAGTAGCAAGTATATAGGTATATACAATTAGTCTTGATTTATGAAAGAACTTCTGTGATTAAGAAAACATAATTGAATTGTTATATTGTTGAACATAATAATAATAATAATAATAATAATAATAATAATAATAATAATAATAATAATAATAAAATCAAGTAAATTCAAGGGAAGTATTAAGTAGAAAAAATTACTTTGAAAGTGTTCCTTCAGAATTGTCAATAGAGAGTAACTACACAGTGAACCACAATGCTATATATGAATTTCCAAAACATATGCACAGGGCTAGTTAGCATGCCTTTTTATAGAAGGAACATCTGATAAATGATTGCATCCCAATACTTTATGATCTTAAGATGTTAATAGAGCAGTACAATGATTTGTCAAAAAGTAGTGCAAAAATACTTGACAGCATTATTGCTGGGACTGCAGACTTCAAGGCTTATCTCCAGCAGGAAGCCAACAAGGGACCATGGCAGATAAACGCGAGCATAATGTAAATGATGAATATGAAAATTAAAATAAGTGTAACCCTGCAGGAAGAAGGAAATGAGAAACACAAAACTGTATAAATTTTTTAATACAATTTTAAAAGAAATGGAATAAATGATAGTAGTCATATTTAAATATTTAGGCGACACAACAGACTTTTTGATACTTACTTGACCATTATTAAAAAGAAAATATCAAACTTAATTCACGAAAATTTTATACGAAATCTCTAACAAAAATGTTATTTGGACATCTTAAATTCGAAACTTAGTTAATGATTTTCAAAATCATAGTTAATGATGTGTTGGATATGGGGTTAATGGATACTTATGTAGTAGATGAATAACTTGTTAATAGACAACTTGGTTATTGACATGAATTGGTTAACGAGTTACTTATCTACTACAAGTATATTCATTAATCAAGTCCAACACATTATTAACTACGATTTTAAACATCATTAATCAAGTATTAGATTTTAGATATTCAAATAACATGACTGAATCTTTATGTGTTCAACATGGCATGGAGTTACCTTCAAAATTAGATTTTGCATTTTTTTTTTAATCAAAGTTTGCATTTCTATTTTTTTTTCTGCAAAAAGTTTGTATTTAACATGATTGATCATCAAGCTTTGTAATTATCTTTGTACAAAATAATTTTTTGAAATATAGCATCAATCTTCTCAAAATCCAACAGTTTACAGAGGCATCAAATAAATTATGCAAATATATTTTGGCATATATACTTACGTTAGCCTAACATTCCTCCACCACAAATTATTTTTAAATCGGTGAGACTGCCTTTTGAAACGAATTGATTTGCTGTGCATCGCTGTAGTTTTATCAACCAGTAATTCCAAGCGGTTACCTCTCTCCAATACTTTCTCAATGTTGTCGATCATGACTGTTCTGACCTATAAATATCACGCAAATTCAGCCTTGAGATGCTAATTAATATTCAACATCTATGATTTGGATTCCCTACATTCATGTAATTGTATTATATCAATTTTGTTTCATTTTTTAATACATTATTTAAATTTAAATATATCTAACGATGTATATAAATGAATACATAGATATGTGAATATGGTAAAGGCATGGAACCAAATCCCTAATACTAACACAAAGAATGGATAAACATGTGTGAACTAAAACGATTTGGAAAAAAAGGACAGAACACTTGCCTGAGTCATTTCACCTTTGAGACGGTTTAACATGTCAGCATTTGGGTCAGTAGAGTAATAATCCATCTGTTGGCTCAAGACCCTTGAGAACTCATCATTCATGGCATAGGCAGGTGCTGAAATAATAGCACGACCATATGTCTGCACAAATCTTTTATGAATATCTTCCAGAAATGCAAAAGGGACTCTTCCTACAGGGTTTGAAAGAGGATATATATGATTTAGAGCGCATGTTTAGATTGTGACAAGATTACAAATTTCGGTGTATAATCACTCGTACCGGAATGTTTTTAGTTGTAAATAGTTTGACTATATATTTTGTACATAATTCTTTCTGACCTTGACACCAAAAAGCACATCATAAACTCACTTCAACTGTCCAATAATGTAATAAAATTCAAGATCTTATATTACCTATTTATTTGACCTACTTGTTCCTCTAATAATTGAGTTTAAATTGATCTAATTGTTAATGTAAAATTTTGTATTATTTTTTTATCATGTTATAGGTGCGAAGTATCTTCGATTTTGTTCATTACTAATCTCCGTCAGGGAATCCGATTGGTCACCTTAAGTGTGATCTCCCCTCTCAATCATGTTTTTTTTCTCATATATATGACTTAATTAAGCCTGAGACATTGCTTAAGAAATTTGAGTTTAGTTCCACTCTTGACTAGCATAATGTTGGTAACTTTTTTTTTTTATTAGATAGGAATTTTTACATCACGAAATAAATTCTGTTAAAAAATACTCCAAATGGTGTGAGCCGTTCATTTATAGGAAGCTCTCCACTCTTTAAAGCATATATGAATTGTCTCTAGTATTACAACTTACAAGTTAAAGGAACCTAGGGCATCCAAGAGAGAAAAATAAAAAAGAAATATCATGATTATCTTAAAGCTGACAAAACTAGAAGCCTTGTAGCATATCATTATGTCTTAAATATTATTAAAGGCGCAAGTAGCAAATTAATAAATATCTAGACATATCAATAGGTAGTCAAATTAAACCCCAATCGGATTACATATGATCTCATAGATCAATTTAGGCTAAGTTATACTTTTGATCATTTATTTTTATTTTAGGTTTCGTTTTAATCCCTATTTCATTTTTTATTCTGAAATGGTCCTTTATCTTACAAATGTTAACCTATTTTAATCCTTTATATTAGTTTTGCACGAATGGTGTCAAAAACCACCACCTCAGTTGCTGTGAAAATTACTACCACCTCTTGCCAGAAATTGAGTTATCTTGCTGGAATCTGAGTTTTGGAGAGTTTTTTCTCTTTCCCTCTTCTCTCATCTCCTTCCTTCCTCCTTTTCTATTTCTTTCTCCTCTTCCTCCTTCCTAGCTCCTTGATTTTTTCTTCGGTGATTCTGTCTTTTGCATGATTTTGGAGATTAGGGTTTTGTTGGGGGATTTATTGGAAGAAGGAAGGTTGAAGGAGGAAGAGAGAAGGAAGAAGAGAGAGAAAGAGGGTGGATTCTCTATCTAAAACCCAGATTCCGATGAAAAAGGTGGTTTCCGACGATGGTGGTTTCCGGTACCGTTAGCGCAAAACTAACGGAAAAGATCAAAATATGTTATTTGCAAGATAAAGGACCAAATCGGAACACAAAATAAAAGAGGGATTAAAACGAAAACTAAAATAAAGATAGGGGGACCAAAAGTAGAGTTTAGGCATCAATTTATCATCATCAAATCTAAGTTTTATGAATTGAGCTACTATTTTATGTAACGATTAACATTAATTAAAAAAGCAAGAAAAGTATCTTTGTGGAGTGAATATTGGTGGCAACAGTTTATATCTTGCTTGTAGCCTTTGATTCCTAATTCTTTGTTCATCATTTTTATTAAGCCTCATTTATTGTCAAGGACTCTCCTAAAAGCTTATCTAGTTATGTAAATACTGATGAATGGTTTCGATTGATTTCAAAACTAAAAAAGGTCTTCTAAATTGAACCATAATTTTTTAATAAAGATTGTTTCATCTATATATCCCAAGAACCTTGACGATTTTGATCGAGAAATGACCCCTTTTTTTATCATTAAATCAAATGCAATATTCTAACCACCGTATAATTTCCTTTTACCACTACCGGTAACTTATCATATAATCAAATTTTGTTGGAACTACGCATCTGTATCATATAAAACACACAATTAGACTATTAGAATGCAGAGTTGCAAAATGTGCTAATGTATGTTATGAGTACTACGTTAAGTAAATATGGAAGCTAAATATGGTACTTAAGCCATGAAACTCTCCATTAGTTCCACCACTACGTACTAGAAACTCTTTGATTACCCACAGATTTTCCTAAAGATTGAGTTCAAAAATTCGTAGGAAACATGTTTCTTGCGAATTTTTCTACAGGTTTCTGTCCATAGGTAATACATTCGTAGGTAATTTTTTCCTACGAATTTTAAAATCCCCAGGAAATTTCCTGCAGATTTTTTTGTGAAAAATTTAATTCTGTAGGAAAATTCGCATGAAATGACAAAACTTCCTACAAATTTAAATCTACAGGGAAAAACTTTATTTCTGCAAAAAATTGCAGCAAAATTCGCAGGAAATTCTTACGGAAAAAATACACAAAAAAATCATGAATTTCTAATAGTGCACCTTAATCCAGCCTATAGGTAATAACCTTTTCCATAGCCCAACTCTCAACGAAAACACAAATTGTTATGGTTAAGTACCACATTAAGATATGCAGGACTCATAATTGCTAAGGTTCAAATGATAGAATAAGTGGAGGGGAAAGGGAAACAACAATAAAAATAATGGTAGTATGAAAGCAATTGATGCTTTAAGCATTTTGGTAGTCAATAACTCAAAAACATCAATCATATATCCAGAACATTTTTCAGCATCATGACCATAATTATGACAATATTTTTCTGCAATTATATACAATGATGGAAAGCATAACGTAATCACAACTGCGATTTAAAACCTTGACCACAGTATGTTTTATAAAATATTTTTATTCCATTAACCAACACATATTTATGACTTATAAAAATAAGGGATTGGAAGCTTACTTCCCAAGGAATCATTTGCCATGCAAAGAATAGTGAGGCCATCAGTCCTCTTGACATGAAAAACATAGCGATCATGAGAATAAGAAGCATTGCTATCATTGTTATTCCCTTCATTAATCTTGTCCAATATTTTTTGGCTACCACACTTGCATTGCTTTGCATTGCACTAAACTCAGCCAAAACAACCTGGCCCCTCGCCACCATTGCATAGAATATCCCCATTGATTCTCAAAGCATGCAGATATGGAAGTGGGTTTTGGTACGTTTTGGCTTAGGAGATGGTGCACCTACACCAACACCTATCCCAAAACCAACGCCAACGCCAACAACTGCAACAAAAGGAGAAAACAGATTTTCTATTTCGTTTCTAATTTTGATAATTGAAAGGTGTATTTTTGGGCATAAGACAGTTTGGAAATTGAAACTGGGATCTTCACTTTTGTTTGGTTCCTTGCCAAGGTGTTAACGTAAGTACCGGTAACCATGGGACATACAACTGTGTGTAATGTGCCGTCTTTTGCGGCCCCTAAATTGGTTGGATGTGGATCCACCTGATCCTACTTCAGATAATAGAAAAAATTAGAAACTTTTTTTTGTTTTAATTATTAAGTTGGTTCCTGAATTATTTGAGAATTTTTAATTAGGTTTCTAAATTAAAAAAATTTCTATTTAGATCCTTAAACTTATATAAAATTTACAATTGAGTCCCTGAACTAAAATCTTTTTAATTGGATCCCTGAACTTATATAAATTTTTGATTATGTCCTAAAGTAAAAATGTTAATATATATAATAAAAAATAATAAAATGATAGATGATGTAATTAGAAAAAACAATATTGTTTGACATAATAATAAAATGATAAAAGATGAATATGAGAGAAAAAACTCACAACTTAAAATAATAAAAATAAAAATAAAAATAAAATAAAACTTAGTGGTAAAAACTATTGTTTACCATAATAATTAAATAAAAATAAATAAATTTGAGAGATAAAATTTAGTTCATGAAATGATAATAACAAAATAATGAAATATGAAATTGTGTTAGAAAATTCATGTTTTATAATAAAATATTAAGTTATTAACATTAAAATAACAACAGACATAGCAAGCAAAAATATTATTTAAGAAATAGTAAAATAATTTAAGAAAAAACCTCAATGAAAATATAAAATAATATATAAATAATAAAATAAATTAAATAACTTAAAATAAAATTGACAATCAAATTAAGATGTGATATTTACTTAACTAGATTCTTTATTTTATATATTATTTCAAAAAATAACTTTGTTGTTAATTGATTTTTATTTTATTTATATTTTTTAATTGAGGTTTATTAGTTTAATCTTTTAATATTTTGTTATAAAACATGGATTTTCTACAACAATTTCATATTTCATTATTTTGTTATTATCATTTCAAGAACTAAATCTTGCTCTCAAATTTATCTATTTTTATTTAATTATTATGCTAAACAATAATTTTCTTCATTAAGTTTTATTATTATTATTATTATTATTTTAAATTGTGAGTTTTTCCTCTCATATGTATGTTATGTCATTTTATATTTTTATTTTATGTCAAACAATAAATTTTTTTTATAAATTTCATCGTCTCTCAATTTATTACTTTTTATTTTCTATAGTCACATTTTTAT